>CM044955.1:61569384-62169384 GCA_024516035.1 Bactericera cockerelli | reverse complement strand
TCACTGCGCTGTCATTGCAGACCTCTACTTCAGCAAGGTACGTCACTGCTCTGTCATTACAGACCTCTACTTCAGCAAGGTACGTCACTCCGCTGTCATTACAGACCTCTACTTCAGCAAGGTACGTCACTCCGCTGTCATTACAGACCTCTACTTCAGTAAGGTGCGTCACTCCGCTGTCATTACAGACCTCTACTTCAGTAAGGTGCGTCACTCCGCTGTCATTACAGACCTCTATTTCAGTAAGGTACGTCACTCCGCTGTCATTACAGACCTCTACTTCAGTAAGGTGCGTCACTAAGCTGTCATTGCAGACCGCGAGGCTCCAGCGACGCGACGATGGAAAGTCGAATGTCTGTCTGGGACATGTTAAATAGATAGCTGACAAGCCAAACCTTACAACCAAGCCAGCGTCGATGGCGCGTTGAATGCGCCGGTTCTCGTTGGATCACCGAAGTTAAGCAACGTCCAGCGAGGTGAAGACTTCGTGATGCTGGCATTCCGGCCCAACCCAGGCTGAGTGAGGTTAATGTGGGTAGCAGGTTTGTGAGTTTCCTGCGAATGGAGGGTAACACCCCCGTCGTGATATGACCAATGCAGTTGAAAGCGACGTTAAACCAAAAAAAAAAAAAAAACCTTACAAGCCAGGATAGTTGCAGTTTCCCAAGGGTTTAATGTCTTATAAAGAAAAAGTCTAAGTCCTCACTATGCGCCGTGTGGTATTACTTCAGGGCCGAATTTTGAGTAACTGGTTTGTGAGTTTCTAGCGAATTGTGGTAAAATTTCGTTTTCATGTTATTTATGACTATGACCTTGTAGGTAAAATGCGACGTCAATAAATCAAAAAAAAAAAAAAAAAACAAAATTTGGTTTTGTTGGGTGCGTGTAATAGGGAGAAGATCAGTTTGTCGCTAACGGACTGTTAACAATATAAAACCATCACTCCTCTAAGCTGTAGCCACGCTTAACAAAAAACAAATACAGTGTCGGACCTGGAGAAACCTCGATATGAGAGAAAAATTTACTAGTCGAATTTACCCCTAAAAAGGAAAAGAATGCCGTTGGCATTAGTTCCACCCTTGATTGTTTTTTTTATTAATCTCATTTTCTATGAATTGTATATATTCTATGTAAATAACACTTGATCCAATATGTTCAATAATAAAAATATTAATATTGATTGTTTCACAGAAATTTCTTTAAATATTGCTGTTTTTAACTTAATAAGAATTCTTTTTACATCTGGGTTTTATTCAAAAGATTCTTTGTTAAGGGAAAACAACCTCTTTATAGGAGAAATCTGGATATACCTAAGAGAAAAAAAATCCCTATCCCTTGAATTCTCTTATCTCCAGTTTCGATAGTATAAGTAGTGCTTTATTTAGACTGTCAGCGCAAGACAGGTAGTCCCATTATGCCAACAGTTTAACAAAGCACCTCTTTATTTATTTCAGTATTAGTATTATGATAACTCTTCTATTCAATGATCGTCAGGTGGACGAGTCACACGCCGGGGACTACACGTGCACTCCGTACAACCTTCTGGGCACCGAGGGGCCGTCGGCGCCCATTCACGTGGTGGTGCAGCGGCCGCCCATATTCACCATCACCCCCCACAACCTCTACCTGCGGAAGACGGGCGAGTCCATCGAGATTCCTTGCGACGCCCTCGACGGGGACAAGGCTAGCCGGCCCACCATCGTCTGGTTCAGAGTGAGTATACAAGGCTAGTCGGCCCACCATCGTCTGGTTCAGAGTGAGTATACAAGGCTAGTCGGCCCACCATCGTCTGGTTCAGAGTGAGTATAGAAGGCTAGTCGGCCCACCATCGTCTGGTTCAGAGTGAGTATACAAGGCTAGTCGGCCCACCATCGTCTGGTTCAGAGTGAGTATAGAAGGCTAGTCGGCCCACCATCGTCTGGTTCAGAGTGAGTATAGAAGGCTAGTCGGCCCACCATCGTCTGATTCAGAGTGAGTAAGGCTAGTCGGCCCACCATCGTCTGGTTCAGAGTGAGTATACAAGGCTAGTCGGCCCACCATCGTCTGGTTCAGAGTGAGTATACAAGGCTAGTCGGCCCACCATCGTCTGGTTCAGAGTGAGTATAGAAGGCTAGTTGGCCCACCATCGTCTGGTTCAGAGTGAGTAAGGCTAGTCGGCCCACCATCGTCTGGTTCAGAGTGAGTATAGAAGGCTAGTCGGCCCACCATCGTCTGGTTCAGAGTGAGTATAGAAGGCTAGTCGGCCCACCATCGTCTGGTTCAGAGTGAGTATACAAGGCTAGTCGGCCCACCATCGTCTGGTTCAGAGTGAGTATACAAGGCTAGTCGGCCCACCATCGTCTGGTTCAGAGTGAGTATACAAGGCTAGTCGGCCCACCATCGTCTGGTTCAGAGTGAGTATAGAAGGCTAGTTGGCCCACCATCGTCTGGTTCAGAGTGAGTAAGGCTAGTCGGCCCACCATCGTCTGGTTCAGAGTGAGTATAGAAGGCTAGTCGGCCCACCATCGTCTGGTTCAGAGTGAGTATAGAAGGCTAGTCGGCCCACCATCGTCTGGTTCAGAGTGAGTAAGGCTAGTCGGCCCACCATCGTCTGGTTCAGAGTGAGTATACAAGGCTAGTCGGCCCACCATCGTCTGGTTCAGAGTGAGTATAGAAGGCTAGTCGGCCCACCATCGTCTGGTTCAGAGTGAGTATAGAAGGCTAGTCGGCCCACCATCGTCTGGTTCAGAGTGAGTATAGAAGGCTAGTCGGCCCACCATCGTCTGGTTCCGAGTGAGTATAGAAGGCTAGTCGGCCCACCATCGTCTGGTTCCGAGTGAGTATAGAAGGCTAGTCGGCCCACCATCGTCTGGTTCAGAGTGAGTATACAAGGCTAGTCGGCCCACCATCGTCTGGTTCAGAGTGAGTATAGAAGGCTAGTAGGCCCACCATCGTCTGGTTCAGAGTGAGTATAGAAGGCTAGTCGGCCCACCATCGTCTGGTTCAGAGTGAGTATAGAAGGCTAGTCGGCCCACCATCGTCTGGTTCAGAGTGAGTATAGAAGGCTAGTCGGCCCACCATCGTCTGGTTCAGAGTGAGTATAGAAGGCTAGTCGGCCCACCATCGTCTGGTTCAGAGTGAGTATAGAAGGCTAGTCGGCCCACCATCGTCTGGTTCAGAGTGAGTATAGAAGGCTAGTCGGCCCACCATCGTCTGGTTCAGAGTGAGTATAGAAGGCTAGTCGGCCCACCATCGTCTGGTTCAGAGTGAGTATAGAAGGCTAGTCGGCCCACCATCGTCTGGTTCCGGGTGAGTAGAGATGCGAACTTGTGGAAAATACTGTGAGAATCAGGGCGAAATTAATAGACGAAATCGAGATCATATGTCATGACTAACATGAGTCGGCCCACCATCGTCTGGTTCAGAGTGAGTATAGATGCGAACCAGTGGAAATATTGTGAGAATCAGGGCGAAATTAATAGACGAAATCGAGATCATATGTCATGACTTAGCATTAGTCCACATCTAAGACAATACCCAAAATCTAGACTTAGCTCCACAGAAGTATTATAAAAACGTCTATTAGTTCCGCCTTAGAATTTTATGAAAAAAAACACTATTTTTTGCCTAGAAAACAAATTTATTCTAGACATAAACGATTCACTGGTAGTCAAGTGATTAACGTAATAGTCTGGTAATCCAGTTAGGGGAAAGATCAGTTGGTTCAAATCCCACCCAGAGCATGAATTTTTCTTCATTAATTTGACTTTTTGAACACATCATAAAAAGACTCTGAGGGTTAGGGGGTAAAATATGATTTAAGCATTAAGCTCCCCTGGTGGTTACCTTCCACTAAAGAGTATTATTATTAACAAACGTTTATTATTATTATTATTACTAGTTGTTGTTGATGTAGTTGGAATTCTCAAGTCATAAATGTTGGGAAAAGAGTCTTCAGAAAATTCCATTCTTTAAATCGTCTGAAAAAGTTTTTACCTTTGAAGACCAAAAAACTGTTGAGTACTTCTCTCATTTTCCCAACTATTGAGTACGGAGGAGTAGTTTTTTAGCAATATTAATGGAATTCTCATGAATAAACTTCAAACCTACCAAAATGCTTGTGTTCGTTATATCTTTGGGCTAAGAAAATATGACCATGTTTCTAACCTAAGAAGATCGCTGACGTGGTTGACTGTCACGAGAAGACTGGAGCATCAGACTTTATGTCTTTTGTGGAGGACAATGAACGAAGAAACATCACCATTATACCTACACTCTACATTTCGACCTTTACAAAGTTTTCACTCACACAATACACGTTCACAACACCTCCTCAACATTCCACTTCATCGCACAGACTTCATGAGTAAAAGTTTCACTGTTAATGCTGCTAGATTGTGGAATCAGCTTCCAGAGGAACTCAGAGTCTTGGAAAGTCGTTTGTCATTTAAGATGAAAACAAAAGAATACATGTTAGCTTTGGATCAGTAGTTTTTTTTTTTTTTTTTTTTTCTTTTTTTCTCCTGCTTAAAGTTGTGCAACTCCCATTGATTTTGTATATACCCCCCCCCTGTAATCCTATTTTTTATATTGTACATATTTTTTTTGTTTTTTTTTTTTTGTTTATTCGTTTGTTTTTTTTTTTTAATTATTTATTATCTTTTTAATTTATCTTTATGTTATTTGTTTTAATCAAGGGTGGTGTGGAAGAGAATGCCGTTGGCATTAGCACCGCCCTTGATCAAGTTTTGTTTTATTTCAATTCTATGTAAATATTCTATGTACCTACTTTATTGTAAATAAAACTTGATCCAACATGTTTAATAATAATAATAATAATAGTTGTAGCTACAGCTGGACGAGTGATGGTGTCTATCCAACTTTAGTTGAAAATTTGGCTCTTTCTACGCTTGTCACATATTATGATAGATAAATTGAAAAAGAAGTTATCATATTTGTGTTCATCACATTTTCTCGATATCCCAAAGAAAAAGATGTTCTCCTCTAAATACAACTTAAAATCGTCAATCCATATCCATTGGACAAAGTTAACAAAATATACCTTTTGAAAGTAATCTGGATGATATTAAACATGGCACATGGAAGTCTTGAGTGTTGATAAAAAAAATTAAAATATTTAAATTTAAAACATGGGTACCTGGGTATCTCGCTTTTTCAACAAACCGTAATTGTTTCAAAAAGAAATCACATTAATTTTCTTATACAAGTCAAACCTGGATGTAGGAAAACTCGAGGGACCGGATTTTTTCTCTCTTACATAATTATATCCAGATTTATCTGACAAAGAGATTATTTACCATTATAGAGAGGTAAATTGGACTTGAAAATTGTTCTCTTATATTCAGAGTTAACTTATAAAGAGATTATTTACCATTATAGAGAGGTAAATTTATTGGACTTGGAAATTGTTTTCTTATATCGACATTTCACTTGTATCTAAGTTCGACTTTATTAATTTTATTTTGACATTAACTAGAAGACAAACACTTCATTCAGAGAATATGTGAAAAGGAATGAGCCCGCAATGCTTGTTGTATTCCCCCTCTGAATGGCCATTTCCCCATTTGCATTTCCAATGCATTTTCCCTCTAAGTTTAACTGTTTAACTAACTATTCTAACTAATGACAATAATGTTTGAATAATGTATACTGTGTCAGTTGGCAAATTTTTGTTTAGAGCAGTTCAAAATAATATAAAATTTATTTTGTTATTTAAAAAAATAGCATCTTCTCAGCGTATTTCTATCAATTTCTGTCGGATCGTCTCAGTAGTTTGCAGGTTGTGCACTGTGTATCTCATTGTAGATTGCAGTGAGAGTATGAGAGTGTCCAAGTCTTTGTTGTGGGGGTCTGCCTTTCTAGCGTTTTCCAAAGACAGAAGTGCTTGATCTAGTCTCACCAATGGTTGGATGAGTACAGTGTTGGTCTCACCAGGGGTTGGATGTTTTACAAGGTGATGTAGTCTCCTCGTGGTTGGATCTGTACAAGGTGTTGTAGTCTCACCAGGGGTTTTGGATGTGTACATGTTGTAGTCTCCTCGTGCTTGGATCTGTACAAGGTGTTGTGATCTCACCAGTGGATGGATGTGTACTTTGTTTTAGTCTCCCAGTGGTTGGATGTGTACAGGTATTGTAGTCTCCTCAGTGGTTGGATCTGTACAAGGTGTAGTTTCACCATTTTGTAAATGATGGTTTTGAAAACTAGATTTCTAAAACGGAACTCGAA
The DNA here is from genome assembly GCA_024516035.1 of Bactericera cockerelli. Lineage (NCBI taxonomy): Eukaryota > Metazoa > Arthropoda > Insecta > Hemiptera > Triozidae > Bactericera > Bactericera cockerelli. The sequence goes on along the minus strand of CM044955.1, from coordinate 62,163,159 downwards.
CTAGAGATGTTTTTGATTTTACTAAACCTGTTGTACATGGTGATTTAGTCTCACCAGTTGTTGGATCTGTACAAGGGTTTGTTGTGGTCTCTGTAGTGGTTGGATCTGTACAAGGTGTGTTGTGGTCCCACCAGTGGTTTGATCTGTACAAGGTGTTGTAGTCTCACCAGTGGTTGGATGAGCACATGTTGTAGTCTCACCAGTGGTTGGATCTGTACGAGGTGTTTAGTCTCACCAGTGGTTGGATGTGTACATGTTGAAGTCCCCACCAGTGTTGGATCTGTACAAGGAGTTTCGGTCTCACCATTTGGTTGGATGTGTACATGTTGTAAGTCTCACCAGTGGTTGGATGTGTACATGTTGTAGTTCCTCAGTGGTTGGATGTGTAAAATGTTGTAGTTCACCAGGGGTTTTGGATGTGTACATGTTGTAGTCTCACCAGGGGTTTGGATGTGTACAAGGTGTTGAAAGTCTCACCAGTGGTTGGATGTGTACAAGGGTTTTTGTCTCACCAGTGGTTGGATGTTACTGTTGTAGTCTCACCAGTGGTTGGATGTGTACATGTTGTAGCTCACCAGGGTTTGGATGGGGTACATGTTGTAGTCTCACCAGTGGTTGGATGTGTAAGAGGTGTTGTAGTCTCCTTAGTGGTTGGATGTGTACATGTTTGTAGTCTCACCAGTGGGTTGGATGTGTACAAGGCGTTGTAGTCTCACCAGTGGTTGGAGTGTACATGTTGTAGTCTCACCAGTGTTGGATTTGTACATGTTGTAGTCTCCCAGTAGTTGGATGTGTACAAGGTTTTGTAGTCTCCTCAGTGGTTGGATCTGTACAAGGTGTTGTAGTCTCACCAGTTGTAAATGATGTTGTGAAAACTAGATTTCTAAAACGGAAACTCAAACTAGTAGAGTTGTTGATTCTTCCAAACCTGTTGTACATGGTGATTTAGTCTCCCCAGTTGTTGGACCCTGTACAAGGTGTTGTGGTCTCAGCAGTGGTTGAAGGGAGTACAAGGTGTTGTGGTCTCACCAGGGGTTTGGGATGTGTACATTTTTGTAGTCTCACCAGTGGTCGGATGTGTACATGGTATTGTAGTCTCCTCAGTGGTTGGATCTGTACATGTTGTAGTCTCTGTAGTGGTTGGATCTGCACAAGGTGTTGTGGTCTCACCAGTGGTTGGATGTGTACAAGGTGTTGTAGTCTCAGCAGTGGTTGAATGTGTACAAGGTGTTGTGGCCCTCACCAGTGGTTGGATGTGTACATGTTGTAGTCTCACCAGTGGTCAGATGTGTACATGGTATTGTAGTCTCCTCAGTGGTTGGATCTGTACAGGGTTGTAGTCTCTGTAGTGGTTGGATCTGTACAAGGCGTTGTGGTCTCACCAGTGGGTGGATGTGTACAAGGTGTTGTAGTCTCAGCAGTGGTTGAATGTGTACAAGGTGTTGTGGTCTCCCCAGTGGTTGGATGTGTACATGTTGTAGGTCTCACCCAGTTGTCGGATTTTGTACATGGTATTGTAGTCTCCTCAGTGGTTGGATCTGTACATGTTGTAGTCCCACCATGGTTGAATGTGTACAAGGTGTTGTAGTTTCCCAGTGGTCGGAGTTTTACAAGGTGTTGTAGTCTCAGCGTGGTTGGATGTGTACATGTTGTAGTCTCACTAGGGGTTTGGATGTGTACATGTTGTGTAGTCTCCTCAGTTGTTGGATGTGTACAAGGTGTTGTAGTCTCACCAGTGGTAGATGATTTACATGTTGTAGTCTCACCAGTGGTTGGTGTGTACATGTTGTATTTCTCACCAGTGGTTGGATCTGTACAAGGTGTTTGTGGTCCTCACAGTGTTGGATGTGTACATGTTGTAGTCTCACCGGTGGTCGGATGTATACATGTTGTAGTCCTCACCAGTGGTTGGATGTGTACAAGGTGTTGTGGTCTCACCAGTGGTTGGATAAGTACATGTTGTAGTCTGGGCCAGTGGTTGGATGTGTACATGGTTGTAGTCTCACCAGTGGTTGGATGTGTACAGGTGTTGTGGTCTCACCAGTGTTGGATGAGTATATGTTGTAGTCTCACCAGTGGTGGGATGTGTACATGGTATTGTAGTCTCACTAGTAGTTGGATCTGTACAAGGTGTTGTAGTCTCACCAGTGGTTGGATGTGTACAAGGTGTTGTGGTCTCTGTAGTGGTTGGATCTGTACGAGGCGTTGTGGTCTCACCAGTGGTTGGATGTGTACATTTTTGTAGTCTCAACAGTGGTTGTATGTTTTACAAGGTGTTGTGGTCCCACCAGTGGTTGGATGAGTACATGTTGTAGTCTCACCAGTTGTTGGATGTGTACATGTTGTAGTCTCACCAGTAGTTGGATGTTTTACAAGGTGTTGTTGGTCTCACCAGTGTTGGATGAGTATATGTTGTAGTCCACACCAGTGGTGGGATGTGTACATGGTATTGTAGTCTCACTAGTATTGGATCTGTACAAGGTGTTGTAGTCTCACCAGTGGTTGGATGTGACATGTTGTAGTCTCACCATGGTTAGATGAGGTACATGTTGTAGTCTCACCAGTGGTTGGATGAGGACATGTTGTAGTCTCACCAGTGGTTGGATTTGTACAAGGGTTTGTGGTCTCCTCAGTGGTTGTTCTGTACAAGTGTTGTTGGTCTTCTGGTGGTTGGATCTGTACGAGGCTTGTGGTCTCACCAGTGGTTGGATGTGTACAAGGTGTTGTGATCTCACCAGTGGTCGGATGTGTACAAGTGTTGTAGTCTCTCAGTGTTGGATCTGTACAAGGCGTTGTAGTATCCCAGTGGTTGGATGTATACATGTTGTAGTCTCACCAGTGGTCGGATGTGTACAGTGTTGTAGTCTCCTCAGTGGTTGTTTCTGTACAGGTGTTGTGGTCTTTGTAGTGGTTGGATCTGTACAGGCTTGTGGTCTCACCAGTGGTTGGATGTGTACAAGGTTTTGTAGTCTCCTCAGTGGTTGGATCTGTACAGGTGTTGTGGTCTCTAGTGGTTGGATCTGTACAAGGCGTTGTGTGGTCTCACCAGTGGTTGGATGAGTACATGTTTGTAGTCTCACCAGTGTTGGATGTGTACAAGGTGTTGTAGTCTCCTCAGTAAATGGATCTGTGAAAGGGTTTATTGTACTCTCACTAGTAGTTCGATCTGTATAAGGTGTTGTAGTTTCACCAGTTGTAAATGATGTTGTGAAAACTAGATTTCTAAATCGGAAACTCGAACTAGTAGATGTTGTTGATTTTTCCAAACCTGTTGTACATGGTGATTTAGTCTCACCAGTTGTTGGATCTGTACAAGGCGTTTTGGTCTCACAGTGGTTGCTGTGTACAAGGTGTTGTGTCTCCTCAGTGGATGGATTGTACAAGGTGTTGTGGTCTCACTTTTTTTTTTTTTTTTTTTTTTTTTTTTTTTTTGGATTGTACAAGGTGTTGTAGTCTCAGCAGGTTGAATGTTACAAGGTGTTGTGGTCTCACCAGGGTTGGATGTGTACTGTTGTAGTCTCCCAGTGGTCAGATGTGTACATGGTATTGTAGTCTCCTCAGTGGTTGGATCTGTACATGTTGTAGTCTCTGTAGTGGTTGGATCTGTACAAGGCGTTGTGGTCTCACCAGGTTTGGATGTGTACAAGGTTTTTGTAGTCTCAGCAGTGGTTGAATGTGTACAAGGTTTGTGGTCTCACCGTGGTTGGAGGGTGTACATTTGTAGGCTCACCGTTGTCGGATGTGTACATGGTTTTGTAGTCTCCTCAGTGGTTGGATCTTTTACATGTTGTAGTCTCCCAGTGGTTGAATGTGTACAAGGTGTTGTAGTTTCCCATGGTCGGATGTGTACAAGGTGTTGTAGTCTCAGCAGTGGTTGGATGTTACATGTTGTAGTCTCACTAGTGGTTGGATGTGTACATGTTTTGTAGTCTCCTCAGTTGTTGGATGTGTACAAGGTGTTGTAGTCTCACCAGTGGTTTGATAGTACATTTTGTAGTCTCACCAGGGTTGGATGTGTACATTTGTAGTTCACCATGGTTGGATCTGTACAGGTTTTTGTGGCTCACCAGGGGTTTTGGATGTGTACATGTTGTAGTCTCCCCGGGTGGTCGGATGTTACATGTTGTAGTCTCACCATGGTTGGATGTGTACAAGGTTTTGTGGTCTCACCAGTGGTTGGATAGTACATGTTTTGTCTCGCCAGTGGTTGATGTGTACATGTTGTAGTCTCACCAGTGGTTGGATGTGTAAAAAGGTTTTGGTCTCACCATTTTTGGATGAGTATATGTTGTAGTCTCACCAGTGGTGGGATGTGTACATGGTATTGTAGTCTCACTAGTAGTTGGATCTGTACAAGGTGTTGTAGTCTCACCAGTGGTTGGGATGTGTACAAGGTGTTGTGGTCTCTGTAGTGGTTGGATCGTACGAGGCTTTGGGGGTCTCACCAGTGTTGGATGTGTACATTTTTGTAGTCTCAACATGGTGTATGTGTACAAGGTGTTGGGGGTCCCACCAGTGGTTGGATGAGTACATGTTGTAGTTCACCAGGGGTTTTGGGATTGTACATGTTGTAGTCTCACCAGTAGTTGGATGTGTAAAAAGGTGTTGTGTTCCACCAGTGGTTGGTGAGTATTGTTGTAGTCAACCAGTGGGGGGATGTGTACATGGTATTGTAGTCTCACTAGTTTGGATCTGTACAAGGTGTTGTAGTCTCCCCAGTTTGGATTTTACATTTTTGTATCCCCCCTTTTGGTTAGAAAAACATGTTTAGTCCCACCGGGTTGGATAACATTTTTACCAAAACCAGTTTGGATTTGTACAAGGGTTTGGCCCTCTGGTTGTTTTTAAAAGGTTGTGTTTTTGGGGGAGGGGGTTGGATCGTCGAGGTTGTGGTTTTACCAGTGGGGATTTAAAACAAGGGGGTTTTCTCACCAGGGTGGATTGTAAAGGTGTTGTATCCCTCAGTGGTTGATCTTAAAGGGGTTGGGGGATCCCGGGTTTGGGGGATGTATACATTTTAGCTACCAGGGTGTTGAAAAAGGGGTTGTATCCCCCAGGGGTTTTTCGTCGGTTTGGGGGGTTTTGTATTTTTGGACTGTACGGGCTTGGGTCCCCCAGGTTGGTTTCGGTTTTTGATCCCTCGGGGGGTTGGATTTAAAAGGGTTTTTGGGGTCCCGTATGGTTGGATTGTCGGCTTGGGGTCTCACCGTTTATATAATTTTTGTACCCACCATGGGATGTTAAAGGGACTCCCCAAAGGGATTGTGCAAGTTTTACCCACAATTTTCGATCTGTATAGGGTTTGTTAGTTTCACCTTGTAAATGATGTTTGAAAACTTTTCAAGGGGGAAACCCCTCGCCCTGGGTTTTTTGTTGATTTTTCCAAACCCTTTTACATGTTTTAGTCTCCCGGGGGTTGGGTTTTACAAGGCTTTTTGGTTCACCCGGGTGCTTGTAAAAAGGTTTTTTTCCCCCCTCAGGAAAAGGTTTGTACGGGGTTTTTGGGCCCACCGTGGTTGGTGTTACAAGGTTTTTTGGGGCACGGGTTTAATGTGTCAAGGGTTGGGCTTACCCGTTTGGGGTTTTTAAAGGTATTAGTTCCCGGGTTGTTTTGAATTTTTGATTCCATGGTTGGTTTGAAAATTTTTTGGTTTGGCACCATGGTCTTTGGTAAAGGTGTTGTTTCCCCAATTTTGGGGATTACATTTTTGCTCACAGGGTTTTTAAAAGTTTGTAAAATCCCGTGGTTTTGGGTTGACAGGTTTTCCCCAGGGGGTTTACTTTTGTTGTAGCCCCCCCTCATTTTTGGATGTGTAATTTGGGTTTATCCCCCTTTGGGGGTGTTAAATTTTATCTCCCCTTTTACGTAAAAGAGTTTGGGGCTCACCATGGCGGATGTTTTCAGGTATTGTAGTTTTCCCCTTGTTTATTTTTCAAGGGGTTTTTTTCACCATTGGGTAAAATGTTGTAAAAACAATTTCTAAAACGAAACCGAACTATAAATTGGGGGATTCTTCCAAACCTTTTACAGGGGGTTTAGTCTCAGCATTTTTTGTATCGGGACAAGGGTTCTGGTCTCTGTAGGGTTGGTCAAAAGGCTTGTGGTTCACCAGGGGGGTTTTTGGGTGTGTAAAGGGTTTTATCTCACAGGGTTGAATTGTACAATTTTTTTTTTTCCCCCAAAAAAATTTTTGGGTTTTTTTTTTTAAATCCCCATGGGGGATTTTACAAGTGTTTTTTCTCCGACTGGGGGGGTTCATGTTTTTTTCCCCCACCAGGGGGTTTGGGGGTACAAAGGGGGGTTTTATCCCTAAAAGGGGGGATGTGTACAAGTGGAGTAAACCCAGTATTGGTTTTTTTCATTTTTATCTCACCAGGGTTGGATTGTAAAACCTGTATCCCCCCGGGGGGGATGTGTACAAGGGGTTTTTCCCTCGGGGTTGGGTGACTTTTATTCCACCAGTGTTTGGATATACATTTGTAGCCTCACCATGGTTAAAAAAATTTTTTTTAAAAGTCCCCCCCATGGTTGGATATATTTTTTAAAAACCCCCTCACCATGGTTGGATTTTTTAAATTTTTTGGTAGTCCCCACCATTTCGGTTTTGAAGGGTTGCCCCCTCCTGGGGGATCGGAAAAGGTTTTTGGGTCCTTGAAATTTTGGGGTTTTTTTTAGGGGGCCCCTTTGTGGTCTCCCAGGGGGGGATGGGTACTTTTTGTTTCTCCCTTGGTTGGGTGTGACAAAGTTTTGTTTCCACCGGGGTGTCGGGGGGGAAAAAGGGGTTTTTGGGAGCCCCCCCCAAATTTTTGGGGAAACCTGAAAGGGTTTTTTGTGGTCCCCCCTTTGGGGGGGTTTGGGGGACATTTGTATCTCCCCAAAAGGGGGGGAAAATTTTAAAAATTTTTTTGGGGTTTTTATTAGGGGGGGGGATTGTACAATTTTTACCCCCGGTTTTTTGACCTAAAGGGGGGGCTCACCATGTCGAGGGGGTACGGGTTTTTGGGTAGTCCCCCCCGGGGGGTTTGGATCTGTAGGGGGGTTTTGGTCCTTGGGGGTTTTAAAAACGAAAAGGGTTTTTTGGGGGCCCCAGGGGGGGTTTTTTTAAAAATTTTTGGTATCCCCCACCAGGTTGGGGGTGGGGGTTGTAGCCTACCATTTTTGGGGTTGTGTACAAGGTTTAAAAACCCCCTTTTCAGAGTTGGTTTGGGGTAAAAGGGGGGTTTAAAAGGCCACCTTTTGGGGATTTTAAAAAAAGGGGGTGTTTGGCTTACCGGGGGTTTTGGGATGAAAAATTTTTTAGTAAAAACCATGGATGGATTGTAAAAGGTTTTAATAAAAACCGGGGGTTGGGGTTTGTGTTTTTTTGGGGGGAAACCCTCACCATGGTTGATAGTACTTGTTGTAGCCCCCACCGGGGGGTTTGGGGATGGGGGAAAAAGGGGGTTTTGGGGCCCCTCCTCATTTTGGGGGAGGGAAAAATTTAAAAAGTTCAGGGGGGGTTTTTGGAAAAAACCCATTTTTGTAGTCTCCTCAGTTTGGATTTTTGGGGGTTTGGGGCCCCCTCAACGGGGGTTTTGGGAAAAAAATACATTTTGTAGCCCCCCGGGGGTTTGGGGTTTTTTGGGGGGACAGTTTTTGTCCACCCCCTTTTTTTTTGTACGGGTGTTGGGGCTCCCCCGGGGGGTTTTGGGGGTTAAAAAGGGTTTTTTGTAATCTCCCCGGGGGGTTTTTTTTTGGAAAAGTTTTTTTTGGGCCCCCCCCGGGGTTTGGGGGGTTACATGTTGTAGCCCTCACCGGGGGGGAAATTGTCAAATTTTGAAATCCACCGGGGTTTTGGGGGGGTAAAGGGGGTTTTCCTCTGTAGGGGATCCACAACATTGTTCCCCGGGGGTTGGGGATGAGTACTTTTGTATCCCCCCAAAATGGTTTAGGGAAAACATGTTGTACCCTAAACCGGGGGTTTTGGGAATAATACTTTTTTTGGCTCACGGGGGTTTAAAATATACATTTTTAGTCCCCCCGGGGTTTTGGATAAAGTACTTTTGGGGGTCTCACCAGGGGTTGGATGGAAAACAGTTTCCCCCCAAAACCAGGGGTTTGGTTGAAAAACAAGGGGGTTTTTTCTCACCATGGTGGATAGTACGTTGTATTCTCCCGGGTTTTTGGGGTGTACAATTTTTTGTACTCACCGGGGTTTTGGATTTGTACTTTTTGTAGCCCCCGGGGGGGTTTGGGGGAATAGTACATGTTTTATCCATTTTTTGGGGGCCCCCCTTAAAAAAAGGGTTTTTGTATCTCCCGGGGTTTTTGGATGGTACTTTTTGGAGTCTCCCCGGGGGTTTTGGGATGTTAAAAGGTTTTTTTTTTCCCTGGGGGTTTTCCATTTTAAAAATTTGTAGTCCCCAACGTGGTTTTTTATTTCATTTTGTATCTCACCATGGGTTGGAGGGTTACAAGTTGTTGTAGTCCACCAGGGGGTTGGATAGTAATTGGGGTGGGCCCCCCCCGGGGTTTTCCCCCGAGTACATTTTTAAACCCCCTCCCAGTGTTATTTGACTTTTTGGGGGGTCCTCCCATTTTTGGCTGTGTAAAGGGGGTTTTTTTTCTCATTTTTGGTTGGATTGTACAATTGTTGTGGGCCACCCGGGGTTGAATGGGACATTTTTTAGTCCACCGTTTATGTGTACAAGGTTTGTATCTCCCCAGTTTTTATTTGAAAAAGGGGGTTTTGTAGTCTCACCTTTTTTTTGGAAAATTAAAAAGGGGTTTTTGGTACTCACCAAGGGGGTTTTTTTTAAAAAGGGGGTTTGTATTTTAAAAACCCGGGGGTTGGGGAGGGTACAAGGGGTTGTACCCACCAGGGTTTTGGACAAGGGGGGGACCCCTTTGGTTGGGGGTTTTAAAAAAGGGGGTTTGTATCCCCCCCGGGTTTGAATTTTTAAAAATTTTGATCTCCCCGGGGGGTGGGGTGTACAAGGGGGTTGTTTTCCTCACCAGGGGTTGGATGTGTAAAAGGGGGGTTGTACCCCTCACCAGGTTGGATTTTTAAAAAAGGTGGGGGCCCCCTCACCATTTTTGGAGGGTGTACAATTTTTGGGCCCCCTCACCCGTGCTTGGGGGGTTACTTTTTTAAAAGGTCCAAAATTTTTTGGGGATGTTACGGGTTTTTTTTGGTAAAAACCCGGGGGGGTTGGATGGAAAGGGGTTTTTTGTATCCCCACCGGGGGTTTGGGGGGGGTAAAAGGGTTGAGTCCCCATTTTTTTGGGGAAATTAAAAGTTTTGGGGGTTTTTTCCCCCGGGGGTTGAAATTTTACAGTTTAGTCCCACCATTTTGGATGTTTTACAATGTTGTTGTCACAGGGGTTTTGGATGTGAAAAAAGGGTGGGGGGTGTCCAACGGGGGTTTTTGGGGTTTTGGGGGTTGTTTCTCACCATTTTTAAATTTTTTGTGAAAACAAATTTCTAAAGGGAACCTCGAATTTGTAAAAATGTTTTTTTTTTTTTCCCCCAAAGCTGTTGTACAGGGTTTTTTGGTTTTCCCCCCTTTTTGGTTTGGGGAGTGTAAAAATTTTTGTAAACCCCCGGGGGTTTTGAGGGTAAAAGGGGTTTTTGTGGGTCCCACGGGGGGTTTGGTGTGACAATTGGAAATTCACCGGGTTTTGGGGTTTTTCCCCCTTTTGTAGTCTCGGGGGACTTGGTAAAAAAAGGGTTTTAGTCCGGGGGTGCGGGATTTGTAAAAAGATTTGTTTCCCCTTTTTTTTGGGGTTATAAAAGGGGGTTGACCCTGGGGGGTTCCCTTGGGGATAACCTTTTTTAGTCTCGGGGGTTTTTTTGGGGAGGGTGAAAAAGGGGGTTTTTTTAGCCCCCCGGGGGTTTTCAAAAATAAGTACCCCCAAAAGGGTTTTTTTGGAGGGGGAAAAGGGGGGTTTTTTCTCACTTTTTTGCTTGGGAGTACAACTGTTGTAGTCCCCCCCAACTGTTTTTGGGGAAAATGGTACTTTTTTTGGGGGGGCTCACTTTTTTTTTGGAAAAAAATTTAAAATTGTTTTTGGTAGCCCCGGGGGGTTTTTTGGGATGTTAAAAGGGGGGTTGTAGTCCACGGGGCTTGGATGATACAAGCTTTGTAGCTCCGGTGTTTGGTGAAAAAAAGCGTTGTGTCTCACGGGTTTTTTTTGGATTGAAACAAGGTTTTTGTAGTTACCTTTTGGGGGGATGTTAAAGGTTTGTATCCACCAGTTGATTTAAAGGGGGTTTTTGTGTCCACCATTTGGATTGTACAAGGGTTTGTAGTCCCCCCGGGGTTGGTTGTAAAGGGGGTTGAAAGTCCCGGGGGTTGGAGGGGACGGGTTTTTTCTCACCAGGGTTGGATTTGAAAAGGGGTTTTGTAGTCCCCCCGGGGGTTAAAGTGTAAATTAAAAGCTCCCAGGGGGGGTTTACGAATTTTTTTGCTCACCGGGTTGGATGGTACAGGTTTGTATCTCCCGGGTTGGATGTTGTACAAGGTTTGTGGTCTCACCAGGGTTTGGATGTGTCAAGTTTTGGGTTCACCCCGTCTTGAATGTGTACATGTTGTAGCTCACCAGTGGGTTGGATTTTGTAAAAAGTGTTTTGGTCACAAAGTGGTTGGATGTGTAAAGGTGTTGTAGTCTCACCCAGGGGGTTGGGATGTGTACAAGTGTTTTTAGCTCACCAGTGTTGGTGTGTACAAGTTTTGGTGGGCTCACCCGTGGTTTGAATGTGTACTTGTTGTGGGTTCTCACCAGGGTTGGATGTGTACAAGGTGTTGTTGTCACACCTTGGTTTGGATGTTTACAATTGTTGGTGTCTCAACGGGGTTTGGGGTTTGTGTAAAAGTTGTAGTCTCACCATTTTGTAAATGATGTTGTGAAAACAAATTTTCTAAAACGGAACCTCGAACTAGAAAGTTTGTTGTTTTTTCCCCAAACTGTTGTACATGTTTTGTAGTCTCACCAGTGGTTGGATGTGTACAAGGCGTTGGAGACTCACCAGTGGTTTGGAGGGGTACAAGGTTTTTGTAGTCTCACTGGTGGTTGGTGTTTACAAAGGTGTTGAAAATCTCACCAGTGGTTTGGTTGTACAGGGTGTAGTCTCAGTGGTATTTGGGATGGGGACAAGGGGTTGTGCCAGGGTGTTTGGGATTTGTACAAGAGTTGTGTCTCACTGGGGGGCTTGAGGAGGACAAGGTTTTGGGTAGTCTCATGGTGCTGGATGAGTACAAGCTGTTGTAGTCTCACTGGGGGCTTGGATGTGTACAAGGTGTTGTAGTCTCCGGTGCTTGGATAAGAAATCTCACTGGTCTTGGATGGGTACAAGGGTTGTAGTCTCACTGTTGTTTTGGATGAGTACAACTGTTGTTTCTCACTGATGCGGAGGGAGACATCCCTGTTGTGCCCTCCCCTATGCTTGGTTGAGTACATGCTGTTGTAGTCTTCACTGGGTGGATGTGTACAAGGGGTGTTAGCCACTGGTCCCCTTTGGATGAGTACAACTGTTTATCCACTGGTGCTTGGATGAGTACAAGCGGTTTTTGTCTCACTGGTGCTTGGTTGTGGTAAAAAAGGTTTGTTTAGTCCAGTGGTTGCTTGGATGTGTACAAGGTGTTGTAGTCTCAGGGGGTGCTTGGAGTGAAAGGTGTTGTAGTCTCAGTGGGTTGGATTGTACAAGGAGTTTTAGTCTCATGGTGCTTGGTGATTTACAAGGTTTTGGCCAGTGGTGCTAGAAATGTTAACAAGGTTTGTAGTCTCAATGGTCCTGGTTGTTAAAAAATTGTATCTCGTGGTGTTGGGTTTACAAGGTGTTTATCTCAGGGGTGTTGGAGTGTACAAGGGTTTAGCTCAGGGGGTGTTTGGTTGTGTAAAAGGGAGTTTAGTCTCAGGTGGCTTCGATATGTACAAGGTGTTGTAGTCTTGGTGCTTGGATGATTACAAGGGTTGTATCCATGGTGCTTGGATGATACAAGGTGTTGTAGTCTCAGTGGTGCTTGGATATTACAAGGTTTTTTGTAGTTTCAGTGGTGCTGGATGAGTACAAGGTGTTGTATTTCTCAGTGGTGTTGGAGGGTGTACAAGGTATTGTATCTCAGGGGCCTTGGATGTGTACAATGTTGTAGTCCGGGTGGTGCCTTGGATGGTACAAGGTGTGTAGTCTCGTGGTGTTGGGAAATGATACAAGGTTTGTAGTCCTCAGTTTGCTTGTTGGTACAAGGTGTTGTAGCCTCAGTGGGGCTTGGATATAAAAGGGTGCTGTATTCTCAGGGTGCTTGGATTTTTACAAAGGGGTTGTAGTCTAAAATTGAGCTTGGATGGGTACAAGGTGTTGTTGTCTCAGTGGTGCTGGGAGGGTGTACAAGGTTTGTAGTCTCTGTTATGCTTGATTTGGAAAATAAATTCCTGAAGGAGTTTTTTTGACGATGATACATGGGATTCACAGGAGGTTTGTAGTCTCAATGGTGGCTTGGATGTGTAAAAAAGTGTTTGGGTCTCATGCCCGCTTGGATGTGTACAAGGTGTTGTAGCTCAGTGGTGCTTGGATGTGTACAAGCATTTAGTCCAGGTGCTTGGAGAGTACAAGGAGTTGTAGCTCAGTGGTGCTTGGATGTGTACAAGGTGTTGTAGTCTCAGTGGTGCTTGGATGAGTACAAGGGGTTGTAGTCTCAGTGGTGCTTGGATGTGTACAAGGGTTGTAGTTTCAGCGGTGCTTGAATCTGTACAAGGTGTTGTAGTCTCAGTTGTGCTTGGATGAGTAAAGGTGTTGTAGTCTCAGTGGTGCTTGGATGTGTACAAGGTGTTTTAGTTTCAGCGGTGCTTGAATCCGTACAAGGTGTTGTAGTCTCAGTTGTGCTTGGTGTGTACAAGGTGTTGTAGTCTCAGTGGTGCTTGGATGTGTACAAGGTGTTGTAGTCTCAGTGGTGCTTGGATGTGTACAATGTGTTTGTAGTCTCAGGGTGTTGGATGTGTAACAAGGTGTTGTAGTCTCACAAGTGGTTGGATCTGTACAAGTCGTTGTAGTCTCCACCAGTGGTTGGGTGTGTACATGGTTGTGGTCTCACCAGTGGTTGGATGTGTACAAGGTGTTGTAGTCTCAGTGGTACTTGGATTTGTGAAAACTACATTCCTAAAGGAGATTATTGGACGATGATAACTATGGGATTCACAGGGGCTGTTGTAGTCTCAGTGGTACTTGGATGAGGTACAAGGATTGTAGTTTTCCAGTGGTGCTTGGATGTGTACAAGGGTTGTAGTCTCAGTTGTGCTTGGATGATACAAGGTGTTGTAGTCTCAATGGTGCTTGGATAGTCAAAGGAGTTGTAGTCTCAGTTTGTGTTTGGGATGAGTACAAGGAGTTGTAGTCTCATGGTGCTTGGATGTGTACAAGGTGTTGTAGTCTCAGTGGTTGCTTGGATGAGTACAAGGTGTTGTAGTCTCAGTGGTGCTTGGATTTTGTACAAGGTGTTTAGTCTCAGTTGTGTTTGGGATGAGTACAAGGAGTTGTAGTCTCAGTGGTGCTTGGATGTGTACAAGGTGTTGTATCTAAAGTGGGCTAGGAGGGAGTACAAGGTGTTGTAGTCTCAGTTATGCTTGGATTTGTAAAAAACTAAATTCCTAAAGGAGATTTTTGACGTTGATACTTGGGATTCACAGGAGGAGTTGTAGTCTCAGTGGTATTGGATGTGTACAATGTTTTTGTAGTGTCTTTGGATCTTTGATGTGAAGAAGATGGTTGTAATTACAGTAGTTTTGTTAGTACAAGGTGGCGCTGTCTGTTGGTTCAATGAATTATCAGTTTCTGTTCACTGTTATTGTACTTGTTGTCAAAGAGGATCTCATGTCTGATGTTTTTTGGCTCGATCGCTTTTTGTATTATTTGCTGGCTATCGTTTTTCTTAAAACTTCTTTTCATTTGTCGGTGTCCAAAATGAATTGACATAGTCTGAAATACCATTCATATAGAATTATCTTTTTTTTTTCTTTATTTCCTTATTTTTGTTGTATTTTTTCGAATCTTAGTCTCAGTGGTGTTGGATGCGTACAAGGTGTTTTTAGGTTCAGTGGTGCTTGGATGGTACAAGGTGTTGTAGTTTCAGTGGTGCTTGGAGAGTACAAGGTGTTGTAGTCTCATTGGTGCTGGATGTGTACAAGGTGATGTAGTCTCAGTGGTGCTTGGATGATACAAGCTGTTTAGTCTCATGTGGTGGGTTGGATGTGTACAAGGTGATGTAGTCTCAGTGGTGCTTGGTGAGTACAAGCTGTTGTAGTCTCAGTTGTGCTTGGATGTGTACAAGGTGTTGTAGTCTCAGTGGGGCTTGGATGAGTACAAGGTGTTTTGTAGTCTCAGTGGTGCTTGGATCGTACAAGGATTGTAAGTGTCAGTGTTGCTAGAATGTGTACAAGTGTTGTAGTCTCAGTTATGCTTGGTTTTGTGAAAACAAATTCCTAAAGGAGATTATTGACGATGATACTATGGAATTCACAGGAGGTGTTGTAGTCTCAGCGGTGCTTGGATGTGTACAAGGGTTTGTAGTCTCAGTGGTGCTTGGATGATAAAAAAGGTGTTGTAGTCTCATGGTGCTTGAATGAGTATAAGGTGTTGTATTCTCAGTGGTGCTGATGTGTACAAGGTGTTGTAAATCTCAGTGGTGCTTGGATGTGACCAAGATGTTGTAGACTCAGTGGTGCTTGGATGTGTACAAGGTGTTGTAGGTCTCACTGGTGCTTGAATGTGTACAAGGTGTTGAGGTCTCATGGTGCTTGGATGGTACAAGGTGTTGTGTCTCAGTGGTGCTTGGATGAGTACAAGGTGTTGTAGTCTCAGTGGTGCTTGGATGTGTACAAGGTGTTGTAGTCTCAGTGGTGCTGGGATTTGTACAAGGTTTTGTAGTCTCAGTTTTGCTTGGATGATACAAGGTGTTGTAGTTTCAGTGGTGCTTGGATGTGTACAAGGTGTTGTAGTCTCAGTGGTGCTGGGATGTGTACAAGGTGTTGTAGTCTCAGTGGTGCTTGGATGTGTACAAGGGGGTTTAGTCTCAGTGGTGCTTGGATGTGAAACAAGGTGTTGTAGTTCTCAGTGGTACTTGGATGTGTACAAGGTGTTGTAGTCTCAGTGGTGCTTGGATGAGTACAAGGTGTTGTAGTCTCAGTGGTACTTGGATGTGTACAAGTTGTTGTAGTCTCAGTGGTGCTTGGATGAGTACAAGGGTTGTAGTCTCATGGTGCTTGGATGAGTACAAGGTGTTGTAGTCTCAGTTGTGCTTGGATGTGTACAAGGTGTTGTAGTCTCAGTGGTGTTTGGGGATGTGTACAAGGTGTTGTAGCCCTCAGTTGTGCTTGGATTAGTACAAGGTGTTGTAGCCCTCAGTGGTGCTTGGATGAGTACAAGTGTTGTAGTCTCTGTGGTGCTTGAATGAGTATAAGGTGTTGTATTCTCAGTGGTGCTTGGATTGTACAAGGTGTTGTAGTCTCAGTGGTGCTTGGATGTGACCAAGATGTTGTAGACTCAGTGGTGCTTGGATGTGTACAAGGGTGTTGTAGTCTCACGGGTGCTTGAATGTGTACAAGGTGTTGAGGTCTCAGTGGTGCTTGGATGTGTACAAGGGTTTGTAGTCTCAGTGGTGCTTGGATGTGTACAAGTGTTGTAGTCTCAGTGGTGCTGGGATTTGTACAAGGTGTTGTAGTCTCAGTTTGCTTGGATGAAAACAAGGTGTTGTAGTTTCAGTGGTGCTTGGATTTTTACAAGGTGTTGTAGTCTCAGTGGTGCTGGGATGTGTACAAGGTGTTGTAGTCTCAGTGGTGCTTGGATGTGTACAAGGTGTTGTAGTCTCAGTGGTGCTTGGATGTGTACAAGGTGTTGTAGTCTTAGTGGTACTTGGATGTGTACAAGGTGTTGTAGTCTCAGTGGTCTTGGATGAGTACAAGGTGTTGTAGTCTCAGTGGTACTTGGATGTGTACAAGGTGTTGTAGTCTCAGTGGTGCTTGGATGAGTACAAGTGTTGTAGTCTCAGTGGTGCTTGGATGAGTACAAGGTGTTGTAGTCTCAGTTGTGCTTGGATGTGTACAAGGGTTTGTGGGCTCAGTGGTGCTTGGATGTGTACAAGGTGTTGTAGTCTCAGTTGTGCTTGGATTTGAAGAAGACGTTGTATTTTCAGTAGTTTTGTTAGTACATGGTGGCGCGGTCTGTTGATTCAATGATGTACTAGGTTCTTGTCGACTGTTATTGTACTTATTTTCAAGGATGATCTCATGTCTGATGTTTTCGGATCGATGCCTTTTTGGATTATTTGCTGCTTTCCTGTTTCTTGAAACTCTTTTCGTTTGTCGTGTCCAAAATGAATGAAATAGTCTGAAATACCATTCATTATAGAGTTATCTTTTTCTATTTTTTTATTTGTTTTTTTTTGTTGTGATTTTTTCAGAAGTTGTTGACTCAGTGGTGCTCAGATTAGTACAAGGTGTTGTAGACTCAGTTATGCTTTGATTTGTGAAAATTAAATTTCAAAAGGAGATTATTGACGATGATACTATGGGATTCACAGAGTTTGTTGTAGTCTCAGTGCTGCTGGATGTGTACAAGGTGTTGTAGTCTCAGTGGTGCTTGGATGGTACAAGCTGTTGAAGTCTCAGTGGTGCTTGGATTGTATAAGGTTTGTAGTCTCAGTGGTGCTTGGATGTGTACAAGGTGTTTGTAGTCTCAGTGGTACTTGGTTGTGTACAAGCTGTTGTAGTCTCAGTTGTGCTTGGATGAGTACAAGGGTTTGTGTCTCAGTGGTGCTTGTATGATACAAGTGTTTAGTCTCAGTGGTGCTTGGATGTGTACAAGGTGTTGTAGTCTCATGGTGCTTGGATGTGCACAAGGTGTTGTAGTCTCAGTGGTACTTGGCTTTTGTACAAGCTGTTGTAGTCTCAGTGGTGCTTGGATGTGTACAAGGTGTTGTAGTCTCAGTGGTGCTTGGATGAGTACAAGATGTTGTAGTCCTCACTGGTGCTTGGATGTGTACAAGGTGTTGTAGTCTCAGTGGTACTTGGATGTGTACAAGATGTTGTAGTCTCAGTGGGCTTGGATGTGTACAAGTTGTTGTAGTCTCAGGGTGCTTGGATGTATACAAGGTGTTTGTAGTCTCACTGGTGCTTGATGTGTCAAAGGTGTTGTAGTCTCAGTGGTGCTTGGAGTGTACAAGATGTTGTAGTCTCAGTGGTGCTTGGATGTGTACAAGGTGTTGTAGTCTCAGTGGTGCTTGGATGAGTACAAGGTGGTGTAGTCTCACTGGTGCTTGGATGTGTACAAGCTGTTGTAGTCCCTCAGTGGAGCTGGATGGGTACAAGCTGTTGTATCTCAGTGGTGCTTGGATAGTACAAGGTGTTGTAGTCTCAGTGGTGCTTGGATGAGTACAAGGTTTGTATCTCAGTGGTGCTTGGATGAGTACAAGGTGTGTAGTCCTCAGTGGTGCTTTGATGTATAGAAGGTGTTTTAATATCAGTATTTGTTTTGTTAGCACAGTGTGTAGCTGTCTCTTGGTATAATGAAAAACTAGGTTTTTGTTCACTGTTATTGTGCTTTATTTTCAAGGAGTGATCTCATGTCTGATGTTTTCGGTTCGATGGTTTTTTTGGATTATTTGCTGGCTATCGTGTGTCTTTAAACTCTTTTCATTTGTCGGTGTCCAAAATGAATTGACATAAATTTGAAATACCAATCCATTATAGAATTATCTTTTTCTATTTCTTTAACTGGATTATTTGGTTGTGAGTTTTTCAAAATTTTAGCCTCATGGTGCTTGGATTTAGACAAGGTGTCGTAGTTTTCAGTAGTGCTTGTGAGTACAAGGTGGTTGTAGTCTCAGTGGTGCTTGGATGTGTACAAGGAGTTGTAGTCTCATGGTGCTTGGATGAGTACAAGGTGTTTGTTGTCTCAGTGGTGCTTGGATGTGTACAAGGTGTTGTAGTTATCTGGGTGCTTGGATGTGTACAAGAGTTGTAGTCTCAGTGGTACTTGGATGTGTACAAGGGGTTGTAGTCTCAGTGGTGCTTGGATGTGTACAAGGTGTTGTAGTTTCAGTGGTGCTTGGATGAGTACAAGGTGTTGTAGTCTCAGGGTGCTTGGATTGTACAAGGATTTGTGTCTCAGTGGTGCTTGGATGAGTACAAGGTGTTGTTGTCTCAGTGGTGCTTGGATGGAGTACAAGGTGTTGTTGTCCTCAGTGTGCTTGGATGAGTACAAGGTGTTGTAGTCTCAGTGGTGCTTGGATGTGTACAAGCTGTTGTATCTCAGTAGTGCTTGGATGAGTACAAGGTGGTGTAGTCTCACTGGTGCTCGGATGTGTACAAGGTGTTTGTAGTCTCATGGAGCTTGGATGGTAAAAGCTTTGTAGTCTCATGGTGCTTGGATGTGTACAAGGTGTTGTAGTCTCACTGGTGCTTGGATGAGTACAAGGGTTGTAGTCTCAGTGGTGCTTGGATGAGTACAAGGTGTTGTAGTCTCAGTGCTGCTTTGATGTATAGAAGGTGTTTTAAAATATCAGTAGTTTTGTTTGCACAGTGTGTAGCTGTCTCTTGGTACAATGAAAAACTAGGTTTTTGTTTCCACTGTTTTTGGCTTATTTTCAAGGAGTGATCTCATGCTGATGTTTTCGGTTCGATGGTTTTTTGGATTATTTGCTGGCTATCATGTGTCTTAAAACTCTTTCATTTGTCGGTGTCCCAAAATGAATTGACATAATTTGAAATACCATCCATTATAGAATTATCTTTTTCTATTTCTTTAACTGATATATTTGTTGTAGTTTTTCAGAAGTTTTAGCCTCAGTGGTGCTTGGATGAGTACAAGTGTCGTAGTCACAGTGGTGCTATGATGTTACAAAGGTGTTGTAGTCTCAGTAGTGCTTGGAATTGGTAAAACTAAATTATTGAAGGATTTTATTGACGTTGTTAAAACGGGATGTACAAGCGGTTTTGTAGTTTCAGTGGTGCTTGGATGAGTACAAGGTGGTGTTAATACATTTGGATAAGAGTACATGGGTTGTTGTCTCAGTTGATAGATGAGTACATGGTGTTGTTTCAGTTGCGGATGAGTAAAGGTTGTTTTGGGTTCATTTGTTGTGTGAACACAGATGTTGTTGTTTCACTAGATTGTGAGGGCAAAGTGTTGTTGTTTCAATAGAACTGTAAGGCCAAGATGTTTTTGTTGCTTCATATTTGTAGAGTAGAAAGTTTTGTTGTCTCTTGACTGACATCAATTTTCGAGTTTGTTGTACTGAGATTGTACTGTTCTTCTTTACAGACGTCTGGTGTGATGTTTGGTTATTTGGCTCGCTTGCTATTTGCTTCCTACTTTTTTCGTTATTGGCCTCCAAAATGAATTTACATAGTTGGATACGTCATCTATCATAGAGTTATCTACTTCAAACGACTTTTTTCACTGTTTTTGTCGTGTTTTCTTGATATTTAGAGTTTGTAGCAATAGTTGAATTATTTCTTTTAGATGTGAGGGTAGAAATAAAAAATGCTCCAATAGTTGTGTGAGCATAATTTGTGTTTTTTCAGTAGTTTCGTGAGAAGAGGGTGTAGATGTTCAGAAATTGTATGAAGACTAGGGATCGTTTTGTATTCTTAGTTTTTAACCGGTACAATTTCGATATTGCTCTCTTTGGGATCTTGTTGAATATTTGAATTATTAAAAAATTTATTACGGGTGTATTTTTTCTCTTGTGTTTTGTCTGAGTTTTGCTCGTGTTCAGTTTTATCTAGTTTACCTGTCTGGTACAAAGATATTCGGCAGAGAGTCTCGGAAGTTATTTCCGACTGCTGGTTCAAATGCATTTTCTGTTTTGTTGTGATTTTCATGATGATGATCCATTGACTTATTTACATTTTTGATATCCTCTGGCATCTTGGTTGTTGCTGTACATTTTTTCATTTTTGTTGGCTCCAAGATCACAGCATCTGCTGTTTTATTGTTTGGAGAAACAAGATTAAAATGTTCATCGTCCGGACCATTTTTACTGTAGTGTACCTGTGGTAGCACAGTTGTTGCCGTACAATTTTTTATTTTTGATTCTCCCAAAAATACAATACTGGCTCGAACTTTGAAGAATTATGTGTTTGGTTTTTCTGGAGAAACAAAGTTAGAATTTTCCCATTAATTGGTTCATTTTTATCTTGACTATCATGTGGTAGAACAGTTGTTGCTGTACAATTTTTTATCACTCGTAGCTTCTAAAAATACAATTATCTGGTTCATTTTTTGAGGCATTATTTGTTTGGTTTTTCGGAGAAACAAAGTTAGCATTTGCAATATATTTCATTTTTTATCGTGGTTTTCATGTGGCAGCACAGTGGGATTATGTTCACTGTTATTGTATTTATTTTCAATGAGTGATCTCATGTCGATGTTTTCGGCTCGATCGCTTTTGTATTATTTGCTGGCTGTCATGTTTCTTAAAACTCTTTTCATTTGTCGGTGTCCAAAATGAATTGACATAGTCTGAAATACCATCCCATTATAGAATTGTCTTTTTCAGTTTCTTTATTTTTTATTTTCGAGTGTGGTTTTTCAAAGATTCTTGAAGGCTTTTTCAGATGGTTTTAATACTAGAACTTTCATTAAAGGATTCATTTTTATCGTGATTTTCATGTGGTTGCACAGTTGTTGCTGTACAATTTTTTTCGTTCTTTTTCTCCCAAAAACACAATATCTGTTCATTTTTTGAGACATCAATGTTTTTGGTTTTCTGGAGAAACAATGTTAGAATTTCCATTAAATGATTCATTTCTTTTGTGGTTTTCATGTGGTATCCACAGTTGTTGCTGTACAATTTTTCACTTTTGTTGCTTCCAAAAACACAATATCTGGTTCATTTTTTTGAGACATCAGGGGTTTTTGGGCGGAGAAACCTTAGAATTTCCTTAAAAATTCATTCTAAATTTTGGCTTTTTAAGTGGTAGCCAGTTGTCGCTGTACAATTTCTTTTGGTCATTTTTCTGGAATTAATTTTTTTGGTTTAATTTCGCTCGGAAAGTTTCATTGATCTTATGTAGCTCGTTTGAGTCAATTCTATTAATTTTCTTTCAAATTATCTTTTGGAAAAATTTCTCTTTCGTTCCATTAAAATGGACATTTCCTTTGGGGATTGGGAGAAATTCTGTTTCTGGTTCCTTTTCCAACAAGACTTAAATTTTTGCATTGTGAGCTTTTACCGATGTGGAGGGTTTGTGGGGTTTTGAGGTTGTTTGCTTTTGTCCGCACGTGGTTAGCTTCATTCTGCCGGGCGACCAGAATGACGAAAAATAATCGCCGACCTTGTCAAAAAACCGATTTTATCGACCCGGGCCGTTTTATCCGCACAAAAAAAAACAATACAAAATTTTTAACACTATTGAAAACGCGAGAAATTTTCATTGTGAAAGACATAGACGTCTCATTTTATTTTAAACCTGGTATTTTTTGTCAAATCTTTTTGGTTTTGTGGACTTATGGTAGGCAGTGAACAAATTTTGATCTTTCTTTTTTAACTTACAGCGAGGAGCGAATTCATGTTTTGCTTGTGAGTCATTTTTTTATCAATCAAGGATTCTGTTCATAAAACCATGTAGGCTTCGTTGAAAACGAGATTTTTTATTTTCCATAATGCCTTTGGTTTTTTATAGTAGACTTTCCACTTTCCCAATCACTAGACGCTAAAGTCCTCTTATTATTTGTAGTTTTTAGTCCCTTTAACTGCTGTGGTGAACGTATTACATAGTTTTTTTTTCGTTATGTGTTTGGGGCTGTTACCATGGTATTAACAACGGTATAGTGATAGCTCCGCTTTGGGTGTCGCTCTTTATTCTGTTCTAAGGGTGGGAAATTATCTTAAAACTGAAAATAAAAATAATTTCATCAAGCACTAGAGCGCTTGATGAAATTTTTTCTATAATTTTAATTTTACATGTTATTATTTTATTTTATTATTTTGTTATTTTTAAAATAAAATACTGAAAATATTAAAAAATTTTTTTAAAATTTAAATTTTGGGAAAATCCAGGGAACTTTCAATTTCGTGTTGCCTGGTTGATGACTGGTAATTTATCGTTTTTGATCAATGTCCTATGAATACACAAGTTCTCTGAAATTGATAACGTCCAGCGAGGGAGGGACTAGGAGGTGACCACTCAAATCCCAACCCCTGTGCTCGGCTACATTCAGGGTGGGTGAAGTTAATTTAAAGTACTGGTTTTTGAATTTTCCCCCGAAGGAAGGTAAAACCCTCGTCTGATGAAATTAAAGAAAAAACTTGCCTGAACTAGGCAACGTTTTTGTAATTCTCTAAGGAGATAAGTCAGATTTTGAGTATTGTTTAATTTTGGAAAAACCAAGGGTAAGTCATGCTTAATTTCTCGATTTTGTCTATAATTTTGCCCGAAATCTTGCCTGAACGCCGGAGCTTAACCCTGAAATGTTCAGTTCACTAAACTTTCCTCATGTGTGAAATGTCTATGGCTAGAGTGTGAGTTATTAACTCTGGAAATTGTCGGTTTTTCTGCTTTGTTTGCAAAGAGCATGAGGCACTCCGATGCCCAAGAGGGTTATATCTTGCAAATTCAAGGCAAATTATCTTGCAAATTTGAGGAATTACATTCTTTTAAAAAAATTAAGAATATTTTATGTTTAAACTTTTGACGCCCCGGGCGTATTTATTTAAGGCTAGGGCGGCAGGATTTCACAATGGCGCCTTTTTCCACCCCCAAAAACCGGAAATGGTAAACTGCCGGACGACTCTTTTTGGTGACGTTATAGTGGAAGTATTTGGTGGACTGAGGAAGCGAGGGACCCACGGACCATTTGTCTCAAAATCTTAAATTGGATTGTTGCGAATCGTTAGTTTTGATCCTAAAGGAAGGGTAGAGCATAAACTTTTTATCTTCCCCCCTTTCTTTTCTCCACCATTGGTGTGGGCTTACTGAGGACACACACACACACAAACACAATTTGTGTGCCTTGCTTTCGGGAATGACTCGGCAAAATTGTAGCTTGACGAAAGGCGGCGGACTTGTAATCTGGAGGTCGGGATTCAAGTCCCGGTTTTAGCATGGATTTAGTAAAGCGAGTTTTAGTAGTTTGAATCACAAAGTGTTAACACCAAACATCAAGGGCTTACAAAGTACCAATTGTCTCCTGAAATTCCCGAAAGACGGCAACCCCCCTGGCGCGGGAACCGCACCATCACCCAAAGCGGAAACCCACCACGTAAAATACACGGAGGACCGCGGCTTCTACCTGCGGGCGAGCAACGAGGCCGCCCCCCTTAGCTCGGAGACAGAGCTCATGATAGGGGGAAACACCGCGCCCCGCGCCCCCTACAACCTGACGGCGCAGGCCACCAAGAACCATCTCGGGCATTTCCCCGGCCAAGCCCGCTTGGAATATAGCGGGTGGTGAGTTTTTTGTTTTTTTCCCGTTTGGTTCACATCAAGGGGGCCGGGAAAAGATTGCCTTTTAAATGTGTGGGGAGTTTTTTCCTCGTTTATGTTTTAACATAAGGGGGGGGGGGAAAAAGATTGCCATAATTTGGGGGTGGATTTTTCTCCTCGTTTGGATTCACATCAAGGGATGACGGAAGAGATTGCCTGTATACGTGGGGTAGTTTTTTTCCCTTTAATTCACACAAGAGTTGGGCGGAAGAGTTGCCCTGTATAGCTGTGGTGATTTTTTTCCTCGTTTAGATTCACTTCAAATTGGGCGGAAAATTGCCATATAGTTTGGAGTTTTTTTTCCTCTTTTAGTTTCACATCAAGAATTGCCATATTTTAATAACCCCGCCCATTATAAAATCGTCGTCCCAAACACAAAAAGTGGCGTACTCAAAAAATTACATTTGAGTTTTTTGGCTTTAACTAGTTCTAATCATGTTTTACACCTCACGAAGGGCGTATTTCATCTCGAAGCGTTCCAATTTTTTGATAAATTTGGTTTTTGGCGTTTTGTTTTTGAAATTTCTTTCAAAAAACGGCTGACGTATTTCGTTAACCACTAAAGTTTATTTTTGAAGTAACCCACTTTGGGTTTGGGACGACGAGATGTATATTTTTAGTTTGGGGGTTTTCTATTTTATCTTTTTATGCGAATCGATCCCTCTCATCTGGGCAGTAAACATAGAGACCTCAACTAAAAGGTTTAATATTCATTGGAAAAGATAGATAATTTAAAAAAACATAACTCGAGTGGAATTTTTTTCGAATGATTAATCGAGGAACCAAAACCCATCCACCGATTAAATTACTCGACCGTCCCATCACTATGACAAACTTTGCTACTAATAATAAAATATACACTTCAAATTTAAGGTAACCACCAGGCAGGTTTAATGCTTAAAAGCATTTTAAATTTTTAAACCCCTAACCCTCTAGTCTTTTACTATGTGGCACCAAACCCATTAATTGAGATAAAATTCTGCCCCTGGGTGGGATTTAACCCGGATCCCTACGCTACCTGATCGCAACTAAAGCTTAACCACTTGACTACCTATAATCCAAATCGGTCAAAAAAAATTGAAGTATTGTCGGGAACAACAAAAAGTCCCCGTTTTTTGGGGTTTCGGCTTTCGTTAACCTTACCCCAGGATGAATTTCAGGTCCGCGGGTGGTCGCCGGAGTGGCGGCGCTCAAGAAAACCGCTCCGCGACACCTCCGAGGCGGTGACACCATTTTTCTCGCCGGGCCCGTGTACGACGGGTGGCTCAGTCGGACCACATGGCGACGGCATGTTCAGCAACCATCAAGGTGCGGACCAAAGCCCCGGCTCCCTGGACGCCGAGCAGTTTTTTCCGCACCCCCCGGGCCCCCTTCGTGCAGATAGGGTTAAACGTGGGTCCTTTCCCTTTTTTTTTTTTTTTTTTTTTTTATGCAAATGTCTCCTTCCAACGAAAAAGGGTTTTCTGAAGAAAGCAATAACTTGACAGGATTTTGCGTTATTCTTCATGCAGATTTGGGGGGTAGGTCCCTGGGCCCCTTTGGGGAGATAGGGAAGTTCTGGCTCCCTTCGTGCAGATAGGTAAATTGCCCGGCTCCTTCGTGCAATAGGTTAGCCTGGCTCCTTCGGCGATAGGTGTCGCTGGGTCCTTCGTGCAGATAGGGAGGTCGCTGCTCCTTCGTGCAAATAGGTAGGTCGCTGGCTCCTTCGTGCGATAGTAGGTCGCCTGGCTCCTTCGTGCAGTAGTAGGTCCCCCGGCTCCTTCGGCAGATAGGTAGCGCTGGGTTTCCCTTCTGCAGATAGGAGGTCGCTGGCCCTTCGTGCAGAAAAGGGAGTTTGCTGGTTCAGTCCCCAGAGGAGAAAAAATTATTTATTAAAGGAAAAAATGATACTGGTCTTTTACAAAGTTGCTAAAACACATTAACTATTCAATACTTGTAGTACATCTCAATTTTTAAAATAATCATTTAGTAAGTCATTTTGATAGTTTGATACAATTATGTTGTTTACCATAAATATTAACTTTTTGATATTATTTGAGCCCAAGAGGACCACAGGATCTTTTTGGGATCTATACCAAAATCATACCTCGTGGGTGAACTGTTTCATTTTAATTTAAATTTCGAAAAAATATTTTTCTTGTGGTCGCCAGGTAAAGCCACCATCACAGAGGGAAGGTGGCCGGAGGCTACTTGTCCAGTGGGCGGGGCCCGGGTTTAACAAACAATGGTGGGAGTACCCCTCAAGTGGGTCGAGGACTCGAGACAATCTGGTGGGGCCCCACGTCACCACAAAACTACTATAACCATTCCCTACTCCCACCCTCCATGGGGCCCACCTCAACTTCCGGAGGAAATGGAGCAGGGCCTCACTTCTGAATGACCACAACTACACACCTACCCACCCCAACCTCCATAGGGCCCCCACCTCAATTCCATAGAAAAATGTTGAGGGGGACTCTTTCTGAAATTATTTCACCATGACGCTTGCTAAAAATTCATTTAATTATGTACTTCGGGAACGAGATCAAAAATCCGGATACATTCCCAAAAAAAGACATGCACTCTGAAAAACCCTAAATCGTTAATACGTGGGAAACCCATTTCAATTTTGCATCCATATATTTTAAAATCACCTCCAATCCGTTTTGGGGTTAGGCTAACGTTGGGACGGGCGATGTCGCTGGCTTACAAAAACATCCTTCCATTTGGGAAATTTTCATTGAGTTTGAATTTGTTTTTCTGTTGACAGTCGTAAACCGTCTCCCAAACGACTTCGAGACCAGTTCGTACAATTTGGGTACACCCGCCCCGACCGACAAAACGCGCCTGGCATCTCCATGACGGGGGCGTGGTTCTCTTCATTTTAAAATCGCTGTGGGCGTGTGTTACTCAAGAACCACCTCATCATAAAGAAGCTTGAAAACTCACAATTGAGCACAACTGAACACATTGATGAGGCTCACCAAAAAGTACTCACTACTCAAACAATTAGGTGCTATTCTGGAAAACCCAGTTATCTTTGGGCCTCATGGCCCCGGCTTCCCAAACAAACACTGATTTATTTAAAAAACAAACTCCCCTAATCTTTACTCGCTGTGTTTGAACGTGAATTAAATTATCCACAAAATTTGAAGAAATTCACCATAAGTAAGACTCATTTACTTTTTAAAAATATGAGCAGATAAATTTCTCTGAAAAAAAAATTCCTGCCCCGCTTGGGAATCGAACCCGGTCACCATCCGTAAAATTTGCCTAGCGCGCTTCTCTCTCTGCCACGGTGACACTAAATATACCATGCAGTTAAAGCGAGTTAAATTTTTTTTTTAAAAAAACGCTTGCATACGATCTGCAACCTTTTCGACTTTCTTCTTACTTTCAAGGCCAAAACCCCAACTGACCAAATTTTTCGTATTGGTGCCCTTGACACAACTTTCCCCTTTCCCTCTTAGGGGCAAAAACGAAACGAAAATATCGATATTAGGTATATCGATCTTATCGAAACCATAATAACGATATCCGAATTAGAAGACTTTCTCCTCCCTTTACAAATCGATTTTCGTTTCAAAAATTACGTTACAAATTTTCGTTACATAATATCGTTACTTTATCTTACATAATTTCGTTACATAATTTCGTCACATAATTTGGTTTGCCAAGCAAAGCAAAATTGTCAAAAATGGTTCAACCCTACGCGCCTTTCTACGTCGTGGATAGCGTAACCATCGGGCCTGCTTTGAAAATAATAAAATGTTTTTGCGGTTAAGCTGGTAACAAAGGAATTAGTTACAGTGATTTTCGTCTGTCAACCGATCAAGAAAAATGTTTAAAAAGCAGTTCAATGACAATTTTTTTTTATAGAAAACCCGAGATCTAAAATAAAACCTCATTTTTCGATACATCCGCGAACGAACCAACAGAAAAAACTTTTCCGTTTTGAAGGAAAAAAGTTTGAATTGGTATTTACTTGGAAAATTTACGTTAAAAACATTCTTTCTACCCAAAGACTTAACCTGTTTCACTTTTTTCAACAAATTTTTTTGTTATTTTCAGGTAAAACTTTTTTTAAAAAAAATATTTTTTCGTTTTTTCCCAATAATTTCCCAAGAAATTTTAGTTTTAAAATTCTCATAAAACTGATTCTGAAATTTTCTTAAAAAAAAAACTAAGACACCTTGAAGGGCCGAAATATAAAACTATTTAGGTATACAAAATGATAATTAAATATGTTTTTTTTAATGAACAATGATAAAGGCAGCTTTCTTTTTTGAACGACCGCTCTCTCGTAATGATATTAACTCAGATACATAATGAAAAACCGACCTCGTAGCTTATCGATAAGGGGCGACTTGGGAACCTAAGGGTTATGGTCGAGTCCCGGTTTCAGGGAATTAAAAAAGCGAGTTTAGTAGGTGGAATCGCAAAGTTTAACCTTTTGTTAACCATAATAAAAAATAAATTAAAAAAAAAAAAACAAAACAAATGTTTGGTTTTGAAATAGTTATTACACACAATTCTTTAATTTCATGATATGGCATTTTTCAGATTACAAGGGAAGGTTAAAAATCCTTTGCCATACAAATTAAATTTTTTAAACTTATCTCAATACAAACACAAGGGAAAAATTTTTAACCCGCAAAAAAGGGTTAAAAAAATTTAACCAAGACTTTAATTAAAACAAATACCATTTTAATTTAAAACTCTTTTTTTCAAGATGCAGAGGAAAAAAATTTTTTTGAAATTAAAAAAAAAAAAGAAATACCTTTTTTAAATTTATTATTCTAAAGAAAATAGGATATATATATTTTTTTCAAATTTTTATTGTATTTTTACCCAGCATAATGATCATATCTCCATAACGAATATTTTTTAATTATTTTTCTGAGCTCTAAAAGTGCCCAAAAATAAACAATCTATGGAAGTGTGAGAAAAAGTTAATAACGTAATTTGGAAATACATAGGTAACCAATCAAAAGGTAACTTTTTAGCAAAAACAAGTAGGTACATAACATAGTAAACAAAAAAATCTTATTGGTAATTTAACCATCGAAATCTAAAGTAGGTAACTCTTTATCAGGTAACTCTCATTCCTGGAACGATCACAATTTATCTTGATACTTTCGACAGTACAATCTAGCTTTTGTGCAAACAAAGTTGGTGTCTTGGTTGCAAACAACAATATCATCAATGTAAGAACACCAACACTTGACAAATCAGTTCAGGCAGATGGGGCTACACAAAATCAATTAATTACTGTAATCAGAAGTAGCACAATAGCAAATGTAGAAACAAATGTAGCAACAAATAACCAATTCTTAACGGAAATTTGCAGTATACAGAATCTATTCTTAACAAATCAATGTAGAACACAGAATCAATTCTTCACAGAGCCGTCCAGTACACAGAATCAATTCTTAATAAAGCAATGTAGTTAATCGAATAAACTCTTAACAGAGCGGTTCAAGCAAGTGTAGCAACAAATAATCAATTCTTAACAGAGCGGTCGAGTAAACAGAATCAATTTTTGACAGAGCGGTGCACACCGAATCAACTCTTGACAAAGCAATGCAGTTCACCGAATCAATTCTTGACGGAGCAATGCAAGTCACCGAATCAATTCTCAATGGAGCAATGCAAGTCACCGAATCAATTCATAACGGAGCAATGCAAATCACAGAATCAATTCTTAACGTAGCAATGCAAATTACCGAATCAATTCTCAACGTAACAATGCAAGTCACCGAATCAATTCTTAACGGAGCAATGCAAGTCACCGAATCAATTCTTGACGGAGCAATGCAAGTCACCGAATCAACTGCATTCAGTGTTAATTCTTAACGGAGCAATGCAACTCACCGAATCAATTCTTAACGTAGCAATGTAAGTCACCGAATCAATTCTTAACGTAGCAATTCCGTTCTCCGAATCAATTCTTAACAGACCGATGCAAACAGAAGTATCCAGTTCACTGAATGCAGTTCACTGAATCTATGGAGCAATGCAAGTCACCGAATCAATTCTCGACAAAGCAATGCAGTTCACCGAATCAATTCTCAACGGAGCAACGCAGTTCACCGAATCAATTCTTAACAGACCGATGCAGACAGAAGTATCCCAGCACCGTGATGACGAAAAAGTAGGCGCTGAGAGCGCTCACGTCCGTCCAATAGTTGCCGTCCTTCATGCCGACGTCCTTGAACATGGTGCCGGGGATGCGGTAGTGGCAGTAGTCGTGCTCGGGGGGACACACCAGGGGCTCCCGCCCGTACCCGTACACCGTGACCACCAGGCCCTCCAGTGCCCACCGCATGTACGAGGTGAAGGAGAAGTAGTACAGGGGCAGCGGCATGTGGTTGAAGAGGCAGATGAAGCCGGCGAAGAGAATGGCGAGGGCCGTCATCACCGAGCCGATGAAGACGCCGTTCTGAAAGAAGGAGAACATAAGTAGAGAATTCTTCGTCGTCATAGGGTGGCGTCATCGTGAACGATGGTAGCCAGACAGTGGAGTAATGACTCAGCACTTCTACCACTGTCTATACAAGGAGGCTAATAATTGACAAGGGCCCCCAGAAGCAAGCCAATGCTGGTCTACTCCCTGTTTATAGTCCCCCAGACAGACTGCTGGTCTACTCCCTGTTTTTTTACGTATATTTATTTACGAATATTTAATAAATATTATTATTATTATAATAAATACCCGGTGTACGGAAGTATATTTACGGGAATAGCCCTATTTACAATGTTGACAGTAAAAATGTCGATAAATACAAAGATTAAAATAAAATAATATTCAAAAGTAATATCACAAGTAGTAAAAAGTAATTAATTACAGAGGAAAACACACAATGCTTCCCATTTCTAATGTTATAGTTATCGGAAGTAAAACCACTGGAGGAGAAGGAACAGTAGAACATGGACTAGGAAAAGATTCTTCGGCGTACCTCTTGGTAGCTCTTCTTACATTATGATTGCATTTACTACTCCAAATAAATGTTTGGCGTATCAAGTATTGCTCATTGCGTAATTACACAGATTTTAGGCTCAAATAAAATGTTCATAAATGTTTTTTTTTTTTTTTTCTTTTTTTCATTTCTTTCTTTTTTTTAATGTGTAACTACTAATTGGTCATAATAGATCTTACTAGGTCGCAGTGTTAATTGTATGGTGTTTCAGACGAAACCCTGCAACCAGGCTTTAAAATAATAACTACTAATTACGAGTACAAACTGCCTGAAAAAGGACAAACACATTCTATAGATTTATAGAATATACGAGTAGAAGAATTAGCGTATACAAACAGTTTCTTCTATTTTAAATGTAATTGTGCCCTGGAACCGCTTTCGAATTCAGGGCACTTTACTTTTACATCCATGCCATTCCGGAAACCGAAATACTCGGTCAGAATTTTCCGCTCCGTCCGAGATTCGACCCCGCAACGAGTCAGCAACCAACGGAAAAACTCACCACTGGACTCATGACGGTGCCGAGAATCAGCCCGAGACCCTCGGAGATGAGAGTCATGAGCTGGCACACCACCAGGAACATGGTGAAGCGGGTCCAGGAGAGCAGCTGCGAGGAGAGGTAGTACGACACGGAGGTGTAGACGAAGCAGAAGCACATCTGAGTAGGAGGTCGAAATTTATTATTCAATTCCTTATTAGATAATAAGATAGACCAATGTACAGTACAAAAGATGATGATAAAAAATTGAAACAATATAAACAATAAAAAAGAAAAAATAGATAAATATATACACTAAGGTGGCCTTTATTTTGTAAAGTCGGAATTTTATTGCTCCACCAGAAAATATGTTTCCAATCAATATTAAAAAAAATCTGGAAAAAGTTTCAGTCATTAACACGTGCGGCCGGGACCTTTAAGTTTTTAGATCCACAATATACGATTTCACGCATATTTTGATCACATATCTTGGAAATCTCAATTTCAATGGAAATTTTTGCTCGTCCTGAAAAAAACTTATTTCTACGATCAATCACATCGCCAGAAATTTCTTAGCGTGCAAAATAAATAGATGAGTATTACCTGTACTGGGAGATTTGTTATTAGGAAGGCTGCGAAGAATGTGTGAAGCTTGTACCAGTTGTTGAATTGTTCTTTCTTCAGAATGACCAGCTCACTGGGAACTGGAGCAATGAAACAATAAAACTGATTAACGAACTTACAAATATAGATTAAAATAGTCACACTATAATTTCAGACGAACTTAACCAATGAAGACTGAAGACTTAAATAACTTCGCCCAAGATCTTAAATTTACTATTATTACATACGTATATAAACTGTATTTTGATTATTTTATTATTGAAATTGTAAAATAAGTATATTTCATTTTTGTTTGTAACATCTTTGCTGTTTGTTTTGTACATAAAAAGTAATAATTGTATTAATACTAGCTAAACCCGGCACTTTGTTGCTCTTCTTAAACAAGCGCGGGCGATTAGCTCAGTAATATAAGGCACTCATCTAAAAAAAAATGTGGTTTGCTCCTGGGGTATATTTACATTTGAGAATGGCGGATAAAGTGACTCTTTAGAGAGTAAAAAGATTCTCTAGTCTTATTCACGCAAGAAAAATAGAGTATTATATTATAATCTTTTGTGGCCAACTCCTGGGATATATTTACATATGAGAATGGCGAATAAAGTGACTCTTTAGGGAGTTAAAGAACTCTTTAGTCTTATTCACACAAGAAAAATAGAGTATTGTATTATAACCTTTTGTGATCAGCTCCTGGGGTGTATTTACATTTGAGAATGGCGGATAAAGTGACTCTTTAGGGAGTTAAAGAACTCTTTAGTCTCATTCATGCAGGAAAAAAAAGAGTATTGTATTATAACCTTTTGTGGTCAACTCCTGTGGTATATTTACATTTGAGAATGGCGAATAAAGTGAATCTTTAGGGAGTAAAAGAACTCTTTAGTCTCATTCATGCAAGAAAAAAAGAGTATTGTCTTATAACCTTTTGTATAACCTTTTGTGGTCAACTTCTGGGGTATATTTACATTTGAGAATGGCGAATAAAGTGACTCTTTACGGAGTTAAAGAACTCTTCAGTCTCATTCATACAGGAAAAAAGAGAATTGTATTGTAACGTTCTGTGGTCAACTCCTGGGGTATATTTACATTTAAGAATGGCGGATAAAGTGACTCTTTAGGAAAAGGAGTATTGTATTGTAACGTGGTCTGTGGTCTGCTCTTGGGGTATATATTTACATTTAAGAATGGCGAATAAAGTGACTCTTTACGGAGTAAAAGAACTCTTTAGTCTCATTCATGCAAGAAAAAAAGAGTATTGTCTTATAACCTTTTGTTTAACCTTTTGTGGTCAACTTCTGGGGTATATTTACATTTGAGAATGGGGAATAAAGTTAGTCAAAGAACTCTTTAGTCTCATTCATGCAGGAAAAAAAGAGTACTGTATTGTAACGTGGTCTGTGGTCTGCTCCTGGGGTATATTTACATTTGAGAATGGCGGGGATGAGCGAGGTGTAGCTGAGGTAGACGAGAGAGGCCATGAAGAAGCCGATGTTGTTGATGATCTTGCTGCCATCCACCCCCATGTTGCTGAAGAGAAGCCCCAGCAGGATGCCTACCAGGAAGTGCAGCATCATCTTCAGGTGAGTCACGGTCTGAAAGAAAAATAAACTGACTAATGAGCTACACCCATGTTGCTGAAGAGAATGCCCAGCAGGAAGTGCAGCATCATCTTCAGGTGAGTCACGGTCTGGAAGAAAAATAAACTGACTAATGAGCTACACCCATGTTGCTGAAGAGAAGCCCCAGCAGGATGTCTACCAGGAAGTGCAGCATCATCTTCAGGTGAGTCACGGTCTGAAAGAAAAATAAACTGACTAATGAGCTACACCCTTGTTGTTGAAGAAAAGCCCCAGCAGGATGTCTACCAGGAAGTGCAGCATCATCTTCAGGTGAGTCACGGTCTGAAAGAAAAATAAACTGACTAATGAGCTACACCCTTGTTGCTGAAGAGAAGCCCCAGCAGGATGCCTACCAGGAAGTGCAGCATCATCTTCAGGTGAGTCACGGTCTGGAAAAATAATAACAATAATAAGCTGACTGATGAACTACACCCATGTTGCTGAAGAGAAGTCCCTACCAGGAAGTAAGTGCAGCATCATCTTCAGGTGAGTCACGGTCTGAAAGAAGAATAACAATAATAAGCTGACTGATGAGCTACACCCATGTTGCTGAAGAGAAGCCCCAGCAGGATGCCCACGAGGAAGTGCAGCATCATCTTCAGGTGAGTCACGGTCTGGAAAAATAATAACAATAATAAGCTGACTGATGAGGTGATGAGCTACCCCATGTTGCTGAAGAGAAGCCCCAGCAGGATGCCTACCAGGAAGTGCAGCATCATCTTCAGGTGAGTCACGGTCTGAAAGAAAAATAAACTGACTGATGAGCTACACCCATGTTGCTGAAGAGAAGCCCCAGCAGGATGCCTACCAGGATGTGCAGCATCATCTTCAGGTGAGTCACGGTCTGGAAGAATAATAACAATAATAAGCTGACTGATGAGCTACTCCCATGTTGCTGAAGAGAAGCCCCAGCAGCATCATCTTCAGGTGAGTCACGGTCTGGAAGAAGAATAACAATAATAAGCTGACTGATGAGCTACACCCATGTTGCTGAAGAGAAGCCCCAGCAGGATGCCTACCAGGAAGTGCAGCATCATCTTCAGGTGAGTCACGGTCTGGAAAAATAATAACAATAATAAGCTGACTGATGAACTACACCCATGTTGCTGAAGAGAAGTCCCTACCAGGAAGTAAGTGCAGCATCATCTTCAGGTGAGTCACGGTCTGAAAGAAGAATAACAATAATAAGCTGACTGATGAGCTACACCCATGTTGCTGAAGAGAAGCCCCAGCAGGATGCCTACCAGGAAGTGCAGCATCATCTTCAGGTGAGTCACGGTCTGGAAGAATAATAACAATATAAGCTGACTGATGAGCTACTCCCATGTTGCTGAAGAGAAGCCCCAGCAGGATGCCCACGAGGAAGTGCAGCATCATCTTCAGGTGAGTCACGGTCTGGAAAAATAATAACAATAATAAGCTGACTGATGAGGTGATGAGCTACCCCATGTTGCTGAAGAGAAGCCCCAGCAGGATGCCTACAGGAAGTGCAGCATCATCTTCAGGTGAGTCACGGTCTGAAAGAAAAATAAACTGACTGATGAGCTACACCCATGTTGCTGAAGAGAAGCCCAGCAGGATGCCTACCAGGATGTGCAGCATCATCTTCAGGTGAGTCACGGTCTGAAAGAAAAATAAACTGACTGATGAGCTACACCCATTTTGCTGAAGAGAAGCCCCAGCAGGATGCCTACCAGGATGTGCAGCATCTTTCAGGTGAGTCACGGTCTGGAAGAATAATAACAATAATGAGCTGACTGATGAGCTACTCCCATGTTGCTGAAGAGAAGCCCCAGCAGCATCATCTTCAGGTGAGTCACGGTCTGGAAGAAGAATAACAATAATAAGCTGACTGATGAGCTGCACCCATGTTGCTGAAGAGAAGCCCCAGCAGGATGCCTACCAGGAAGTGCAGCATCATCTTCAGGTGAGTCACGGTCTGAAAAAAAAATAATAACAATAATAAGCTGACTGATGAGCTACACCCTTGTTGCTGAAGAGAAGCCCCAGCAGGATGCCTACCAGGAAGTGCAGCATCATCTTCAGGTGAGTCACGGTCTGAAAAAAAAATAATAACAATAATAAGCTGACTGATGAGCTACACCCATGTTGCTGAAGAGAAGCCCAGCAGGATGTCTACCAGGAAGTGCAGCATCATCTTCAGGTGAGTCATGGTCTGAAAGAAAAATAAACTGACTAATGAGCTACCCCATGTTGCTGAAGAGAAGCCCCAGCAGGATGCCTACCAGGAAGTGCAGCATCATCTTCAGGTGAGTCACGGTCTGGAAGAAGAAGAATAACAATAATAAGCTGACTGATGAGCTACACCCATGTTGCTGAAGAGAAGCCCCAGCAGGATGTCTACCAGGAAGTGCAGCATCATCTTCAGGTGAGTCATGGTCTGAAAGAAAAATAAACTGACTAATGAGCTACCCCCATGTTGCTGAAGAGAAGCCCCAGCAGGATGCCTACCAGGAAGTGCAGCATCATCTTCAGGTGAGTCACGGTCTGGAAGAAGAAGAATAACAATAATAAGCTGACTGATGAGCTACACCCATGTTGCTGAAGAGAAGCCCCAGCAGGAAGTGCAGCATCATCTTCAGGTGAGTCACGGTCTGGAAAAATAATAACAATAATAAGCTGACTGATGAGCTACTCCCATGTTGCTGAAGAGAAGCCCCAGCAGGAAGTGCAGCATCATCTTCAGGTGAGTCACGGTCTGAAAGAAGAATAATAAGCTGACTGATGAGCTACACCCATGTTGCTGCAGAGAAGCCCCAGCAGGATTCCTACCAGGAAGTGCAGCATCATCTTCAGGTGAGTCACGGTCTGAAAGAAAAATAAACTGACTAATGAGCTACACCCTTGTTGTTGAAGAAAAGCCCCAGCATGATGTCTACCAGGAAGTGCAGCATCATCTTCAGGTGAGTCACGGTCTGGAAGAATAATAATAACAATAAGCTGACTGATGAGCTACACTCATGTTGCTGAAGAGAAGCCCCAGCAGGAAGTGCAGCATCATCTTCAGGTGAGTCACGGTCTGGGAGTAGAATAATAACAATTATAATTTGTCTGTCCCGGTAGCTCGGTGATCAAGGCGTCTGACTGGTAAACCAGAGGTCGTGGGTTCGAAACCCAGCCGGGACATGGCAAGTTATCCTCCCATTTGGGATTTTGACCACATAATAATGCGCCTTGGGCTTACTGCTGGAAAAATGGGACTCATTAGTCCCAATCGAGCAGTATAAATAAGGCGGTATTATTATTATTATGATAGTCCAATTATTGAAGTTTTCAATTTCTTAGGACCATAAATATGCGACATAATTTCTACATAATAAATAAATGTGATATTCTCCATCAAGTGTCATCAAGCATTCATTGCTCAATGGTAAACATGTGGTTTCCTTGATCCTTGGTTCTCAGGTTCAAAGCCTGGGTTCGGCAAGAAATTAATAATCAGCTTTGCCTAACTGATGAGTTCAAATATACATCTCCATGTAAGCAAGATAGAATCAAGAAAGACTGCAAAACGGTTGTAAATAATTCAGACATAAAAATAGATGTCTTACCCAATCACGATACAGCTGGATGATACATCGATTGAGCAGAACACCGAATCGGACAAGTTCTGAGGGTGGCTTCAGCTTTTCTGTGGTGCCCATCTCATTTCGGTGTGTTTCTGAGTCTAGGTGGACATAAAGACAAAAAGAAAAACTGTTAGAAGACAAGAAGGAAAACTGTTAGTTATCTGGTTTTTTGACAAAAATCATTTCTGCCTTTAAAAAAAAAATCTACCTCTGTAGAAAGTTTAAATGTACCGATATTACTTTGGTACTTCCGGAAATTTCTAATATTCGTTTTTGTAAATACAAATATGTTCTTACTCCGATTTCATTTTTTTTTTTTTTTTTTTTTCTCTTTGAAAAGCTACCTGGTGGCAAAGACCAGAGTCTCCGAAGCAGCAGCCTTTCCCTAGCCATGAGGATGTGCAATATTTGATAAGGAAGAAAGAGTATTTTATAAAATTAATTTAACTTTTTAAAGTTTCTTGTGTAGCTGAAATTCTGTTAATCATTTCCCCAAAAGCTGAGATAAGGGGCAACTATATGAATTGGAAACTTTTACTGTGTAGGTAGCATAATTACACCGCTCCAATGAATAAGTTACAATTAGCTTAAGAGGTAATTATTTTGTAATCTTAAATTATTGTAAATAAAATTGAAAATTCAAACAAACAAAAAAATAATAGGTAGCAATAACAACGTCCCTTTTAACTTAGGTCATTTGAGACTCTTATCCTCTCTGTAGCAATTATAAAAAAAAATTGCGAGTTAATGTAGCTAGTGTTCACTAGCCTGTTTCGGGGTGCGGCACCTGTTGTTAACTTATCCGCATTCCCCTCCTTAAGTAAACTGATAATAGTGGTTGCTATTTGCTATATGTGTCTACATAAAAAAGAAAAAAGAAAGGGTTCATTTGGTCGCCTATCTGTTCCTATCTAAGCTACTGTTGTAAAGGTCTTATATATATGTATCTCACTGCTGATAACATAACCACAGCAAGATACGTAAAAGTAGTGTCTTAAGTCATAAAAAAAATAAAAATAATAAATAACCTCTCCTAATTAACCTATCTTTATGAAGTTCGTGAGTAAGTTAGTTTGTAGTTGTTTTGTCAAGTAGTAATGTTCTATGTTAGTGTGTAAGTAGGTAGTTGTGTCAGTTTTGACATGTAGGTATGTATGTTCAGTCAGTATAAATGGGCTTTTTATGGGCTTTTTATTTTATATTTTATATACCTTTTTATATATATATTTTATTTATTTATTTTTATTTATATTGTTCTAAAAGCAGCACTTTCGACGTTTTCTTACCTGTCACAACAGCACTTTGGACTTCAGGCGGAGCACTTTCGACGCGTCGAAAGTGATGCTGTGACAGGTAAGAAAGCAGCAGTTTCCTCAGGTATTACATATAAGATTGCAGCACTTTCGACAGGCGTTTTTCATTGTGTCTCAAAATATTCTCCTTTGATGTGTTCACTCCTTAATTTGCCCGTGTTTATTTGATACGTACGAGGCAGATTATTTTGTAGAAAATCTTATAACGATCCAGCACTTTCGACAAGTCCAATGTACTGCGTTCTTACCAATCTCATCTGATAGACGCAAGTATTTATTTTAAAAGTGATACATTATTATATTTTGTTATTCTAATTTTTGCTTTCTATGGCCTACAACCTGGCCGAGATAACATGACAAAATAGCCTCCGATTAATATGATTTTTAGAAGATTTTAATACGTCTCGGGCTTACTGCTAAATTAATGGGACTCAATAGTCCTGATCGAGAATTACTATGCATAAACTGTTAGCGTAATGGGACTTCTTGTTTCAAGCCGACAGTCTAAATAAAGCACTACCTACTATAATATTTATGCGTACCACTAGGCAAATACCTATCGTATTAATAAATCGTAGTAATATTTTTAAATCGGATTTAACCGTTAACGTCGCTTTCAACTTCATGGTTATGTATTGTAACACGAAAGAGTTTTACGGCCCCATTCGCAGGAAACATATCAACCTGTTACTCAGATGAACCTCACCTCGCCTGAGTCGGGCCGGGAATAGCCTACATAACGAGAGAATATTTTTTGCATGAGGTTGTTTGGGTAGTAGCTTTGTTAATATTCTGTGTATCACCGAAGTTAAGTAACGTCCAGCTTCGTGATAATCGTGATGCTGGAATTCCGTCCCAACCCAGGCTGGATGAGGTTGTTGGGTAGTAGCTTTGTTAATTTTCTGCGGATCACCGAAGTTAAGTAACGTCCAGCTTTGTGATAATCTTGATACTGGCACTCGGTCCCAACCCAGGCTGGATGAGGTTGTTTGGATAGTAGCTTTGTTAATTTTATGTGCATCACCGAAGTTAAGTAACGTCCAGTTTCGTGATAATCGTGATGCTGGAACTCCGTCCCAACCCAGGCTGGATGAGGTTGTTTGGGTAGTAGCTTTGTTAATTTTCTGCGGATCACCGAAGTTAAGTAACGTCCAGCTTCGTGATAATCGTGATGCTGGCCCAACCCAGGCTGGGTGAGGTTATTGAAGCTAGCAGGTTTGTTATAATTTCCTGCGAATGGTAGTTAAAATCTCCGTCGTGATATGATCATCCAGTTGAAAGCGACGTTAAACCAACAACAAAACAATTACAAGCTAACCAACGTCCAGCGAGGTGAAGGCTTTGAACCTTTTTTTATAGTCAGTCACGAGGTCGTGTAACTGAGAGGTCCTTAATTCGATACCGCATCAGCACATTTGCTTTAATGTTTAAGGATATAATAATAATATTTCTTTATTGACAAGAAATATATTGACAAAGGCGTGGTTATGGCCTGAGGCTATCTCTGCCATCAAACCCATGTTTTTTTTATGTAACCTCACCCAGCCTTATATTGAACAGTCTTAGGGCTCAGGTTGAACTTTCATTATAAAGATTTCTAGAGATTCTTTTGTTAAGGCTGTGTTACTTAACCCCAGACAGCCTTTCAGACACCTTTTGGTGTCCAATTTGAACAGAACTTGTTTTATATAACAGGAAATGTATGCCCGTCTTCGGCTATTATTATTATTATTGTGACAAGTATTCAAGAGGAAAAGTTATAACTGCAAATGAATGTACAATTATGTCCTCCGTTCAATCCAATCCGGATCAAGAATTAACCAAGTTCCTCATATCCGGTGGGTGATTTAGGCGGTCTTTTATGCCTATTTTTCTCATTTCTTTTATTATTATTATATCGTTAAACATTAAAAAATATGAGACGATGCGGTATCGAATCCAAGACGTCTCAGTTACACGACCTAAAGGCTGACTATAAAAAAGGTTCGAATTCTTCACCTCGGTGGACGTTGCTTAACTCGTATATTTTTGTTGGTTTAACGTCGCTTTCAACTGGATGATCATATTATAACGACGGAGATTTTAACTACCATACGCAGGAAACTAAAGAGCCTGTTTGCCATAATAACCTCACCCAGCCTGGTTTGGGCCAGAGTGCCAGCATCACGATTATCACGAAGCTGGACGTTACTTGACTGCGGTGATACACTGAAAATTAACAAAACTACTTTACCCAAACGACCTCATCCAGCATAGGTTGGGACGGAGTGCCATCAGCATCACGATTATCACGAAGCTCGATAGAAGCTGTTATCGTTGGGTTACCAGTAGCGTTACCAGTAGCGAAATTTAACTCTATTTTAGAAATACATCATTACTAATTGTAGCTCTGGAAAATAAATCACGGTGACAAACTGATTTTCTTATTATTTTTTTTTTTCTGTCATTATAATAATTATTACCTCAAATATTATTACTTTTTTTAACTGGGTGTAACAGTTAGTAATATCATAATTATATTAAAGCACTTTAGACATGTCCAAAAAAATGCTGCTGCATATATATTAAAGCACTTTGGACATGTCCAAAGTGCTGCTGCTCAATGTATATTAAAGCACTTTGGACATGTCCAAAGTGCTGCTGCTCAATGTATATTAAAGCATTTTGGACATGTCCAAAGTGCTGCTGCTCAATGTATATTAAAGCACTTTGGACATGTCCAAAGTGCTGCTGCTCAATGTATATTAAAGCATTCATGTCCGATTTTAACT
This sequence comes from Bactericera cockerelli, assembly GCA_024516035.1. Lineage (NCBI taxonomy): Eukaryota > Metazoa > Arthropoda > Insecta > Hemiptera > Triozidae > Bactericera > Bactericera cockerelli. The sequence goes on along the minus strand of CM044955.1, from coordinate 62,122,350 downwards.
ACCATTCGCAAGAAACTAAAGAACCTGTTTGCCATAATAACCTCACCCAGCCTGGTTTGGGCCAGAGTGCCAGCATCACGATTATCACGAAGCTGGACGTTTCTTGACTGCGGTGATCCGCAGAAAATTAACAAAACTATATTCTGGGAAATTTTCTAAAAAAATGTATCATTAACGAGATTTGCCTTGTGAAATGGTCAACATTACTGTCTTATTGCCATGCACGGATATAGCCCTCTTGTACTGGGGGGGCACAATCGCACAATATACCTAACTAGCAAGCCGCTTCGCAAGCCTATCACACACACAGACACACACACACATACACACACAAATTTCAATATTTTTTGTATCAATTTCTTGTCTTTACTGGAGCTCAAGAATGGCTCATCGGAATGTCAAATGAACACTCCAACCCTTGCAAAAAAATTCTCGCTTTGAGTTGATAGTTCGTCACGACATATTTCGAGAAAAAATGTCATTCAGGTCAAAAAACGTAAATACTTTTTGTTTACCCATCCATTTTATGTCCTTACTCAACGTAGCTCAAGAACGGCTCATCAGAATTTCGTGATTGATATCTCAAATGAAAAATTGAACCCTTGCTTAAAACTTTCTCTTTTTGAGTTGATACGCCGCCGCCGTGGCACCGTCACGATAAATTAAAAAAAAAATGTAATTTCGGTCGAAAAATGTGATTTTTTAGCGTCACCTATCCTTTTTTTGTCCTTACCCCGTGTAGCTGAACCCTGATCCAAATGGACCTATAGGTAAAATTTCAGGTTTCTCGGACAATCTGTGTGGATTTGAAATTTTTATTATTTAGTTATTTCTTATTGGTCTTAGAATTGGGAATTATTTTGGGTCCCGTGCCCCCCTAACTTATTGAGATCTTTTTTTGTTAACGGGATTAGTCCTAGAATTGGGAATTATTTTGGGGCCCGTGCCCCTCTAACTTATTGAGATCTTTTTTTTTACGGGATTAGTCTTAGAATTAGGAATTATTTTGGGGCCCGTGCCCCCTAACTCATTGAGATCTTTTTTTTTACGGGATTAGGTATAATGAAATTTAAGAAACACCGCTTACCGAAAAAATCTGGGGGGGGCACGTGCCCCCCCCTATATCCGCGCATGCTTATTGCCCCTTCAAGTATGACCAGGTATGCAAAATTTTGTTACAATTCATTCTTGAAGGCTCTTATTGCCACCAGCAAGCTTCACTTCAAAATTTAAAAAAATCTCTTAAGGAGTTACAAAATGGCGACATTTATTCGTAAGTTTACACTTGACCTGATATTTTCAATATCTTCGAAATTTTCACAAACCTATCTCTTGAACGGTGTGTCCAATTTGAACAAACTAAACTGTTTTAAAAGTGTCTTGGCAAATACATGAATTTATAATATCGCGTACTTTCTGCCACATTAACCCAAGTGTCACTTTTTTGACAAAAACACTTTTGATGAACGTTTTGCTCAATATCTCAAGAACATTATTAACTAGAATAATAAATTTTGTCTATGAGATTAGCAGGTATAAAACACAAATAAAAAATACGTACTGATCGAAATAATAGGTAAAAATTGGTTAACCCGTTTATACACAGGCGTCTTTTCTTGGGTTAAAATTTCTTTATTTTATTGCAGTCTTGTTATACTTCAAGATAGAAAAAATATATGAGAACATAAAATGTGTATTTTTCAAAACAAATAAAAATATTTCTCGGAAATTTTCTCAAAAAAGGTACCATTAACGAGATTTGCCTAGTGAAAGGGTCTAAATTACATATTACCCCTTCAAGTAAGACCAGGTATGCAAAATTGTGTTACAATCCATTCTTGAAGGCTCCTTTTGCCACCAGCAAGCTTCAGTTCAAAATTCAAAAAAATCTCTTCAAGAGTTACAAAATGGCGACAATTATTCGTAAGTTTTGACTTGACCTGATATTTTCAATATCTTCGAAAATTTCACAAACCTATCTCTTGAACGGTTTGTCCGAATTGAACAAACTAAACTGTTTTAAAAGTGTCTTGGCAAATACATGAATTTATAATATCGCGTATTTTCTGCCAAATTAACCCAAGTGTCACTTTTTTGACAAAAACACTTTTGATGAACGTTTTGCTCAATATCTCAAGATCATTATTAACTAGAATAATAAATTTTGTCGATGAAATTAGCAGGTATAAAACACAAATAAAAAATACGTACTGATCGAAATAATAGGTAAAAATTGGTTAACCCGTTTATACACAGGCGTCTTTTCTTGGGTTAAAATTTCTTTATTTTATTGCAGTCTTGTTATACTTCAAGATAGAAAAAATATATGAGAACATAAAATGTGTATTTTTCAAAACAAATAAAAAATATTCTCGGAAATTTTCTCAAAAAAGGTACCATTAACGAGATTTGCCTAGTGAAAGGGTCTAAATTACATATTACCCCTTCAAGTAAGACCAGGTATGCAAAATTGTGTTACAATCCATTCTTGAAGGCTCCTTTTGCCACCAGCAAGCTTCAGTTCAAAATTCAAAAGAATCTCTTCAAGAGTTACAAAATGGCGACAATTATTCGTAAGTTTTGACTTGACCTGATATTTTCAATATCTTCGAAAATTTCACAAACCTACTCTTGAACGGTTTGTCCGAATTGAACAAACTAAACTGTTTTAAAAGTGTCTTGGCAAATACATGAATTTATAATATCGCGTATTTTCTGCCAAATTAACCCAAGTGTCACTTTTTTGACAAAAACACTTTTGATGAACGTTTTGCTCAATATCTCAAGATCATTATTAACTAGAATAATAAATTTTGTCGATGAAATTAGCAGGTATAAAACACAAATAAAAAATACGTACTGATCGAAATAATAGTTAAAAATTGGTTAACCCGTTTATACACAGGGATCTTTTTCTTGAGTCTTTCTTTTTTTGCTGTCTTGTTATACTTCAAGATAGAAAAAATATATGAGAACATAAAATGTGTATTTTTTCAATAGAAATTAAAAATATTCTCGAAAATTTTCTCAAAAAAGGTACCATGAACGAGATTTGCCTAGTGAAAGAGTCTAAATAACATATTACCCCTTCAAGTAAGACCAGGTATGCAAAATTGTGTTACAATCCATTCTTGAAGGCTCCTTTAGCCACCAGCAAGCTTCAGTTCAAAATTCAAAAAAATCTCTTCAAGAGTTACAAAATGGCGACAATTATTCGTAAGTTTTGACTTGACCTGATATTTTCAATATCTTCGAAATTTTCACAAACCTATCTCTTGAACGGTTTGTCCGAATTGAACAAACTAAACTGTTTTAGAAGTGTCTTGGCAAATACATGAATTTATAATATCGCGTATTTTCTGCCAAATTAACCCAAGTGCCACTTTTTTGACAAAAACACTTTTGATGAACGTTTTGCTCAATATCTCAAGAACAGTATTAGCTAGAGTAATACAATTTCGTATGTGAGATAAGCAGGTATATCACACAATCCACAAGTTCGTACTGATCGAAATAGTAGGTAAAAATTAGTTAACCCGTTTATACACAGGGGTCTTTTTCTTGAGTTAAAATGTCTTTCTTTTTTTGCTAAATGTTTACGATTAGGTATAGGTAAAATTGGCAATCTGAGAACATCACATGCTTTTATTTGAGCCCTTTGTTGCCATATTCTGACAAAACCATTTTCGAAATATAGGCCAGTTTGCTACATTATCCGCTATGATAGATTTGGCTCGGGATTTTGAAATGTACACTGATGATGATTGCGGATATGTGGGTGGGTGGGGTGGTGCGAGTGTGTGATGGCTGAGTGGAGCGGGTGCAGCCCGCTATCCCGCTAATACATATTAAAAGTGGGTAATTTAGACTACAATAATACAAAGTTTGTGTACAGCATACGATACATAATTCGTTCGAAAATGCCCTAGAACGGGTTATCTTGCTGTTAACTATTCATTTTTTTTTTTTTTTTTCAATTTTTTTTTTTTAATGAATTGGTAATTTTTGAAGTCCGCTATTTTAAGCCCAATGGTTCCTATCCCATTGGGATTTTATCCATTATTAGACCATTAACTGTTAAATTTTTCTTGTAGAACACAGAAATGAGTCAGTTTTAAATCTGTTTTTCATATGAAAGTGAGAAGTTCAGAGAAAAATAATGCAGTACATTGGAGTAGTATATTCGAAAACAAGTAAGGGGTTTTATATCAATGAATAGGTTTTATAGAAATGAAGGGGTTTTGTTTTATTTTTTATTTCCTGAGTGTTAATTTAGTAAAGTTGAGTTAGATTAGCTGTCATATCACTATTTTATAACTTTGTTAAGTTACTGAGCTATTTAATGTCTGAAATCAAAATTAAAAATGGATGCACCACGGAATCACCAGCTTGACCAGACGTGGCTTCTGCACATACATATCTGAGGATAATGTGACTCTCTATCCAGACTCCATGGCGTAACGGTTGTGACTATTGCCCGTAGTTCAGAGATCCTGAGTTCGATTCCCGGTTGGAGCAGAATTTTCGCACAGAAAATTCTGTTTCCTCCGAACATGTGAGGCTAGTGATTCCGGCCCTACCCAGGCTGGGCGAGGTTGATGTGGGTACCTGGTATGATTCCCAGCGAATGGAAGTTAAAACCCCCGTCCTGTCTACCTCAAGTCAGGACGCTAAAACCAAATAGAATCAATGGACATGAAAGGAGCTTGGACATTGGATCTGGGCGTCCATATAATCCTCTCACCACCGTGATTTAGGTATGAATACCTATCTCACGGACACGGAATTATACAAGTTGAATATCTAAGTCGCTGGAATAGCCAATGCCTGATGGTAAAACCCCTCTAATAATAATATCTGCAGTGAGTTGAACATTAATAATAAAAAAAAATTAAACACATTTTACTTTTATTTTTTTAATATTAGGTATACAACTTGAATTTATTCATTTGCGAAAATTAAACCAAATTAACGAACATGTTATTTTTTTGTAATGTTTCAAAATGACCAAAGTTTGAAATAAATAATCACTAAGACGATTTCTTCATAATTTGACCCCCTGAGCTGAAAAGCCTCTCGACAGGAGCTGATGACGGTAGTAAGGTGTTATATTCAAAAAATTTTTTTTCACTTCATTGTATTTTAACACTGAGTTTGTGTTCTTTCACTTATTATTGAGATATTGCGAGAGAATGCTTTCAGCAGAATATATAAAGTTTGGTGTTGTTTCAGAAAATTTGGGCGGATCTAATAATAATCTGAAATCTATAATCCGAAAAATGTATTATGATTTTTAAAAGTTGACTTGAGAAAAAAACTCCTCAATTGTGCTTCTGCACCCCAAAAATCTTAATTTTTGTTTCCCCAGAATTATTCCTTTACCACAAACAAATAGGTACTTAGCATTATATTTAAAATTCATTGCCAAAAATTTAGTTTTTATAGTCATGGTAAAACTGGAAAGGTCAAAAGAACTAAAGACAATATCAAAATAATATACTCTTTAGTAAAAGGTAACCAACCATCAGGCGATGTTATTGCTATTGGTTATCGCGCGTCATATTGTTTTTTTCTTAGTATCAAAATAGACGCATTCCCGGCATACCACATATTCTGAAACTATTATATTTTGTACTTTTTTGCTTCACCTCCTAGCGTTTAGTAGTTAGAGGAAAACTGAAAAAATCATAATAATGACCCTCTCCCGCCCTCACTTGTGTCAGCAAGTATCTTTTGAGTGAATGTGTGTGTGTGTGTGTGTTTGTGTGTATGTGACTGTGTTTGTGTGTATGTGACTGTGTTTGTGTACGTACGTTTATCTATTACTAGCGGACTGTCGCCCGCTTTGCGGGCCGAGGCATGGCCGTGCGGAGAAATAGCGGTGAAAGCGAAAAATCCTTTTTCCCCAATGGCAGGTGTTGTAGTGAGAATTTTGAAAAAATCCCGTCTTAGTGCACATCTATTAGACAATAAGACAAAGCTTATACCTACCAAATTTCAGCTTCCTAGGACTTACCAGTTCGGAGAAACAGTGATGAATCAGTGAGTCAGTCAGTGAGTGAAACTTTCTTTAATAAGTATGGATGTTTTATGTATTGTCTAATTTATTTTTTTTTAAAACAAAGTTCATTGTAAATAATTATTCATTTCTCTGTGTTTTTCAGCAATAAATATGAGACTGTGAGATTTGTTTAGACTGTGAGAGTAAAGGGACTCTGTCTCATTCTTGTAGGATTGTATTGTATTGTATGCTCGTATATAGCCCCAAACAGAATGGCTGTCTGAGGTTGAGTAACACAGCCGTAACAAAAGAATCTCTAAAAATCTTTATAATGAAAGTCCAACCTGAGCCCTAAGACTGCTCAATATAAGTCTGGGTGAAGTTACATTCACAAAGACATGGGTTTGATGGCAGAGATTGCCTCAGTCAATAATCTCGCCCTTTGTCAATATTATTCTTGTCAATAAAGAGTTATTATTATTATTATTATTGTGACAAGTATTCAAGAGGAAAAGTTATAACTGCAAATGAATGTACAATTATGTCCTCCGTTCAAGCCAATCCGGATCAAGAATTAACCAAGTTCCTCAGATCCGGTGGGTGATTTAGGCGGTCTTTTATGCCTATTTTTCTCATTTCTTTTATTATTATTATTATATCGTTAAACATTAAAAAATATGAGACGATGCTGTATCGAATCCAAGACGTCTCAGTTACACGATCCAATGGCTGACTATAAAAAAGGTTCGAAGTCTTCACCTCGGTGGACGTTGCTTAACTCGTATATTTTTTGTTGGTTTAACGTCGCTTTCAACTGGATGATCATATTATAACGACGGAGATTTTAACTACCATTCGCAGGAAACTAAAGAACCTGTTTGCCATAATAACCTCACCAAGCCTGGTTTGGGCCAGAGTGCCAGCACGTGTGTGTCTGTGTGTGGTGTGTGTGTCTGTGTGTGTTGTGGTGTGTTTGTGGGTGTGTGTGGGTGTGGGTGTGTATGTGTGTTTGTGTGTGTGGGTTTGTGTGCTGGTGTAGGTGTGTGTATGGTGTGATGTGTGTGGGTGTGTGTATGGTGCGATGTGTGTGGGTGGGTGTGTGTGTGGTGTGTGTGGGTGTGGATGTGTGTATGGTGTGATGTGTGTGGGTGTGTCTGGGTGTGGTGTGTGTGTATGGTGTGATGTGTGAGCGTTGTGTGTGTTTGATGGGTTGGCGAAGCGGCGGGTGTAACCCGCTAGTGTATTTTAAAGCACTTTGGACATGTCCAAAATGCTGCTGCTACATGTAAGAATTCCATGGTTTGGGATCCCTTAATCTGATTTGTCGAAACTGCTGCAAACCTATATGTAGTGTCGAAAGTGCTGCTTTTACATCTATATATATATTTATTTATTTTTTATTTATTATTATTTTTTTATTATTATTATTATTATTTTTTTTTTTTTTTTTTTTTAAGCCTCTTTTATGTGCAATATGCCTCTTTTTTGCCTCTTTTGTTTTATGTGCGTTTCTTCTTTTTTTTGCCTCTTTTACGGGTACATGACTCTCTTTTATGGGTGTTTTACCTCTTTTGTGGGCTTTTTTTTTTAATATCACATATTTTTTTTTTTTTTTTTTTTTTTTATTTTTTTTTTTATTTTTTTTTTTTTTTTTATATATAAGATAAGAAAATTAAAATACTAGGGTCTGACCAAGAACGATACTATACTATAGATTAAATTGCTTTGGTAGCACTTGCTGAAAAATTCCTTACTAGAATGAAACGTTCCTATTTTTCCTACATATAAATCCCTCTCCTCTTTGTATATTGGGCATGTCATTATTCTGTGTGCTGGAGTATCTGGAACAGAGCATATTTGGCAATCCGGGCTTGTAATTTTGTTGATTCTGTAGAGATGGATGTTGAACTCGCCATGTCCTGATAGCATACAGGTGAAGTCTCTGGTAAATGTCAAGTCATATTTTGCTCTGATGTGTACCGTGGGGAAAATATCTTTGGTGCATTGTCCTTTTTGTGATAGAACCCAAGTTTCATTCCATAGATCTATTGTCTTTTGCCGTAGTTCTAATTTTAAAGACTGTTTGGTATACTCAGCTCCCATGTACACGACATTAAGGTATGAGCAGATTCCGTACTTTCTGAAAGTCTCTAAAGTTGCTAATTCTTTGATGATATAGTAAATAGGTGGTTCAAAAGCTATTATTTGTGCAGCTTCATGGGAAATGGTTTTATAGCCTTTAATAACGCTCAATAAACATGTTCTTTGAGCTGAGGCAACTGTTTTATTTAATTTTTTGATATCTAGTCTATGGCACCAGATATTACAGGCATAGGACATTATTGGGATGATTACTGATTTGTAAATTACGGATATTGCTTTCCCTGTATTCCAATTAAGCTTGAGATATTGACGCATCGCAAAGAAGATGTTTTTTGATTTGTCCGCGATGTATTTTATGTGTTCATTAAAGCTGAGTTTTGTATCAATAATAACGCCAAGATATTTAAATTGGTCTACTTTTCCAATATGGTTTCCATTTATAAGGGTTCTAGGTTTTGTTTTCAGATTTCCAAAAACCATTAATTTAGTTTTGGATGTTGCTATTTCTTGTTTTGACTCTTGCATCCACTTCTCCAGTTTTTCTGTACATAATAAAATATTTTCCTAATAAAATATTTTCCTGACTCTTATCCTCATTTGCTGGAAGATTACCAGATAACAAGATTACCGGAATAAGCATCACAAGGGTTCGAATTTGAATGGTTGGTTACCCATGATTTTTTTTTTTTTCACATAGTATATGTTTGTATAACTTTTTATTTATTTTATTTTACAGATAATAAATTTCTGTTATTTGCAATCCAGAAGGCAAAGTACTCAGAATACTTGAGCAATTTCCTCTCTGGATTACAAGTGACATTTTTTGGAATAAATATGATCGAGCCTTTGGTTCTCCGGTATTTTATTTACATGTCTTTTGAGAGAAAGTTGCCTCTTACCTAGATTGAGATTAAGAGGAGGCCTTTGTGACCGCCAGGAGTCGTTGGCTGCCGACATCATGGTGGAGGTGAAGTGTCCATACTCTCCCGTCACCACCTCCAGCACTGAAACCAATCAATCCAAATCAGTGATGTACAGTTCACAAAACCAAGGGTGACATTAAGAGACAACATCGAGATATGTCGCACGTTCCAGAAACACTCTCCACTCTTAGAATATAATAATATCGCCTTATTTATACTGCCCGATTAGGACTATTAAGTCCCATTATTCCAGCAGTAAGCCCAATACATATTATTATGTGGTAAAAATCCCAAATGGGAGTTTAACTTGTCATGTCCCTACTGGGTTTCAAACCCGCGACCTCTGGAATCTATGGATTCACACAGTGCCGCCTTTACCACTGAGCCACCGGGACAGTCTCTTCCATTCTCCCTTTCAACTGTCACACAATGCACTCTGATCGGTTAATTTGAACTTAATAACCAATCAGTTTCGGGGATTTTGAGAGTGGAGAGTGTTCCTGGAATTGGCTACTGAAGTCATGACTTAACAATAGTTTTACCCATGTAAGACAATACGCAAAATCTAGACTTATCTTCACAAAGGTATTACAAAAACGTCGATTAATTCCGACCTTAATCAAAGTTTTATTAAAAGAAAACCTCTATTCAAACTATTCATTTATGACATTCACATGTTTTCCCAATTTTTTTTTAAATGTAAAACATGGTTTAAAAAACTCACAGAAGTCGGCAGGGTTGTGGTACTGCGGGCACTGGAGCCCGATGGTCTGGAGGTAGGGGATGGTGTTGCCACTGGACCCCTTGTACACACAGTAGCCCTCCGCTATCACGTACAGGTGGTCCACCATCTCGAAGATGGTGGCGCTGGGCTGGTGGATGGTGCAGACGATGGTTCGGCCCCCCCGGGCCAGAGCCTTGAGCATGGTGACGCACTGGCTGGTCGAGACACTGTCCAGACCCCTGGGGATAGACAAGATGAGAGATTGGTTGGACATAATAATAATAGTAGACCTGTGTGACCGTCATAATATACCTGTAAAAGTGATGAAATATAAAAATAATAATAGAACCGACCTCAGTAGCTTGATCGATGAGGCAGCGGACTTGTAACCTGGAGGTCGGTGGTTCAAGTCCCGGGGTCAGCGTAGATTTAGTAAAGGGAGTTTGAGTAGTTGTGATATCACGATAGTGATTAACACAAATATGATAACTTACTACTACTAATAATAATAGTAGACCTGTGTGACCGTCATAATATACCTGTAAAAGTGATGAAATATTATAATAATAACTAATAACTATAGTAATAGTTATTTGAATTTGATAATAATAATAATATCGCCTTATTTATACTGCTCGATTAGGACTAATGAGTCCCCATTATTCCAGCAGTAAGGCCGAGACGTATTATTATGTGGTCGAAATCTCAAACGGGAGGATAACTTGTCATGTCCCAGCTAGGTTTCGAACTCGCGAGCTCTGTATTACCTGTCCAACGTCTTGACCATGTGTTGTCCTATGCGTGAATCTAGAAAAAAAAACTGTTGGCATATTAGGACTAAACTGTTGTCACAATGAGCCTACCTGTCAATTCTATTCCTCATCAAATTCACATCCCTCTATTATTCTTGTTGCTGGTTTTATTTGATTTTTGTACCGGTTAAGTATGCATTTTACTTGTTAGTTTTAGTGCAATTTGATGGCACTAAAACTAACTAAAAAAAGCCAGCGTCGATGGCATGTTGAATACACCGGTTCCCTTCAGAACACCGAAGTTAAGCGACATCCAGCGAGGTTAAGACTTGGATGGGTGACCATTCAAATTCTAATTCTCGTGACGCTGGCTTTTCCCGGCCCCACTCAGGCTGGGTGAGGTCAATGTGAGTAGCAGGTTTGTGAGTTTCCTGCGAATGGAGGGTAAAACCCCCGTCGTGATATGACCATGGCAGTTGAAAGCGACGTTAAACCCCACTTAAAAAAAAAAAACTTGTTAGTTTTAGTGCAATTTGATAGTTAGTGTAAGTTATGTTAAGTTGGTAAGTTAATATTAATCATTATATTTTTTAATGTCTATTAGTTAGGGTAAATATTGTAATTTAGTTAGTACAGGGTCCGCTCGTGTGTGATTTAAATAAATAAATAAAATACTTACGTGGTGGGCTCATCCAGGAACATTATGGGCGGGTTGTCGATTAGTTCTAGAGCTATGGAGAGCCTCTTCTTCTGGCCACCTGATAGACGCCCGCAGAGCGTGTGTTTGCTCAGGACCAAGCCTATCGTGTCTAGAATATCATCCACCTGTGGACAAGAGACGTCAGACACACAACTTATCATTATTATTATTATTTTTGGTCGTCGCTTTCAACTGCATGGTCATATCACATATTTTTGTATTTTATAGCCATAATTATGAAGTGAGAAAAAATAGTGTATCAAATTAACTATCAATACATATGTACCAAATATTTTTATTTTACCACCAAGGCCATGCCTCGGTGAACGCACCGTGCCTCAGGCCTAGCCGCACCGGCTGTAACTGTGCTCTGTAGAGCTCTAATGTAGTATGACTCCATCTCTGTTTGGATCCACATAATTTCAAAAAAAAAATTGAAACAGTTCGGAATTTTCCCGATTTCCAATATGGATTTACCTCGAATATACGAACAAAGAATCAGGCCGCAGTTTTTTTCTTCTAGGTCAAAGAAGAAGGAGGCATTTTTTTTTTTTTGTGGTACAGGGTGAGTTAGGAATATTTTTTTTTTAAACAAGTCATCGTGGCCGACTGGTGATGCACACTAGGCTTGCAAGCACGGTGCCTGGGTTCGAATCCCCGCCGAGTGGAAAAATTTCTACTCTATCTTTCGAATTTCGAAATCCGTGGTCCACTCATACTTCTTAAGGAAAGTGATACTTATATGAGTAACGACTAGTGGACATTACGTGAGAGTATAGAAAATAATGTAAATTATTTTGAAAGTATGAGAAGATCCACAAGTACACATACTCCGCACAGTGCTTCACAAAGAAACCATATTTAATCTTTAATATTTTTTTGAACTGTCACAATCCTTTCTACATTCTGGATTGTTCGTTTTCACTGTACGACTGATTTATCGCATGGTACCAACTGAACAAAAGAGGGAACAAAACTTTGAAAACACTCTTATTGGGTGAGACCGGCACAACCCCTACAACCTGCTAAAGTCATAACGGAACGCGGAACTGCAATACAAACAAAAAGATTGTAATAGTAAAAAAATGTAACTAGCTACACCCTGTTTATTTAATCTTTTTTGCTTTTTTTTTTTGTTTATTATTCACACACAGTGATTCTCAATTCAAAATTGACACCACCACAAAAAAGAAAAAAAAACTGTCCTTGAAGTAGAAAAAACTCTCAGCTTTTTTTTTAGTGGATTTTTCTCGAAATCCTCAAATAGATCTCGGCTTGAAGATTCTACAGGGTAAACGAGAAAAAAAATTGGTACCTACAGGTTGAATCGTGGTTATAACAGTTGGGGCCGCCTCCGAATGCAAATCCAGGCTGCGCAGTGAATATTAAATGGCTATGGCTGCTACAAAGATAAATATTTTTTTTTTTTTTTTAAAGATGAGTGTTTCACAGCCTTTTTTATTTCGTAGCTATGAAACAGGAGCTACTGTAGACGATTTTGGTCTGTGTTGTAGCCTGCCCATCCCGTAGTATGCCTCCTCTCTGATGGGCGAGAAGAGTTAAAATACTTCGCATTGAGGTGCTGGGTCAACACGGCATAGACTGGCTCTCTAGTACTCAGAGAGCCTTTTCTTTTTTTAAAATGTAGTTTAGTAAAAATAGGTACCTACTCTTTAGTTAGTGGAAGGTAACTTTTCTTCTAAACTTCTCTAAACTAAACCAAAGCCGAACTCTGTGGCTCAAAGGTTAAGAGCATTGGTTAATGACTCGGAGGTTACGGGTTCAAATCTTGGGCGGAGCGAAAAATTCTGACCGAGTTTTTCCGCTTCCGGAATGGCATGGATATAAAGGTGTGCCCTGAAGTAATGCGAAAGCGGTTCCGGGGTTCAATTACCTTTTTTTTTTTTTACTTTTCTTTAACATCTAGGTCATTCAAGATGGGAGTTTCACCTTCCATTATCTAGAAACTCACCGACCAGCTACCCACATTAACATCACCCATCCTGGGTGTGGCCGGGAAGAGCCAACATCACGAGGGTTCGATTTTGTAATACATATAAGTCCTAAACACGCTGGACGTTGCATAACTTTTTTTTGTCTAAGCAACTTTCGGTGATACCAAACGTTTGACCTTGATCTCATCAATGATTCAAATTGGTCTGAATCAGCATGGTCTCTTTGCATGGATCAATGTATTTTCCTACATGAAATTTGTTTATAATTATGAAATGAAGAAACATGAAATACACTTTAAAAACAAGTTCCTTACAAACTCTAAAAGAAAAGTGAAGAACGCCCTATACAAGGAATAAATAATAATAATAAATATTTTTACTCTTTTCATAAATCCAAAGGTCACTCCTCTTTCATATCCATTATGCACTATAATACTTTTCGAGAGATGCGCTTTTCTATCAGTATAATATTAAACCTAGTTGCAACAATTCTTAGAATTAGTTGTTTGCTTTTGAAGCTGGTTTCAAGTTTGAGAAAAACTTACAATGAGTTGTTTGTATTTGAAGCTGGCTTTGAGTTTGAGGTCGGCGGCCATCATCATTATCTCGAGAACGGTGAACAGAGGGGATAGCCGGTCATCCTGCATGATGTAGCAGGACGAGCGAGTGCTGAGTTTCTTGCTGGTGCTTTCCTTGACATTGGTGGCCTGCACCAACCCCTTGTAGCCGGACTGTCTGGGGACAGAAGAAGGGACGGATTTGAATGTCCGAACGACACTGTGAGCATAACTTTGCATATTGTATTTGAATTGTAGATATTTGTGTAAAAAGAGCTCTGCTCGGTAACAAAGGGCTCTTAAAGAATCAGATAGACTTGTCAAAGGTATCCCTAACTTTTTTCAATTTTATTTAAAAAAGAATTATCACATAAATTGACTCAATACCTACCTACCCTTGAAATATGGTATTAAGTACAATGGCTAGGTATGATCAAACAGACATAATTATGATGACAGGGACATTTATAATGTAGGTACGATATATTTTCCATTAGATTTATATGTACTAAAATGTTATTGGTAATAATACCAGTAGGATCCCGCTAAATCGAAATTCAAAATTTCTTTCGAATTTAGATTTCAAGTTAGCGATTTTCTATTATCATTATTACTATTTTTAAATGTTTTATTAGTTACAAAGACATATATGTACCATACAAATAATTAATATAAAAAATAATGGAAATAATAAAATGAAAAAATAGATAAATAGGTACATACATATGTCCTAACTAAAGGGCGGGGTTATTGCCAGTGGCAATTTCTTCCTCCTAACCCTTTATTCAATTTATCATGATTATCCTTCGAAAGCACAAGGCTCGCAATAGTTTTAACGTTAATTACAAGCCCATTGTCGTCTGACACAATTTTGCGTTCATCTTAAACACTTCGCGTGAAAAGTCAAGGTTTTGCTAATCTGTGCTCGGTACCTCGGCTTGTTATATTATGAGCATTGCATTGCCAGGTTGCCAAGTGCGATAAACTCCAGATGCAAATGAAGACATGTTGGTACATACCTGGTGCCATTATAGTATGTAAGAAAAACAAAAAACATTGAGAGTTCAGTAAAGTGTTCATTAGGCAAGACTTGAAGACTTGTATTGATCATATCCCTCACGTCTCTGCCTACACTAGCTGAGATGTTGCATGTCATCAGATTGGCAAGGGTTATACGTTGCATGGTAATGTCTTAACCTCGGGGTCACTCGGGTGTTTTAGGTCAAGTTTGTCTTTGTTCCCAACAAGAAATCAGAAAGAGGCTTTTCCGTACCTGAGTGGCCATAAGGTTAGGTTCCATTATTGTTTAGCATAGATCAAGATTTGTAATTTATGGATGAAAAACAGAAACATATAGAGGATGAAAACCAAGAACTGAAGCAAAAATTGAAATCAATGGCAATGATTGTTGAAGATCTTGATCAATACACCATAAACAGGAACATACAAATCGATGAAATACCAGAACAAAAGGATGAATATCTTAGAGATAACATGAAAGACATTGGAAAGAAAATTGAAGTTGATTTTGAGGAAAGAGAAATTGAGGACATACACTGCTTACTAATAAGGAATTAAATAAATATTCATAGCTGTTTAATTGTACTACAAGACAACTTCAAATAAAAAATACATTTTTTTGTAATTTATTCTCATTAAATGGAAGAGCTTTGCAGTTTCCATTCCATTAAATTTCTATTTCATTAAATGTAATGTGATATTACATTAAACTTGTGATATTACAGATTCCGAATTTCCGCAGGTTTTGTAATAAGTGTTTTTACTTTTAATGAAAAGATGTATTTTCAAAAGACCAATCTTACTACCTCGAAACAGAAAAGAGAAGAAGATATAGAAGAAGACATCCAAATGAACACTCATAAATGTTTCATCCAGGTAAAAGTTGAATTCGTGGCAGAGTTGGTTAACTGAACAAAATGCTGTCGAAATTTCATTTTTACCAATAAAATATACCTACTTAAATAATAATCTTCTTCTAAGCTAAAGTTATCTTATAGTTGGATCAGATTGGCAAAGATTTACATCATTCAAAGTAATGCCATTATTTACATCTAAACACTTGCCAATGTTAAAGATTGAGACATCCATGTCCTCTTAGTGAATGTCCCAAACAAGCACCTAGACCTTACTAGATGAACCTTGTATCAAGAGCACGAACCCTTAGGTGAATCAGTTGTCTCCCTTATCAGATGATGGTATCATACTTCATCTGGATAGAACACTTACTTGATGAGGATCTTTTTGATTTAATATATTATTACTTCCGAGAAATTTCTAATATTAGAAATCGGAAGTATTGTGTTCGTTTTTGTAAAAAAAAAATATTTTTTTGCTCCGATTTCAATTTTTTTCATATTTCTGGACGTTTCATAACCTACTGAGTAAATTTGGTTTTGTGTCCGTCTGTCGGTCTGTCGATCCGTCGGTCTGTTAAAACGATTCCTTGTAACGCGCAAATCTCAGAAACTACTAAACCGATTTTGTTGAAATTTTGCACACATCTAGGAGACATTCTGTAGATGGTCCCATTTTAAATTCATCGAATTCATACTAGCGGTTCTGGGTGAAAGAGACCATGCGCCTGACCACTAACTTTTTACTTAAACGCTTATATCTCGTGAACGGTACACCCGATTTTGATGAAATTTTGTAAGAACATGCAAATTACTGTTTTACTTAAGTTATTTATATTTATTTCTAAATTTATTATAATTTGACTTTGATATTTAAGAAAATCCGAAATTTTGGACAAAAAAGTAAAAAAATAAGGACCACGACTTGCCGATACAGAAATTTTTGTAGAATCTAGAATGTAGAAAAAACATAATTCTACCATATAAAATAAATTTGAAGAAAATCGGTTCATCCGTTTTGGAGATACAAGTAATTTAGTATAAAAACTCAAAATTCGCACGTGTACACAATGTGAAACAATCACGAGGAAGTATTGTGTCCTAAATTGGCAGTGTTTTTTTTTATGCGAACATAGATCTTAAGTTAATGTCACAAACTTTGGAGCTTGATGCATAGACCTTGTATCAAGAGGACGAACAATCAGTTGTATTCCTTTGTCAAATGATGTACTTTATCATATCTAGATAAAATATATCATGAGAATCTTTTTTTATTAAATAATTATTCCTTTCTTATGTCTCAAACTTAGGAGACAAGCACCACGACCTTGTATCAAAAGCACGAACGATATCCACGTAAATCTTCCTTATCAGATCATGAACTTAATCTTTTCCCTCATCTGGATTAAACATATTTCATAAAGATTTATTTGATGAAATAAATTTTTATGTGAACATGGATATCTATTAGATAGGATCAAAATTAAGACCTCGTTGTTTTGTACTCATTATGAAGTACTTCTTGAAAATTCACTTGAACAATAATACGTAGATGATATAAGTACATTCAGGTCACGTCCATAGTGTGGGCTAATAAAACGAGATTAAGTACATCTCAAAAATAAATTCAAGCGCACCAACAGATAGCCCAGTTCGCCCGAAAAGACTATGAGCTCAATTAAAAAGAAAAATACACCATGTTTTACGGACAAATCACTTCCTCGGGAATATTTCAAATCGCTCACATTTGGCGATGAAAATTTATTGAATCTCAACTATCGATAATCTTACATTTTTATATTATTTATATATACAAAAGTTTTTTTATATATCGATTTTAACTGCATGGTTATATCACGACGGGCTGTTAGCCTTCATTCGCAGGAAGCTCACAAACCTGCTACCCACATTAACCTCACCCAACCTGGGTTGGGCCAGAATGCCAGCATCACGAAGTCTTCAACTCGCTGGACTTTGGTGATCCTACAAGAACCGGTGCATTTAACACGCCATTGACGCTGGCAAGAGTTTATGCAAAAATACTTTCATCTCTAAATGATATCATGAAAATTTCTTCATATATTTGTAATATTACATTTGAAAACCATTTACTTACAATATCAATTTCACAGAAGTTCGAACCAAAAGCTTCAACTTTGATTTTCAAGCAAAATCCTCCTGCCAGTCTCACATTTGTTAATCAAAAACCCAAATCACAACCTTTTTGTAGAATATGTGTGTGTAGTCTAATTCATCATTTAGTCCCACATGAAGATAAAAAGAAAATTGGTCTGAACAACAAAAATAAGCTAAACACTACCAAAAACCAAATCACAACCCTTGGCTACAGCTGGGGGTGTGATGGTCTCCAGACAACTTGAAAAAAAAAACCTCCAGTTCGAAGTATTGGTGGTTTCAATTTATTAAAATTCTTACAAACAATTTTGCCGGTGTCGGAAGACAAGACCGTGCCATTTTGCTTGAACCAAAGTAATTTCTCATTCAGAGCATGTTGGAGACGGTAAATAAGAACAACAAAAAATTACTATGTCCTTGTTAGCTTCAACATTCATTATGTGTAAAATCATAGGAGTTGAAGATTTCCTGGTTCGAGATTAGATTTTCATACTGGTAAATTTTTCTGTCAAACCACTTGTTTTTGGCCTAAGTTCTGCCTATTTTTACGTCCAAAATGACATTGTTGAAACTATCACGAATGAACAATATCGTACAGAAGTATATTGCAAAGAACATCATCATATTCACCATACATAATCTCCGCGCTAATATTGAAATGAAAAGTAAAGTGACATCAAACAATACTAATACTACGAACGTGACAAGCAGAACCAACAGGAAACTTGACAAACGCAAATGATTCCAGAATTAAAATCAAGAAGTAACTAGAAACTTGAGATAAGTAAATAAAAAAAAAATCTATGGTAAATCCTCTAAACATTCACAAGTTTGTTTATGTTTGGATGGTTTGGTAAAATCACTAGTAACTTATGAATCATGGAGGATAAATTGCGTAAAAGCAAACAAGAGTTCAAGATAAACACAAATGATATGTGGAAAACTGCATACCTATATCCCGAAAGAAGGGGCTCAAATGATTTGAAGTCTGTCTTGTTGCTAGGCAACGTAGTAGATGAAGTAAATAATGTGAATGTCCCATGTTTTGAGCAGAAGTTTTTTTTTGCAAACTTACAAATATGTAGGTACCTACTTTATTTATACTCTTAAATATACTTACCAATAAAAAAAAAGAAAAAAAAAACTTTCAATAAAATGTCCATTCTTGATTTTAATGCTGTGCCCGAAAGGGAACTACAATTTTGTAGCAGTTCGTTAAAATAATAAATTTTAATTGTTTCTCTCAGCATAGGAACAAGAAGACTTTTATCCAGTAGTTCCAACAAATTCTAAAATATTTTACAAAAACGGGTAGGTATACAAATATGGGATTTTGCAAACATAAGAAAACTTTAAACCAAACAATATTGTAGAAATCATGACATGGATAAAAGAGATGCTTTTTTTCCAAACAGGTTCTTTTTTTCTGCTGATTATATTTTTTTTTTTTTTTTTTTTGTAGGAGATACGGTTTTTTTTTGGTTTTCCTTTTTTTTGCTCAAATTCTTAAGAGTAAAAAAAAATATCTGATACTATGCCAATTTATAAACCATTTCCTTGTTTTCAAAAAGGTTGATCCAATATCAGACCAATATTATAAGTTAGGTTATTACTATCGATGAATTGGATATTGAATGCTATAAATATTTCACTAATTGCTTTGTGAACTACCTCTTTCTCGTTTTATTTATGTTATAAAGGAATGTGCTTTATTTATGTGCTATTACAACCAGGTAGTTCCATTATGAGTGTGATCAATATTGTGGAAAAAGGCATCTTTCAATCGATTTTTTTTTTTCAAGTCACTTCAAAAGTGAGAACTCCAACTGCGCAAAACACATTTACGAATTCAGTAATCCAATGAAAATATCTAGGATTTTCAATTAGCTAGATAGTTGTGGTATTTCATTGTCGGTTCCGTAAGTGATAATAAAAATAGCACAAGGAATATCTATGCTAAATATCGGTAGGTAATTTAAAAGAACACAATAGGCGAGGAAGTTTTGTAAATTGAAATGAATGAATTACAATTTACAAAACTAAAGTATTCAAATATAGATATGATTTTGCATACTTTAGTTAGTTCCGCTGAATTTGATAGAAAAAAAATCGGAAACATGTGTTAATCATAATAATACTTTGCTGTTATTTTAAATTAAGGCTTCATCACTTAATACATTTTGTATGTACTTTTGCCAAAGTAGACACCACTTTGAGTGTATTTTTCTACACGTTTTAAAATGACATTGGAAAAGAAACCTGTGAATTGCAATAAAAAAACTGTCTGATACTATAATATTAAGTGAATGTGTTTGGACACGTTTGTACATTTGAAGAATTTCATTAACACGATGAACACCGAGGCTTTTTTCTAGATTTTTAATTATGTCCTCTTTAGGTCACCGGTGGGTTTTCTGACTGAGTATCAGTTTGTGCTCTGAAAAATCTGAATGAAACCCATCGTTGACTTTCACGGAACATCAGTAAAACACGAGAAACCCACCGGTGGGTTCTTAACACGGGTTCAACGTGTTAAGGAACCCCGAGATCTCTGCATTTCAGAGTACAGGAAAAACTTGAGACCACTATTAGGAAACATTGAAATAATTAAATATTTAGAAAAATGAGAAGAATACAACTATCAGAGGAAATCACAACAAATAGTCCTTACCGATTGGAATGTTGATAGATACATAATTGGAATCTTGATGGATTAGGAATGTAACATCCAAATCATCTGAAAAAGACTATTTAAAAACTGATTTAATCATTCTAAATGACACATTCTGAACGACTATGAATGACACTGTAGAATATATACAAAAGGACCATCCAAATGTCTAAAAAACTGCTGTGAGGGATTCATGTGTGTATTTTTAGAAAACCAGAGCCACCAATAAGTCCTAGAAGATAGGAGGTTAGTGAGAGGTATTCGTTCGAGAAAGCACTCATAATCGCCAAGGGCGAAATTAATAGACAAAATCGTTAACTTATCATCGGTTTTCCCTATTTGAGACAATACGCAATCCGAGACTTAGCGCCACAGATGTTCTACAAAAACGTCTATTGATTGCGCCCTAAATTTCTCTTTCAACTGTTATACAACGCACTCTGATTGGTTTATTTGAACGCAATAACCAGTGCGCGCGTTGTGAGACGGTTGAAAAGGGGATTCGGTGATTGTTTCTGAGAGTGTTTGTAGAACGGTGCACAGATACTCAAGATTATTTTCGTGCTAAGTTAAATTTTAGAATACTGAG
This sequence comes from Bactericera cockerelli, assembly GCA_024516035.1. Taxonomy (NCBI): domain Eukaryota; kingdom Metazoa; phylum Arthropoda; class Insecta; order Hemiptera; family Triozidae; genus Bactericera; species Bactericera cockerelli. Next base: position 62,101,365 of record CM044955.1, on the reverse strand, counting down.
ACTATTACTGGATTGACTATAGACTCTAGTTCTATTCTCTAGAGGTGCACTGACCCAGATCACTCAATCCAGATAAATGCAACAAATGCAAGGTCACACGAGACTGAATAGTTCTGAAGAGAGTGTATAGTGGATATTATCTCCGTAAGAGACTACTAGGTACTATGCTCGTAAGAGGCGAAACTTGTGAGAGAAAAATCGCCTGGTCTTATTGCATAACAGGCGCGGCCTGTGGGGAAAAAAATGGTGTTCCTGCCACATAATCAGGACTAAAATGGGATTTATAGAGTCCCTCTTCAGTATCTTAAGAGTTTAACTTCGTTTACCATTCCAATCATACTAGTTATGCATCAATAATTCTAAAAATGTGTGATGATTTTCACTGTATACGAGGACTTGAGAAAATTCTCTCTTCTTCTTTTTTGTCTGGGGGTTCTGTTTCTTAGCACCGGCTGCTCCAGTTGCATAACCATTATTACCTTCAACAATGGTAAACACAATGGCAACAATGGTAAAAACTTTCTCCTTAAATTTTCATTTTCGGAGATGAAACAGAGCCAATCTCTTCCACCCAACCAAATAACCGCGTCCTTTAGTTAGGACATTATGTTTATATTTATATATTTTTCTATTCTTTTTCCTTTTTATTGTATATATTGTTTCCATTATTTCATTATTTAAAAAAATATTTGTACTGTACATAAATATGTCTTTTTATAATTATCTAATAAAGTGTTTAATATTAATAATAATAACCAAAAAAGTGTTGACAAATACATTAAAAAAAATAATAATCATATAAGAGTTGTAGTAGTATTCAATGCATATTTTAATTATACTTAGTTATATTTAGTTGTATGTAAAAGCATAAGCATTATTTTTAAGATCAACCATTGTAATATTCAAATTTGAAAAAAAAAAAAAAACAATTATATATTTTGATTGATTGATTGAATGAGCCGACACGTAATACATGCTAAGTAGTTGTTTGGCACCGGCCCCCATTCCAATACCAGCGCGACGGATGTACAAGATAACATATTCCTGCCACTTGGATATAATGAAAGGTTTTTTCCGGTACATCATTAATCTTGTTCCTCGGGAAATGTACAAGGCGAGACTCTATCGAGGTACCTGGAAGTCTAATGAACAAGCGAGGAGGTGTCCACTTTGATGTTTAACACTTAAACGACCGGTTGTACCACCAGAGATACTCCCGTGTCTGTAAGGAATGATGGTACACACATTTGTACGGAATAGACCGGAATAAAAATTATGGCACTCAGCACTCACTCACATAGAACTCACTAAAACATGCCGGTCGTATATGTGTTGAGTGGTAATATTTATATAATCGTGTAAATATTTACCTACAAGTACAGACAGGACGTGATAAAACAATCTATTGTAAAAAACAGACAAAAAAACAGGTTGAAATGATTCAAAAAAAAAAAAAAAAAAAAAAAAAAAAAATTGAAATCAATCAAAAAAGTTATCCAACATCCAGTTGAAATGGATGAAAAACTTATTTACACTGTGTTATCCTATATCCTATACCTAAGAAAATATTGAACAACGTGGATTGCCTTGAATTGGTAAAAAATCAATATCAATTTCGAAAATATTATTACCTATATACAGGTTTATTTGAGAAAATGCTGGAATAAATCTGTGTAGAATAAATCTGTGCAACGCCTTTAGAAATTGATGATGAGTAGGTATTACGTAAAATATATTAATTTATGAAATCACTATGACCTAGACATATAACTTACTGAAATTCTGTGAGAATATTTAGCAGTGAAGATTTTCCAAAATGCTGGAATAACTCTGTAAGTGTGAAGGAATTACATGAGCAATACGAAATCAATATGACATAAAACTTACTGAAATCCTGTGAGAATATTTAGCAGTGAAGACTTTCCAAAATGCTGGAATAACTCTGTAAGTGTGAAGGAATTACATGAGAAATACGAAATCATTATGACATATTATAACTTACTGAAATCCTGTGAGAATATTTAGCAGTGAAGATTTGCCGGCTCCCGATGGTCCCATAATTGCTGTGAGCTCGCCAGATTGAAAACAGCCGGATACTCCATTGAGAATGTGTTTCTCTGGAAGAATAGAAAATAAATGTCATTAGTTTTCACATGGAAAACATGCTGAATATGTGTCAATATATTATGTTATTTAAATGACAAAAAAGAAAGCCTTTTCTATTAGCTACTCTAGTTAATAAAGAGAAGCTAAATGTCTCTCAAATTCACAAATCAGGTTCTGCACAGGTGTATTGTGTGAATAACGATAACTCCACAACTGGTAAACATACCTGAAATTAATTAATTCCATAATTTTGTTTCTTCTCTTAATTAGTGATGTGTAGTATGCATGTTGTACCTTCTCGTCTGATGTGCTCATTATCATTCTCCGTCATTATATCTATCTGTTCCATCACAAAATAACTGTTAAAACCTAATACAGCTGATTTTGAATTTTGAAAAACGATTTCAAAGTCAAACAAACGGGATAGTCTCGTTTCACTAGTGACCTAGTAGATATTGTATGAAGTTATAATGTAGGCTTCATTTTGAACGCTTCTTTAACAATATATTTAGAACCTCTGATATGAAGGGATTCTATTTTCTACTAATATGATCATTGATCACGTAGCGTAGGTAGTTTACAGGGCTTTTTGAACAAAAAATTAAGGAACACTTAATAGTCATTTATAATAGGTAATATTTTGCAGGCCATTCTGAGCACTGCTTTTAATTAATTTAACATAATGTTCAATAAAACCTCCTGAGCAATTCTGCTGAGATGTAGATCATAATAATAATAATGTAGGTCGTTTTGAGTGATTCTTTAACAATATATTCAGGGATCAGGGTCAACACTCAAGAAGGGATTGTACTGTGGCCTGGTAGCATTCTAAGCTTCAGCAAGCGTCAAACTGAAGTTCCCACAGCCCATTTCAGTGTTGCTTCATCAAAATGCCTGCATTGGTGTGTTACTCTATTTCGATAAAATTTATGCGTCATCTTGGGAATGCTAAATCTATTGTCATTTCATGAAATGCTCTACCTATTTGTTTGTTAACTATATTTCTATTACCTATTATCAAGGCAAGTTCTGCTAGATCATCATCGCGCGAATTTAATTGATTTGTTCTAAGAACATGAATAGAATCGTAGTAAAACAATATTTTCTGTGCTACCATGAGTATACTCACATTACTCAGTGATAGTGATGTTTGAATCATCACTACCACTGAGAATGAAAACGTAAATAAAAATAACATCGTGCTAAAGTTACAAGTAAGGACTCCGTGTGTTTCTGAGCCGGTGATAAAACATTTCACAGACTGAGACTAATGTCCATGAGATTATCAAGAAAAGCAATAAATATTGCCTCTAATTACAATCCCCGTAATAGACTTTTCAAAGATTTGACACGTGGAAATCCTCCAAGCAGTCAGAGGAAATCCCCGGGAGTGTGCCAATTAACTTCAGGAGGTTAAATGGTCCGCTAACATCTGAAAGATGTACTTTACCTATGTTAATGGGGGGACAATTATCATACAGTGACAAAGAAAGTTTACTGGAAATAGAGGGTAAAATAAAACCTATGTCTCATATTACCACAATATTAAGAAAACACAACAACAACAACAAAAACACGTAAAAAATGATAATTCAAACATGATAAATTTGTTTTAACTATGTTTTTGTTTAAACTACCTGAGGTATTTTCAAAAGAATTTCCAGTTCGCTAGTTCCTCGTGTACGCGATAAGCACAGGCGCAGAAAAGTGTGAGCTAGTAGCTAAGATGATCTCATGAAAGTTGAAAAAGTTATTCGCGGAAATTTCTCTAACTCTCTATGCCTAAAAACAAAGTCTGTTTCGTTAGTTCAGTGTTAAAGGCGGCACTCAGTGAATCCAGTGCTCGCGGGTTCAAAACCCAGCCTGGACTTGACATGTTATCCTTCCATTTACGTGCTGGGGCGCTCGTGTTGACCCAGCACGTAATTGGGAAGTAGTGTGTCACTTCTCACCTATCAGAGGGGGGGCATACTACAGGATGGACAGGCTACAACACAGACCACAAGCGTCTACAGTAGCTCCTGTTTCATGGCTACGAAATAAAAAATAAAAAAAATGGAATTTTTACCACAAAATAATATGTCTACGGCTTACTGCTGGAGTATTCGGAATTAATAGTCCTCAAGCGAAATTATTAGACAAATCGATAACTTAAGTCATTTCTTAGCGTAGGTTTTCCCTATCTTACACAGTACGAAATCTGTGACTTAGCGCCACAGAGGTATTACAAAAACATCTATTAGTTTCGCCCCTAATCGGGCAGTATAAATAAGGCGATATTACTAATCTTTACAAAAATGCTAATCAGTTCCTGTCACACGATGTTTTTCCCTTGGACAATACCTTTCAAGGACATAGATCATATCCACCCATTGATAGTAATTCCGTGTCCGTGAGATATCCACGTTATCAATACGCCTGAAATAGTCCACCCAGACTATTCGAAATAGTATACCCAATCAATCGCATTAGGTAAAGGTATTATTGAATTTGTATTTACCAACTAGATGTGTAGATTTCCTTCAAACCAAAACCAAACTCGAGTATCATCAAATGCATGGAAAAGTTTATGGTCAATTTTCGTGAATATTAATCAAGTGTTAGATAGATGTAAATCATGAGAAACTTGGCAAGTTGCGAATTTGGTTTTGCTCTTTACATGACACAAACGGAAATATACCAGCAGATAAAAAAAAACTCCAGCTAAATAGTGTTGATTTCTATTTATGCACAAAGTGTCCAGACAACAACAAATGTTGTCTGGAGAACTTGTTGTCAAGGTCAATGATTTTATAAGTTATTTATAAGTTATACAAAAAAAATGTGTAAATTATTGGTTCACAATTTCCAGGTGAGAAAAACAAACAACCATGAGAATGGGATATCATTTGTGAGAATTTGATAAGACGTTTCTGAATCTCGGGTCACGAATATATTCTGAAAATTTATAATCTCATCCAAAGTTCTAACTAAAACTTTGCATTTTGAGCAACAATAGATTATCAGTAGCTCTCTGAATTGTATGTGGACCTCACTTGTGTGGAAATTCCAGGGTCAAAGTTAATGAACCTTTGTGTGGACTTTCGTCTAGATTTTGCGTATTGTTTCTGTTCTATCTAATTAATACACTAAAAACAAGAGGGAATTGTAGAACGTAACAACATTTATTTCAACACAAACTTTGACAACCAGAATAAGCTTTTTCTGTGACTGGCCACAATACTACATTCTCCCAGTGCATAAAAAAGCGTTCGCTTCACCACAAGTTGACATCACTGGTATCGCTCTGGTGGTCTACGGTTTAGACGTCTAGGATACCGCCGAGGTTCTTCAACTTGATTTGACTCCACTTGTTCCTCATGTTCATCATTGGACTCGGACTCACAGCTTTCAATTTGACTTGACTCGACTTGCTCCTCATGTTCATCACTGGACTCGGACTCACAGCTTTCATATTCGGCGTCACTGAAATCACTTGCCGCACTGCTCGTAGTACTCTTACTTGAATACACATATCTTGCTTGTTCGGGTTCACGAAAAACTTCATTAACAATACTACTTCTCTCCCCTTTAAATTTCATCATCTGATCTGCATGACGTTTCCATACCTGGACACCAACACGTACCAAATAAACTACATTGCCAAGTTTCTTATGCACCACACCGTTTGTCCACTTATGATTGTTTGTCTTGTAATCTCGCACCCATACGTTTTCCCCTTCGTTGAAAGTTTTCATGAACTGCACTCTGTTATCTTGGGTACTACAGATTTTACTATAACATTTTTCTTCTGGTTCAGTTTTTTCGGCTTTTTTCGGCCTAATAAGGTCAAATCTAGTTTTCAAAACTCTATTCTGCAACAACTCAGCTGGACTCTTATTTGTAGTTGTATGTTTTGAAATTCTATAATCAAATAAGAAACACTGTAGTTGTGTATCGTCTGGCATTTTCTTTAAAAATGACTTGATTATTTTTACCGCAGATTCTGCTTGTCCATTACATTGAGGAGAATAGGGTGGACTTGTCTTATGTACGATGCCGTTCCTACTAAGAAATGCTTTAAATTCTTGAGACTGAAATGGCGGCCCATTATCACTTACTATGTAATCTGGTAGACCAAACCTTGAAAACAATTCATAAAATTTCTCAACAACACTTTGACAGTTTGTAGAGTTCATCTTGAACACTTCAATCCATTTAGAAAAAGCATCTTCTACAACCAGGTACATCTTACCACGGAAAGGTCCCAGGAAATCAATATGTAGCCTCCGCCACGGTTCAGTCGGATACTCCCACATGTGTAGCGACACTTTCTGCTGCTCTGGTCTGTTCTGAATACATTCAAGACAACTGTTAGCAATTTTCTCGATGTCGGAATCCATTCCAGGCCACCAGAAATAACTACGGGCTACTGATTTCATTTTAGTTATTCCTAAGTGATTTAAATGTAATTCTCTCAGCAAATGGCTCGTGCAACTAGCAGGCACTACCACACGATAACCCCACATGATAATATTATCCTCAAGAGTAAGCTCCTCTCTCTTGCTATAGTATTTCTTTTCATCTTCTGATATTGTTGATCTCTCAGGCCATTCGTTTAACATATAGTGCTTTATTTTTTGTAACACCTCATCCTGATTAGTTGCCGACCGAATTTTAGCTGTATCCAATACATTGTTTTCACAGATAAATTTCAAGTAATTAGCATTATTTATTTCCGGTCCAGCTTTATCGAGGGGCATTCTTGACAATGCATCAGCGAGAACATTTTTTTCTGATGTAATGTATTCTATGTCAAAATTATACCCAGAGAGGAAAACGGCATATCTTTGCAGTCGGCTGGCTGCCATTTGAGGAAAACCATGTTTGGATCCAAATATACTAGCGAGAGCCTTACAATCACTTTTTATTGTAAACTTCTGACCCCATAACTGTTGATCAAATTTTTTTACTCCAAAGACAATGGCTAATGCTTCCTTATCTACCTGACTGTAATTTTCCTCCGCTTTGTTCAATCTTCTGGACGCGAAAGCTACCGGTCTCTCCCGCTTCTTATCATCAGGCTGAAGCATCACTGCAGAGATTCCATAGGCGCTTGCATCACAGGCTAGTATGATTGGTTTCGTTGTGTCAAAATGAAGTAGTGCATTATCTTCAGTTAGCAATTTCTTGATTTTAAGAAACGCCTCCTGACAATTAACATCAAAATAGAAATCGGTATTTTTACAAAGTAAATCATTTAGAGGTTTTTGTATAGCAGACAAGTCAGGAATGAACTTTCGATAATAGTTCACTAGACCTAGAAAGGACTGCAACTGTTTCGCATTTTCAGGCTGTGGGGCGTGCAGTAGAGCTTCAATTTTTTCCCGGCCCGGCCGAATACCATCTTCGTCAATTAGATAGCCCAAGAATTTAATTTGCTTTTGAAAAAACATGCATTTCTCTTTAGACAAGGTTAAACCCATCATATTCAATTTGTCCAACACTTGAATCAATGTTTTATGGTGAACGTTTTCATCCTCACCAAAAATTAGAATTTCATCAAAATAAACTTTTACATTTTCTATGTCACGGAACTCCTCCGAAATTCTTTTTTGAAATATACCTGGTGCTGATGATATACCGAATGGCATTCTATTATATATATAAACACCCTTGTGTGTACTGATGGCTACTAATTCCTTGGCATTATCTTCTAATACCATTTGTTGGTACGCGTGGCTGAGATCTAGAATAGAAAATTTACCACCAGTCTTGATTCCAATTAACAGTTCTTCAATTCGAGGAATAGGATGGCGCTCAAGTAGTAAGTAAGGATTCAATGTTACCTTATAGTCTCCACAGATACGTATGTCACCGTTGGGCTTCAGTACAGGTACAATCGGCGTTCCCCACTGCGAGTAGCTGACCTTGCTGATGATACCTTCACGTTCCAGGCGCTGCAACTCCTCCTCAACTTTTGTCCTCAGCATCAGCGGTACAGACCTCGGCTGCACAAACTTGGGCTTAGCATCAGCGGTCAACCTCAAGCTTACTTTCTCGCCATTGTACTTGCCCAATCTTTGGGAAAAAACATTAGGGTACATATCAATTATTTTTTCAATGTCTTTACATGTTACAATTTTATTAACTTTATCTTGGAAACATTCAAAATGACTTTTTAATGTATTAAACATAAGTATCCATTCTCTTCCTAGAAGGGCACATCCAGTTCCTTTGAGCACATACAGGGTGCATTCATGCTGCTCAGACTGAATTTTTACGTTCACGTTTATACAACCCAGTAAGTGTACACTTTCATTGCCCCAGTATGCCAATTTTAAATTAGTTTGTTCTAATCTTATATCATTAAACATTTCATTATAAAGTTTCTCAGATATAATTGACACCGAGGCACCCGTATCCAATTCAAATTTGATAGGCTTACCCTCTACTTGCGTACTAACTTGAAACCTCTCCACATAGTTCAAACTATTGATGGACAACAAATGTGAAATATTCTCTTCCATGGTGCTGTGTTCAACTTTCTGTACAACATCCACGTAATGCTGCTTCTGCTGACCCTTACACATCCGCTTCAGATGTCCTTGATCCCCGCAAACATGGCACTTGTAGAACCTCAGCCTGCATGTAGTGAAATCATGGCCATGTCTACCACAACAGAGGCACTGTATGTCGCTTTTCCCTGCTTGTATCTGTGAACTAGAAAATCTGTCGTTAGATCTATTTTTACTGTTGTGAGGAGCAATTTGGAGATGTCGCTGGTTATTTTCAAACTTGTGAACTTCTCGCAATTTATTTTCGTCTTTAAGATCATTTTCTGTCTGTTCAATTTGAATAGCAGTCTGTAGCACTAGATCAAATGTTAACTTGTCTTCTTTTTCCATTCTACATTTTCTTTTCACATCTTTATTCTGAAGTCCACTCATCAACCTGTCTCTAAGTCTTTCTTTCAAATCATTTCCAAATTTACAATCAGCAGCAATCGCCTTAATTGTTCTCGCGTACTCTTGTACGGATTCACCTACTTGCTGTGTACGTTCTTCAAATTTAATTCGTTCAGTAAGAAAATATTTCTTAGGTGAAAAATAATTTTGAAGTTTTACCTTGAGATCGTCCCACTTTTCCTCTTGTGGTTTTCCTGGAAAACACAAATCCTTAGCCACGGCGAATACTTTACCGCCCATCAAGGTCAGTGCAATCTTTACTTTCTTCTCGTCTTCCTCAGTGACTCCATTGCACTCCAGGAAAAGCTCCAGCCGCTCCACATACGAAGTCCAGTCGGTTTCCTCTTCATTGAACTGTTCAATGTGACCCAGTAACTTTTTGTTTTCCATTTATCTCGTCGCCAAATGTTCTATCTAATTAATACACTAAAAACAAGAGGGAATTGTAGAACGTAACAACATTTATTTCAACACAAACTTTGACAACCAGAATAAGCTTTTTCTGTGACTGGCCACAATACTACAGTTTCAAATGAGGAAATGTACAAAAAAAAATTGTAAGATAATCGAACTGTGAATGTACTTTTGTTTATTAATTTTATCAACACTTATACATAGAGATGTTTTGCTGAGTACTCAACATCACTTAGCATGATTGAGAAAAGCCAGCACCGTTTCTATACATAATTCAGACGTTTCGAACATCTCATATTTGTATTTTATTTTCATTAATATGGTTATCTTACTATAGCTGCTTACTTATGAAATACATAAAACCTGTTTGACTGCTGGAATAAAGGGACTTTTCAGCCTTACCTCGGCAGTATAAACAAGGTATATTCTATTCTATAGTAACTGCTTGTCCACCCATACAATGGTCAACAACCAGCGCACTGCCTTCACCTTGCTACGCTAACTCGGTGACTATGAACAAGTAGAACTGATATGTAGACTTCATCTGATCCAAAATTTTGACCTTAGCTCAAGTTCATATCCAGTAGTGAATTAGTGATAATGTCTCTTTCTTTGTATAGGACGTTCTTCACACCTCGGCCGAGGTGTTTGATAACTTTATGTGACATTCAATATTTTTTATACGATGAAGTGGCCACCATTGTCCAGATGCCCAGTTTGTGTGTGTGGTGTGATATCAATACCTTGAATCTAGTGATACACCAAAATACTTTTTAGTTAAGATTAATAGAACTTTATCTTATAAACAACATTGCCAAGATACTAAAATGAAAACATCTGCAAGAAATAGTATCATAAGAATACATCTTGGGTAGCTCAACCTGAAAAATAAGGACATCAGTTATAGGACTCTCGTTATCTACAGCTTAACATGCCGCACTAGTCTCTCATCACATGCTACGAAAGTCAACGTCAGCATAAACGAAGCGAAACGAATAATAACAGGCTGCTACATCCTAAGATTCCAGCATATCCTAAGGTTATGAGCTATATCCTAAGATTCCAGCAAACACTTTTGTGTGTGCTGGAATAGAGAGAGAGAAAAACAGAACGAAGACACAAGACATCCGCTTCACAATCACCCGCCTGTTCTCCAGACTAGACTCAAATCAAGAAAAAGCTTCCTCTAAGTAACAAAGCCATGCTCATTTGCGCCTGATTCCCGGAAAGTTGCATTGTGGAAAATACACACATCAAAGCCAATACTTGAACCAAAAGAGGAAATTTCCAAAGGATGTAGTTTGAAATAATATCCTATATGGCGAACTTTGAACCGCCTCGCCTTCGCACTAAAGTTTTAAAATGTAAGAAGATATAGTATGGGGCTACTATATTGTCACCTGTATAAGGAAGAGGATCTTGTATTGGCAAATACAGTAGCTATTGATATAATTTGGAAGAACAAAATATAATTTGGTGACAGAAACGGACTCGGAAAGTAAGGATAGTAACGTATTATTCATGGAATAATATGAGATGAGATGTACATATAGGGTGGGCCGAAAAAAAAAATCTCAAAAATTGGACACAGCTGAGTCAAAAGTGGTTGTCAAACGAGCTGAAAATAATAGCTGTGAAGTTTCAGATCGAAATTTCATCATCTTGAGATTCCACACTCCATTTGAAAATTTTACCCTCGAAAACCTTGTAAAATCTCTATTTGACCAAATTTATTTTAGTTTTAGTTCATTTTTTGCTTTTAATAAACCAATAATAAGTGATCATGGGATTGTGTCAAATAAATAGTCCACAGAAATTAACAAATGAAAAGTTAAATAATTTTTAATAATTGCTGCCTACCAGAATATGCACAAAACCTGTTAAAAAAATATAATCACCGCAACACTACAACACGGGGATGGTTTTTAATGTTTTCTTTGACGTAAAGAAGTTCTTTCGTGGTAGTTAAAGCACTTACAAACTGCAATGTCAAACAGAGTAGTTCTAGCATGCTCCAAGAATAATTCCCTTTTCCTTTCATAACCCATTTTATTTGTCATTGTAGGCTCTAATCAACCGAATAATTTCTTTGTGGCTCACTACTGGGATGGAAGCTGCCTTCTAAATTTTCTCCAAGTCTTCAGACACAGTTTGAATTATGTCTTTCACCGACAGGTCTTTGGCATTCCCTTTCCATCGCAGATCCTCTCTAACCCACAAAAAGTGGGTGATGAAGCACTCTTCAAAACATTACCTTTAAATAAATTTCGCCCACACGTTCCAAAGATGGGGCAGGCGGCAGAATTACTGCGGGTAATTTTCTTAGGCATTATGACCCACCGAAAATCGAAGGCTCCCCACATTAATCACTACTACACCATATTACACTGATACCAACCAGACCACTACACTGATTATTAATGGGTACGACAAACAACAAGCAAGTTTGCTCTTCACATTCAACTTGAAAGCCAGTAATACACAAGGATACCAAACGAGATGCGAAAATGGGATTCACAGTGAAATACCATGAATCACAGGGTTCAATCGTCAAAATGGCCGAACGCCCTGGGTCAAAAACATTCCCTTGTCACACAAAAATGTTTCAATGTCCTTTAAAAAAATTCTCACGATAAGCATATTAAATTATAACATTTTTTCAATAAAAAATTATGAGAGATTGACATTTTTCAGGAAAATTTCCTTTAATTCCAAAAAAATTGAGTGTGGAACCTCAAGATGTTGGAACTATGACCTGTAACTACACCAATTTAAGTGCTTGCCTATTTGGCAACTATTCCTCACTCAGACTACCTCAATTGCTTAAAAAAAATTTTTTTGCCCAGTTTCGCCCCACCCTAATGTACAATTATGCCATCCCCTTAGAAATGACAAAATAAACCAAGATCTACTTTTTTTTACAAATGGTCTTGACATAGTGATATGAATGACCTGTCAGAAAAAAATGGAAAGAAAAAGTTAGAAATTATGCATGTCGTCAAAAATATGATTTATGCTAGTTCTGAACTGGAAGATAATGCTGAAACCATTAGCAACACCCTTGATTAAGTTTTAAAAAATTCAATATGTCGGTGAATTTTCCATAAATATACCTTTATTGTAAAAAAAAGATCAATTATGATGAATAAAGAATACCAGTTTTATAGCCTAAACAACGAAGACAAAAAACCCCCAATAAAGAAATAATTAGTGTAAAAGGTAATTTTCGCACAGTTGTAGGGGTCAGTGCCTTGAACAAAACACTGAAAGTAATTGAAATTAAGAATACCTATAATGTACCTATTATGACAATCTTCCATACAATCTTTACTTTAACTAAAACTTGATCAAATTTGTTTAATAACGAATTCCTAAACTCATGCTACACCTACTGCAACTATCCTTGATGCACCGGAACTTCACTAGGTCATGAACAGCAAGGATTTTAATACCAGTTTCCTAATGACGATCTTATCTATGCAAGTTAGGTTACCTGTACAATTTCTATGCGTAATTCATGTAATTTTGTTCCATTACTTTGGTGCATAATACTAACTGAAATAATGAAATGAGTAAATGCACTTCCTTCAAATTGCTCCTCTCTATTTGTTGTATTGAGGTACTGAACTCAGTAGCTTGATGGATAAGGCGGCGGACTTGTAACCTGGATGTCGGTGGTTCAAGTCCCGGTTCCGGCGTAGATTTAGTAAAGCTAGTTTGAGTATTTGCGATATCACGAAAGTGATTAACATAAATATGATAACTTTTTCAACATTACTTTGACAAACATTTGTTTCGAAATTTATCAAAAACCAATTTCAGAAACCCTGTGGAACTTTTTAGCACAAAATAAAACCACATTGCTCAATGGGAAATTGAACACAATACATGTCCAATGCCATACTCACAGGCTGGGCTGGTGCCTAGAGTATACCATTTGGTAATGTACTAATGTAACTATAAATGTAAACACCTATCTAATACCTACGTAATTATTGGTTATTTTTCATTGCACCGAGATAGATTTTAGCAAATGCAGTAATCTAGCAATGAGTTGATGATGTGGGCAGAACTTCTATTTATGGAGAAAATGTAGGTAGATAGTGCGATGATTGAAATCTGCAACACTGGAAAGTATCCAACGTGAAAACATCATATTCATACAGGTGTTCCAAACTATGTAAGATTGACACAGAAACAGTTTTGATCAGTACCTAGAGGTAAAGTCGCAAGTATTTTTACTTGCGACTAAACTATTTTTATCGAAATTTCCTCAAGTAGTAACAGTGGCCAAGTGCGTTAGCGCGCTAGGCATTGCACTTATGGTGACCTAGGTTTGATCCCCAGCGGGTTTTTTCTTCTCTTTACTTGAATATTCGGGGTCCAATCATACCTCGTGAGGAAAAGTAGCTCCTTTAATGTGAGCAGCGACTAGTGGCGGAATTATAGTAATACAAATTTAGTCATTACTTAAAATACAATGTAACTAATTGTTGAACACATTTAATTACTTCAGGGTAAGAATATACGAGGTTTGGCTATTAAGTTCGTAGATTCTTTCCATAAAACGATGTGTGTTTAACTTACCCAACTTTAGTAGTTATCCCCTTCAATGTACTCCCCTCCTCTATCCCTACAACGTTCTAAGCAAATTTTTCATTGATCGAAACAGTGGTGGAGGTCATTTTGTGTGAGGCCTTTCAAGACTTTTGCCGGTTTTTTCTTAACTTCATTTACGCTGTCAAATCTGGTACCTTTTAGGGTAGATTTGATTTTTGGCAATAAGTAAAAGTCGCACGGGGCCAGGTCGGATGATTAAGGAGGGTGTTCCAACACTGGGATGTTGTACTTGGATAGGAACGTCTTCACGGAGAAGGCACTGTGGGCTGGCGCATGGCACCATTTTTGCGCAAACTTTTGTCATGTTGAAATTTTCGTGCAAAATTTGTCTCACACATTATCTATTAATTTCAAGTGTATCAGCCATTAGTCCTAGAGTTAATTTACGGTCAAAACGAATCATAACACCAATTTTTTCAATGTTTTCGTCAGTTTTTGAGGTTTGGGGGCGACCAGGACGTGGATCGTCCTCAACATCTTCCTGACCACCTTGAAACCGTTTAAACCACTTATAAAGCGTTGATCTTTTCAAACATGACTCCTGGTACACTGTCTTTAACAAATCAAAAGGTTTTACCAGCAAGTTTTACGTAAAATTCAATAATCACTCGTTGCTCAACGTTTGTATCAATCATAATTCCGGCAAAATTAAAAAAGGTGTCTTGCGCGTCGGGCTATTACAACAGAACTAATTACAGTACAGGCATGTGACAGCTATCAATAAAAACACAAGACTTGAAGCTTTCTAAACATGTTCATCATATCTTCCTAGCATGGACAGCTTTTGCGTAGCGGCTCGCGTCTACGAACTTAATAGCCAAACCTCGTACATCATTATTTACTAATTTTCGATGATTTTTTATAGGGGTCACAATTTTCGGTCGGATTTATGTATGTCTGAACACATGTGATTTTTTTTATTTATTAATATCCTGAAACAATTAATGAACTGTTAGGTTGAGATCATTACAAAATTGTCTTCAGGGTACCTTCTGGTGAGGTCAAATCAAGTTTGTATCTTCAAACTGTCCCGCAAGGTCACGTTATGTTTTCACCAAACGGTCCTTATTGTTACCTATTTTAGATATTAAAAAAACTTCGTTTAAAATCAAACTAACTATCTGATTTGCATACCAGATTATTTACAAAGCCTGTACCACTGCTATTTTGTAGGTATAGATACCTACTTTGGTCGAAGTATGAAGAATTTTTCGACTTGAGGTACTTCATGAGAGATCTAAGAGTAAATCTACTAGTGTGATCTTTAGGAGACACAAACTTCCACCGACACAAACTTCCACAAAATATATCGCATGAAACAAACATAAGCGGATGTTTCATAACTGATTTTGAAATACATAGATGAATTCAACACTACTTTTTAATTGACATACCACTGAGAATTTTTAACCTTAACCTTTTACGGTCCAGTGCATGTCCCACATGCAACCATAGAAACGCCGCTACACTCCAGTATAAAATTCACTAGAACAGTCCTTAAGGTCCAGTGCATGTCCCACATGCATTGTTTTGTTTGTTCATCAGGTCGAGTTGTTTCGGAAAGAAACGAAGCGCTACGGTCCAGTAGATTTTTTCTTTCAAATTACAGACCTTGTATACAGGGTTTTTGTAGACGACCCAAACTTTTGACTTTGTAAAAAGAACAATAGATCCCCAATTAGCGATATGGGAGCTAAAAATGGGTAAATAATTAGGTATAAAACACTGTTAAAAAAAGGTAGGTAGTGGAAGTACAAAAAGACAATGTGTTGAAGAGGGTCGTGAAATCAATGCTAACAACGCCACCCTGTATCACACATCATCCATCTTTTTCTAACTCATGTCAACAAGTGTGCTAGAAAGAGACAGAGATATTCTTTGCAGAGGTATCTTTGACGCTCAAATAAACATATAAAGAAAATAAATTACTTACCACAATGTAAATTTCGAATTTTGTTTGCTTCTTCTGTACCTATAAAACTATACAGTTTTCTTTTAGACATTTTTATCACAGAAATAAAGACGATAGAACAGGTACTACACTGAGCCAACCTTCCGCAGGTTGCACTGATAATAATGTTTGTTTACACAGCTGGCTTACATTTTAGACACTTTTGACTTGTTCGTAAATATTCTACGGAATATCACGAATCGACTAGAATAAATCTGATAGGCTGATAATTAAAGGAAAATATAAAATGAAATCAAATAAAGTGGAGGGAAATCTTGCATGTGGGACATGCACTGGACCGTAACAGCGTTATTAATAGTTGCATGTGGGACATGCACTGGACCTTAAGGATTGTTCTTGTGAATTTTATACTGGAGTGTAGCGGCGTTTCTATGGTTGCATGTGGGACATGCACTGGACCGTATGGGCAGTTCCAATTTTTTTTCACTGGAGTGCAAAAGGTTAATCTTGATCTACCAAACAGTAAGACAGATCTTTACCTTGTGGTTTCGAACTTCAACGTTACAGTAGTTAAAAGAACGCCTTGAAAGTTAAAGTCTACATTGCCCATGTCACCAAGATCAAGTTGGATGAAATTCTTTGTGAAAAAATCAATAAAAAACAGAAGGTACACACAGTCACACACCTTTCGTATTGGCCAGTTTTAAGCAATAGTTCTTCCACCAGCAATATATCTCTTTATCAACAAGGTTCCTGTAGAGTCCATCAATCTACATCGCTTGTCAGGATATTATTAGGAATCCTAAACACATACTTCCAATAGCGTCAACTTCCATCTCATACGTCATAGTGATGTGATTCGTCATTCTCTCAAACTTCACAAGAGTGCTTCAAGACTGATTGTCCTCGGAAACCTAATGATATCCTGAGAGCCAAGGAACTGGAGAAACTTCTCGAACCCTTGAGAAACTCCTCGACAATAGCTCTTTGCAAATGGTTTCTTCGCGGAAGAGATGTAAAAAATATTGGATAACATTTTCAGAAGGATAACCACTATCACTATAGGTGCCAGAACCACTCTATCATTTTTCAATAAGAACAGTTTGATCAAGATTGTGAACTATTAATAGCTGTACAATACTGTACATGACCTCACAGGAGGAAGCAATTTCTTATAGACATGACGTATGTGGCTCCTCTGATAGTCTAGATACAGTCTGACAAATCCCCCATTTTTCATTTATCATTAGCCAGAAAAAGATTAATGTGGATTTGAACAATACATTTGTCCCACGGCTAACTTCACTACTATGGAAAACTATGTAAGTCATTCATCATAAAAATTGCCATTGAAGAGAAGAATAGTAGAAAAGAAAGTCGGAAAGAGAATCCAATGGATTTTATATCTATTTTTTCTTATAAGGACCAAATTGCGTGGTCAAATCATCAGTATAATCAGTATAAAGAGAAAAGTGAGAAGTTGTACTAGATGTACATGAATATCAGAACATACCTGGACAGCTGTTTCGAGCTTATTTGCTCTCATCAACAGGTAATAGTTCTGATTATTCATGCCATCAACTAACCTCTCTATTTTAATCAGCATGGCCAGACAATATTAAACATACTAATGCCGGGTCCACACTAAGCGAACATTGTTAGCTAACAATGTTCGCAGTGTGAACCCGGCATTAGAAAATGTTTTTACGACTTGTTTGAAATAACATTGTTAGCGAACATTGTTAGCGAACATTGTTCGCGAACATTGTTAGCTAACAATGTTCGCTTAGTGTGGACCCGGCATAAAACATGACTCCTGTTTGGATTTAAACGAACCTGTAATATATAGTAAGTACTTTACCTGTAATGTATAGTAAGTATTGCAAACGGTCACTTTTTTTCAAAATTGATCTGATAACATTTCTGGACGAATTGGAAGCTCCTGATTCCAAGAAAGTAATTAATTATCTTTATCATATCGTTGGTTCTATCAAACATTGTATGAAATCAGTAAGTATAATAAACAATACGAACAAAATTTTCATAAAGAAGTAGGTACCTATACTACCTAAGAGAGAGACAATAAAATAAATATACATATTTTAAGAGACTGCTTTCATAATAGAGAGTTGCCTAATGACACAGTATAACCATAAATAATCAATGATTACATATTTTTTCTTCTTATTGATGATTTTTTTTTCTTTTTTTCTTCAGTTTTTCTTTGATGATGTTGTTAGGATCTACGTTGAGGATCTACATCTTCCAAACACAAAGATCACAAACCAGCTTGATAGACATCTAAACATGTACCAAACACACAAAAAAACACGATAACGAGAATCAGAGGACCAACCAATCACAAATATGAAAGGTGCTTCTATGAGTATGGTCAGTAAGTATGAAAACAATAGCAGTGTGAGCAATGTCAGTAGAGTATCAACTCTGATTGAAACCTTGTTCACAACAGTATGGTCGACAATAGATACAACCGATTATATTTTCGTTATGAACAAGGTGTCTTGAAAGCCCGTCGCTTTTGAAATTTCGTCTGGGTTTCACTTTTTTGTTGTGGACTTACTTCTCTGAGTCCCATTTCTTAATTCAGATAGTAGTTAGTGCAGGAATCGTACATTTCAATCCCAAAGTCAACAAAAAGAAGTTTCTTTGAAATAGAAAAGTTCAATAAGTTATCATATTATTTTGTATTAATTACAATCGTAATTTCACAATTACTCAAACTCACAATGCCCAACTATGTTTACCGTATTTGAGACTTGAACCATCGACCTCCAGGTTTCAAATTCGCCGCTTTATCGATCAAGCTACTAAAGTCGTCTAGTTTCTATTAAATAGACGAGTGAGAATTCAGTGCACCCACTATGAAATAGTATCCAGCTATGTAGGGTAGATACGTTGGAAGATTGGAACCAACTTCTTGCTACGGTCACGTGTGTGACACTGATTTGGTCTGGAACCAATTGGTCTTTTACAGTTGAATTGGCGACCACGTAAACAGACCAAGCGGTAAGTTCACGTGACTTGTGTGAACCAGTTACAACTGCTAAAAATGAACCTGATCCTGTGAGTGTAACTTGCAACATGTGAGATAGGCTTTAGGGATCTGTGACCATCGGAATGGATTAAGAATAGGTAATGTTTAATATTAAAATATTTTGTATTTGTATTTTTTCCCCCTTTATATGTGGTTAATGTTTTATTTTGAACTGAGGGAGTAGGAGAACTGAGCACTTATTGACCTTAGCCTTTGTAAGCGGCCACAACGGAGGCCTATACCCTGGACCCTGGGTTAGAGCCAGTACCACGTAAAATAATCTAACCATATTATTAAAATAAATTAATGTAAGCGGCTACAACGGAGTCCCGAAAATTGTCTATACCAGTGTCTGGGGTGGAGGATGTAGGGTCTAGGCCAGGGTCTTCGTTGTGGCCGCTTACATTTCATAACATGTTTAAATGACAAAAAATACTTCCTCATTTATTAGTATTTATTTATGAAATTATTTTACGTGGTACTTGCTCTATGGGTCCTGGGTATAGGCCTTTGTTGTGTTCGCGCACTTGGAGATTACTGAAAATGTGCCTATTCGTGAAAGGACCAGTCCATTGGGTATCAGAGATCACATTCACCTATGATTAGGAACCTTAATTGAAAACAAAACCGACCCAGTTTTGAAATCGGATTGGTACCTACCTATGCAAAAATATAGATAATCATATCAATTTATGGTCAGGTGAGTGATTTGGTGTTTATTTACTTTGCTTTCGAAACTTTGGGTGTATAACTAAGATTAGTTTAATTTAAAGTAGTTGTGCAGATATGTTTTTATAGTCTATGTCTATGGCATTGAAGAACAAAATTAAATAAGAGATGTTCTAAAGCATCAGTTTGAAGAATTTTCAGGAGGAGCTACAACTTGGGAAGGTCCACTTCTTGATTCAGATGCACCACGTGTACAAAATAAAAGTTTGAAATGCTTGTGAACGTTTCAACAGGGAACACCCACCTAAAAAACAGAAAATCCTTGGTTGAAGAGGTCTACATGACTGATGCTAGAATTAGATTGGACCATTCAGAACTCTTCATTTGGTTCTCAAAACAGAATATCATGTCGTTCAGAATCATAGATAAACATGTACCTATGTAATTTGTTCAGTAACTTTCAGAAAGCGGCACGTTTCGGCTGAATCAACAGATGTTATTTTTTAATATTATCAATTTGAAGTGCATAATGAAACACACTTATCACATACACCGGGCAATAAAAGAGATCAGAACACTTGTTCTGGGCGTCTAAAAGATTTCAATATGGCTTAGGATGGGCGCTCTGTATACATAAAAAATATGAAAAATAAAACAAATGATTTATTATTATTATTATTTATAATAATACCCATATCAATCGTTCCACCACCATGACATAACACTCATGAACACGGAAAGTAAAATAAGCAACTGATGTTCATGTGTTGAATAATGTTTCAACTCAGTAAACCTTTGTTCATGCTCAGAGAGGTTCCATAGTTACAAAGGACTGACTGTGCATAACATTTATGCAAATTATGTTGATGTCTAGAGTTCAAAGGAAATTTTTCCAAGAGCTTGAAGTAATATCCAATTTGGCCATTCTGTTTGATGTTTACAAAGCATGCCATGAGCAATGGAGAAACCAGTTAGTCACATAAAGACGCTGACGCAACAACAGCTTCTTTAGATCAATGAGAGCATGCAGCTTGCACAACCAATGATGCACTTGAGAGCTGTGGTGTTGATCAATGTCATCTATCTATACGTTTACAAATGCAAAAGTCACTCACTCATTATTATCTGTTTCTCAGTACTAGTGCGCTTCAAGGGGCTGAAATTTGACAATTATGTAGACTGTATGTGCCTTTTATCCCTTCGCGTACCAACAAAGGATTTTTAGATAAAATAATAATTATTCTCACTGGGACACTAGACAATGGAAGAAAGTCGCGTTTACAAACTAAAACCTCCTTTGCATTACTTTTCCTATGAACCGGTAAAGTCTGATGGACGAAATTTTTAAAAACCGGGTATTTTTTATCTTCTAAATGTTAATAATAAGAACTGAATTTGAAAACTGTTATATGGCACTTGGGCAATACACACTCAATTATATGGTGCTTGAGCAATACACACTCAATTATATGGTGCTTGGGCTAATACATTCAGATTATACAAAGCATAAGCACTTCTGAAAAGCTGCTTTGTCAGTTTCAATGTTGATGACTCCAAGTCCTTGTGGAAGACTTGTGACTTACAAGTAAAACTTGTGTGTGGACAGACAATCAACCACCATGTTGGTTTTATTGCTATAAAACAGACAATCCCAACTAACATAAAATAATCTAACCATGAAGTTGAAACACTGGTTACTGTTGGCAGTGTTGGGGTTACGATGTCGTCTTTGAAATTCTGTAAAATTACCAAATTGTCAAATAAACCGGTATAAACATTAAACACATCATCTTGTGTTACTATTGAGTCAGATCAGTGCCTAACATGGACCAAAACAACCTTGAACTAAAAACATGGACTGTTAATTAAAAACTCATAAGAAGAATTCATAAGTCTAAGAATTTTTCTTGTGATTAAGTTTACATGAAATGGAAACGAAAATGCATATCAGTATTCTAATACACACCCGACATTCACTTTATAATCTAGATATATATTTCACTCTCAAGACATACCAAAGCTAACATTGTCAGTCTACTTGTAGAATCAGTCTGTGCTTCAAAATATCAGAAAAATAATTATTTACAAACATGGATTTCATCTTGATGTAACACCTATGCCCGACAACATCTTGATAGATAAATACCTCAAATAATAATAGTGATAACAAAGCTCTGGTTTTTGCACGATATAACAAGATCGCAGGTTAAAACATCTGGAAGTATGAATAATGTTATATCACATTTTATTCTGAAAGAAAATATATTTAGAATAGCTTTCACAGAACTTGCTTGACAATATTCTCAGAATATTTTATGTGTGGCGATTAGAAACAACTTTTCATGTTATCAATAATTACCTATCCTTTGTTACAAAGTTATCATAATTCAAGCCAAAAGCAATGAGAAAACATGGCAAAGTATGTCCTAACAGCTAATTAGGTATAATGAATATCATATATTCATATATAGAAGGTTGGTAATGTGTTTATGGCTATCCTTGTATTGCATCCGTCCTGACTATCTCAACTTAGGACGTTAAAACCAAATAGAATCAATGGGCATGAAAGGAGCCTAGACATCTGGGTGTCCATATAATCCTTTCACCACCGTGATATAGGTATCTATGCCTATCTCACGGACACGGAATTATTTATTTATCAACTGTGTATGGGTGAGCTTATGATTGTGACCCTTCAACACACACCCACAGAAAAAAAATTCCACTGCAAATAATCCACATTCATGATTGACCAACGTCAATGATGTAGTTAAGATTGGGTAATTATAAAAATGGGCATCATCAACTACTATGAAACTGAGAGTTTCACTATAATTATCAATTTTTGCGTATCAAACTTGTTCCAACAATAAGTAAACCACTCTTTAAGTAGCAATAACTTGATGATGTGCATAATTCTGAGTCTCGATCCTTGATATGGTCGGATGGTATTGATTAGATTTGCGTCAAAGATATCTAGCAACGTCACGTAGCCAACTGGTTTTGACCTAACTGATCGTTAAGTCATCAATCTGGGTAATAACAACGTAAATTCATCAATAATTTGATATTATATTTAGCTTGTAATTGTAAAAGATAATACCAAGTACGAGTATAATACAATATTAGTGCTTTATTTATACTGTCGGCTCGAAACAGGGAGTTCCATCTAACAGTTTAATGCAGCATCTCTTTTTTATGTTAAATTTGTTGACATAATTATTAATTATTACAGGCTCCGTGGCGTAATGGTTGTGAGTACTGCTCATAGTCCAGAGATCCCAAGTTCGATTCCCGGTTGGGGCAGACTTTTAGTGTAAAATTCTGTTCCATACAAACACGTGAGGCTGGCATTTCCGGTTTTACCCAAGCTGGGTGAGGTTAATGTAAGTAGCTGGTACGATTCCCAGTGAATGGAGTTATAACACCCCCGTCCTGAATATAACGTTAAAACCAAATAGAATCGTTGGCGTTAGTAAGTGCATCCAGCCGTAAAAAACGTGCTCTAACCTCAACCATGAGGTTGAACAATGTGGACCCCAATAGCAACATAAGCTAATATGGGATAAAGGCAAGGGAGATATATTACAATCATCATCATAGGGTGGCGTCATCTAGATTATCTAGAACGATGGTAGCTAGACAATGGAGGAATGGGTTGACAAGGGCCCCCATAACCAAGCAAATGCTGGTCTACTCCCTGTTTATAGTCTCTCAGACAGACTTTACAATAGAAAATAAAAATACATTACAATTACATATTAAGTAGATAAAAAGTAAATAATAAGTGGGTACCTACTCTAAGCTCAGAAGTTTGCATAAGCTTAGGAGATAATATTAAGAAATATTATTACTGTACAAGTAAAGAGAACCATATTATTTAATTCAATTATTTGATATTTTAGATAAATCTTTTTATCTAATGGCTTGATCGATAAGGCGGTGGACTTGTAACCTGGTGGTCGGTGGTTCAAGTCACGGTTTCATTTAGGCGATTTTGAGTAGTTGTGACATCACAAAAGTGATTAACACAAAAAAAGATTAAAAAAAAAAAAATATCACGAAATTGTAAAAAAGTGGAAGTACAACTGTAACATTAGCACAGAAGTGTACGGATTAGAATCTAGCACTGTCTCGGAGTTACCTTGTGCTTAAATTTCAATGGCATCAAGTTTGACGCCTAACACTTTCATCATGTTGAAAATCTTGTGAAATCTCTCACATGATCGCATGAGATCTGTCTTTCACTAGACAAGGTCACAAACCTGATCTTAGTCAATACTAAAGTTCACTGACATGAAAATAAAATGTTTACTAAAATATTGATGAAATATAATATATAAGTTCTCAGGAAAAACTTTGGATTATACACAACTCTTGGTAAAACAAATAAACATCGAAATAATTTGAAGATAGAAAACACTTGGCTTTTTTGATAGATAATAAAGTAAAACAAAAAAGGTAAAACAAAAAAGGCCAAGTGTTTTCTATCTTCAAATCATTTCGATAAAATATTGAGCCTAAACCACATAAAACCGTTGAATGAACCTAAAAAGAAATTTTCGAGATTCACCTTTTAGGTTTCAATAGCAACATTTTTGAGGGTGAAATGACAGGAAATAAACCAAAAGGCCGACCTAAAAAATGATATCCTTGTAAAACATCTAAAATAAAAATGGTTGTTTGGAAACACCCACATAGCAAACCTGTGTAATGTCTCTCACATTAAATAATCTCTCACCTATTTTAATATTTTCAAATGCAAAAGTCCATGAATTGTAAATAATTCAATGAGTTAAAGATGGTTGCAAACCACAGGAATGAATGGATTCACTGACAAGGCAATGGCTTTTGAGATAGTTAGAAGACGATGTTTTCCAGTGGGTGTAGCTACTCTAGGTACAATTGGAAGCATATCCGGAAAGAGTGGATCCTTTAAAAATTGAACTTTCAGAACTGCCCACATTAACCTCACCCAGCCTGGGTTGGGCGGGAATGCCAACATCACAAAGTCATCACCTTCATTTCGGTAATCCTACGAGAACCAGTGCATTCAACGCGCCATTGACCGACGCGACGCTGGCATAAAGGAATTGAATTCACCTAAGCTTGATAGTTTCCTATATTCTGTTTCATTAAATAAAAAATCACAAGTGAGGTCACATTGACTTGACACAAGTGAGGTACTACTGGAAAAGACTTCATAGAAGAAAAAAAAAAACAATTCCAAATAACAACTGGTAGTTTCAAAATCATTAGTGTTTTTTTACGCTATTAAAAGAATGTCTCACGAGAAGTAGGTATAATGAGTCGCAAACTTTTTGCATGTCTTGGACGAATAATATCCTGAAATAATCGCTATTTCCTCGTATTCAAGGTAAATAGAAGGTCCTTGGTGTTTGATCAATTTGACTGAGCACTTGTGATTGAATAACTCCAGGATCTTATTTCAGTAAACCTAAACTACAGTTCGACTGAGTAAAATTTTGAATAGAAAACATCTTACAAAGTGCAAACTGAACAACTTACATAGTGCAAGTTTAACGTTCTGAAATTTCAGGAGGGTTTTATAGTATTAATTATTAAATTTGAAGTATTCATTTTGATTTTTTCTTTTTTTTTCGTTGTAAATTTATATAATAAAATGTGAAAATTCAGAATGATAATATCTCTTGTAGTTTAGAAGATCTCAGTAACAATGTTAAGCAGGAATCGTTCTGTGAATGAGCTACCAAAAACAATAAGTACCCAACTGTTTGTTGGTGAGTTGGGGGTGAAATTGCATTTGAAAGATAGCTTTTGATAAATTTGAGAGGATTTTTTCAACTCATGATTTTATAAAAAGCTTTTCCAGCTAATGGGATTGATGGCATTGTAGATAATTATCTCTTGCACTAAGCTATCACAAAATAATTATTAGATGCAGGTCATTCAATAAGTACGTGTTTGTGGGTAAAGTGGGTGTTCAAATCACTTTGAAAGATAACTGTTGAGAAATTTGAGAGGAAAGTTTCACCTAATGATTTTTATAATAGTCAGCTTTTGGTTAGGTTAGGTTCCAGCTAATGGGATAGGTGACATTCTAGATAATCAAGTCACTTGCACTAAGCTATCATTACCGATTCCTGCTCAGTCTTTTCATGACATCCAAGGTTTCATATCTTTGCAACAAACCACCCATTTTGTTAATAATAGTACTCTTTAGTGGAAGGTAACCACCAGACGGGGTTAATGCTCAAAGCATTTTCTACCACCTAACCCTATGTGATCAGTTGATCACAAACTCAAATTGATGACGAAAAATTTATGCACTGGGTGGGATTGGAACCAACGGATCCTTACGCTACCTGGATTACCAGACCAGCGCCTTAACCACTTGACTACTAGTGCACTAGTTAATAATAATAATTAGGGGAACTACACTAGAATTACTAGACAAAGCTCATTCAATAGGTAGCTGATTGTGGGTGACTTGGGAATAAGAAGATTTTAAGGTAACACAGAATTTTTATTTTAACTTATTACGTCCATCGATAAGAGACTTGGGCATAGTACCCATGACAGAACCCGCATTTCCTCTCTGGAGATCTATGCTGATGTTCTGCATGAGAAAACTGCGGGCTCTAGGTTCTCCTATAATAGCAGTTATTTTAGTACCAATAATCTTCACTAATGTAATCTCTTCTTTGCAACATGGTCCCATTGTTTCCAAAGCAAAAGGCATGAATACATGGTCTTATGCTATCAACCGGTATTTAGAACTTAGAGAAACTTTTCTCCTAATTATTTTATAATAATCAGCTTTTAGTTAGGTTAGGTTCCAGCTAATGGGATTGGTGACATTGTAGATAATCAAGTCTCTTGCACTAAGCTATCATTACCGATTCCTGCTAATTTTTTTTTTATAACACCAAGGTTTTATAGTTCTGCAAGAGAAACCACCCATTTTGTTCATTAATAATTAATGCAGCAGCTACACAAGAATTACTCGCAGAAGCTCGTTCAATGCCACCACCTTTAGCATTACAAAACATTTAGATGATATTGTAAGAAGGAAATCAGAAACAAAGTGCTCTTACATGATGGCATGGTGCATAATGAACCGGTACCTGCTGACGTCACATAAGTTACACGAACTCCAGCTTTGTTCAGAAAATGACATATCTCACATTGCAATCATATCTTATAACGCATTATTAAAGCAAGGAGGAAGTTGTCATGAAATATTACACGATACTAACTATACCTGCACGAGTTCCAAAGATCTGAAAAATGACATACTGATACTTTTACTCAGGTCCAAATTATGAAACAGGATTAGTAAATCTAAGCCGACCCTTAGGGCGAAATAAATAGACAAACTCGATAACTAAGTCATTGCTCAGTATCGGTTTTTCCTATCTTTGACAGTACGCGATCCGAGACTTAGTGCCACAGAGGTATCACAAGAACGTCTATTAACTCTATTAATTCCGCCTTTAGATTTCACTAGCGGGCTGTCGCCCGCTTTGCGGGCCGAGGCATGGCCGTGAAAGCAAAACATCCTTTTTCGTCAATGGCAGGTGTTGTAGTGGGAGTTTCGAAAAATCCCGTCTTATTGCACAAATTTCAGCTTCCTAGGACTTACGGTTTGGGCTGTAGAGCGATGATCAGTCAGTGGTCAGTGGTCAGTGGTCAGTGAGTGACTTTGACATTTATATATAGAGATCAGCTGACCGATAGGTATTCCAAAATAAGATTTTCCGTCACGAAGGCTGGCTAAAGCTCCGTTACGCCATAAAGAGAAAACACAGCTACAAAGCCCGGCTTGGATATGACCCCTACAGTTGTTGTCAAAGTGGGGATTAGTTAACTATAACTAATCCTGTTTCACAATTCGGGCCTTAAAGATAACTCTTAGAACAGTGTGTGCTGTTAGAAGAACTCATTTATTTGATTGATTCAGGATTCAGGAAGTATACTACATTTTAGACATTCCCCAGAGTCACACAAACACCCTGACCGTTTCCACTAATCCCGACTCAGTAGCTACTTGTAGTCCGGTCAACTTCACCAACACTAAACTTAATATTCTGATCCAGTAGCTCTCTGTGATGCGCTCACCCATACCATCCTCACAAAACTAGACCCAATAGCAATGCGCCGACCTCCGTGGTTCAGAAGTTAAGACCATTGGTTGCTGACCCGGAGGTTGCGGGTTCAAATCCCGGCCGGAGCGGAAAATTCTAACCGAGTTTTTTGTTTCCAGAATGGCATGAATGTAAAGGTAAAGTGTCCTGAAGTAATGCGAAAGCGGTTCCGGGCCACAATTACCTTAAAAAAATAAATAGCTTTTATAGTGTGGTCACATTGGTCACCCTCACCCATACCATTTCCACTAATCCTGACCCATTAGGGAGTCCACTCACCTATACCATACCGGGATATTGCAATTCAAAGGCTCTCTTTGTAATGCGTTCACCCATACCATTTCCACAAATCCCGACACAGTAGCTCTCAGTAAACTGCTAACTGTTGTCAAAGATGACATAACCGAATCATCACACTACGAAGTCCGCTACACAAGTCTTATGTGTGCATGTTTATTTACCTATAATCACTTGGCTCGATATTACGAGGAGGGAATTGTATGTTATGTTCGAGTTTAATGATACTGCAGACGGTTGAGTTTACCTTGTTGACAAGGTGGATGCAAAACTGTGTGAACCTCCGAAATGGGAATATCATGAAAGAAGGAATGATTTTTTTTGTGTGGCTGAATATCTACTAACATTGATTATTTTTTATTGATTCCTCACCAGAAGTTCTACGTTCACATTCCAATGGATCTATACTTTGTTTGGTTTTAGCATTTTCTGACTTGATAAAGCTTAATTTTCTATTGTGATGTTTTTCTCTCATATGACTGTTTCTCAGGAAGGAATGATGCATCCTTTCGTCCCTTTACCTATTAACCTAGCCATGTAATCAAAGTTATGTTGATGATGGTGCAGCAATGTTTAGACACATATTTACATAATATAACTATGTTTGTAACATTTTGAATCAGGTATGAAATTTTAGAACAATTAGTTGTTGGTTAGATTGGAGTGTTAGTTGGGACCTACTCAGTCATTGGGTAGTTATAGAAGAAGCATAGATCATTTAGAGAGCTTCTCAGGGGATAGCAGGTTTCATGCCAGCAGGTGCCCTCTTTCAACCAACCAACAGGGGTTGATGGAGGGATATAAAAAAAGGGGATAGCAGAAATTGTAGTAAACAATAAAAACAAAACAAAACCGTATCAATGCCGCGACTCAATCAATACGATGCGGGGCGGCGAAAGACTCGAAAACTTGAGGGCTGTGGTTCGAGTCCCAAGTACCGCAAATTTTTAGTAAAGCAAGTTTTAACGATTGTGACATCACGATTATCAAAAAGCCATGCGATTCCTACATGTTGGTTGTTGTAGCCAGCTTGGCTACAGCTGGAGGGGGGAATAATGGTCTCCAGCCAATTTTGTTTCAAAGTTGGCTTGTCCTGAACCACATATTTCTCTGTGCGATCAACATCGTGAGGACTTGAAGCCATTAAAACCCAAAAGGAAATTACAAGCAAGCCTGGCTGCCTTACATGTTGGTCACCAAGACTTGTTGGACAGACGGTATGGTGTGCCTGATGTCAGGAGAGTGAAAGTGAGCAGACTAAGGATTGACTGCCCGGATTACCTGACACACTGTCTTGATTCGATTCCTAAGGACCGAGTGTGTCACTATTCAGTTGCCATTATTGTTTGGCTCAAAATTTTCTCAAAAATCGAGATATAAGTTATCATATTAATCACACACACACGCACACTTTCGTAATGCCACAACTATTCAAACTAACTTTACTAAATCTTCTCTGAACTGGGACTTGAACCATCGACCTCCAGATGACAAGGCTGCCGCCTTATCGATCAAGATACTGCGGTCGGTTATATTATAGGTAATACCTAGGTAAGTCCATCATTGCGATATTCCTACAATTAAGGTTTTAAAATAAATGAAACAAGACTCCAGAAAGAAAGGCGTATTGTAGTAACAGTTACTACAATAAATATAAATATTTCTGAAACATCTGGAGAATAACTTTATGGTTGAATCCAAGACAAACAGGAATCCAAGACTAACGTTAGTCCTACGCTAAGCCTCATTTTAAACAGAAATAATCGTACAATACATATTGTATCGAAACAATTCGTTGATATTCAATTTATAAATTGCTTAAGTGGCATGCAGTTCCAACACATCGGTAAGAGTAACAACTATAAAATTAGACAAAATTAAAGTTTGCTTGCATTATTTATGGATAGAAAAACCGGCTTAATGACTTTTAAGGAATGGAAGACGTCAGGACGAATGCCAGTAAAGTAATAGGCTAGCAGGTACGTTATGACCTCTGGTAGTCTTACACCATGCAAGTAATCTTAAAGCTGCATATAATGACCCACACATAAATCATCAACTTGTAGTAAAGATCAAACTCATGCATTCTTATGAAATGTTCTCCATGGTTGATGTCATCAACCGACCTTTCCACTTTTTCTTCACCAATGCCCATTCAAAGGAGGTCGGCGTTTTGCACCCACCTCTACATATTTCCAATCAAGAGGCTAATGGAAATAAAAAACAGGATTAATTTTAAGATAAGCCAGGCCTTACCTCAAGTCAGAGTCTCAAACAAGCACAATGCACTATAGCTTGAGTAGAGGCTCAGTCTGGCTTATAATAAAAGTTAATCTTTTACAATTCGGTCCTAACAGTTTGTTTACCGGGTCTTTTTAGCTCTAATATAAAGAGAGTGTCATTTTTGTCTTGGATTTAATTTGAACCTGCGGTTGGGAATGTGTTTTTTATACAAATTCAGTCTTTAAAAAAAATTAAAAATAGATTTAAAAAAAAAAAATATATAACATACCACAGTAGAAAAAAAAAAGTCTTTCCGTTGAGCTATGAGGTTGATCTTTGTTTGGGCTTTCTTTGTCCACTCCTTATTTATATGTATTATGTATAATTATAACTTCGCTGACAGGATGGACAGATCCAGCTGCAAAGCGTTTCTATGACAGTACCCACATGATTTATGTTGTACATTTTTCATCAATTCTTCTGCATCAGGGCCTCATTCCAGAAAGTAGTCTCACCCTCAAATCCCTAAATATCTCTTTGAACCGTCAAATTTCGTTCAAATAACCCAATTAGAGTGTAGTTGACAGGGAGATTTCAGGATTATGAGAGTGATAAAGCTTTTTGGAACTAGGCTCAGGTCTTCTAGGTGATCTTTGTATTTGGTGGCTTCAAATAGTTGACCGATGTTGTAGTCGTACCACTTCCTCGAATTTTACAACTTGCTAATGCTAATCCTTTTTTCTTCACATTGGTTGGAATTCTGACTTGCAGGAGAGACGGGCTTATTTTAAAATTAGTCCTGTTTTATAATCGGCCATAAGTTAAACCAACTTTCTGGATGTATTTATAAGTTTATAACACAAGTTAATCAAGTAACCTAATAATGTATTTGTCAAGTTAACCTAAAAACGTCCGAATATTAGCTAACATCTAGGTTAAAAAGGCCCCATACTTCTTATATAATAAACGTTGCTCGACAAAAAAAGTTTTCACCACATGTGACTCAAAGAGTGACATTAAACATGGATATTGAACTTTTTCTTATGACCCATTCAGAATTTTCCTCATACGAATTTAATGCTTCATTGCAATCCTTACATAAAACTGATGAAGGTTGAGTGATCATGCAAAAAAATGAACAATAATAATGTTGGCGAAGCTTAGCTCCAGCCTTGAGTTTGCCTTGATCAGGACTCAGGAAAACAGGAAGACATCCGGTTTCAAACTCATCGGAGTGTCAATGAATTGTGCAAAGTTTTTCTAGAAGTTTCGTCCGTCATTGGTCGAGACTTGGTGGTGTTCAATATCTCCTGGACATTCTCATGAGCCTATTGAGATCTCTTACAAATTATTTGTGATGTTCAATATCTCCTGGACATTGTCATGAACCTATTGAGATCTCTTACAAATTATTTGTGATGTTCAATATCTCCTGGACATTGTCATGAAACTTATTGAGATCTCTTACACATTATTTGTGATGATCAATATCTCCTGGACATTGTCATGAACTGAGATCTCTTACAAATTATTTGTGATGTTCAATATCTCCTGGACATTGTCATGAACCTATTGAGATCTCTTACAAATTATTTGTGATGTTCAATATCTCCTGGACATTGTCATGAAACTTATTGAGATCTCTTACACATTATTTGTGATGATCAATATCTCCTGGACATTGTCATGAACCTATTGAGATCTCTTACAAATTATTTGTGATGTTCAATATCTCCTGGACATTGTCATGAAACTTATTGAGATCCCTTACACATTATTTGTGATGATCAATATCTCTTGGACATTGTCATGAACTTATTGAGATCTCTTACAAATTATTTGTGATGTTCAATATCTCCTGGACATTGTCATGAACCTATTGAGATCTCTTACACATTATTTGTGATGTTCAATATCTCCTGGACATTGTCATGAACCTATTGAGATCTCTAACACATTATTTGCAGTCAAATATTTCTGTTGATGATGAAAATAAAGATACTATGCCAGAGTCGATGGCATGTTGAATACACCGGTTCCCTTCAGAACACCGAAGTTAAGCGACATCCAGCGAGGTTAAGACTTGGATGGGTGACCATTCAAATTCTAATTCTCGTGACGCTGGCTTTTCCCGGCCCCACTCAGGCTGGGTGAGGTCAATGTGATTAGCAGGTTTGTGAGTTTCCTGCGAATGGAGGGTAAAACCCCCGTCGTGATATGACCATGGCAGTTGAAAGTGACGTTAAACACTATTTGTGATGAAACAATGAATGAAGACAATCAAAACAAGACAGCCATAATTATCTCAATCATGTAATGCGTGCAAAAAAAAAGACGACTCAGGCTCATTTTAGAAGGCAAAATTTGCAGAAATAGATGTGAAGGAAAAGGATTAGCACATTGTAGAATTTGAGGAAGTGGTACGACTTCAAAATCAGCCAACTATTTGAAGCCGCCAAGTACAATGATCACCTACATAGCTCCTAAGTTATGACTTAAATTCTTATCTTATTTTATAATCCGGGCCTTAGACAGCATAATTTTAATTATAATAATTGTAAGATTATTCTTTGCTTTGGAAACTGTCCTTTCTGGATCACGAATAACTATTTCCCGTGTTGTAGAACTATTGACAGCTCTTGATACACCCGTGCACTGATAGTCAAGTGGTTAACGCGCTAGTCTGGTAATCCAGGCAGCGTACGGATAGGTTGGTTCGAATCTCACCCAGTCCATGTTTTTTTTCTCTCATTAATTTGAGTGTATTAGATGGTAGAAAATGCTTTGAGCAT
Organism: Bactericera cockerelli; assembly: GCA_024516035.1. NCBI lineage: Eukaryota > Metazoa > Arthropoda > Insecta > Hemiptera > Triozidae > Bactericera > Bactericera cockerelli. The sequence continues at coordinate 62,068,201 of CM044955.1, read as the reverse complement.
TTTTTATATATTTTTTAAGAAGTATAATTTATGTTTTATTTTTTTTTATATATAAAAAAAACTTGTCCCAGGGACCTTCCTTCCGGAATGGAACCGAGGATGCAAGAAGCATTTCCTCTTTGAATGGCCAGATCAATTTTTTGGTAAAGAAAATGATTGGAATGGGGATCACCCGTAATTCCAATCAATTTCTTTCCCAAATGGTCTACATTTCTTAGATTTGAGCATTAACCTCGCCTGGTGATTACCTTCCACAAAAGAGTGTTATTATTATTATTAAAGAGCTCCTCTATATCTCTCTCTCTCTCACTCTTTCTCTCTCTATGTCTCTCTCTCTCTCACTCTCAATTGACAAGACCAGAACCAGCTGATATGACTAGCGGCAAGTCTCTGTTCATAGCATTCAGTCAATCTGTGTCAAGTTTAAGTTCCACTGTTACAACTCCAACGATAGTTATTTTGTGTTCGTTTTTTTTTATCTCCTCTCACTGCAATGAGACTTGCAAAAGAGACCATCTCTCGGGCGATGTGTCTCTGTTTATGTTTAGTCTACGCCATATGTAAACATAAAATACAATACTCTTCTCTTTATCCTACGCGAATAAGACTTTTTTGTTTGTTTGTTTTTTTTTTTAATGAGTATTTCACAGTCTTTTTTATTTCATAGCCATGAAACAGGAGCTACTGAAGACGCTTGTGGTCTGTGTTGTAGCTTACTCATCCTGTAGTATGGCTCCCCCGTAGAATGTCCCAGCCACTATGTAGAATACAGCTTTGATTTTTGATATCCCCTTATTTCAAAATATTTATTTGTAAACTGTTATTTGTTGTACATTGTCACTTGTATCTTGGGCTGGTCCCGTGTAATAAATAAATAAATAAATAAATAAATAAATAAATAAACTACTACTGCTGAGTTCTACGTACTGATTCGCCCCCATGTGGTGCACCCTGGGACGCTTAACGAACTCTCAAAATCTGTAGCCCGTTCCAGAAACACTTTCCACTCTCATAATCTCCCTTTTCCCACCTTCAGGACAAGATTTTACCTTTTTTTTCGTCAATTTTTTTTAAATGAAAAATTCATGCACTGGGTGGGGTGTGAACCAACGGATCCCTACGCTACCAGGATTACCAGACTAGCACGTTAACCACTATAACCACCAATTCACTCTTATTTTCTTGTAGTCAAGTGGTTAACGCGCCAGTCTGGTAATTCAGGTAGCGTAGGGATCTGTTTGTTCGAATCCCATCCAGTGCATGAATTTTTCCTCATTGATTTGAGTTTGTGACCACATAATAATAAGACTCTGAGGGTGGTTAGGTGGTGGAAAATGCTTTGAGCATTAACTTCGCCTTGAGGTTACCTTCCACTAAAGAGTGTTATTAGAAGCACCTGATTCTAGAGCAAAGCTCCCAAGCACATTCTTGATGCAGGACATTACCTGTCAGTACACAGATCAGTAGTCTGCTCAATCAGTAAATCTATCAATATTAGTATGTTTTACAGAGTCCGCCATTTTTAGTTATATGGTAACAATTAACATCATCTATGGGCTAGGGTATATCAAACATAGAAGGATTACAATGTTGTTAAGGAGATTTGAGGCGATGAGATATTATGAAGAGGATGAGTGAGAGAGGAATTTTCTGAGCAGGCGACAGTTTTCCAGGAGGACGGATTTCTGGATTTTGTAGACTAGATTCTGTGGCAGTTGTATTTTCTTTGTATGGACATGGAAGCTGGAATATATATATAGTCATGTCAGCCCATTTGTTGACATGACAGGGACAACTTCAACATTGTTCATGTTCCACATGCAGGTGATTTTCGTGGCGAGGTCTTGGTATTTTATTATTATTATTTATTTCTTTCTTTGTCAAAGGAGATATGTACAAACAAGTGATGATAAATTAAAATACAAAATTGAGAACAAAATAAACAAGAAAAAAAAAGATAAACAACTCAGATAAAACATATGCAGATGTCCTAACTAAAGGGCGGGATTATTGCCTATGGCAATCTTATGCACCCAATTGCCATTGAACATTGCCATTGAAAATGAACCATTTTGAAACCATTTTCGCAGCGCGATAAGTAACATGTATTGTATTCGGGGATAGCATTGATTTACAGGTCAAAAAGCATCTTTCAGTTCTTGAAGGATTTTTGGTTTTTACCAAAATCAAGAAATCCATGCTGTACCAAAGACATTTCAGAAAACGTGATGCATAGCTTGAGAGAATGTCTGAATTCATGCACTCTGCATAAAAACCAACATCTTCATGGTGATTGATGAGATCTTTTAAACGTGGGCTGGTAAGTATTACAATAAATGGCACTCTGTTTTCTTGCATTCCATCAGAGGAAAATTAATTTTGAACCTTCAGTTCTTAAAATATAGGCATTTCAAAATGGTTATGATCATTGGTTCACCCTGTAGTAGTACTACTAGCCTGGTCAATCAGTATATCTATTGGCATGTTGTTTATCTATTCACATATCTCAACACCTAATATCTATGTACGAGTATGTATGATTTAACTGTGCTTGGATCTTTGCGAATCACGTGTGTACCAATCGTGTGGTCACGTGTTGGTCACATAGAGTAGGTTATGCCTCTCTTACAGTATCTGCAAGTCTTTGGCTATTGACCTAACAGTGCGATCTCGGAGTCTGTACCAAGGTACATATCACACCATGGTGCCGATTACTGGTGCTAGTAACATTATCAGAGTAGATATTGATTATTAAATCAACAATAATAATAATAATAATATTGCCTTATTTACACTGGTTAATTAGAACTATTGAGTCCCATTATTCCAGCAGTAAGCCCGGGACGTATTATTATTTTGTCAAAATTCCAAATGGGAGGATAACTTGTCATGTCCCGGTTGGCTTTCGAACCCACAACCTCTGACATCTCTGGATTCACAGAGAGCCGCCTTTATCACTGAGCTCCGGGATAGGAATAGTAGGTGCCTGTAATGATTGAGTCTGTCCCCATACCTAAGCAAGACTAGAGTATTGAGGCCCCCATCCCAGGAACTCTCATAATCCCCAAATCTCCCTTTCAAGCGTCAAAATTCTCCTTTTTTTCTCCTTATAATGCGCTTTAACTTGTTATGCAAGTCGTTCGAGCTGTAAAATTCTTTGATACTAAATTATCCTTGACGAACTCTACCGGTGAAGTGGACTCATTGATGAAATTTCTAAAAAGTGCAAACCTCCTTCACCTCGTATAGAACCTGAGGAACGGCACCATATAATACTGGTTAAAGTGCCTAATGGAGAAAACAAAGTGTCAAAATTCGCTGAAATAATCCAATCAGAGTGCAGTTGAAAGATTTGGGGACTATGGGAGTGAGAGTGATTTCTAGAACGAGGGCCTGTAGCCCGTTCCAGAAACGCTCTCCACTCTCAAAACCCTCAAATCTTCGTTACAACTGTCACACAACGCACTTTGATTGGCTATTGCGTTCAAATTAACCGATCGGGGTTCGTTGTGTGACGGTTGAAACGGAGATTCGGAGAGTGACAGTTCTAGTGCTTAACGAGGGTCTGGCGCTCATGGATGGCGTTAAGAAGAGAATGCGCACGCGCAGGCATTAGCAACACCTTAGATTAAGTTTTGCTTTCATATTTTCAATTTGTAAGTAAATATTCCATGATTACCTACCACCTACATGGATTACCTACCTAGGTATACACTTACTGTAAATAAAACTTGATCAGTTTTGCTTAATAATACCTCCTCTTCTCCTCTTTTGTAAAAAAATATTTATTTTTTTTAATTTTTTTTTGCACATTTAACATTTATGACAAGGACATAGGTAAATATTTATGATAAGGACATAGGTAAATAATATAACTATGTTAGGGATATTAATTTATATTCCCTAGTATTTATATCGCAAATTTATATTCCCTAGTATCGCAAAGGCCATTTTCCAGGAGAAAATGTTTGACCTTACCTTGCGATTTTTAATAAAGGATTAGGAATCTTGATATTTGCCTCGTAAATACACTTTTGGCCTTCAATGATCAGCTTGGCACCTATCTATCATTCATTGATTGAACTTTATTTGAAGGCCAATTAGATCAGTAGTAAGTGTTTAGTTCCGAACCATTTAATGTCGTCATTGACACTAATATGATAGTTATGTGAGGTTCTCTTACTTCTGTTGGATAATTTCTTCTACTCTATCATCTAGTTTTTTTTGGTTATTCTTTTTACAGCTTTTTTTTTTACTGCGTTAACACCTGTTAAGTTAGAAGTATCAAAAAAAAAAAAAAAAAAAAAAAAAAAAAAAACCAAAATAGCCTTTTATATCGTAGCCATGAAACAGCAGCTATTCTAAACGCTTGTGGTCTGTGTATTTTTCCCATCGCATAGTTTGCCTAACCTCTGACGTTCGAGAAGTGACAATACTTTTCATTTAGCTGCTGTGTCAACACAAGCGTACCGGAAGGTATCCCTTATCATGAAAGAAGCAATGGAGTACTCAAAACGTATAACTCATAAAAAAATGAACCTGCCTCATAATATGAGCCACTATGGATAGTTTTAACACAGAAGAAATCACAACAATTACAAAAAATTACGTGCCTTTGTAGGTAATAATGTTAGCCATATTGGAAAGTTTCTTGTGTGACCGGTTCGAGGCATTACGAGTTTTCCAAATATCTCTTCCTTTGTATAGGCGTTATTCACACCTCGGCCGAGGTGTTTGATCTCCATTGCTTCTTCATCGATGCTCTTTACAAACAACAGTAAACACCAATAATAAAGTAGCCTTGAAAAATTTCATTGTCTAGAGAGGGCCTCGAACCCTCACATTAACAGTTCTATGTTGACTTTAATCATTGGACAACACTGACTTGTATACGTAACAGTTCTCACTTCCGCATATTTAGGAAGACGAATGTTTGTACTACATATTTCGGTTTATAGTCCTGAAATGGGTAAAGGTACCACAGTATGTTAATTTAACACTACTGATACACCTGTCATATAGGCATAACATGACATGACACAAAAAAACACAACGCGACAAAACACAATTCAACTATAAGAGCGCGCGATTAGCTCAGTGGTTAAGCACTAGCATGCCTTGCCGTGCCCGGGTTCGATCCCCCGTGCCGACAAAAAATTGTATTCTTTATTTGTTTACAGTTGTTTGTAAGGGATACCTTCCGGTGCGCTCGTGTGACCCAGCACAAAAAAAACGGCTGTGAAACACTCATCTTTTTTTTTTTTTTTTTTAAAAAAACTCCAAACAACACAAGATGTTTATCACACAACACAACAAATTTATCGCACAATAACACAACAAAACATATCTATCACACTTCATCACAACACAACATATCTATCACACTACATCACAACTCAACAAAAGACAACATAAATGAACCCAACACAAAATAACAAAACATATTTATCACAGCACAACTAAAGACAACATGGTACAAATCAATGAACATAATACGGAAACTACACGGACAAGAGAGATTAGAGAGGGATAGGGAGGAGAAAAAATTGACAAGTTATGCAACACATTAAAATATTATCAATTTAATAACATTTAAGGTTGAAATTGTTGGACCTGGACCTAGAATTTTTAGGCGGGAAGAATAAAGGACCTTTGGAAGGAGCTGGCAAAGGTTATCGAACAATTGACATAGCACGTGACAACAAGTCTGACCAAGTTATAAAAAAAAACCTCAGTCAACTATAACTTTATCGTCTGAGTTGTGTTTTCTGTCAGAAAGAGAGGGATAGAGAGGGAGGGAGAGAGAGAGAGAGAGAGAGAGAGAGATGTGAGGAAATTTTCTTGTTAGGCTTATCAGAGATGAATGAACCTCTATCATAGCATAACAAGGAAACCCCTCGTAACGCAGGATCAGAGTTTAATAGCCCATACTGTCATATTTCTGAGGTTACTCTTATTATTGTTATTATTATTATTATAATTATTTAATACTTTATTAGAAAGAGAAATACAAACAAATAATTACGACCGATAAGTTACTAATTAGACAATAATAATAATAAAAAAGAAAAGAAAATTCATTAATACAATTTATACAGATGCACCAAATAAAGGGCGGCGTTATTGCCTACTAATAATAATAACACTCTTTAGTGGAAAGTAACCACCAAGGAATGTTATTGCTCAAAGCCTTTTTTTCTACCACCTTACCCTCAGAGTCTTATTATTATGTGGTCACTGGTCACAAACTCAAATTATTAATGTTGACAAATTCATTCACTGAGTGGGATTCGAACCAACGGATCCCTACGCTATCTGGATCACCAGCTTAACAAATCGACCACCATAGACCTTATGTGCCCATCTATGCATTTTATTAAACGAGGTGTACTCCAGACTTGGGTCGAAAATCAATCTATTAGCCTGGCAACCATTGGTAGAAGTAGGTAGTTTTAGAACGAATCTTTACAAAAAATACAAGGACCTTCATTTTTTATTATTGTTTTTCTCTCGTATTTTTAACATCAGAGGTCATTTTTTATATAAATTGAAAGAGCACTAACACAAATAAAGTATTTTTAAATAACAGAACCTGGATACTATAAGAGAACTTATGGGACCGGAATTTTTTTCTCTTATAAATAGGTTACTTTCCCTTACATCTACTTATGAAAATTTGATCTGGAAATCCAGGTTCTCTTTTATCGAGTTTTCTATCTACATAGGTTCTCTTATATCGTGTTATTATAGGCTGGTTGGCTGGCGCTACTTGACGAGCGCTCGCCTCCCGGCGAGCTTGATCGAATTTTCTTTTGTCCAGGTTCTCTTATATCGAGATTTCTTTTATCCGGGTTCGACTCAGTGGCGTAGCTAGACCGACATTGGCGTAGCTAGACCGACGTAGCCATTTGGGAGCTCACCGGGAGGCGAGCGCTCGTCAAGTAGCGCCAGCCAACCGGCCTATAATAACACGATATAAGAGAACCTAGAGGGTTTGTCCCCGAACCGTCCCCAAACATCTTTGCTGGGGTTTCTTGGAAATTTCGGAGAGGGGGGGGGGGGGGGGTTTGTCCCCAGGGTTTGTCCCCAAACTCTCCCCTGGAAACGCCTCTGGTTCGACTATATTTGAGATGGCAGTTTTGGCCTCTAATCTTTTCTGTATAAAAGAGAAATATGGAAGGATAGGAGGGGTTTTATGGGTTTGTTTGTGTGTCCGACAATTCAAGAAATACTTTGAAAATATCAAAACCGTTCTCGAGTTATTGCAATTTTCTTTCTTAAATGTCTTATTTTAGTTATTACACCTGAATTTGAAATTTATCGCGATGACCTATATTTTTAAAAAATGCATTAAACTACCTAATTCTGGCCCTTTTCCCATACCTACTGTCACAAGGTAGATTACCTACTGTATATCTTTATGTCTTTGGTTATACATATTATGGATTACACTGTCACTAACGGATTGATTCAATAGTGAAATTAATTGGCCATTAGCTACGTTAAGCTTTAGTAAGAGTACTCTTGTACCAAGAACCAAAGTATTTTTACTAAAGTCCTTCATAAGGTTTCCGACAACTCATTTTGACCCAATTCTAATCTGATAAGTGTCATATGTGAGAATATTATTATGAGATCTCTGCAATACATTTTATAATTGTGTAGGGAAGATCTTTTGTTTTAATGGCAAAAAAATCGTGATTTCATTATACCGAGGTATTTCTGATACTCTCATAATTATTGCCAAACTAGGTGTTTTATTAAGTTTAACCACTCTTTTCTACCTCATTCTTTTGTACCCAACTGATTGTATTTCTTCTTTTTCTTAAACTTTTCTTCCATGTATTTGTACATTTTCAAAAATGTATTTAATTACAATAATAAAAAAACACCTATTTAAAACATCATAAAATTGCATAGTTCAGTATTTTTATTTCTGGTCACTTACTTTTAGCTCCTCCTTGGCGCACACTGAACTTTATGTCGGTGAACTTAATATCAAACGGGGTTGTTTTAGGCAAGTGGGTCAGTATGGCTCGCGTTTCTGACGCCTTGGTGGACATCTCTAGAGTGGTCATTGAGTACGGGTGGAATAAAAAACTATATTTGGCAACTTTTTATATGAAAAAAAAAAACTCTCGAAAATATTTTTTAATGTACCTACGTTATAATTATTATTTTTGAAAAGTAAAATTTTCACAATCACGAAAATTTACGAAAATTTTGGTTTCTTCATTGAAACGAATTGACGAGTCGGAATCACAAAGCGACGAACGGTTGTAGAACAACTGACTTACGGAGCAATCGATGGCTGCGGCGGTGTTTGGTAGCGGGGGTATTACTATAACTCACCAGAGTCGGTGCGATAACACGGAGTTATCGCATAGATATATACAAGTAAGTATATAGGTAATATAATATATAGGTAAGTAAGTATATTATGCGACATATGACGTAGGCACGTGAACCTATGATCATAAATCCGAGTGACATTCGCGGCGTGTTGGCCACGCTTGAGCTATTATCCGCGGTTTATGGCGGATGCCGCGGGTTTCCATGAACTCGAGGCTGATTGAGTGCTGATTTCGGGGGGACACAATATGCGGTGGGGACAGCTTTATGACTAAAATCAGACCAATTTATTTTGAAAATATCCTGTGCAGGCGCGGAAGGTGGAAAAACATTTTATAAAGAAAAAATAAATAGATTGAACAAACAAACAAGAACAAAAAAGAGAGTGAAGCTAGTGTCCTAACTAAAGGGCGGGGTTATTGCCTGTGGCAATCTCTTCCACATCTGGGTGGGATTCGAACCAACATAATCCCTTCGCTACCTGGATTACTAGACTAGCGCGTTAACCACTTGACTAACAATGCACCCTTACATTGCTAATGTCCTAATTAAAGGGCGGGGTTATTGCCTGTGGCAATCTCTTCCACCCAAAACTTAGCACCGGACGCGCCTGTGTAGCATTTTCTACCACCTAACTCTCAGAGTATTATTATTATTATGTGGTCACAAACTCAAATTAATGAGGAAAAATTCGTGCACTGGGTGGGATTCGAACCAACATAATCCCTTCGCTACCTGGATTACTAGACTAGCGCGTTAACCACTTGACTAACAATGCACCCTTACATTACACACTTTTGATAGGTCATTCCAGATTCTTGAGCTGGTATCTCAGCCGTAGCTAAAAAATTTTGGCTCACAATCAATCCCCTATAAACAAAGCAACACGCAACACGTATTTTTCTGCACTGGTATTAGTCAAGTCGTTAACGCGCTAGTCTGGTAATCCAGGTAGCGTAGCGATCCGTTGCGCGTTGGTTCGAATCCCACCCAGTGCACGAATTTTTCCTCATTAATAATTTAAGTTTGTGACCACATAATAATAAGATTCTGAGGGTTAGGTGGTAGAAAACGCTTTGAGCATTAACCTCGCCTGGTGGTTACCTTCCACTAAAGAGTATTATTATTATTATTATTAATCCCACCCAGTGCACGAAATTTTCCTCATTAATTTAAGTTTGTGACCACACAGGTAATAATAAGACTCTGAGGGTTAGGTGGTAGAAAATGCTTGGAACAATTACCTCGCCTGGTGGTTACCTTCTACTAAAGAGTATTATTATTGTTTTTTCGGATGTCGATCGATATCTTGAGTGGTTTTCGAAATAAAAAGAGTGGGTTGAGACTTTACGCTCACCCTGTAAATAAAGTTATCATATTTGTGTTAACCCTTTCCGGTCACAACTACTCAAACTCGCTTTATATTAGTAAATCTACGCTGAACTTGGGACATGAACCCCGAACCTCTAGGTTACAAGTCCGCCGCCTTATCGATCAATCTACTGAGATCGGTCTCACTCTGTATAAAATTTACTACATACGAGTATAATAGTGGCTATAAAAGTAGTGCCCTAGCATGGGCTCTCAGTTACCTGTCCTTGTATCTACTGCCTCACTTACTGACTCGCTAACACAGAACAACATTTTGAGACTTGATTCTACTTTTTTCCCACCTATACGGTAAAGTTGTATATAATTATTTAGTTGATTCTAGTCTAATCTAACTCCTAGCATTCTGCAGTGGACTTTAAAACATTAAAATCGGCACGGTATATTACATAAACCGTATCGTCCATCCAGTTACCGACCTCAGTAGCTTGATCGATAAGGTGGCGGACTTGTAACCCGGAGCTCGCTAGTTCAAGCCCCGGTTTCAGCGTACATTTAGTAAAGCGAGTTTCAGTTTAGCTTGTGAAAACTTACTTAATAAATCAGTTCGTTGACTTGTTAATACGATTCCAAATTAGTTTTATTAATTTGATTCTGAATTACAAAAATTCTAACTTTCTGTCAAATTAAGAATTGGAAATTTGAAAAATTCTTATCTCTCTTAAAGAAAAGAAGATATCTGGATTTAGAACCTCATCTGCCCCCTAGGGACAATTTAATCGGTCTCAATAGGGAGTAGCACAAGTGACGGCGTAATGTTTGCGTTCTCGCCAAAAGTACACACACTGCCCCAGGAGCTACTGATGACATAATTACGTGGTGTGATGATTACACTTCTTTCCTTATTCCACCCAAAAGCGATCAAACCGCCATTGGTGGCTCTGTGGATGTATTTGAGTTTTTTTTGATATTTTTGCTCGTGGATTTCTGGGTGCGAATCCCGGCGGGGTAGAATATTTTCTTAAATCTTTACTTTCCTAGAATATCGTCAGACATAATTAGCTAATTATTCTTTGAGATCAAGAGGACCCTGCACGGTCAACACTTCCCAGAAGATGACGTGATAAAAAATCGTAAATTATTTTTTAGCATCCTCGGGATAGCGATCTTTTATCAAACTTGCTAGTTCGGGAAATTTGTTCGGGAAAATGTTGAGTGTTTGAAAGTGTAAAAAACATACAAGAGGATTTTTTTTCTATTCAGGTGTCAAAAAAGATGCCAAACCAAACCGTTAAAAACAAAGTAGTATAGCTAGAAACATCTAAATTTTGTTGGCTTTCTGCAGAATTGTTCAGAATCAACTGATCTCAAACAGAAACAAAGCACTAACCTGGAGAATAAGCCAAAGTCGGACTTTTTGGCAAGTTGCAAAAAATCACTTTGAGCAGTTACGAAGGCGAATCCGAAAAAACGGATTGCAGATCCGGGCTGGAAATATCGTCAGTAAGCTACCATGGGTGTAAAAGTTTTTTTTGGTCCACCCTGTATACTAAAGTAATAACTTAATAGTCTACATATATTATATGCCTAGTGTTAGGTACACTGTGCAGTCAATGAAAAACATTATCCTCTTTTATATGTCTGTACATAGGTAGGTACCTAGCTATGATAAGGAAAATAACACAACACCGAGGATAGTTTCAGCCGACAATTTTCATTGATCACTGTGTTTTCCTACTCAATTCTATGGTCCTATCCTATATTATTATTATTATCTACTTACCGACCTCAGTAGCTTGATGGATAAGGTCGCCGCCTTTTAACCTGGAGGTCGGTAGTTCGAGTCCCAAGTTCGGTAAAAAAAATTAGCATTGTGAATTTGAGTAATTGTGCTATCAAGAAAGAAATTAACACAACTATGATACCTTACAAGGGAATCATACAAGCACCAAGTAATTATAAACAAATTAAAACCAATAACCAATAATCTCGAATATAAGTACAAACAATATTTTTTTCGTAAATATTTAAAAAGCATATTAACGAGAGGAAAAAGAAATAAAATACTATCTTTAAAGCGCGATTAGCTCAGTTGTTAAGCACTCGCTTGCCATGCGAAAGGTCCCGGGTTCGATCCCGCGTGCAGACAAAAAATTGTATTCTTAATTTGATCACAATTGTTTTTAAGGGATACCTCCCGGTGCGCTCGTGTTGACCCAGCACTTAAATGGGAAGTATTGTGTCATTCCTCGCCCATCAGAGGGGAGGCATACTATGGGATGGGCAGGCTACAACATAGACCACAAGCGTCTACAGTAGCTGCTGTTTCATGGCTACGAAATAAAACAGGCTGTAAAACACTTACCCTTTAAAAAAGAGACTTTTTTAAAGGGTAACCATGTGAATGTTATACATATAAAGGCGAATGGATATTTACCTGGTTCGCTTGGCCATGGAAAAATGACAGAATCATTTTTCAGGTGGCCATGAAGCATGCGACAAATGTTGCTTGGAGCACATTTTGTGAAGCATGATACCATAAGCTTGAATAACGCTAATTGAAACACATTTTCCACCTATGGTATAGCAATAATTTATTATCGTATATCGCCTCAGTAGGGTTCCTGCTTAATCACAACTGTGTATAGAAGGTGCTAGCCAGCTAGCATACTATTTTGAACTCTACTAATTGGTCTCAAGCAAAAATTTCCACGAAAAAAAATGGCATTGAACCTTTAATAGAAATTTCTAAATTTATCTCTTCTCAATTTATTACACATGACTAGTGCGTGATAACTTTCCAATAATCACTAGTACGATTTATCGATAGCTTTTTGATATTAGATAATAATTTTTTTTTTTTTTATTATCACTTGAAGAGAGATTTATTTAATAATTTTGAAATATTAGATAATAATTGTTTTGTTCGCGCAGTGGAAAAGTTAGATAATACGAAAACATTCGCGAACGTCCGACATTGAAAGATAACCTCCTCGCTTTTGGCAAGTTCCAAGTTCAGGGTTGGAGTTCACTCGATGATGAAATTTAATAAAAATCTAAAATTAATGTGTGCTTTTTGTGTAATCGTATCACAATTTTAGTAAATAAATGTGCTCTTTGTGTTATCGTATCACAATTTTAGTAAATACATGTATGATAATTTCCGTTATTGTGTTCACAATGTGAGTGGTTAGCGCCGAACTATAGGACAGGGAGTCAAGGACTTGGATAGATAACCATTCAAATTCGAAACCACGTGGTGCTATTCCCGGGCCCACTCAGGCTGGGTGAGGTTATTTTGAGTATCTAGTTTGTGAGTTTCAAGCGAATCGAAGGTAAAACCACCGTCGCGGTAAGACCATGTAGTTGTAATCGACATTAAACCTGTCTGTCCCGGTAGCTCAGTGGTAAAGGCGGAACTCTGTGAATTCATAGGTCGCGGTTTCAAAACACCATGATAAGTTACTCTCCCATTTGAGATTTTTCCCACATAATAATACGTCTTGGGCTTACTGCTGCAATAATGGGACTTAATAGTCCTAATCGGGCAGTATAATTAAGGTGATATTATTATTATTAAACCCAAATTTAAAACCTGATACTTATGAAATTTATCTACAAAAGACAAAAAAAACAATGTGTGGAGTCTTCATTTTCTTTTTAATACATAATAGTTTCCAGTTATTTATTTTTAATAATAATTTACAAAGGTATTTCTCCTAAGCTGGTTTAATTTAAATTCTTCCCTAAGGGTTAGCTTAAATTCTACAGACTAGAAACATGCCTAGCTCAGAGGCAACATACACGATTGTATCTAGGAATCTTGCTAATGGTCTCATTAGTTTTATGTTCAATATTGCGAGGTTGAAAATTCAAAGTAAATATTGTAAAAATAGGTGATAAGTCTGGCTGACATTAAAGAGGGAGGAGACCAGTGTTTCGCTAGCGGACCATAAACAGAGAACTGACTAGCCAACCCTTACAAGCCAGCTTGCAGTTTCCTAAGGGTTTAATGGCTTTAAAAGAAAAGTCCAAGTCCTCATGATGATTGATCGCACATAGAAATATGTGATTCAGGACAAGCCAACTTTGAAATAAATTTGGCTGGAGACCATCACTCCCCCCTCCAACTGTAGCCAAGCTGGCTACAACAACAACAACATAAGTTCTTTCGAAAGTTTAAATATTTGGAAAAGGTCTTATCTCCATAAAAGATACGAGAGATTGACCGAGAAAGATAAATTTAAGAATAATTTATTAGGGAAAGTACAAGAACAAAATATGACCATTACAGTCTAACCTGGATATAAGAGAATTCAAGGAATCAGATTTTTTTTCTTTTATGTCCAGGTTTCTCTCAGAAAAGGTGATTTTCCCTTAAATTACTTCCGAGAAATTTCTAATATTAGAAATCGGAAGTATTGTGTTTTTTTATTTGACCCGGAAATTGTTCTCTTATATCCAAGTTTCTCTTATATCTAGAATTCTCTTATATTCAGGTTGGACTAGATATGGTTTAAAGAAAGAAAACTATTTCTGTTAAGGCTTTATGGTTATTTGGTTATAGAAGGTGGATAGCACATTCATATTCATGGTATATCAATGCCCCGTATTACTTGGATAAATTTCTAATATTAGAAATCGAAACTAATGTGTTCGTTTTTGTAAAAAAAAAAAAAAAAAAAGCTCTGATTTCAGATTTTCCTAATATAAATATTTGTAAACATTTCTGGGGAAATTTATGACTATTTATGGCAAATTATATGTATCAGTGTAAACAGAGAAGTGAGAAGCTGTACTAGATGTACATGAATATCATAACATACCTAGACAGCTGTTTCGAGCTTATTTGTACTCATCGTTCTTATTATTCATGCCATCTAACCTCTCTATTTACTCATGATTGATCCCCATTCCTCACAGAAACAAACCCCATGAATATAAATCGCTCACCCGTGGTAGCATTACACCTACATATGAAATCAATATTAATACTCGGCTCCACAACAATTCGGATCCTTAATACATAAAAATAATTTATTTCAAGGGACTGAAAATCATAGTCGTTAAAGAGCTAGTTATTTGTGTTAATATGTAACAATTTCAAGTGGGTACCATAGACATTACGAGAGCTAAATGCTAATGCATCATTTCTCCAAACATCATATTCCAATATGAATCTAGTAATTCCGCCGCCACTGGTCGTTGCCCACTCTACAACTTTCCCAATTTCATCCTCACGAAGCTAGGGTAGGCCCTGACATGCAAAGTACAAAGCCGAAAAATTCCGACCCCGCCGGGATTCGAACCCGGGTCACCTGGAGTGAACGCCAAGCATGCTACCGCTGTGCCAAGGTACTCAATCATTATTGAGAGGTTATCTCAAACGCAAGTAAATTTGATGACAGTATTTTATTTCATACATGGAAGTAGCGCTTTATTTAGACACTGGAATGATTTTTACGTGTATTCTACCCAGTGTATATGACCGTATTGCTGTTTTTCTCTAAAAACATATATTTTTTGAAAATTACACCTCAGTAGTTAGTTGTTACACCTATTAAAAAAAAGTACAGAGTTTTTTTTATGAAAGTCCAGAGCCTGACTGAGTCACTTTTCATGAGCTCAGGTGTAGTTCCAAACAGTCCCCTATCGATACATCTAATTAATTGTATTGTTGGACGTAAAATCTATCAGCATTAAATATAGCTATACACAAGTTATCACTAAAGAGATCAAAAGAAAAACAAGCCTTAAAATTATTAGAACCATACACCCTATTTGACAAAACCAAAATTTTCAAGTAGCACTAAAATACCTGAGCTTTTTTAAAAAAAATGTATATTTAGGACTTAGTACAGCTTTCAATAATTAATTTAAAAATTCGTCATATTGATGCCACTCTGAAAATTCAAATTCAAAAACCAAATTAATTCTAATACAAAATTACTTAGCTTTCATTGGAATAAATTACACAAAGCTTTAAATTATTTTGTTTCATTTTGTAAATTTTAAATTCATGGCAAATATCAATTTTCACATTAAAATAGGATTATTTGATATCACTCTAAACTTTAGAGTCTAAAGAAAACTTATTACAAACTTTTCAAAACCAATAATTCTAGGCAAAACTACTTGCTGAAATACTTGTAGTTCAATAATTACTAATAAATTATAGTTAATGAAAAATTCATTTCAAATTTCCGCAGGGTCGGGCAATGGCAAGACGAACATGTCTCAGTGACATACATTACGATGTCTCAGTGTAATGGTATAGGATGTCTTAGTTGTCTTAGTCACATAATATGTCTCAGTCACATAAGATGACTCTTTGAAATGGTATAGCATGTCTCAGTGTAATGGTATAGGATTTCTCAGTGACATAGGATGGCTTTGTGACATAAGATGTCTCAGTGACACAGTACGTCTCAGTTACATAAGTTGTCACAGTCTAATTGTATAAGATGTCTCAGTCACATAAGATGTCTCATTGAAATAGTATAGGATGTCTCAGTGTAATTGTATAGGATGTCTCAGTCACATAAGATGTATCATTGCAATGGTATAGGATGTCTCAGTGACATAGTACGTCTCAGTTACATGAGATGTCTCAGTCTAATTGTATAAGATGTCTCATTGAAATGGTATAGGATGTCTCAGTCACCTAAGATATCTCAGTGTAATGGTATAGAACGTCTCAGTGCCATGGTACAGCACGTCTCAGTGACTAGAAGCAGACTTGTCCGCGCTGTCCGGCGCCACACTCGCCGGGAACTTGCCGTCCCAGCGCACGTCCGGCGCGGTGAACGGCACCGCCGTCGCGTTCAGCTCCTCCAGCGAGTAGTCGTGCGAGATGCCGTAGGGCCGCAGGTGGTACACCAGGTACTCTATCACGTAGAGCTGCTCGGGGGAGACGTAGTGGAACGAGATGGCGGTGTCCGAGCAGCAGGCCATGCCCTGCCCGACGAGACGAGACGAGAGAGTTAGAAAACTAGGCGAAAATTTAACAGTGATGAGAACTAGGCTAAAGTAAATAGAGATGAGAACTAGCCAAAAGTAAATAGATATAAAAACAAGTCAAAAGTAAACGAAATCACAAATAGCCTAAAGTTAATAGAGATAAAAACAAACCAAAAGTAAACGAAAACAAAAATAGCCTAAAGTTGATAGATATGACAGCTAGCCACAAGTAAACAGAATGAGAAATAGCCAAAAGTAAATAGATATGACAACTAGCCAAAAGTAAATAGAGATAAAAACAAGCCAAAAGTAAACGAAATCAAAAATAGCCTAAAGTTAATAGATGTAACGACTAGCCATAAGTAAAAAAAAATGAAAAATAACCAAAAGTAAATAGATATGACAACTAGCCACAAGTAAATAGAGATAAAAACTAGTGAAAAGTAAATAGGGATAAAAACTAGTCCAAAGTAACTAGATATTCAAAAACTAGTCTGTGCATCAGTGGCATGAGGCTTGAGCTACGCTGAATTGCACTAATGGTTTCTACCCGGGTCATTTTAAACATTTTAAATAAAACCTACTCAATTGTTAACACACTTTTTCCCAATTCGACCAAGCTCATAGTATTTATCTGGGTGATGTCGTCAGCGTAGAGTGTAAACGTGACATTCAAATTAGCAAAGACAAGATCGTTTATGCATATCAGGAAAAGCTATGGGCCCGTGATAGATCCCTGTGGGACCCACGACTTTACATTAAGGCCGGTAGATTGAATTAACCTATTATAATTTATTCGAAAATTTCGATTGGAACAACATAAAATGGGAATTCATAACACCATAATATTTATGTTCGTTTAGAATTAGATGAAATAATATAGAGTGATTTAAACCATCAAACTGTTTTGTAAGGTCACGAAATACCCCATCTACTTGCCTACCATTGGATAGAATGCTATCAAACTGCACGGAAAAAGATGTCAATGCAATCTTAATTCAAAGAACTTCCCCAGGACCATTGATATACTGCTCAGTAAAGATTAAGACCGTCGTGATATGACCATGGCAGTTGAAAGCGACGTTAAACCCCACTTAAAAAAAAAAAAAGATTAAGGTCGATACTTCGACTTTTCCATAAAAGATTGAACCCTTCTTGAGAAGCGGACCCGTAAGAGAGATTGTTTGCAAAGGTTAGGATATGTATTAAAAGGAAGAACGGAGGGAAGGAAGTAAGGAAAGAAGGAAAATGAATGAAGGAAAATGAATAAACATAAAAAACATAAACATAAAATGTGTTTCTATGTGTTATTATACCACAATTTTAGTGGGTAGCGCAGAGTTATAGAACATTACCGTATCTTTGTTATCCTAATATCTTATTGTTGCCTATAATTCCGCCACTAGTCACTGCTCACATTAAAAAGCAACTACTCATTTTTCCTTAAGAGGTATGAGTGGACCCCGAACACCCAAGTACAGAGCAGAAAAAATCCTGCCCCGCCGGGGATCAAACCCAGGTTATCGTGCAATGCCTAGCGCGCTAACACTCTCGGCCACAGTGACTACTAAAGGCCTATTTTTCTTTTGGATTAAAAAAAATCCAGGTTCGATATTTCCAAATATTTCCATTTTATTCCAAGGTCAACTTCACCACATTCGTAAAAGAAAAATGCGTTTCGGTACTTTTAACACGTTCATAATATAATTATGTACCTCAGCTAACTTTTCTTCATGCATGACATGAGGTACGTATGTGTACCTCAAGTATTTTATTATTCACGACATTAAGTATGTATTTGTATCCAAACCTATGTTGCTCTTTGAAGACATGAGGTACCTCTATGTGACTCAATACAATGTATTTCTTATGTGGATCTGATAGCTCTGGTCCCATTGAGTTTTTTGGTCCGAGACACTTGAAATGATAAATCCCTCACAACGAATCTCTAATATAGGCTTGGCGCTAAACGTGTTAAAGATAAACAATGGACTTAACCTATAAAATAACTAGAAGCAAGAATTTTCTACTTCCATTTTGGTTAACTTTGGAAGAGGAAATTTTTCCTCTTCCAAAAGAAAAATGACTTGCTTCCAGTTTGGTTCATTTGATTCCCGTTTATTTAACTTTGGTTAGAAAGAAAAATACGGCTTAAGAAGGAAGAAGAATAAAAAAGAAAGAAGTTACGCTCAACTCACCTCCTGACTGTAGTAGTAGATGTACTCACCTCCTGACTGTAGTAGTAGATGTACTGCCAGTACCAGAAGTTGGGGTCGGCGTGGCCGGGGATGAGATGGTGCTCCGGCACGAAAGGGAAGAATCTGCCGCGGCCCAGGTTGTCCCGCGAGTCTCCCGCCTTCACCCCCACCAGGCTGAGACACACGCCTGAGATAATAATAATAATAATTCCGTGTCCGTGAGATAGAGACAGATACCTAGATCACGGTGGTGAGAGGATTATAGGGACGCCCAGATCCAATGTCTAGGCTCCTTACGCCTGAGATAGAAACGAATCAGTCGAAATGGAAAAGTGAGAAGGCCCAGAAAGCACTTCCACAATCACAATAATAAAAATAACCCTCTTTAGTGGAAAGTAACCCATGATAGAATATTGTGGAGAGGACTGACTTGAAATGCCGACCCCGTTTGAACGGGAAAAGGCAAAGAAGAAGAAGGAGGAGTGGAAAGTAATCCCCAGGTGAGGTTACTGATCAAAGCATTTTCTACCACCTAACCCTTTAGAGTCTAATCATTATTATGTGGTCACAAACTCAAATTAATGAGGAAAAATCCGTGCATTACCAGTTAGGTACCTGTATTACTAGACTAGCGCGTTAACCACTTGACTACCAGTGTACAAAGCCAAATCTCCCTTTTAACCGTCACACAACGCACTCGTGATTGGTTAACTTGAACGCAATAACCAATCAGAGTGCGTCGTGTGACGGTTGAAAGGGAAATTTGGGGATTATGATCGTGCTTCAAGGAACTAGGGCCAGTTGTACTAGATGCATATGAATATTAGAACATAACTGAAAAACTGATTCTGTCAAGTTACTCGAGAAAGTGTTTTGCTGTTTCGTGGGCCCCTGAACAGAGAATTTTTTTTGGGTCTTTAGAGATGCCCTCGGATGGTAGTTGAGGCTAAAGTGGTTTGAACCGAGGATTGATCTTAAGATTTCTGGACTTGTTTTTACTTATTAAGTGGCAGAATTTTTTGTCAGAAAATTCTACCCAAACCGAGGATTCAACTCACGATCTCTGGACCACGAGTAGTCATAACCGTTACACCACAGCTACAATGGTCAGGGAGGAAGAATAAGGGCGGAATTAATAGACGTTTTTGTAATACTTCTGTGACACTAAGTCAGGGATTGCGTACTGTGTGAGTTAGAGAAAACCGACGCTTAGCAATGACTTGTAGAATTTGTCTATTAATTTCGCCCTAAAAGTGCTCGACTTACCCATCTCTACATCCTCGGCGCCATCCTCGTCCTGACGGCACTTGGGATCCGGCAATGCTTTCTCTATGAATCGGCTCACAGCTTCCTCACTCAGTACATAGCCTGGGGACAAACAACACATAACTTAAATGAAACCCTATCTCTTCGAATCGACTCACAGCTTCCTCACTCAGTACATAGCCTGGGGACAAACAACACATAACTTAAATGAAACCCTATCTCTTCGAATCGACTCACAGCTTCCTCACTCAGTACATAGCCTGGGGACAAACAACACATAACTTAAATGAAACCCTATCTCTTCGAATCGACTCACAGCTTCCTCACTCAGTACATAGCCTGGGGACAAACAACACATAACTTAAATGAAACCCTATCTCTTCGAATCGACTCACAGCTTCCTCACTCAGTACATAGCCTGGGAACAAACAACACATAACTTAAATGAAACCTTTTCTCTTTGAATCGACTCACAGCTTCCTCACTCAGTACATAGCCTGGGAACAAACAACACGTAACTTAAATGAAACCCTTTCTCTATGAATCGACTCACAGCTTCCTCACTCAGTACATAGCCTGGGAACAAACAACACATAACTTAAATGAAACCCTTTCTCTATGAATCGACTCACAGCTTCCTCACTCAGTACATAGCCTGGGGACAAACAACACATAACTGAAATGAAACCCTTTCTCTTTGAATCGACTCACAGCTTCCTCACTCAGTACATAGCCTGGGAACAAACAACACATAGCTTAAATGTAAACTTTTTTCATGTATGACATCAGCGCAAGACAGGTTGTCCCATTATGCCAACAGTTTTGTATAACAAATGAATGCCGTAGGCATTAGGAAGAGAATGCCGTAGGCATTAGCACCGCCCTTGATCAAGTTTTGTTTAGTAATTTCAACTTTGTTTCTTGTAAATTGTATATACTATATTTTGTAAATAAAACTTGATTAAATCTGTTTAATAATAATAATAACAAAAACGTCTATTAATTTCGACGGGAGAGTCTTTATCACTTTTCAAAAATAATGCCATCACTCATTAAAGAAACCCAGGTTACCGTGGTCACCGTGCGTGCATGCCTAGTGCGGTAGCTCCACTCGGTCACAGTGACAAGCTTTTATAAGTATATACCGGGTGTTCAGCAAAAAAACCGGAAACTTTTGTTTTCTTAATAACTAAAAAACTGTTTTAGTTAGAGACTTGAAATTATAAAAATATTTTCAACAATATTTTAGATGTGATTCCCCCACATTTGACAAAAATATACTGAACGGTTTTCAAATAACAGCTTCCCAAAGTAAATGTTAAAAAAAAACATTTTTACCGTTTCTTCTTGCATTTTCTTGTTAAAGCAGACTGTTCTATCCTGTCGAGAGGTGTTGAGCTTAGGACCTATTGTTATTTTTGTGGGCTCTTAATTTAGAATGACTACTATATTTACAGGCTTTACTAAATCTTCGCTGAACTTGGTACTCGAACCACCGACGTCCGGTTAGAAGTCCACCGCCTTATCAATCAAGCTACAGAGGTATATATTTCTGGTATATATACTTTTTCTGGTATATATGTATTACCTGCGCCACCGCTCATGTATCCCTGTTTGACGAACGGCTTGAACTTGCAGCCGAAGTACAGAGGCTCGGACTTGTTGTAGTGAACCAGCATGTATCGCAAGTTCTCCACTATCACATACCTGAAATATGAACACGGTCAAAACAAAACAAGTCAATAAAATATGCCGGGTCCTTTGTAATGTAACGTGTAACATGTAACGTGAGCGTGTTACATGTAATAAAATTCGCCAGTCTGGACGTGATCCGAGCAAAGAAGCGAACGCTGAGTACAACCTTCAGATAAGTATGTGAATGGTACAGTAACACGCCTACGTTACATTACGAAGGTGTATAACGCGGCAATACAATACATCGACCAATCAGACACCCTTGTGCCGTGCCTTTTCTTAAGTATTTTAGCGCCTCGTGAAATCACGAATATCCCATTATCTTTCTGAACAGACAACTCTGCCGATTTCAATTTGGATTTCGATCCAATCATCGTACATGTTCACTGTTCAGCCTTGATGAAAATCACTGATGACATTGTATCCTTTTTTTTAATCAAAAATCTTGTTTTCTAGAACGCTCTGATTTTAGTCAAGCTTTTGACTCGGTCCCTCAATACATCAAAAAATTGGTTTGAATAATGAGACTTCTTTGTTTAGGTCATCAAAATGGCAGGTCTTGAATTCTAAATGCATGATTGGTTCATCCAATAAACATTGCAATTAGAGGTAAGTATTGTCAGGTAAGCTGTAGGGCTCAGAATTGGGGCCTCTGGTGCAATATTTTTAAAGAATTTTCTAATTTGCTTTCCTCACTCTATCAGTAACTTTACAACTAATTTCAACCTTCCTTAAATATTTTTCTTACTATTCCTTTGAGCTGTACTTTTACTTATTTTTTTTCTTTATAGAAATTATATAAATAAAGTAACGGCCATAATTATTATACTGTAAGCTACTACCATACGAGTAGTGAACCAGGATGTACCACAGGTTATCTAAAGTAGTGAAGTTTTATTTGAAAATTCTATTATTGCCTGTAATATTTCGAGTATGCAATGTGCATAAATAAAACAGTCGAGAAAGAACTAGAACTAATGAATTTAAGTTTGAACTACAGATATTTTTTGCTAATTATTACGAGAACCTTTTTCATTTTGATAGATGGACATCTCAATCAAGGATGAGGAAATAACTTTTCAAAAAACTGTGGTTAGACGTTTATAAACTACACATTATTATCACTATCCCAAATTTTATCTTTTTGCAAAGAAGTATAATACAAATAATTTAAAATCATGTTAAAATTACAAGATGGGGAAAAAATATTTTTTTAATATACTTTAAACTATATTGGGAGAAAAGGTGGGTTTTGATATTATAACTTGTAACTAAGAACATTAAATTAGATGGCAAATTTGAAATAGTATTACTCACGTATCGTCATCTGCTTTCATGACCCAGTCATACTGGCCCCTGTAGTTCTGGTAGATATACCGGAAAGCTGCTTTCGTTTTTCCCCAAAGATGATCTCGACCCTCGGAGATATTCAGGTTGATCGTGCCTAGCTTTGGATCTGTCACAAAGAGAAAAAAAAGAAGAAAAAAGAGGTCAGCTTTATAAAAAGTTAATGGTCGGCTTTATCAATCAATATCAAGGTACATTTGCCTACCCTCCGTAAAAGAAAAAACATTTGCTTCTTCATTAATTTTTTTTTTTTTAATACGACCTAATACTTTCTCCAAGATCCGCTGATTCGAAGCTCATGCATATAAAATGGGAATAACTGCAACAACTCTCCTACATTTTGATTTTTTGTACATAGCGTGTAGAATTAAGAAGTGAGGAAACGAACCCCAGTTGCATGGAAACGCCACATAGAGCGACACCATCGCAAAGGAGTAGAATATTTCTCGCGGTCTATCTATGTTTATGTTTACATTTGATATATTTATGTTTACATTTGATACGGGTGAGGGACGAGGAGAGGAGACTCCTTTGCAATACTAGCGCTGAGGACGCCACGATGCAGGTCGGCGGGGGTGGTTTCCACACTTCTTAATTCTACACGCTATGTTTTGTGTATAATCCTACAATGATTGTGTCCAAATTTTGATTAAATCAATTCAATGGTTTCAGACATTTACGTGTTGCAAGTAATGAAAATAAGAGACAGACAGACCGACACGAAACAAGAGATACTCAGTAGGTTACCGACCTCATTAGCTTGATCGATAAGGCGGCAGACTTGTAACCTAGAGGTCGGTGGTTCAAGTCCCGGATTCAGCGTAGATTTAGTAAAGCGAGTTTGAGTAGTTGTGATATCACGAAAGTGATTAACACAAATATGATAACTTAACTTAAACTTTACTCAGGAGGTTACGACTTGTGTCGAGTATACATGTATACATGAAGTGGATAACTCACCAACGGCAGAACTCATAAAGAGAATCGTGTTGCATCTCTTGCCCCACGTGGCTTTCACATGACGCGCCTTCTTATTGTGGTTGTTAGGGTTGGTCATCACCCAACACAGGACTCGGACCTTCTGCTTCAACTGCTTGGCTATCTCGTCTTCCCCTGCAAATAGAGGTGGTTCAAACTAGTAATGGACTCTTTAGTGGAAGGTAATGCCTAGGCATATGGTTGTTAGAGATGCTTTTTGTGGTGTATGTTAGGGTTGGTCATCACCCAACACAAGACTCGGACCTTCTGCTTCAACTGCTTGGCTATCTCATCCTCCCCTGCAAATAGAGGTGGTTCAAACTAATAATGGACTCTTTAGTGGAAGGTAATGCCTAGGCATATGGTTGTTAGGGATGCTTTTTGTGGTGGTTGTTAGATTTGGTCATCACCCAACACAGGGCTCGGAACTTCTGCTTCAACTGCTTGTCTATCTCATCTTCCCCTGCAAATAGAGGTGGTTCAAAACAATAATAGACTCTTTAGTGGAAAATAACCATTAGGCGAGGTCAAAGCTAGATACTTCTTGTGGTGGTTGTTAGATTTGGTCATCACTCAACACAGAACTCGGAACTTCTGTTTCAACTGCTTGGCTATCTCGTCCTCCCCTGCAAATAGAGGTGGTTCAAACTAATAATGCACTCTTTAGTGGAAGGTAATGCCTAGGCATATGGTTGTTAGGGATGCTTTTTGTGGTGGTTGTTAGATTTGGTCATCACCCAACACCAACCTCGGATTTATAAAGTAATTTATATTATTGTGTATAAAATACAATGTTCACAACGTCAAGTTAAGTACAAAATATAAATAAAAACTTATGTAGATATAACAAGATAAATCTCTTATCAATACTAAGTACCAACTGTTCCTAACTAAATACTAATAATAATAACACAATTTAGTAGAAGGTAACACCTGGTGAGGTTAATGCTCAAAGCATTTTCTACCACCTAACCCTCAGAGTCTTATTATTAGTGGATTTAGTGGTCACAAACTCAAATTGATGAGGAAAAATTCATGCACTGGGTGGGATTCGAACCAACGGATCCCTAATACGCTTATTTATTTTTTATTTATTTATTTACACTTTATTTTTTTTACAATACAAACAACACTAAATTATTAACAAAGTTACAAAAAAAAATTAACAATATTTACAAAAAAAGATATAGAAAAAAAACATTTAAATTAAAAAAAAAACCTACAATGTATTGTAATCCGGGGCGAAGTTAATGCCTTAGGCATTCTCTGCCACTTAACCCCGATTACGCTACCTGGATTACCAGACTAACGCGTTAACCACTTGACTACCAGTGCGCACTACTAAGGTATGTGCGCTTAGCCTCGGTGCGGCCTCCCTCACCATGATGATGGACCTCACTCACTCACTACCTCACTCACCATGATGATGAGCCTCACTCACTCACTCCCTCACTCACTCACTCACTCCCTCCCTCCCTCCCTCACTCACTCACTCACTACCTCACTCACTCACTCACTCCCTCCCTCCCTCCCTCACTCACTCACTCACTACCTCACTCACTCACTCACTCACTCCCTCCCTCCCTCCCTCACTCACTCACTCACTACCTCACTCACTCACTCACTCCCTCCCTCCCTCCCTCACTCACTCACTCACTACCTCACTCACTCACTCACTCCCTCCCTCCCTCCCTCCCTCCCTCACTCACTCACTCACTCACTCACTCCCTCACTCACTCACTCACTCACTCACTCACTCACTCACTCACTCACTCACTCCCTCCCTCCCTCACTCACTCACTCACTCACTCCCTCCCTCCCTCCCTCCCTCCCTCCCTCACTCACTCACTCACTCCCTCACTCCCTCACTCCCTCACTCACTCACTCACTCCTCACTCACTCACTCACTCACTCACTCACTCACTCACTCACTCACTCACTCACTCACTCCCTCCCTCCCTCACTCACTCACTCACTCACTCACTCACTCACTCACTCACTCACTCACTCACTCACTCACTCACTCACTCACTCACTCACTCACTCACTCACTCACCATGATGATGGGCCTCGTCCGGGTGGTGCTCGCCCACATCTGCAAAGTCATGGGCGTAGTCGTGGCCCTCGTGTCTGTGGCCATGGTCCAGTCCGGCCTCGTGTGGGCGGGGCGAGGAGGCAGAGTAGCCGCCTCCGGCCTTGCTCGTCTCGTCAAACTCTTCCCTGGGACAGAGGAACACATGACATATTTGTTTATGGTTCAAAGGATTTTTACCTTAAGCAGTTGCCAAAGGAGATTTCCTTGGCTTCTGCGAATGGGGTCCACCGTAAATTCGTAAAAATAAAAGATAAAATAAAAAGGATACAGAATATGTGCATAGAACATGGTTTACGAAAGAAATAAAATACAAGGGATAAATAAAAGTGGTAGAAAAAGAAAGTAAAGACAGTGGTAGAAGTGCTGAGTCATTCCTCCTCTGTCTGGCTACCTTCGTTATTATTAAACATATTTGATCAAGTTTTATTTACAAATAACATAGAATATATACATACATAGGAATTAAAATTAACAAAACAAAACTTGATCAGGGGCGGTGCTAATGCCAACGGCATTCTCTTCCTCTTCCATCGTTCACAATGACGCCACCCTATAAGTATAAGTATAAGTAGTGCTTTATTTAGACTGTCAGCGCAAGACAGGTAGTCCCATTATGCCAACAGTTTAACAAAGCACCTCTTTATTTATTTAAGTATAAATACAATATAAATAAAATAAAATAACAATTAGAGTAAAGATAATAGAAAACAAGAAAAGGAAATAATAGTAGAAGATAGAGTAACGATAGTAGTAATAATTAAAAAAAAAAAAAAAAAAAAAAAATCACATTCAATCACACATTCACACCAGGTACGGTAGTCATTATGGGAGGAGGAAGGATAATAAGGATTAGAGGGGGATTGTTTTCTTGCCAACAGCTTCAATAAGGGAAGATCTAAAACGAGTGAAAGATTTACAGTTGAGGATGGGGGTCGGAATGGAGTTCCAAAGGGCAATTGAGGATGACAGGAATTCCTTGTGATATGCTTCTGTTCTACAGGATGGGATTTCAAGGAGGAGATGATGAGACCTTGTTTCTCGAGAGCTGATATTGGAGCGGAAGCAATATTTTTCGAACAGATATGAAGGAGAATTTGAAGATATAATTTTGTAGAGTAGGAATAGAGTGAGGAGTTTTCTCCTGTCCTCGACTTTAGACCATTGAAGACGGTTAAAGTAAGGAGTTATGTGATCCCGACGCCTAGCGTTGAAAATAAAACGGACACAAGCATTTTGTGCCCGTTGTAATCTATTCGCTTCTACCTGAGTAATTCCCAGGAGAAGTGGGGCACAGTATTCGAAAAGTGGCAAGACGTGGAATTTAATTAGAAGCTTCTTAGTGTTTAACGAGAGATATTTCTTAAGACGACCTAAAGACCAGAGTGCCCCAAAGACTTTTTTCCTGATGTTATTTACTTCAAATTTCCAGCTGAGGGTGCGGTCAAACATAATACCAAGGTTTTTGGCTGATTCGACAACCTCTATGTCGTCTCCATCTACCTGAATGAATGGAGATGGAACAGAAATGCGCCGAAGAGTGTGATGGCTACTGATTAGAAGTACCTTGGTTTTTGAAGAGTTGATTTTAAGACCGTTGTTTTTCGACCAGGTAACAAGATTACTGATTTCATTATTGATGACTTGGGCTGCCTCGGCTGTCTCGGAAGGATCGAAGGAGTAATAGATTTGTAAGTCATCGGCGTATAGATGAAAGCGAGATGACAAGAAACAAGAAGGAATATCGTTGATGAATAACGAGAACAGTAGGGGTCCTAAAACAGAGCCCTGAGGAACCCCTGAAACCACGGGCATCCATTTAGATTTTTTTTGGTCGACTCCCAACACACATTGAAATCGTTCAGTAAGGTATGATCTGAACCATGCAATGACGTCAGGGTCAAAACCAAAGATGTTTTGCATCTTTGAGAGCAGCAGACGATGGGAAACGAGGTCGAAGGCCTTTGAAAAGTCAAATAGAACGAGGACGGTAGCCATTTTGTTGTCCCTAGAGAGCTGTATGTCATTTGTAACTTTTAACAATGCTGAGCAAGTACTATGACCAGACCGGAATCCTGACTGAAAGGGACTCAAAAGATTGTGAGTATTGATATATTTTGTTACTTGATGATGAATCATACGCTCCAAAACCTTAGATAAGGAGCAAAGAAGACTGATTGGCCTGTATTCGGAAGGTCCAGAGGGGTTTTTTGTTTTGGGAATCGGTCGAATCAGTCCTCTTTTCCAGACAGCGGGAAATATTTTAAGATGAATGGAACAGTTGAAAATGTGAAGTATTATGGGAGCCACTATGTGCAACATGCGTGTTAAATAATTCAGGGGAATCTGGTCATAGCCCATAGAAGAAGGATTTCCTTTTTTCAAGTGTCTAACCAGATCTGAGTAGGTGAATTCTTCGAATTTGAACTTAGGTATATCTGGCGGAGGCAGAGAAGAGTAATGATGTGATGCGGTTTCCATTGCTTGTCGGTCAGGTTGCGGAGTGAGAGAGAAGAAGTCCACAAGACTGTTCACATCTACGTCAGGGGGGTCTTCCTTGATCTTTGGACGGATCTTTTTGACGTTTTTGTGAAATTCGTTAATAGGGAGATCAGGAGGAAACAGAGCATGTGTGTGACGAATTTTCGCATTTCGGATCGCTTGTTTGGCTTTGTTACGGGCTACACGGAAATACTCAAAGTACAAACTGGAACCCGACCTGGCGAATTTTCGTCTTGCTCTGTCTCTCCTATTTAGTAATCGTTTTATTTCACTCGTCATCCAAGGTGCAGGTGGGTGGTGAGCCACAAAAGTGCGAAAAGGAGCATGTTTATTGAAGAGATCTAAGACAATATCATTGAAACAGGAAAGCTTTTCGTCAATATCCTCCAAGTCGTAAGTTCTTGACCAGTTGGCCGCCTGTGCGTCTTGAAGAAAAAGGTCGGAGTTGAAGTTTTTGAAATTACGCGCGGTCACAACCCGATTCTTGTGCTTACTAGGAAACAGCGAGTAAGCGACAAAGATAAGATCATGGTCAGAGGAACCTACAGCGAGTTGTCCGTGGGTGAGAACATCTTGAAGAGAGGCTACGGCGAGAAGATCAAGTAATGAGCTGGAGGTTTGCGTGCGATGAGTTGCTTGAAGTGGTAGAAGATTAAGATTTAACGAAGAAAACAAAGACTTGAGTCTGAAGCTTTCCGTAGAAGACGAGAGAAGGTTACAATTGAAATCACCACAGATAAAACGATGAGAGTAGTGCGGGAGGAAGTGTTCGAGTGAGTCCTCGAACTGATCCAGCGTCCCAGCACGAGGGGGGTGGTACACGACTGCGACGAGAGTAGGGCAGGTATTCACCGTGAGCTCAACAATGAGAAACTCAGGGGACTCAGAGTAGACAGGGGGCGATGAAGCTAAAACTTTGCAATGGAATGTGTTGTTATAGTAGAGAGCGACGCCTCCGCCAGACTTATTTTGCCTATCATTGCGAACAATGCGATACCCCGGGAGAGACACCTCAGAATCAGGAATAGAGGGATCCAGCCAAGATTCAGTGACACAGATCACGTCCATGCTAGTTCCAGTGAAGAGCTCAGAAAAATCTGTGAACTTCACCGGAGGTCGCATAGAGTGCGTGTTTAAGTGACATAGCGTAAAGTTCTTTGAGTAAGGATATAACAGAGAAGAGAGAATGTCATTAGACCCAATGTGGGTGGGGTCGGAACTCGAGTCACTGTCACTGTCACTGATATCTGACTGGGAAGCGTTGGCAAAAGGAAGGATAAGTTGGGAGGTCATGGGATGGGAGGAAGTATAAGAACAGGAGGTAGGGAAAGGAAAGGGGAGGGAGGATTAAGGGAAATGAGAACCGTACATCTCATACATTCAACACACATTCTGATAAGGAAGAGAAAAAGTATTAAAAATAATAAAGTACACAAAAAAAATAAATAATAATAAACATGAAAAATGTGTACTACAGGCATAGATAATTCAGAGGCAATAGCATGTAGATATTTAGTAGTATTTTATATACACCAAGTGACAAATCCATCGGAACGCACAGGTCCCCCCACACAACGCGTGCATCCCCCGCCGGACAAAAACACCCCCCATACCCCCTCCAACCGCCGAAACCACACAAAAATCGGCACACAGATAGCAAAGACATGAAAGCCAATCCCCAAATTTGAACGAAGTAACCGCCACCGCCGACCCCCCCATACAGGGTGCAGAAAAAAAAAAAAAAAAAAATGAACCCTGTATGGGAAAGGTCGACAACAACACGCACCCCACCCAATTACGGAGATCGGCCTCCATGCTCCCGCCATGCCCGTACCAACCCCCGTGCGATCTCCACAATCAGAGAAAACACGAAAAATGTCTCCGCCCAACAGAAAACACACCCGCCATACGAGAAAAAACCCAAGCGCACCGCCAAATCCGTCACTCAGTGCATTAGCTACCCAATAGATACCCGTGTTAGCAATAGCGTAATTAGGTTCCCCTTATGTAGGTAGTATAAGTAAAACTATGAACTTTCTATAATAATATTTTCTTCTCTGTTGTCACCGTTGCCGAGTGAGCCAGCGCGCCAGGCACCGCACGCACGGTGACCCGGGCTCGATCCCCAGCGGAGCAGGAACCTCTCCGCTCTGTACCCGGATGCACGGGGTTCACCCACACCTCGTGAGGACAAAAGAGTAGAGTTACTTGTATGAGTAACGACCAGTGGCGGCATCGCCAGAGTAAAAAGAAATTAGTGTAATAGAATTAGAAAAGTAAAGGAGGTTCTTAGTAATGCGCTACGCACAGAAATTGTGAAGAGGCCTTGTGTTGCACCACAAATAAAATCATGCATCCATATTTTATTCTTCTTCTTCCTCATTTTATTTATTTATTTATTTTACTTCCGGAAAATTTCTACTCAGGGATCGGGAGTATTTTTTTTTGTATCGTTGAGATCCACACACATTCGGAGTTTAACCGAACTCGGCAGCCTCATCGACAGGGCGGCGGACCCGCAACCCAGAGGTCGGCGGTTCCAGTAACAAGTCCAGCAGAGTGAGCCCGAGCAGCCGTGACACCACGAAAGGGATCAACACAAATGTGAGACACTGCCTAAACACTGGGTTCTATCATACCTACAATCATGTTTGCCGTAGTTATTGCGTAATTATAAAAATAACCTCGGTTGGCTGTCTGTAGAATCAGCTGATGAGAAGATGAGTAGAGAGAGAGAGGAAGATTAACTTGCGAGTTGGTTATTTAGGAACATCTTCGGTCCTCCGGTTCCCTCGACTCATAGTGACTCGGCTGAGATCAGCACCGACACGAGGTACTCGGGGGCTGGGGGGGATTTCACTCATTTTTCTAATGACATGGCGATCACTCTTACCATTCTCTTTATCTACTCTGATGATCACCTTCCCGTCAGAAGTCCAGACGTTCGACATTCCATGGATCAGCTTGGCCTCCTTGAACACTTTGAGCCGCTGTACGGTCAGAAACTCCGCCAGGGTAATCCCTGAGCCCTTGAGCAGCTTCTTGGCGCCAAATACTATTCTTCTATGTCGATAGGAATAAAATTTGACGATGATGGACCGCTCCTGGGTCTCCGAGTTCCTGCTCCCGAGTCTGTGGCATCTTGAGACCACCTCCTCACCGAGGCTGAGCTTCAGGCGAGTCCTGAACACGTCCATCACGTGCCCCAGACATGTGTCTTCTGTGTCCGTTCCGGTCGCCGGCTCAGGAATCCCACGCAGAAGGAGACAGCTCCTGCGGCTGTACTGTTCTTGCTCGTCCAGACGGTCTTCGAGCTCGCTCTGGCGGTTTACGGTGGTTACCAGCTCCTCCTGGACCTTGCTCATCTGCTCCTTGATCTTTTGGAGCTCTTCCAGCACGATGTTCTGGAACAGGCTGAAAGCTGATTGCAGGATGGAGATGGAAGCCGTAACATCGGGACTGTTAGTGGCCACTGCCTCAAGCTTAGTAAGGTTTCCCTTGAATTGTTCCATCATGGCCATAACTTGGTCTATTCTGCTGTCCATGTTAGAAAGGCAAATAAATTGAAACTACAAAAAATTAAGAGTAAGAAAAGAGTTCAAATAAAAAATAATAATAATAATTTCTCCGCTTTGCTTTGCCTGGTACACTGAAGAAGAGTCTTTGTTTAGATCATAATCATATTATGAATATTTTCCAAGCGGAGCGGAGGTCAATTCACAGTTTTGTGTTTTGCTCAAGAACAGATTTTTATAATTATCACTGATTTTTGTATTAATGTAAACAGATACCTGAGTATAGAGTGGCGCACTATTTTGTTGACTTGATCTGGTCTCTCCCGTAACCTCCTTGTAGTTTAAAAGAGAGAGTGAATTTTCAACCGTCACTTTGCCGATTTTACTTGTTAAATTGCACTGTTCAGCACTGTTTGAGTTTTTCACTGATAGTATGAGTTCAATTTAGCACTTTAAAACACTACAGATGATATTTACTGGTAAAAAACACTGTATAATTTATTATTTCAGGGAGCAACACATTTTTTCGGTTTGTTTATCACGGAGGTTTTTTATGATGATAAAGAAAGTAGGTATGAAATAAATATGCAGAAGTTAGAACAACATTGTTTGTTAATACTTTTAATGCATAACAACTATACCTAATGTTTAATGTATAGTGCGTTCATAAATCGTCGAATAACGTTATTTCACTGGTAAACTTGGCCAGCGTCGATGGCACATTTCAAACACCAGTTCTGTCACTGAAGTTAAGCAACATCCAGCGAGGTTAGGCCTTGGATGGGCGACCATTCAAATTCGAATAACAAACAAAGGAATCTGTTTAACTTGTCACTGGATAACTTCCAAATAGTCTTTAGACGATCAACTGTGCCTAAAGCAAACCTCACCCAGACTGGGTTGGGCCGGAACTTACCTCACAGGTATCAGGCTAAACTCGCGGAATTGGCTCTGTGTCAGAGTGAGTAGAACATAGGCGAAAGTGAACCCAAACCAGATGCCCACAGCGAACGAGAGAATGAAGGAGCGGCCAGCCGAAGGCCTCAGAAAACCTGGAACCAAACAGAATCCACGGTTAATCCAACAAACTAAAAGATAATACATAGTTATAAGCGGATATAAGCGTTAAAAGATATTATGATCATTAAAACATTCTTATAAGCATTAATCGATAAAAGCGTTAAGGGATATGAGCTTACAAAAAAAAAAGAATTGAGGTGAAACCTTATACTTATATATCTCGTTAACGATTCAGCCGATTCTAATGAAATTTTCTATGTGCAGGATACGTAAAAGCATTTATTGTCGTATCATTATTACGATTTAAACATGATTTTTAACAAGTCAATGAGCATTTCCTTTTCGCTAAGTTTTGGTCATCTATAAAATTTTCATATTTAAGTACAGATGAATTTTCAAACTAAATATTTATTTCAGGTCTCTCGCTCACCTGAATGGATTCGTACTAGTTTCACCTTTGCTAGAAGTAGTTCTGTTTTCATGGCTGGAATTAGATTTGTGAACGATTTTTATCCAAAGACCCTAATTGCATAAGCATAACTCAATAAATTCACACAAAATAGATCACTTCCGAGACGCATAACTCGAATTAGCACAAAAAAGCACACTTTAAAGTTCTGAGACGCAAACCTCAATGAATCAGCACAATAAAAGCACACTTCAAAAGATCTGAGTCGCAATACTCAATTAATCAGAACATAAAACTCACTTCAAAAGATCCAATACGCATAACTCAATATATTATC
Organism: Bactericera cockerelli; assembly: GCA_024516035.1. NCBI lineage: Eukaryota > Metazoa > Arthropoda > Insecta > Hemiptera > Triozidae > Bactericera > Bactericera cockerelli. Next base: position 62,034,201 of record CM044955.1, on the reverse strand, counting down.
AACACAAAAAAGCACACTTCAAAAGATCCAAGACGCTAACTCAATGGATCAGCTCAAAAAAATCAATTTAAAAAATCCGAGACACATAACTCAATATATCGGCACAAAAAAGCACACTTCAAAAGATCCGAGAAATATAACTCAATGAATCAGCACAAGAAAAGCACACTTCAAAAGATCTGAGTCGCATAACTGAATGAATCAGAAAATAAAACACACTCCAAAAGATACGAGACGCAAAACTGAATGGATCAGCACAGAAAAGATCACTTCAAAAGATCCGAGACGCATAACTCAATGAATCAGCACCCTGCACTCTTGGCTACGTCATCAAATTGAGTTATTACCGATGTACTCAGACGATTTTCTAACTGAGAGGTTACGCGCATTGTGTTGCATAGAGGTTTCACAAAACTACCGACTGCATTCGACTACTCGGCAATGATCACGATCATTTTCCACGAAAACAATTAATTAGTGTCGATAATATTCCAGATCACAGCTATCACCAATGTCGTAAAATGTCATTCCTCTATGTGCGATAGCAACAAGAGGCGAGATACATATATGTGTTATTGTTTGACACGTTATCATCACTGAACTAGGCGAGGCTAATAATAATAATACTCTTTAGTGGAAGGTAATCGAAGCATTTTCTACCACCTAGACCTCAGAGTTCTTTTTTACACTTTATTTTTTTTACAAAAAAATCATCAACAAAAAATTAATAACATAAATTAAAAAAAAACTTAGAAGTATGTAAAAAAAATAAAGAAACAATAATAATTTTTGATTACAGTTGTTTTGTAATCCGGGGCGAAGTTAATGCCTTAGGCATTCTCTGCCACCTAACCCTCAGAGTCTTATTATTATGTGGTTACAAACTCAAATTAATGAGGAAAAATTCATGCACTGAGTGGAATTCGAACCAACGGATCCCTACACTACCTGGATTACCAGACTAGCACGTTAACCACTTGACTACCAGTGCACCAGAGGCTAAGAGAATAGAGCATCGCCAATAGCACATCTAGCTGTGCCTACTACTCCCCTAGCTGTGTCGACCTCCGTGGCTTCGCGGTTAAGAGCATTGGTTGCTGACCCAGATGTTTAGGGTTTGAATCCCGGCCGCAACGGAAAATTCAAACCAATATTTTCAGTTTCCAGAATGGCATGTAAAGGTATAAATTTTAATAGTGCCCTGAAGTAGTGCGAAAGCGGTTCCCGGCTACAATTATTACCTTTTTTAAATAAAAAAGAGAGGGAAAACTATAATTCCAACTGTCTTCCATATTATAGTCAGTACAATCATCTATTCTAGTCAATCAATTACTCCATATTCTCATTTACAAACATTAGCCAACACCACCATTTACCATTCTCATCGTTTCTTAACATTACATTCCCTCAAATCCCAATAATCATTCACATACCATTTAGAAATAAACTATCATGATTTATATATTTGACATACAAAATACATACATATTTTATTCTGTAGACTTCAACAACCACAAAAAAAAAACAAACCAAAAATATCGTCAAAGAAACTTTCAAAGCGGTGTTAAACATTTCTTCCTTAAATGAAATAATCCTTACTAGCATCATTTGAATTTCCTCTCCTCCCTTTAATTTTTATTAAAAATCAAGATCGCCGGGAGGCGAGCGCTCGTTAACTAGCGCCAGTCAACCGGCCTATATTAACATGAGACAGAGTTTATATTATGTATTTTTTTTATATTAGATATGTGTCTAAATTTAAGAACTTTGTAGACATGTAAAGCATATTAAACTACTATTTCCCTAGCTCTTGGTTACAACAACAACATTTTTGTTATTGTGGACCCATGGAACACAGATTTTATTAAAAATATAAGTCATGCATGGTACATACATTCACCATCACCACCTGTATACATCAACAACAGCTGTAGCTATCTTGCCACCCATGATAATGAATGATCAAACGCTTTTTGCCCACATTTGTAGATAACAATAGTTTCTCCGCAGCACTAGGACCATACGTGGCTCACATTCACGAGTGATATATTCAGGCAAGATATTTTTAGGAGAACTATTATAATTCATGTTTTATTTTTTAAATATAAAATACTTCTCCTAGGGACCGTTCTTCTGGAAGGGAACCGAGGATGCAAGAAGCATTTCCTCTTTGAATGGCTAGACCAATTTTTTGGTAAAGAAAATGATTGGAACGGGGATCATTCGTATTTCGAATCAATTTCTTTCCCAAATGGTCTAACCGTTTCTTAGATTCGACATTTCAGGCAAGACTAAACGCCCGCCGTACAATTCACATGAGTGTTTATGATATCGACAATTATCAGTATAATATTTCTTTTAAAATTATTTGTGTGAATGAACAAAACAGCTAGATGTATCAACACCGTTACAAGTATCAACACGGTTACAAGTATCAACACCGTATCAACACCGTTACAAGTATCAACACGGTTGATCATTATATACTCGGTCTGGTATCCTCCCATTATGGATTCTGACCACATAATATAGAGTTTGAGCTTACTTTGGGACTCGAACCACGGACCTCCAGGTTACGAGTCCGCTGCTACTGAGGTTGGAAACCACCTAGTTGCTTCTGCTTTCGTTCAAGATAATCCGATGGAAAACTATCTCTGTCATGATGATCCATACTCCTACCGATAATTTTTTTGTGAGACTTTGAGAATGACGGGACCAAACACCATCTACTTATGGGTATTAAAAAAAAAAAAACAAATTCGAGACTCTGACCACATAGAAATGGTTTTCATGGCACCACCAAAACAAGTGGTCAACTATTTTTTTACCTGACGTGCCTCCAGAGGTCTCCAGAAGCGAATACTTTACGTTGACCATGCTCTCTTGTCTAGCAGCATTTCAGTGACCACCTGTTAGTCAACAACTTCCATACCACTTCTAATCACCTCACAATATCAGCTTAAAAAAACACAAGAGCACATCGACGTAGGACTGACTCGACTAAGGGCTTCACGCCTTACTGCGACTATCAATTTAATAAACTAGATTTGATAAGAGAAAAAAAAACAGGCTTGAATTTAGGAAAAACTGCTGAATATGGTGCACTGGTAGTCAAGTGGTTAACGCGCTAGTCTGGTAACCCAGGTATCGTAGGGATCCGTTGGCTCGAATCCTACCCAGTGCACGAATTTTTTCTCGTGAATTTGAGTTTGTGATCACATAATAATAAGACTCTGAGGGTTAGGTGGTAGAAAATGCTTTAGGCATTAACCTCGCCTGGTGGTTATCTTCCACTAGAGTATTATTATTATTATTATTATTAGAATATGAAAAAAAAAAATTAACAAAAATTAACACAATACTTCCGATTTGTAATAGTAGAAATTACTCGGAAGTAATAAAGAAAATAGTGTGAAAATACTTTCAACATATAATATTAGATATCAGAATAGACAGAAAAGTGAGACGTTGTGTGCGATTTACATGGATATCAGAACAATCTCGGAAGTAATTAACTGTAGGTATTTGAAGGGATTTTTAACAGACGAAATGTAGAAAAGTCCACCGCCTTATCGATCAAGCTACTGAGGTCGGTAGCTTGATCGATAAGGCGTACAAGATTTAGTACGAGTATCAAAAAAACCAATCAGAGTGTGTTGCTTGCCAATATAACCCCCAACCAAATTGCAGTTGAAAGAGATTTGGGGATTATGAGAGTGAGACAGCTATCTGGAACTAGGCTCTTGTGCTTTCATTCAAGAGAAATCATCCACGTTCTAAGAATAAATGATTTAAATTTAGAACGACCGACCTCAGTAGCTGTATCAATAAGGCGGCGGACTCATAACCTGGAGGTCGATGGTTCGAATCCCAACCACAGCAAATGTTTAGTAAGGCAAGATGAAGTAAAATAAAAATTTAAGGTATGATAGCTTTCAAAAAATTCTAATACAACAACTCATTTGTCCCATTCTCTGTTCAAACCGAAAACAAAAACACGCCAGTTGTAACACTTGCATCAACACAAGTCTGGTTGATGATACTCCAAACTCCACATTATCCTATTTTAAAAAAAACACTGCCAATTGTGGACACAATAGTTCCTCGTGATTGTTTCACATTGTATACACGTGTCAATTTTGAGATTTTATACTAGCCTATGTAAAACAATAATATGCATATACATACAATATTTCATCAAAATCGGGTGTCCCGTTCACGAGATATAAGCGTTTAAGTAAAAAATTAGTGGTCAGGCGCATGGTCTCTTTCACCCAGTACGAATTTAATTAATTTAAAATGGGACCATGAACACTTGGACGACCGGGTGTACCACCGGTGGTACACGCGTGTCTGTACGGAATGGACCGGGTGTACCACCGGTGGTATACACGCATCCACTACGTCTGTGAATAGGTTAAACATCGCCGGTCCCACGGCAGAACTTACTAAAAACATGCCGGTCGTCTATGTGTTAAAATCCGTTTAGTAGTTTCCGAGATTTGCGAGTTACAAGGAATATTTTTAACAGACCGACAGACGGACACAAAACCAAACTTGCTCAGGAGGTTATGAAACGGCCAGAAATATGAAAAAAATTGCAATCGGAGCAAAATAATATTTATTTTTTTACAAAAACGAACACAATACTTCCGATTTCTAATAGAAATTTCTCGGAAGTAAAACTGTAAGGTTTGCGCCTAAATGAAATCTTTTTACTCCCATTATCCAAATATCCAATGGTGCAAAGAGAAAGATAACAACAGGGCTTACAGGACTGGTTCTAAGGGGTCATTTTTAACTGAAATCTTCTCGCCGTACATTGCAGTGACTGAGTGGAGTAAGGAACTAGGCTTTCATGCAAAGTGACCAGGGTTCATTTCTTAACGAGGTAGAATTTTTTTCTGTTCTGTATTTGGATTTTACGGGATGCACTCAGACCCAGTATCCGTATCTTGGGCCGGATTAAAGTGTGCATAGACCCTCCATAATGAGATGAGAAGTCAATGTTTTTTTTGTAACTCAAATACGATCATATTATATTTTCACCCAGTAATGTTTGCTCAAGATAAGCCAGGAATCTGTACCTGGTGCGCGATAGAACTGAGGATTGGCTTAAAGAGATAATTCAATTTTGTATCTCATGGCAGTTGAAAACAACAGATACTTAAATAATTTCAGAGGAATTAGAGGTAAAAAACAAATGTAAATCTTTCATTAAAAATATAGTCTTCAGATTTGTGTTAAAGAGCATCGTACACCATGAATTGCTCTTGTAGAAGAAAAAGAAGGGGTAAAGGTTACAAGGCAGACCAAAACCAAGATGGATTAACAACATAGAAAAAGATGTTCACGAGATGAGAATTGATCCCGAAACATAGGAGATGTGTGGAGACAAGCTATTGAGTAGACATATTATGTTTATAATTATTTTTCTATTCTTTTTCCTATTTATTGTAAATTAATATTGTTTCCAATTTTTCATTATTATAATAATTATTTGTATTAAACATGTGTCTTCTTATCTAATAAAGTGTACAATAATAATAATACGGCCCATTATCTTCATTTGTGCCTATCTCTGAGTTAATATTCTTCAGGACAATAGTTACATACGGAGATGCTTTGATTAGAATATACGCAGTGATAGATAGATATCCTGGCCGACTTACCTATAGCCTATACTCTTATTAGACCAGTCATTAAAGGTATCATTGTTTTTCTTCTTTTTGTCTAGTTTAAATCGCTTATTTTATTTATAACAAACTCATGAGATAATGAAATGAGAGCAAGAGAAAGAATCAATCTCCTTAGAAGTAGTTCTTTAGCATAGGAGATTTCATATGTAATTATGTATTAATTGGTACAAAATAAAGTAACCAATATTTAATTCAATTTACAAGCACTAATACTTTTTAAACTATTTTTTTATCAAGATGCAAAGACTATAGGCCAGTCATTAAACACATTATTCCTAACAAACGAAGGAGTTATTTTAATTTTTGATATTGGGACCGATGCGTAAAATAAAAAATCAGGTTTGGACCAACGCAACGATGCGTTTTGTGGAACAAAGCACAATTTTGTTGCTGCATATTCCGTTCTATGCATATTTGCCTTGGTGAAAATTTGGTTTCGACGCAAAGGTTCTAACAACACATCCAAAAGTTCCAACTTTTGCAAGGAATCACACATCTGTCAAAAGTTCCAACTTTTGCAAGGAATCACACATCTGTCAAAAGTTCCAACTTTTGCAAAGAATCACACATCTGTCAAAAGTTCCAACTTTTGCAAGGAATCACACATCTGTCAAAAGTTCCAACTTTTGCAAGGAATCACACAACTGTCCAAAATTCCAACTTTTGCAAGGAATCACACATCTGTCAAAAGTTCCAACTTTTGCAAGGAATCACACATCTGTCAAAAGTTCCAACTTTTGCAAAGAATCACACATCTGTCAAAAGTTCCAACTTTTGCAAGGAATCACACATCTGTCAAAAGTTCCAACTTTTGCAAGGAATCACACATCTTTTCGAGTATACTTTGACTGGTCTATTCACACTTCCTCATAAAATGGCCGCACAGAAATCCTCGCTCTGCTTTATTAATAGAAATCTGTGATGGACATTATTGTGATGGACATTATGTAAATTGAGTCACTCGAGGTGGACGGTATGTAGATTGGGTCACTCGCGGTCCCAATTCGGGTTAATCGGGTTTCAGAAGGGACCATTTAGCATAGTGCACAGGTTTTGGGTGTCCTTGTACATATTTTTTTTTTTTTTTTTACTAAATCGTAGTATACACCCCCATAGTACAACATTGATTACAAAAAAATGTAGAATTATATACTAAAATAAAACCAAAATTAAATAAAGACAACTTTTATAATACTAATAATATCACTCTTTAGTTTAGTGGATGGTAACCGCTAGGTGAGGTTTATTCTCAAAGCAGAGGATGGTAGGAGATAATAGCAGTGAGGGAGAGGAAAGAAAAAATAGGAGAGAGGACAGGGAAAGGGGAAATAGGGAGTAGGAAGGAGGAAAAAGAAAGAAGGGGAGGGAGAGGGAGAGGAAAGAAAAAATAGGAGAGAGGACAGGGAAAGGGGAAATAGGGAGGAGGAAGGAGGAAAAATAAAGAAGGGAGGGAGAGGGAAGGGAGAGAAAGAGGGGGGTTAGGGATGAAAGGAGGTAGAGAGAGGAAAGAAAAAATAGGAGAGAGAAGGACAGAGAAAACAGAAATAGTGAGGAGAAAGGAGGGAAAAGAAAGAAGGGAGGGAGAGGGAAGGGAGAGGAAGAGTGGGGTAGGGGATAGAAGGAGGGAGGGAGAGGAAAGAAGAAAGAGGAGGGAGGAGGAAAGAGGAAAAAGAAAGGAGGGAGGAAGGGAAGGGGAAGAATGGGAGAGGGGTTTAGATATGAGAGGGAGAACGGGTGAACAAGAGGGGGGCAGGGTGAGGGGAAAGTGAACGAGGGGGGTAGGGAATGGTGAACTTACTGCGGCCCGAGACGGCGGGCGAGAAGATCATGAAAGTTAGAAGAGACTCAACAGCGAGAGCAACAAGCTAGAGAGTGAAGCGGGCGCCTCCCCCCACCAGTGGGTGCTTGCCTCCGCCACCACCTGAAACCAACAGACCACCCTCAACATTCACGTGTTAGTATTCTGCGCATGCTCAAGCTTCTTATTTCAGTATACCAAGGCCCAAGTGCATAGTCACTAATGAACAGATTAAATTAATCAACTTTATGCACAATCAAATAGATAATGGCCGTGCTTAATCAGGTTGTTAGTGACTATGCATTCCACCACCCAAGTGCATAGTTACTAATGAACAGATTAAATGAATCAACTTTATGCACAATCAAATGGCGAATGGCCGCGCTTAATCAGGCTGTTAGTGACTTTGCATTCCACCACCCAAGTGCATAGTTACTAATGAACAGGTTAAATAAATCAACTTTATACACAATCAAATGGCCTATGGCCGCGCTTAATCAGGCTGTTAGTGACTATCCACGTCATACTAAGAGTTCACATAAACGCTTGGGGTCTGTGTTGTAGCTTGCCCATCCCGGAGTATGCCTCTCCTCTAATGGGCGAGGCTGTACTTAATCAGGCTGTTAGTGACTATGCACGTCATACTAAGAGTAATCAACAAGACAGGACACCAGGAGCTTTAGGCAGTGGAAGAGAATTGGGTTAGTATAGTGCGCATGCTTATTATGAAGAGCATGCTCAACATTGAAGTGTTAGTGTTAAGCCGGCCATGCAAGTCTGTCAAAACAGTGGAGTCCACACATGTACAATTGTACATGCATGCTTGTCATAGAAAATTGAAAAAAAAAAAAAAAAAAAATAATAATAATAATAAAAATACAAAGTACATTACAACTATTAGGGCGAAATTAATAGACGCTTTCGTCATACCTCTGTGGGGTTAAATCTCGCATTGCGTACTTGGATGGGAAAAACCGATCCTAAGCAATGACTTAAGTTATCGATTTTGTCTATTAATTTCGCCCCTAGTTTGCCCAACTACCGCCATGCACGGCCATCACTGAAAGCCATCCTATTACTGAAGGTCATCCTATTACTGAAAGCCATCCTATTACTGAAAGCCATCCTATTACTGAAGGTCATCCTATTACTGAAAGCCATCCTATTACTGAAAGCCATCCTATTACTGAAAGCCATCCTATTACTGAAAGCCATCCTAATACTGAAAGCCATCCTAATACTGAAAGCCATCCTATTACTGAAAGTCATCCTATTACTGAAAGCCATCCTATTACTGAAAGTCATCCTATTACTGAAAGCCATCCTATTACTGAAAGCCATCCCATTACTCAAAGCTCCGAGGAGTCCTTGGTACTAGATTCTGTTAGTGCTCATTGACATGCAACTATTTAGTACAACAGCATGCTGAATTTAAAATGAAATGCAAGACAGACGAGTTCTAGCTTATGTAGAGGTATCTTTTTTTTCCTTTTTTTGAAGGAACTAAAAAGGTTTTCTGATAAAAGCTTTCTGAATCTACAAGAGTCATGAAAAATGTTTTTACGGAGAACAAAACTTGCAATCTGCAACAGACTTCTGGATTTTAAATTCAATAAATTATTATTAATATACAGCTTTTTTTATTTTGTAGCCTTGAAACATCAGCTACCATAAACGCTTGTGGTCTGTTTGTACTTTTTTCCATTCAACCGCAATTAGGATGTGGGCTTGTCAGGGTAAGGTAGTTTTGACCGCATCAATCGGGATATTCCGAACAACTGTTACCAACTTTTGTGTACAATTTTCTTGTTGGTTCTAGGTTTCGAACACGGGACCTTCCGCATGGCAAACGAGTATTTTACTACTGAGCTCACACGTCCAATATTATGAAAATTCACAGTAGCCACCATGGCGGAGTGAGTTAGCGCTCTAGGCATTGCACGCATGGTGACATGCGTGCGATCCCCAGCGGAGCAGGAATTTTTCTGCTCTGTACTTGAATGCTTGGGGTCCACTCATACCTCGTGAGGAAAAATGAGTAGTTGCTTTGATGTGAAGCAGCGACCAGTGGTGGAATCATAGGCAAAAAAATAATACAAGATATTGTATATTAAAATGGTAAATTCCTGTGTTCTGCGCAACCCACTAAAATTGTGACATAATAACATAAAGAAAAAGCATTATTATTATGGAAATTCACTAACCCAAGGAGCACCGAACCATCACGATGTACTATTAGCAATTGATATCCAAGTTATTCTCACAAGTTATTTGATAACAAAGTTACATTTTTTACATTTTTTAATCGATCACAATTGAAAATCTACCATACGATTAGCGGTACAGATCAATTTTTGAATCAATCAAAACTGACACGATTATCGGTACGGATCAATTTTGAATCAATCACAATTGACATAATTAGCGGTACGGATCAATTTTTGAATCAATCACAACTGACACGGTTATTGGTACGGATCAAATTTGAATCAATCACAACTGACACGATTATCGGTACAAAACAATTTTGAACCAATCAAAACTGACACGATTATCGGTACGGATCAATTTTGAATTAATCAAAACTGACACGATTATTGGTACGAATCAAATTTGAATCAATCACAACTGACACGATTATCGGTACAAAACAATTTTGAATCAATCAAAACTGACACGATTATCGGTACGGATCAATTTTGAATCATTCAAAACTGACACAATTATCAGTACGAATCAATTTTGAATCAATCACAACTGACACGATTATCGGTACGGATCCATTTTGAATCAATCACAAGTGACACTATTAGCGGTACGGATCAATTTAGAATCACTCACAACGATTACCGATACAGATCAATTTTGAATCAATCACAATTGAAAATCCGCCATACGATTAGCGGTACCTACTTATCAATACAGTACCCGTTAGAGCCCATTAGACACTGCAGCCAAATCTCTCCCACCCAACAGGGAACGAACGGGAAAACTGCTGTTCAAACAGTACAGGATCAACACGACTGACAGATGATTCAGGAGCATAGTAGCGCTCCATGGTCTGAGATTATTATTTTTTATTTTTTTTAAGTGGGGTTTAACGTCGCTTTCAACTGCCATGGTCATATCACGACGGGGGTTTTACCCTCCATTCGCAGGAAACTCACAAACCTGCTATACTCACATTGACCTCACCCAGCCTGAGTGGGGCCGGGAAAAGCCAGCGTCACGAGAATTAGATTTTGAATGGTCACCCATCCAAGTCTTAACCTCGCTGGATGTCGCTTAACTTCGGTGTTCTGAAGGGAACCGGTGTATTCAACATGCCATCGACGCTGGCTGAGATTATTTTAATCATATTAGAGTGTGTTCCCTAGGATTGATTCTGAATTTTTCTAAAAAAATACGTGGACACCTTGTATGAAGGATTTTTTTTATACCACGTAGATGTATTTTCTTGATAATATCTCATGAGGAAAAATGAGTAGTTACTTGTATGAGTAACGACCAGTGGCGGCATTACCAGAGTAAAAAGAAATGAAAATAATAGAATAATTCGAAATGTGACGGAGGCTCTTAGTAATGCTGCGCTACCCACAAAAATTGTGAAGAGGCCTTGTGCTTCACCACAAATAAAATCATACATACATATTTTCTTGGTAATACTAAACATACACCAAACATTTTTTTTTTTTTTCAAGTGAGATATTTATGAATTGACTTAAATATAGATCCAGGTGCTTTTCCTTCAGGTAGGGTACTGAAAATGCTGACAGCATTACCACGCTGAATGCCTCACTCTACCTTTTGGAAAATGAAAGCTTCAGAATGGCTGTTTCCAGTTTTTGTGAAAGTTTTCCCAGAATCTTCAGGAGTTGGTCAGTTGTTGATAGAAATGATGGAGAAAATGTTTATGTTACATTTACACCTCACGTCCTCTCGAATACCTAACTCCTCAGCTTTTAAATTGATCACACTACTTGAGAAAACCAAAAGAATATCATCTTATTTTTTCTGTCCAATTAGAACTAACAAGTCGCTTAAAAAACAACCACGAATTGCTGTTAAGCACTTGCTTGCCATGCGGAAGGTCCCGGGTTCGAACACCCGCGCCGACAAAATTTGGTTACAGTTGTTTGTTTCGGTGCGCTCGTGTTGACCCAGCACCTAAATGGGAAGTATTGTGTCTTTTCTCGCCCATCAGAGGGAACGCATATTTAGGGATGGGCAGGCTACAACACAGACCACAAGCGTCTACAGAAGCTCCTGTTTCACGGCTACGAAATAAAAACGCTGAAAAACCTTCATCTTTAAAATAAATAAAAAATCCACCAGTACGCCCAAGAAGTATGTGGTCAAAATAACAAATCGTCGCTTAAGAAGAGGTACCTCGTAAGTCCGATTTTTGAACTTTTCAGGAGACAGTAAAAACTGATTATAAAGTTGTGGGCAGGTTTAAAAAAAAAAAAAAATCAGTTTAACCATAAACATATACCTGTTTTATCGATTGAAATTACTATTTTTTTGATTAAACTTGTATTTTTACGAGATATCGGACATACGAGGTACCTCTCATGTGATTCTTGTAAAATTTTCAGAAAAGCATGTGTGCATTTTTTGTAGAGGTACCTCGTATCTCTGATTTATTTTACACAATACACATATATTACTGATTGGAGATACGAGGTCTCACCAAAAATTTTCTTCAAAACAAAAATATCGATTTACGAGGTAAACTTTAATCGATTATTGTGGCATTTTTTGTATTTGAATGGTCATATAAAACCGATTTTAAAAAAATCGATATTTTTTTCCGATTCCAACGATACCAAAAACGTATTATCGAAAAATTCGGACTTACGAGGTACCTCTTCTTAAGCGACGAAATGAGAGGATAACGTGTCCCGGCTGAGTTTCGAACCCTAGCAAACCGACACCTTGACCACTGAGCTACCGCGACCGACACTAAAGAAGAAGCATTCGATATGCTAGTGAGCTTTATTACTTTCCTTATCCTATAAAAAGGAATGTATTGTATTCGTCGAAAATTTGACGTACACAGTTACACAGCGTAGGACCAAGTCCCTTTTTTGATAGAAGATTAAAAAAGTTTCATTTATTGGTTCAAGTATGTAGTCACCAAGGCCGAGTTAGCGCGCTACGCATTTCACCTGGGTTCGATACCCAGCGGGCAGGATTTTATCTGCTCTGTACTTGGATGTTCGGGGTCCACTTATAACTTATAACCCACTAAAATTGTGATATAATAATAACACAAAGAAACACAGTTATTTGTTTACATAAGTTATCATATTTGTATTAATCACTTTCGTGATATCACAATTACTCAAACTCGCTTTACTAAATCTACGCTGAAACCGGTACTTGAACCACCAACCTCCAGGTTACAAGTCCGCTTATCGATCAAGCTACTGAGGTCGGTTTTATTTATTTATACATTTATTGGTTCAATAAGATATGCAAATATAAAGCGTTATCAGAAAGAAAACTCACCATCACAAGTGGGTGACTGAGCTTCCATGTGAGTGCTGGCAGAGGTACAACAGGTCCAACCGACACCACTAGATCAAACCCACGATCCGACCGAAAACGTAATAATAAATGTAGGTGACGACGATATCAATCAGGGAGGCACTGTGTACCAACGTCTGATACGTCCATCATACAAATATAATTATACAAATACAGGGTGTTTCAGAAAAGTGTGCATTAATTTTAACCACGTATTTTATGTACCATTTTAGGGGGGGTCAACTCTATAACAAAATGGGCGAAACTGCTTCATAAGGGAGATACATTTTCTTTCAGTTAACCCCCCTGTGGCCGTCCCTGAAAGTGCAATGACCTCAATTCTCACATCAAAATAACGGCGTCATCTTGTATTGGGAGTCAATTTTTTTCCGCGTTTCAATAACTCTAACAGGTAAGGCGTAATTCAAAATCTAAGATTTTTTTAAAGAACCTTTAGAGATGTGTATCTCCCTTATGAAGCACTTTCGCCCATTTTGTTATAGAGTTAACCCCCCCTAAAATGGTACATAAAATACGTGGTTAAAATTAATGCACACTTTTCTGAAACACCCTGTATACCTACAAGGTGTCCCAGATTTTTTTTTAATGGAAAACTTCAGAATTCATTCAAGGGGACATTCTTAATTACTAAAATAGGTAATACCTATCAGGTAATTTTTTTGAATTTTGAAAAAAAAAAATCACTTGATTTTTTTTTTCTTGAAAATAAAACTTTAACTTGCTAAAATGAAGTGAAAATTATTCTTAAGTCTTAATGTATTATTATTAATTGAATAATTTACTAACATTTTGTACCTAATGCCGATGAATAGTTTTTATTTTGTCCATTTGACGGCATTTTTCGAAAAATGATCTCAGATAATTTTAGTCTTAGAATGTCTTCAATTGATTCTGAAAGTATCAAAAAAAAAAAAAAAAAAAAAAAAATCGGGCACCTTGTATAATATATGTACCTACATTGCTATGTACAATATTGAACAATCATTCAATAGGTAGTGTATATGGTTCCTACAACTGCAAGCAACCCTTTGAAGCAATCATGGATCTTCAAGCATAAAATTCTGTTTATCGGGATGTTTTTTAAAACAAAAAAATCTGTTCATTAACATCTGGTAGGTATACACCCATTAATTTGTGAAAATGAAAAAAAAACTATTTCTTTTTATCTCCAAATAGGTACACCTTGTTACCCGACCTGAGCAGCCCTTCTCTTTTTTTTGGGGTGAAACATCTAAGGACACAAGTTTGTCTACATTAGCTCCAAGCAAGACCCCACCCTTATGCTTTTTGAGATATTGTGCTTATGAACAATCACACATGAATGGATATACAGAACAATGGCTGAAAGGAACTTTTTTGGTATACTGAGGCATTGGTTCGACCAAGAAAAGTGAAAAACTGAGTAGTTCAAATTTTGGACAGCTACAATACTTTCTTTATTATTGGATACGGAAAGTGAAAACCTTGCTGCTAGACCCATTTGTTGGTCATTTAGTTTTGTGGCATAAAGCGATCTCTAGGTTCTTTATACAATTACTGTTTAGAAATTCTTTTTTGCAATCTGACCACAAGTCTAAAAAAGCATCATTTACTGGTGAACCTAAATGGTATGCTTTTCTGGGTTAAAACTGTGATAACACAAGATAAGTTAAATAAAGTAATGTGGACAGCAAAGGACAGATCTAACAATGATTTGATAATTCAGTTGAGTCTGATGAAATGAAGCTACTGCAAATTAGTTTTTCATCCGAGAATTTCAGGAAGGAAGTAAACATTTTCCATTTTCAGCTAGAGTGAGAACCATTGGAAATTTTCTCACACAATAACAACAACAGAAATTATGACAGACCTTGCATATAATTATGTGCATACAGTTGTGATATGTTATCATGTGTAATAATAGTGTAACATACACACCTAACAGTGTCATATTCATATATTCTCTACTGACATAATGCAGACCAGATGATGGAAATGGGTTGTATTTTTTTTAACTGTATTTTCTACATACAAAAATAAATTGAAGGAATTGCTTCAAGTGGTATTAACCTGTGAGTACACGCGCTAAAAATCCGAACGTCTGTACACGCGCGATGAAAAAAATTCTCACACCTGGTTTTGCTTTGTATTTCGTTCTGCTTGAAGAGTTATATAATATTTTTAAGATACATTAAGTTGTCTTATGTATTTAAAAGATATTTAAAGTAATTGTAGCATTTTTTTTCCAGATGGTTGCAGTTCGAACCCCTGATTTGAATTTTTTTTTTCTCCAAAATTTGTTCATCGTAAGCCATAGTGACATAAGTTTGTAGGGCAATTCACAGTATATCTTATAATCAAGAATATTATGTAATTATATTTGTTTAGGTACTTCTAAAAGCTAAAAACAGAAACGATAAAAAAATAAATGTAGTTAGATTTTACCAGGAGGTAAGTAGGTAGGTAGGTAGGTACCCATTATACGAGGTTTGGCTATTAAGTTCGTAGACGCGAGCCGCTACGCAAAAGCTGTCCATGCTAGAAAGATATGATAAACATATTTAGACAGCTTCAAGTCTTGTGTTTTGATTCATAGCTGACACATGCCTGTACTGTAATTAGTTTTGTTGTGATAGCCCGACGCGCAAGACACCTTTTTTAATTTTGCCGGAATTATGATTGATACAAACGTTGAGCAACGAGTGATTATTGAATTTTACGTAAAAACTTGCTGGTGAAACTTTTTCTTTGTTAAAGACAGTGTACCAGGAGTCACGTTTGAAAAGATCAACGCTTTATAAGTGGTTTAAACGGTTTCAAAATGGTCAGGAAAATGTTGAGGACGATCCACGTCCTGGTCGCCCTCAAACCTCAAAAATTAACGAAAATATTGAAAAAAATTGTGTTATGATTCGTTCTGACCGTAGGTTACCTCTTACACTAATGGCTGATACACTTAAAATTGATAAAGAATGTGTGAGACAAATTTTGCACGAAAATTTCAATATGACAAAAGTTTTCGCAAAAATTATTCTATGCGCCAGCCCACAGTGCCTTCTTCGTGAAGACGTTCCTGGCCAAGTACAACATCCCAGTGTTGGAACACCCTCCTTACTCACCCGACCTGGCCCCGTGCGACTTTTACTTATTCCCAAAAATCAAATCTGCCCTGAAAGGTACCAGATTTGACAGCGTAGATGCCGTTAAGAAAAAACCGGCAGAAGTCATGAAAGGCCTCACACAAAATGACCTCCACCACTGTTTCGCTCAATGGAAAATTTGCTTAGAACGTTATAGGGATAGAGGAGGGGAGTACATTGAAGGGTATAACTACTAAAGTTGGGTAAGTTAAACACACATCGTTTTATGGGAAGAGTCTATGAAATTAATAGCCAAACCTCGTAGTAGGTGGAGAAAGATTACAAAGAATACTAATTATTTCAGTATCTAGCAAAAAAAGTGTAGGAAGGTACCTAACTACCTAATATTATTACAAAGAAATTTAATTAATGTTAGTTAAAAGTTTATATTTTGTTAGTTAAAAATCATTATAAAAATTATTATAACAATAGTGAATAATCACGAATTTGGTAGGTAAACACACTAATTTTCTTTAAAAAAATATATTTCTTTATTTAAAACAATTGTTATTATTATATTAATTAATTATTAAAACTAATTATTATAAATAATGAATTAAATTAAACTAAATAGTTAGTAACAGAAAAAAAAACTCTCAAAAAAAAAGTTACGTCTGTACACGCGCGATGAAAAAAAATCTCACATTTCAGACCGATCTGAACTTTTCGCTACGTCACGGGCAACAGAAATTGAAAATAGCTCAAGAGACTGTGGATACATCTAGATAAACATATTGTCAACAGCTACTCCAGGTCCCTACAGGTTAGGACCAATATCGATCAAGTTCTAGCGTTTTTGCCGAGCGTGTGAGAATTTTTCCCTATGTGCGTCTACTCACGGGTTAATAATGTTTTAAGAGCAATTTGTTTTACTTTATTAAAAATTATTAATTTTCAACATGAAAATATAAACAATTGGTAAATGCCTATTTTAGACAGCCACCTTGAAAGGTATTGTATATTGCAATTTTTACCAAAGAAGAGTTTTTTCATGCATAAAAAATAAAGAAAAAATGATTGCTTCACAACCCAGTGGACACAGTCTATTTGTTTCAGCAGTTCTATCAGTGCCATAATTTAGTGATTAAAGTCTCAAAAAAGAAATATGATAAATCCATTGCATAGCATGGATGGGATTTGATCCTTACATGCAAACTTTGCATGTAAGCAAAGAGTTGCTTACATGCAAAGAAAATAAGAAGTGAAGGGGAAATGTACACACAAAAATATACACTTTTTATTTATTCTGTCCTATTAGGACTGACAGTCTATCCCAGAATTTGTGTTTGGTGTCATTGTTATGTATACAAAGTCTCAAATTAATAAGGAATAATTTTCATATAGTGAGAAATCTCAGTACCTAGCTTGATCAATAAGACGGGCAGACTTGCAATCTGGAAGTTGATGGTTCAAGTACCGAACTAAGCAAAAATAAGAACCTAAGTTTGAATTATTGTGAAAATATCATGATTGTGATTAATACAAATAGATAACAAAATCATGCAACATGCAACGGATGGGATTCAAACCAATGGATATTTTGTAATCGTAATATTACTTACCTTGTGCAGAGCCATCAGACATTAGATTCTTGAGCTTTTAGTTAAGCATCAGATGAGAACTGAATCAATGTGAAAGCTGTGCAGTCCTGAGGGAAACCTTATTTTCAAATCTAATTCTCCAGGATGAACCAGGGATTCTCTTATCAATTCAAGATTCTTGTAGGTACCTATTCTTCTTTTATCAGTTCAGGATTCTTGTTGAAATATTTCACTCACTAAAACTGAGATACTTATTTTTTATCTATTTTTTTTATCATTTTAAACATACACCTATTTCTATTTTACACTCAATAATCAAATAGATAATGCAAATAAATATCTGGTTTAAAATTTACTGCATTAAAATTATAGTTTTTTTGGAAATTTTAAAAAATAAACTCAAAAGGAAAAAACATTTTTCTTTCCAGTGTTGCCGCTTTATAAGTTTAAAATTACGAGCGCGTTTGAAAAACGCACTTATCGTTTTTTAGTGAGATTTCTATTTCATTCAATAAAACTGGAGGTCATACTTCTTTTTACTATCTACCTACTTATCATTTTTAACTAGAACTTATTTATTTATTAATTACGACTGAAATGAATAGGTAGTAAAATATGGATAGGTATTTTAAAAGTTAAAAAAATCTAAGACCAATTTTCTTTCCCAGTGTTGCCGCTTCATAAATTTAATATCACGGCTCATATATCACGACAATTGAGGCTTTTCAGGGGGGTTAATAAAGGGCATTAGTTCAAGAACTCATGAGGAAAAATCCGAAAAAAAGAAGATAGGTGAAATCTTACCTGGGGGAACGTGCAGAGAGAAAGAGAAAGTGAAAAGTGGTGAGTTGCTGGTGAGAAGATAGCGATCCCAACTGGTTTCCAAAACAGCTGATCTCCAAATTGCAGTGATGCCAGCTGGCCTGGCACAGATTTCTTGATGTTGGACTTAACTTTTGTTAGGGTTTAAAAATTACTTCCCTCCACTCTCAACTCAAGCACGAAATGATCAGGAGAGGAAATAGGAGACAGGAGCGGCAACTCAGACATTCACAAGAATTATACATTTTCCCCCCACCAAAATGGCCATTTTTCAACTGGGAGAAGGGACCCATCAACCAAGTAGTGGACTGTATCGGAAAAAAGTGGACTGTATCGGAAAAAAATTAATGTTGGACCAGGACAAGACTCAACATAATACATCAAATATACATGAAAAATGAAAACAACAAATTGACTAGAATGGATAACTAACCTAAGTTAAGGTGGGCAAAAGGAGAAGCTTTCGAACGGGTCTAAGAAGTCTGCGTGCAGACGTTGTAATTTCAACAACACGTACAACACCATCTTGGTGAGGATGTATCTTGGTGATACGAGCAATGGGCCATTGCAAAGGCGCCATATTTTCTGACAAAACTAAAACGACATCACCAACTTTGACATTGTCAGATTGGTGATACCACTTCTGTCTTTGAAGCAGAGTATGCAAGTATTCGTCTGACCAACGCTTCCAAAAGTGCTGGCAGATCTGTGATACTAGAGTCCAGCGAGCAACAAAATTTGATGGTGACAAAGTTAAGTTGCGCTCAGGACGTGACAAAAGAGGCTGTCCAACAAGAAAATGACCAGGGGTAAGTACATCTAAATTATCCACGGTGGGAGATGGAACACCCAATGGTCTAGAATTTAAAATGGCTTCAATTTTCACTAAAACGGTCGAAAACTCCTCATAATGCAGAAGTCGATTGGTCAACACACGAGTCAAGTGAGATTTGACCGACTTCACACTCGCTTCCCACAGACCGCCCGCTGAGGGGTTGGCTGGGGCATTAAAGGACCACTTGATTTCTCGGCTACCTAAATGGTCAACAATGGAGTATTCATTCTCCTGTAAGAAACGACAAGTGTCCTCGATGACATTGGCTGCACCCTTGAAATTGGTACCTTGGTCCGAAAATATCATGGACGGAACAGAACGCCTGGCAATAAACCGGTCCAATGCACCAAGAAAGCAGGCTGTGGAAAGCGAGGTAAGCAACTCAAGGTGAACTGCTTTTACAGAAAAACATACAAAAACGGCAAAATAAGCCTTCAGTGATGGAGCATTCCTACGATACCCATCCTTTATTAAGAACGGACCAGCTAGATCCACCCCTGTATTGACAAAGGGTCGGCACTGGTGGAACCGTGATAAGGGTAGCTCCGCCATCTGAGGCTGAGGAGGCTTGGCAGACAGACGGAAACATGGCAAACATTTAAAAATTATTTTTCGAACAAGGTTGCGCAGGCCAATAATAAAGTATTGACGCAGGATGAGAGTTTGGACAATTTGCGGGCCCCCATGCAATGAATAAATATGAAAATGTCTGACCAGCAATATGGCCATATGACAATTGTTTGGAAGAAGTACAGGATGACGGGAATGAAAAGGCAATGGTGCCTTGTCTATTCTACCCCCCACCCTGAGAACACCCCCATCGAGGAACGGGGACAGCCGAGCCAGTGAATCAGGCAACTGACGCCCAGACTGAACGGCCTCAATCTCTTTAGAGAAATGTCCTGACTGGGTAATCCTCACTAGGGTCAGCTCGGCTTGTACTAACTCATCGGTGGTCAAAGGGCCCACAGGTTTGGAAAGGGCACTGCCCGAACATCGGTGACGCCATCGAAGAATCCAGGCTGTCACGCGCTTGGCCCTAAACAAGGTAGAGAACCTTTTAATAAAACTTAAGTCCTCAGACTCCTGCACAACCTTTGTAACCAATGTGGTAACCTCAGCTGACTTCAGCTCAGGAAGGCCCTCAACGGGTGTGAAAGTACTCATTGGCCAAAAGGAAATTTCCTGCTTTAGGAAAGGTGGACCATTCCACCACAAATCATGATCAACAATAACACTAGGAAAACATCCTCGACTGGCCAAGTCAGCTGGGTTCAACTCAGTTTGAATATGTCTCCACTGAGACGGATCAGTTAATTCTAGAATGCGCACCACCCGATTGGCAACAAACATCTTGAGCAAATGGGGCGGGGTGTGCAACCAGGAGAGGACAACCATAGAGTCAGAAAATAGATACTTGTTTGAAATATTGAGACGGGTAATTAAAGGCTTCAGAGATTCAAGGACTTCAGCCAACATCAAAGCTGCGCCCAGCTCCAGTCTTGGGACCGTTACCGGCTTCACAGGGGCCACTCGACTTTTGGCCCTAATCAAATTAATGAGGACCCGCCCATCTGTGCAGACAACGCGCAGATAAACTAGACACCCCATAGCGGAAAGAGAAGCATCTGCAAATGCCACCAATTCCGGAGGAAAAATAAATGTATCCAGAATAAGTCTGGGAATACGAATTGACTCAAGCAGAGGGAGCTCAGAAGCAAACCTCTTCCACTCAGTCAAAAGGTCACCAGGCAAAACCTCATCCCAAGCTAGCCCTCTCAGCCAAATTACCTGGAGAAAAACTTTCATCCAACAGGTGACGGGGCATAAAAAACCCGAGGTATCATAGATTTTGGCAATTTTTGACAATATTTGACGTTTGGTTTGGCAATTGCAATGTTGTTCTACCTTGTAACAAAACATATCCTGGCAAGGGTCCCACTGTAAACCCAATATCTTAATGGCATCAACATCATCAAATAAAGAGTGTGGCCTCTCCAACATGTCCTCTGGAAAATCTCCCAAGACCCCAGGATGCGAACTGGACCACTTCCTCAGTTCAAACTTGCCAGCAGCAAGGAGGGACACTAGTTCATCCCGCATCCTGAGTGCCTCCTCAACAGAAGATGCCCCAGAGACCAGATCGTCAATGTACACCTCACTACTTAGTGCACGGGCAGCCAAAGGGAACCTCGCCCCCTCATCAACAACTAGTTGCTTGATTACTCGCTGGGCCTGAAATGGCGCAGAAGCGACACCAAAACACACACGCTGTATCTCATACTGCTGAATAGGCTGAGATGGATCCTCACGCCATAAAATCTGTTGAAACGGGCTGTCCCTAGGGTCTACCTTGATGGCACGGTACATTTGACGAATATCAGCCGTAATGCCAATTTTATTTAAACGGAAATTCAAAATCAGGTCATTTATGTCTGACTGGAGTTTTGGACCAACTAGCAAGGTTTCGTTCAAAGATGAATGGTGGGGACTTGCACGCTCAGCAGGGCTGAAAACAACCCGCACCTTGGTCGTAGAACTAGAGGCCTTCATAACACCATGATGAATCAGAACATAAGTGGATGGCTTTGTGGCTGGGATCATATGTCCCTGATCAACATAATCCTTTAAATTTTCATGATAAAGAGATTTAAATTCTGGTTTATATTCCAGGGAACGCTCCAGTTTTAACAACCGAGACTTGGCATGATTCAAATTATTTCCTAAATCAGGTGGGCGGTCAGCACGAAAAGGCAAACGAACAACATAAGTTCCATCAGGGTCCCTGTAATGTGTGTTCACAAAGTGCTCTTCACATCGGACCTCATCCGGATGGGCTGGAATTTTAACTTGAACCTCTTCCCTTTCCCAAAACTTTCTCAGTTGATCATGCAGTGCTGTGTCCACAGTAGTCACATGAAAGGACTGAGATACAAGGGGGGTATTAGAGTTTACCACTCCCATAACAAGATAACCAAACATAGTAGGAATAAGGGAAGGTTCACCAGACACTACCGACTTTTGTAAGTCCAAAATGCTGGCATAATATTCAGCACCCAATAAAATATCCACTGTAGATGAATGGCAAAAGGTTGGGTCTGCCAAAGCATATCCCGCCAAACTTGACAAAACATGCTTAGGGACAGCAACAGATGGAACATGACCTGATATTGATGGTAATATGACAGCATCAATAGGAAGGGATCTGCCATCTAGACGAGAAGACAGAGTGCAGGAAACCTGACCTTTCACACGCATGGGTTCAGGTTCACCCACACCGGAAACACAGACATTACTTGTCTGGATAGGCAAATTCAAAATATTTACTAAATGGGCAGACACAATGCTAATCATGCTACCAGGATCTATCAACACTCTAACTGGGTGCTGGATTCCAAAGCTGTCCAATATGGACACCAATGCTGTGCCCAACAACACCTGACGACTAGGGAGGACTCCTGAGCCAGAAACATCTCTACACGAGAGGGCAAGATTAACCTCAGCTTGATTAGGTTGATCCGAAACAGTATAAATTGGATTTGAAACAACTGGTTGAGAAACACCCCCACTGGGAGAAATCTCATTAGCAGGCATATCTCTGTGCAACAAGGAATGGTGAGCACGAGATCCACAATGACGGCAACTGAACTTGGTTGAGCATGATGACCTTGAGTGAGGCCCGAGGCAGGCAAAACACAAATGATGGGTCTTCACTGTGTCAAAACGCTCTTGAACAGACATGGCGGCAAATAAATTACACTCAATTAGGCGGTGAGCCTTGGAACAATGAGGGCAGGAAACACCACTGGCAGAACGGGACTGGTTTGACCTAAAGTCAGGTTTGGCAACACTGGATGACCCATTATAGGGTTTGGCAACATTAAATGACCCATTAGAGGGTTTGGCTACATTAAATGACCCATTAGAGGGTTTGGCTACATGGTGAACATCACCCTTGAAAATTCTTGAAAACCCTTTATAGGGTCTGGCAACATTGGACGGCAACACATCTGTGGAAAAACCTGCAACATCTACTTGGGTAACATATGACTCTCTCACCTCTGGCTTCATAAATGGTTTTTTAACACTAGACCCAGACGAGGCACCCATGAGCTCCGCCACTGAAACCCGTGCCTGAACATAGGTCCGGAGATCAGAATAGGTGGGTATGGTATTTAATGAGATCTTCTCATGCTCAAAAGCCTGTCTAGTTAGAGGGTCTAATGCATTAAGGCCCATGTACAACAGTAAAAAATCACCCTTATCCTGTAGGGAAGTATTTTCCAATGCTTCAACATTTGTGTTGAATTGATCCAGCCACTTCTGTAACTGAACCTCACTGTTTAATGGCTTAAAGGCAAATAATTTATTACAACACTGATGGGCTACAACCCGAGGATTACTAAAACGCTTGACAAGTGAATTATAGGCAACTTGATAGTTTTCAGCCACAAAGGCAATGCTTTGAACACTAGACAGGGCTGACCCCTTCAACAAGGAAACCAAATATGTGTACTTTTCAATAGGTTCTAAACCTGTGTTACTATGGATCAAAGCATCAAAAAGTGACTTAAAAGCAGGAAAAGATTCATAATCCCCCATAAAACATTGAATATTCACTTGAGGCAACTTTGGCTTCATCCTACCATCGTTGGTTGCAACCACCATAGGCTTGACCTCTGAGGTCCCTGTAATGACCCCCAAGACATCAAAATACATAGCTTCAAACTGTTTTGAAACAGAATGAATGGCAATTCTCTCCTCTGTAGTAGGATGAAGAACATTATATTCACAAATAGTATCCTGCACTGATTGAAACTCCTTGAAAGTTGACTCCAGATAAGGCATAGAGGCCCGCATACAGGCCAAAAGCAATGGGTCATTTTCCACTTTTGGAATGAGTCCATGGAATTCCTGAACCCTAGTAATTAAACGTTTCCGTCTCTCTACCACCACCTCTACAAGATTCCTATCCTGGTCACCTGCCATGTTAGATGTGAATATTAAAGGAAAAATGCACTTACTTGGTTGACAACAACAAAAAAAAAAATATGTGCTTTATGAGCCACGTGAAAATCAAAAAAATCTAACCAAGGGAACCCCTATGACTTAACCAATACAAAAAAAAATTTACCAAGGGAACCCCTATGACTTAACCAATACAAAAAAAAATTACCAAGGGAACCCCCAACTTTAAAATTAACTGAACACAAACAACACTGAATTTATGGGTAAAACAAACACAAAAAAACACTTATATCACAGAAGGGTTACATTTGACTCATCACTTTAGCATTGTAGACCATGAGGCAAGACTTTCAGACCTAGGCAGTTTTCAACTTGGCACATTTCCCTAAACAGGGAACCCCCCTAAAACAGACATACGGCAGCGTGGAATGACCAAATGGACAATTGAGGCTTTTCAGGGGGGTTAATAAAGGGCATTAGTTCAAGAACTCATGAGGAAAAATCCGAAAAAAAGAAGATAGGTGAAATCTTACCTGGGGGAACGTGCAGAGAGAAAGAGAAAGTGAAAAGTGGTGAGTTGCTGGTGAGAAGATAGCGATCCCAACTGGTTTCCAAAACAGCTGATCTCCAAATTGCAGTGATGCCAGCTGGCCTGGCACAGATTTCTTGATGTTGGACTTAACTTTTGTTAGGGTTTAAAAATTACTTCCCTCCACTCTCAACTCAAGCACGAAATGATCAGGAGAGGAAATAGGAGACAGGAGCGGCAACTCAGACATTCACAAGAATTATACACTGAGATACTTATTTTTTATCTATTTTTTTTTATCATTTTAAACATACACCTATTTCTATTTTATACTCAATAATCAAATAGATAATGCAAATAAATATCTGGTTTAAAATTTACTGCATTAAAATTATAATTTTTTTGGAAATTTTAAAAAATAAACTCAAAAGGGAAAAACATTTTTCTTTCCAGTGTTGCCGCTTTATAAGTTTAAAATTACGAGCGCGTTTGAAAAACGCACTTATCGTTTTTTAGTGAGATTTCTATTTTATTCAATAAAACTGGAGGTCATACTTCTTTTTACTATCTACCTACTTATCATTTTTAACTAGAACTTATTTATTTATTAATTACGAATTTATTAATTACGACTGAAATGAATAGGTAGTAAAATATGGATAGGTATTTTAAAAGTTAAAAAAATCTAAGATCAATTTTCTTTCCCAGTGTTGCCGCTTCATAAATTTAATATCACGGCTCATTTAAAACCGCACTTAGTGTTTTTTTTAGTTATCACAACATTATAATATTGACGTAGTGCATTTCTTTTGGATGGACGATAGTAAAAGCTGGTGTGAAATTGTGTATATCACACGGCTTTGTACCTATTGATTACAAACAACTTACCCATCAAGGTTTAAAAATTATTACTAAGCACTTTAGGTAGGTACAATTAGGTACAACGTAAAATTACAAATCAAGTATCACAAGAATTGTAGGTAGGTACCTAAGTCTAACCTTTTTGTGACCCTTACAGACTAAATTTATTTCCGATTGATAATAATAATAATAATATCGCCATATTTACCTAAATTTATACTGCCCGACTTAGACTATTAAGTCCCATTATTCCAGCAGTAAGCCTAAGACGTATTATTCTGTAGTAAAAATCTCAAAAGGGAGGATAACATGTCATGTTCTAGCTGGTTTTCGAACTCGCGACCACTGGATTACCAGACCGCTGCCTTTACCACTGAGCTGTCCCATTATTATTCCCATTATTCCAGCAGTAAGCCCAAGACGTATTATTCTGTAGTAAAAATCCAAAAAGGGAAGATAACATGTCATGTTCTAGCTGGTTTTCGAACTCGCGACCACTGGATTACCAGACCGCTGCCTTTCTTTACCACTGAGCTAACGAAACAGCCTTGATTGATAGCCGCAGGCCTTTTGAACATAAAAAATAATACCAACAAACAAACTTTGAGATCTGAAATTGTAGGTAATATTGTGGTTGTCAACCGACCTCAGTAGCTTGATCGATAAGGCGGCGGACTTGTAACCTGTAGGTCGATAGTTCAAGTCCCGGTTTCAGCGTAGATTATGTAAAGCGAGATTGAGTTTGTGTTATTCACGAAAATGATTAACACAAACAAAATAATTTGTATTCTTAATTTGGTTACAATTGTTTGTAAGGGATATCTTCCGGTGCGCTCGTGTTGACCCAGCACCTAAATGGGAAGTATTGTGTCACTTCTCGCCCATCAGAGGGGAGGCATACTACGGGATGGGCAGCCTACAACACAGACCACAAGCGTCTACAGTAGCTCCTGTTTCATGGCTACGAAATAAAAAAAAGGCTGTGAAACACTCATCTTTAAAAAAAAAAAATAAAAAAAAAAAATATATATTAACATACTAACTTAAGGACGGGTTTATTGCCTATGGCAATCTCTTCCACCCAACCCTTTCTTCCGCCTATGGCCTCTCCTTACAAATGTAGTTCACGATTTTGATAACGTCAGGCATAATTATTAATATCTTGAATGGTATTCATGTATTTTTTTACGACAGTAAGTCAAAAAAAACATTAGAGCACCAGTATGAGCATCTCCAGAATCTTGGCGGCCAAAACAACTACGTCGGCCCCCTGTGGTAATATGATGATATCACAAATAATCAAACTCGCTTTACTAAATATTTGCTTAACTAGGGACTTGAACCACCGACCTCTGATTACAATTGCGACTATCGATCTACTGAGGTCGGTAACTCAGTGAGTATTTTTTATCATTACCACTTACAACTACATGATCATATCACGACAGGGGTGTTACCCTTCATTCGCAGGAAACCCTCAAGCCTGCTACCCACATTAACCTCACCTGGGTTGGACCCGAATACCTGCATCACGAAGTCTTCACCTCGCCGGACGTTGCTTAACTTCGTTGATCCTACGAGAACCGTTGTATTCAAAGCTCCGCCGACGCCGGCTATGTGACTCCTTGTCGTTATTCATTGTAATGCCGTCTTAAAGTTTCACACATAGCTACGTACCTACCTATTCTATGTACAATAATAGGACGTAATGTACATAATAGGTACATAACAAAACATATTTTACACCTTTAAGAAATTGACCTACACTTGGTCAGGTGTTGCGCTGGTCATTGTAATCAGGGCAATCATACATGAACCACAATATAGCTCTGAGGGTTAGTTAGCGTTTTGTTATCACATTTATTTACCTTTGTCATTAAAATTTATTATTTCGTCATGACAATATAGCGAAATATTGCCTACCCATTACCCAACCCCAGCTTACACGCCTGTGTTCATGTGATCTACTTACGAAAGAATCTTGCATATTGCATAGGTTTATAGGTTATACATTATTCAAAGTATTGTCATTATATTAACAAATCAAAAAAAAAAAAAAAAAAAAAAAAAAAAATGGTACCAAAAACTTCTGAAAAAGTTGTGCAACTTTTTTTTTCCAATGCCAAAATTTAATTTTTAGTATCGGGACATCAAACGCGACCATACATAAAGCAATATCGATTCGATTCTTATATTTTTTTGTATTACTTTTTACTTTTAGCGAGGTTAATGCTCAAAGCATTTTCTACCACCTAACTCTCAGAATCTTATTATTATGTGGTCAGATCGTCACAAACTCAATTTAATGAAGAAAAATTCATGCGCTGGGTGGGATTCGAACCAACGGATCCATACGCTACCTGGATTACCAAACTAGCGCGTTAACCACTTGACTACCAGTGCACGGTATCTTTTATTGCAAAATTATAAAACAGGATTTAACGTTAAGCTCTAAAGTCGGAGATTCAACCAACCACAGCGCAATACAGCCCGGGTTGAGAGAAGTCTAATTCTGTTTCATAATTTGGCACCTAGTGTACCCAAATACCTACCTACTTATAGCAAAAAAAATCAACTTGATGAGAAAAATCATGGTTTTAAAAAACAATTAATCTATTGATATCAAGCATTAAATGATATAAAACTTACATGTAATTTAATTTAATAATTAGCATGTAAGTTTGTACACATACAATTTATCCTTTAGCACAATAAAATTGAAATTGAGAGCAAGTAATTGTGATTCTTTTACATAAATTCTCATGAGGTCACTGAAGTTAAGCAACTTCCATCGAGACCACGTCTTGGTGGGTGACCATTCAAATTGAATCCTTCGTGTTGGCTATAACCAATGCAACCCAGGCTGGCTGAGGAGTGCGGCTAGCCGGTCGGTGAGTTTCCAGCAAGGTCGTAATTAATCACTTGAGACACTGGACAGTAGTCTGGTATCAGTGTAAATAAGATTTAATCGAACAGGTAATTTACGACTATTGCAAGGGAACTGAACTAAAGACTCAGAGATTACGACCCGTTCACACGCAACATATCAACAAAAGCCGGGGGGTGTTTCTATCTGTTTTGACAAGAAATTTTTGTTACCGGATGTTTTTTGCGTTTTCGTCATTTTTATTAAATAATAATATGAGACAATAATTTATACTGCCCGATTTTTTTTTATCGGAAGTAATAACACAAAAAATCGATAAAAGAAATAAAAGAAAAGTAAATGTTCACATCTTGATGGTGGACTATGTAATCTAGTGAAGGTGTATCAATTGTATCATACTATAATTTTTACTGACTTTTCTATAAAGTACCTATAATATAAAATAACTTATGAGAGCGAGAGAGAGAGAGAGAAAGAAATAGAGAGAGAAGGAAAGAGAGAGTGAGTGAGTGAGAGAGAGAAGAGAGAGAGAGAGAGAGTTATGTCTCATTTTGGTGAACTTTTTCCACGTCAAACTTAGCAAGTTACAAGTTCATTACGGTCTCTACATTGTCCTTAGTCTATTGTACTGAGGAGCCTTGAACCAGACTTATGAATTCCTACTTCCACAATGACAGGCGAACATTTTTCTTGACATGAACGTTAAGTTACTCAATCTTGAGTATGAGACTCAAGTCAGGGTGATACAATCATAGTGACTCATTGTCTACCTGTTCAAAAAAATTTGTCACCGACCTCAGTCACCTCAGTTGCTTGATCGATAAGGCGGCGGACTCGTAACCTAGAGGTCGATGGTTCGAGTTCATTCAATGTCCACATTAATTTATTTTGCGCTTTCTAGCAATATTCCTGCCGTCGCGCGTCGAACCGAAGTCTGGCACAGATGATGTGGCCAGCACAGGAATATCCCAAAATACAACACAGCATACCTAGGTATGTTTTGCTGACCTCCGTGGCTCAGTGGTTAGGAGCATTGGTTACTGACCCGGAGGTTGCGGGTTCGAATCCCGGCTGAAGCGGAAAATTCTGACCTAGTTTTTCCGTTTCCAGAATGGCATGGGTGTAAAGCTAAAGTGCTCTAAAGTAATGAGAAAGCGGTTCGAGGGCACACTTAAATTTATAATAATAATAAAATACTTTCGATTTCTAATATTAGACATTTTTCGGAAGTACAACAACTTAAATCGTTTTAATTTTTTACCCTGGAGATAGAAAAAAAGTACAAAGGTACTGGCTGGTACAGTACTAAACAGTTTTATAACCATGGAAAAGAAACTGGTCATTACACTATCCGGTCGGATTTGATACCTAAATCATTCGATATCCTGGCTAGTATTAATGGTACCTACTCACATTGACATTAATATCATGGCCAGTTTATATTTATCTCGAACAATAGCCAACATAACAGAAGCAAAGGACGTATCATGTGGATATGTTGGGGAGAACTCGTTGTACGAGACGAAAAAGAGTTTGCAATTTCAGTAGCTCGTTCGATAAGGCGGTGGACTCGTAATCTGGAGGTCGGTTGCTCGAGTTCCAAGTTCTGCAAAGATTTAGCAGGGTATTAATAGACGTTTTTGTAATACCACTGTGGTGCTAAGTCACGGATTGCATACTGTGTACGATAAGGAAAACTGACACTTAGGGCGAAATTAATAGACAAATTCTATATCACAAGTCATTGATAAGCGTCGGTTTTCCCTATCTTACACAGTACGCAATCCGTGACTTAGCGCCACAGAGGTATTACAAAAACATCTATTAATTCCGCCCTTAGCAATGGCTTGTGATATAGAATATTTGTCTATTAATTTCGCCCTTAGTAAAGCGAGTTTGAGTAATGGTGAAAACACAAGTTTAGTATGTTAAAATTTGCGATTTCATAAGTCTCGAAAGTGAGTCGATGAGACAGCGTCAATGGCACGTTAAATACACGCGTGACCACAGTCCTCGTCACTGAAGTTAATCAACGTCCAGCGAGGGTCGGACGTCAATGAGTCACCATTGAAATTCGAACCCTCGTGATGCTTTTCCCGGCACAACCTTCCATTATTTCAGCATAATTATGTTTTGGTACAGTGATTTTGACCAATTTTCAAATAAATGAGGAAATTTCATGCATTCGAAAGGATTCAAACCAAGGGATCCCTATGTTATCTGGATCAATAGCACCTTAACGAGTGTAACCACCAATGAAGGGGAAATACCTAAGTAACATCTGTGATACTCTGAACACCAATCCAGCCCTCTCAAACTTCATACGACCCTTTGCTTGCAAACTTGCACATGCAAACGAATAGACCATTTGATGACATTGGCACATTGATACTTAATTTTGAATTCCATTGCTCTTTGTTGCCATTCAAATGACCCAACAGGAGGCGTTCCCTCGCAACATAACTCACGAGACTTGCTCCATATTTCTGTCGCTCCATTTTCTTTCCCAATAAAAATGAGCAAACAAAAAGTGTATTAGTGCCAATGATAAGTCTGCCATTAGTTGTCCACATGACCGTGCTAGATCTGAACGGGCGGCCAGGAATTATGACTCTAGCCGCTTGGAACTCATTCATAATGGCCTCTATGTTTGCCATGTACCAGTGTCCGGGCCTACCGTTTGATCTCGAATGTTAATGGAGCGTGGTCCTTGCACGGAGAATTGGTCTCTTGCATTGGTCAGGGCATTTCAGATTTAAAAGTCACCGATTGGCGTGGCACACAAGGATTGCACACACGGTGATCTGAGTTCGATCCCCGCCTAGAAAATTTCTGTTCTATGCTTGTATGTTACGGGGATCCACGCGTAAAAGTTTTGAGTCCCAAATTAAGCCCAAGAATTTTTTTTTCTTCTCGAAAACACAGTCTCTGACCAGCATAGTGTTACTTCAAGTTCACCTGGAGATTTTTTCACACGCAAATCAAACAAACCGAACAATCATACCATAAACTATTAGGTAACTCAATAACTCTTGGCGAGGGGGAAGTTTGATGGCAGAGATTGCCCAAGGCTGCAATAACCAAGTCCTGTAACGATTTTGTAAACACGTAAAATGCCAATGAAGAGTTTCAAAATACAATAGAATCTCCCTAAAACAAGTAATTGGTACTGAAAGCTTTTTACGTATTCCATACTAGTTTCTATTGAAACACGCAAGAAAAGTAGAAATTAATTAATATAAAACAAGTACCCCTTATAACCAGTCTCCGTGGCGTGACGGTTGAGACTACTGCCCGTAGTCCACAGACATTCCAAGTTCGATCTCCGGTTGGGGCAGACTTTTCGAAGGAAATTCTGTGCTTTCCAAATACGTGAGGCTGGCATTTCTGGTCCTACCCAGGCTCGGTGAGGTTAATATGGGTTGCTTGTACGATTCCCAGCAAATGGAGGGTAAAACCCCCGTCCTAACTATATCAATCAGGACGTTAAAGCTAAATAGAATCAACTGGTCACATTATTAGATCTAATTAGGTCACAGTGTTAATTGTAAGGGTTTGCACCTAAAACCCTGTAAACCATGTCAGATAATAATAAATTCCTTATAGTTCAGACTTTTAGGGCGAAATTAATAGCCAAAGTTGAGATCACAAATTCGAGTCAGAATTTACATTTCCGCATAAGAATACGCAAAATCTAGACATAAGTGCACAGAGGTATCACAAAAATGTCTATTCATTTCACCCTTACTCTAAGGTCCAATGACATACTAATTATTGCTAATGGGCAGATTTAATCATGCTCTTAACAAACAACTTTAATACACAATCAAATTGGTAATGGCCAATACAATTCACGATTAAATCAGAGCCCATTAATGACAATGCAATAAATCATAAAGTGTTTTACACCTTTTACACCTCTTTTACACCTTTCTTACTTATTGACGTTTGCAGTCTTCAATAGGCGATTCGGTTAATTTAACAACGAGGCGTCATAATGTCTACTTGATTCGCTGTTTATAACTCTCACCTTAGTGAATTACCATGTGGGTTATATTATCCATGTATGAACTAATGATGAAGGTTAGACAGTCCACATCTTTAGATCTTACCCAGTAAAAAAAGTGTTCATATTTGTGTTAATCAATTTCGTAATGGCACAATTAGATACTCTATTTGCTAAATTTTTACCGAACTCGAACCACCGACCTCTAGGTTACGAGTCCGCCACCAAATCGATCAAGCGGCTTAAGATCGGTTATCTCACTTAGTGCCAACATACAAAATTGCAAAAATATCACAACTAAGAATTTATTTTGTTTTTTTTTTAATTTGGGATTAACGTCGCTTTCAACTCCATGGTCATATCACGAAAGGGGTGTTACCTTCCATTCGTAGGAACCTCACAAAACTGCTACCCACATTAACCTCATTCAGTCTGGGTTGAGTCGAAATGCCAGCATCACGAAGTCGTCACCTCTCTGCACGTTGGCGTTGCTTAACTTATGTGATCTTACGAGAACCGGTGCATTCAATGCGCCATCAACGCTGGCTCAATTCGTACTTCTGTTCTTAACAGTTAAGAAACTTTGTCCATATTTTTATATATTTTCTTTGAAACTTTCAATGATAATACTTCCATACCGCCTGAGAACTAGGGTACTGACCACTTTGACATTTACAATGGAACAGCGCTAATGATTCAATTTGCACCGTCACCCGCCAGTTCATTAATCCTGCTACCTGCGGGTTACCTAGGCAACCAACGTGGAATTGTAAACACATTCGACTTAACTCTAATAACCAGTGGCCTTGTCTAGACCTGCGGGCCCAAATAATTTCAAACAAGTAGGTACAATGACATTGAATTTGAAACCGGAGCCAGTGAGAATGACACAGGGGTGAAATGCTAGCCTTTCGATCACATTCTGGAGGCTGGTCCAGTATAAATACATTTGGTCTTGCTGACCAGAGTATCAGTTCAGTCTTGGTCCTCAATCAGAGCAGTCAACCAACATGTACGCAAAGGTTCGTTGGTTTGTTTGATCATTTTTAATATTTTTTTGGTTTAACCGACTTCGGAAGCTCGATCAATGAGGCGGCGGACTCGTGACCTGAAGGTCTTTGGTTCGAGTCCCAAGTTCGGCAAGGGTTTAGTAGAGCGAATTAAAGTAATTGTGATTGGCACAAATGTGATAACATTAATTTATTGAATAAAACTCATTTCGTGCCTTATCTTGTTTACGTCGACATCGGTCGAAGTGTTTTTTACAAATAATTTTTTCTCCATTTACACTTTACAATATCCTGTACTGTAAAGTAGCTAATACGGTTTTGTGCTTCCAAAATAAAAAAAATTGCCAGTTGTTCAAGTTTGTCAAACTTACAAAGTATTAACTCTACAATACATAATATTATGTATTCAAAGTTTAAAGTTATGGCATACCTGTTATACTTAGTTTGTTCTCAAAATAGAAGAACTGTTAAATATTAGTAGATAATAATTTGATTTTTTGTACTCCAATTTCTTAAATCACCCTTCTCAAGTTGTGCCCTCTCTGTTCACAGATCGCTTTACTCGTCGCCTTCGTGGCAGCCGTGCACTCGGCTCCACAGTACGGTCCTCCCCCTCCCCCACCTCCACCAGCCTACCATGCCCCGCCCCCCGCCTACAAGCCCGCCTACAAGCCAGAGTACCCGGACGCCCCACCCAAGTACGACTTCAACTACGAGGTGGCCGACTCCTACACCGGAGACTACCACAGCCAGCACGAGACCAGGGACGGCGACTACGTCGTAGGCGTCTACAGTCTCATCGAAGCCGACGGCACCAAGCGAGTCGTCGAGTACACCGCTGACGCCCACTCCGGCTTCAACGCAGTCGTGAAGAAAGAAGGCACGCCCTCGTACAAGCCAGCGCCAGCCCCCGCCTACAAACCAGCCCCACCTCCGGCCTACGCTCCTCCTCCACCACCAGCTTACGCTCCACCCCCTCCACCAGCCTACAAGCCAGCACCTCCCCCAGCCTACAAGCCAGCTCCTCCCCCAGCATACAAGCCCGCCCCACCTCCAGCTTATGCCCCACCCCCACCAGCCTATGCCCCACCCCCACCAGCCTACGCACCACCCCCACCACCTCCCAAGTACTAGAACACTTTCCCGTCGGTACTGAAAAGTATAAAGCCAAATATTCTCCATTCGTTTTCACAAGTTCACCTGTACATATGTTCGCCACCATTATGTGTTTGAGTTACCTAGATTATTTATTTATTTATTATGAACTATTTATTTGCCAATAAAGTTTACAAGTTCTGGAAACGGTTTTAAAAGTAGGTGTTTCTGAAACACTTCGAATTGAACTGTTTTCACAATTTGTCAAGTTGTATCAAGATAATTTCTTCTTCTCTTCTTATTTCAATTAGATCTTATTCACTCTACCTTTTCTCAAAGCTACATTATATCGACGTTGAAGTCTCGTCTTCCACTTGTTTCTGTCCAGGTCATCCTTCCTATTGCACTGCTTCTCACTCAAATCTACATCTACGTTATATCTCTCCACCTGAGCTTGGGGCTCCCTCTTTTCCTCTTTCCTTCACCTCTAGTTTCTCACTTTTCCTTCTCACATAGTCACCATCATTTCTCTTAACCCAGATAACGCGGTGAAATTTTTTGTTTTATTTTTTTGGAGTGATATAAATTGAGTCCTGAATCAAAATAAGTGCTGTCAACTTATCACTGGGACTCAAAACAAAGAGCTTGAGATGTCGCCAACTAACCTCAACAAGCTGAATGAATTAGAAAAATCCACAACGTAGTACCTTTCACCAGATGGGGCTGACGTCCTTC
Organism: Bactericera cockerelli; assembly: GCA_024516035.1. Taxonomy (NCBI): domain Eukaryota; kingdom Metazoa; phylum Arthropoda; class Insecta; order Hemiptera; family Triozidae; genus Bactericera; species Bactericera cockerelli. Next base: position 61,998,743 of record CM044955.1, on the reverse strand, counting down.
CAGAAGGACGTCCTTCTTGAAGGACGTCAGCCCCATCTGGGATGTGTCGAAATCAGATCAGTCCACTTTTTTGACTTGTTCTTTCTAAAAGCCCTACCTTCAAACTTCCACTGATTTCCTACCTAAAGTCTCCTTATTATAACATACATCCATTTAAACATTTTTGTTACTTTCTCTTTCGTGCGTTTGTTATCAATCAGGGACTCATTCCAGAAAGGATTCTCCGAATCCCCATTTTTCCCTTTCAACCGTCATAATTCGTTCAAAAAACGCACTTCCTGACCCCTGACTGCATTAATAAATCGAAGTTTGATAGTTGAAAGGGAGATTTAAATACGCGAATGACTTAGGTAATAGTAAAAGCGGTACCAAAAAAAAAAAAAAAATAGAAAAAAAAGGTGATTTTAGAGCGAGCTTTTGGAATGAGGCCCAAGTCTATCTCTGATCAAAGTTTGGATATATCTGCCTCATCGTGTTAAACCCCTGAACAAAACCTTCATGAATAAATAGTCAATAATAATAAGTTGGCATCTCTTCATTCTCTTCACAATTTCGAAAACTCCATCGAATGACTGAACACAAGTCCGTTTTGATTGCCTTTGATTGTTTGATTTTCATTTCAAGATTTGATTGTCTTCTTCAAGTTTTTTCTATACTTCCTTTGGTTGCATTCAGAATACTCGAGTAGGAGAATGCAGACTTCACCAACTGAAAAAGAACATTTAATTTTAATAAATGGTGTTGTTGCAGCCGTGACGTCATTAACAACAGATTGGGCGTCCGTCGTCCAGAAAGAACTCTAGCTTTCAAAATCGCCAAATGCCCTTTCAACCGTCAATGTTCCTAATGCATTCAAATAGTACGTTATGTGAACAAAATTCGACCGTTGAAAGTTGAAAGAGAGATTTGGGCATTTTGTCATTGAGAGTGTATTCTAAAATGAGACTTCTCTCCTAATTCTCTTCCGGTTGGATCTAGGGATTGTTCCATGAATCTACAGGAGTTAGGGAGTTGGAATTTGCTGGAGAGTTGAACCAAAAGAAATCCGGGTTTAAATTTCATATATCTAACATGGATCTAAATATTGTATACAATTATACACACAAAAAGAGATAAACGTATACACACATAAGTCTTAGCTAAAGAGCGGGGTCATTGCTTATGGTGGGGTTATTGATGCCTTCCACCCCACCCTATGTATGAAACTACTTTTAAAAAATGTAATCTAAAAAATGAACACAATACTTCCGATTTCTAATATTAGAAGTTTATCTGAAGTAAAATAAGGTCCAAATCAAAATACTCCCGATTTCCAAATACTCGTATTAATAACAATACTCTTTAGTGGAAAGTAACCACCAGGCGTGGTTAACGCTCAAAGCATTTTCTACCACCTAACCCTCAGAGTCTTATTATCATGTGGTCACGAACTCAAATTCATGAGAAAAAATTCATGCATTGGGTGGGAATCGAACCAACGGATCCCTACGCTACCTGGATTACCAGACTAGCGCGTTTAACCACTTGACTACAAGTGTACTTATTCTGCTTACATTGAGGAAGGTATCCATCGTCGCCTCGGTGGAAAGTCCACCCAGGGTGTATTTCACTTCCTTGGTGGTTCTCGTCATGACGAACTTGATGTTGGACAGTAGCTCCTGCTTGTGGATCACCTGGTACCAAGGCCGGAAATAGAGAATTTCCACTGGTCGGGAGGTCTACGAATGAGAAGAGAAAAGAAATCACAAATTGGTTTGACCTCACCTGAAGGCACCCTTAGGATGATTTTGTAATGATCTCAACCTAATTATTGATTTATTTTTTTAGGATATCAATAAAAATGAATGATTTTATTTTATGTAAGAATAGACAGGGACCAGACAGACAGGGAGGCTGAGATAGGTGATTTTAAAATAGAAATCATATTTTAATTATATTTAAAAAAAAACTAAGAATTTTTTCACAAGAAATCCTTTTTGGAACTACACTGTCTCCCATTGTATCTCATTTGGAAATTAGAGTGGTGTATATAACTATAAAGTTGAAAAACACCACTGTAATATAATAGAATATAGAAAGTTAGATAGATTTGGTAGTTGTTACTAAATACTACGAGTGGCATGGGTCCCATTGCATGAAGAATCAGTCCTTTAGTTGGTAATAAACACAAACTATGAGGGGGAGATAATTTATGGGCTTCTTAACACCAACCCTGTTGTAAGTTTGTTGTATTTGTTACATCTTTCCGTTTCTAAAACGCAAAAACCGGTGAAGCCACAACGTGTTTTACACAAGGAAATGTACTGTCGAGCTTTTTTTAAGGTTTACAAGAGTTCTTACTGAAATTATTGGTTTCAAGATTGAAGATTAGTCTGTTTATTCAGTCGACCATTTCACCATTCCGATAGAATGGATATTTTTTTCCCCCCCAATATGGTTCGGTTAACTGAAAGTGACCAAAATTCGGTGGTGCAGTTCTTGGTTAGACACAATAACGAACTCGACTGCAAAAGGCATCGTGATGAAATGCTGTAACTTGAGATGGCCTGCAGTAAGGACTTTGTAGTTCAATCGCCCAACAGGGGTGGATGGAGGGATCTTACAAAAAAAGTTGAAAAGTACTATTGGCAAGTTCAACCTACCAGTTCACTGATGGTCTGAAAGAACCACATGATAGAGAATGTCACTATGAGAGCCATGCTGATGAGGAAAGCTGCTTTCGAGTTTTGCGGGTCGAATCCATACTGAAAGCCGAAGTTAGTTGCTAAATTTAATATCTATGGTCTATGGTTATTCCTTGACAAATGCCAAAAAAAAAAAAAAAAAAAAAAAAAAAAACACAATACTTTCGATTTCTAATACATATTAGGAATTCTACGGAAGTAATTTTTTTTTTATTAAACTATGCATTATTAATTTTCTTTAATGTGGGCTGTTGACTGTGAACGTCTGAAATGAATTTATAGAACAAGCAAACTTTTTAATCTATCTTAGACTTCTCAAGGAACAGTCTTGGGACTTTGCAACAAATTCTGGCTGACGTCCCAAAAGAGGCAAATTTGTTTATCAAATCTTTGGTTCACTATTTTCAAGTATCTTTTAAACGACGCTTTGTTAAATGTTTCCAGGTATGTTCTGATATACATGTACATCTAGTACAACTTCTCACTTTTCCGTTTATACTAATTATACAGATGTCTTTTTTTAATTATTAAAACTTAAACGGAGTTTTCAACCATAGAAATCATTTATTTGTCCTATCAAAAAAAAAAAAAAAAAAAAAAAAAAAAAAAAAATGAGAGGTGACCCCATAAACCATAGATGAAATCTCCAAATACAAGAGAATTTTGTCTAAAAAGTAATTGCTGGAGCCACTTGTGGAGGTATTGACCACCACCGCGACGGGCGCACTTTCGCGTTACCTTAGAGATATCAAAAAATTTACGGGAATCGAACCACGTCACCGCCGCTGTCGAAAATAAAAACATGCGCTACCAACCTTAGCAGGCGGTCACAACGAGGACCCTGGCATATACCCTACACCCCAGACCCTGGTACCTACTGCTTGATATAGACAACTTACATTCAATAGCATCGTTAGATTATTTTACGAGGTACTGCCTCTACCCCAAGGTTCAGGGTATAGGCCCCCGTTGTGTCCGCGCACTCACCATCACTATCTCGAAAAAGGAAATGGCCAGGAAAATGACGCCCATGGAGAAGGCCACGAAGATGAGGGAAGAGATGATGCTCGAGTAGTACTCCATGGCTTTCAACAGCTTCTGGTGCAGCCTCAGGACGCCCCTGAAGGGAATGTTGGCCTCGTTGTGGGCGTTGCAGTCGTCCTCAGGGCAGAGGTAGAAGTGCTCGAAGTACAGGTTGGTGATCTCGTTCATGGACTGGAGGAAGTAGACGATGGAGAGGTAGCAGGAGAGGACGGGGATGAAGTAGGCGAGGTTGAGAGCCATCTGGATGTTCTGGAAGAAAATATTTTTATTTACAGGGTGCGCCAGAATAACCTGACGAGTTTAAAATGTTAACTATCAAGTCATAACTTGTCGTAGATGGTTGATGTTAATGTCATTTTGTTTCCAATAAAAGCGGATTTGGTTACAATGGAGTCGTGGACACATGCGCATCGTGCTTTTGTTGTAGAGACATTTTTTAAAAGTGGTGATTCTGTGGCAATTACTCAGAGAAAGTTTCGGACTCACTCACTATCTCTCTGCTTGTGACTATTTTCTTTGGGGTTACCTCAAAAGTAAAGTCTATTTGCATAAGCCAAGGACTGTAGATGACTTGAAGAGACTAACTCTTCAAGAAAATCGTGCAATACACCTGAATATGCTTGAGAAAGTCATGGACAATTTTTCGACCAAAATTGACGAGTGTAGGTATCAGAAATGGAGGTAAACATTTGACCAACATTATCTTTCAGAAATAATTCAAATATTCAAAAAATCATGTATTAAAATAAATCCGCATGTCTTCTCTTACAAATAACACAAAAATTATTGTTCTAACTTAAAAATTGCTTGTTTAGTATCATTTTTAAACTCGTCAGGTTATTCTGGCGCACCCTGTATTAAGATGAGTGTTTCACAGCCGGTTTTTTTTCGTAGCCATGAAACAATAGCTAGTGTAGACGCTTGTGGTGTGTGTTGTAGCTTGCCCATCCCGTAGTATGCCTCCCCTCTGATGGGCGAGAAATGACACGTTTCCCATTTAGGTGATGGGTCAACACGAGCGCACCGGAAGGTAACCCTCACAAACAACTGTAAACAAATTTTGAATACAATTTTTTTGTCGGCTTGGGGAATCGAACCCGGGACCTTACGCAAGGCGAGTGCTTAACGACTTAACTGGAAGAAAATATGGATGTTCTAGAATATCTAGAAGATATTCCAGAAGATTTTACGTAAAGAAAAAAAAAAAAAAAAAAAAACAAAAAAACAATGACCCAGTCATCAAGGAATTTAAGCTTGGACACCATTTTTTATCTAGTGTCCAAAAAATAAAGGAGACGTAGATCTTATCCTGTTTTACAATTTGACCCATACAGCCATTTGAAAAGACGCGTGGAACCCCAAAACAGAGCTCACCTGCAGTAAGGCTATCATCCAGAACACAGTGGCGCTCTCCCGAGGCCTTGTGCCGTAGTAGAGTTCGAAGCTCATCGGGATTTCCGAGTAGTTCGTTTGGGCCCCGTGCTGGATGTAATGGATCAGAGGGATCTGCAGGTTGCTCATGACGGCTAAGGGCAGAGTCAGCAGGAGAAAGAGCGGGACAAAGTTTGAGACGAAGCTGTACTTGTCCAACAGAGGTGCGGAGATTTTCGGTGAAATACCGACGGCGACTTTAACCATATCTGCTGGCAGAAATAAAATGTCTCGCTAGAGAACTATAAACAGAGAACGGACTAGCCAACCTATCATGGCAGGCTAGCTTTCAGTTATTGAGAGGAGGTAATTTCCACTGAATTCAAACTCTTGAGATGGGTGGGGCTAGCTATTAGCCCCACCCAGTCTTGATGAGGTTAATGCGAGTAGGTGATTTATATGTTTCCACCAAATGGGACTGAAAAACGCCGTCTAGAATAATTTATTTTTGATGTTAAAAAAAACATTAAAACAACATCATTAGTGAAATTAAAACTAATATTTACCAGACGCAAGAGTCTAGAGAGGTTAAGAAGTCTTTGGTAGCTCAATAACTCCACACAGACTCTGGAGGTTGGTGTTTCAAGTCAGAAGTAAGGCAAACATTAGTTCGAAGAGTTCGAGCAACCAGGAATTTGTGGAAAACACCAAATATGATTGTGATGAACTTAAAATAACGTAACACTTGCCATCGATCTGACCCATCAGACTTTCCAAATCCGTTTTGTAAATGATGAAATGGAGATGGGCGATGACGCCCGTCAAGGAGATGCAAGGCAGCGACATGCCTTGGATACCCTGCACCACTCTGCCACCAGAGATGTTGGCGGAGATGTCGTAAATGTTGTAGAAAGCGGCGAACAGCGTGAAAGCCATCACGAAGACTTGTTGCGTGTACGCACGCGCGTACTGCGGCCAGCTCCAGTGCTTGCGGTCCATCTTGTAGCCGCACAGTTGCAGCAGGTAGACGTTCAGCTTGAGAAATCTCTTGCGCGTCCAGGGCAGGTGGGCCATGATGAGCTTGGCTGGGAGAGAAAGACAAAGTTACACATTGGCTTTTGGACTGTTTAAATACATAAAACAAACATAAACCACTACACTTGGTAGGCGACCACAACGAGGACCCTAGACCTATAATCTACACCCCAAACTCTGGTACCTACAGCTTGATATAGAGGATTTTCGGGACTCCGTTGTGGCCGTTTACATTTTTTTTGCCATTGTATTACAAATAATATACATATTTTATGAAATGTATTTTTATATATATTTTTTTTTACAAATAAAATATTTCCTCCATTTTTTAAAAAAAAATATTTACTTTTTTACATTTATGAACATAATAATTTAGATTATTTTACGTGGTACTTGGCTTCACCCCAGGTTCCATGCTTTCGTTGTCTTCGCGCACCCATTCCGTCTCACTTTGCACTAAGGTCTTGATTTTTCGATAATAAAATATGTTGAGCAAAAGTATCAACACAATTTACATCACCGATTATATCTTTAAAAAAAAAAAAAAAAAAATGGGTTTAACGTCGCGGTCAGCTGCATGGTCAATGATGACAGTGGTGTTACCCTCTATTCACAGGAAACTCACAAACCTGCTACCCACATTCACCACACTCGGCCTGTGTTGGACGGGAATGCGAAGTCTGCACCTCGCTTTACGTTGCTTAACTTTGGTGATCTTCCGAGATACGCGCCATGGACCGACGCTGGCGAAAAATTAAAACTTACTCTTCACAATTTTCGCCATAGAAATCTTTTTCATCGTCGATCGTTCTTGCAAATAGAAGGTTAGGTAAAAAAATTGACCTCAAATTGATTTGGGAAATGTCACTTTACAGATATTTAAAAAATATTTCTACTATCTGATTTTTAGAAGAATTCCTTTGGAAATTAGGTATTATCAATCAAACACTAGTTTTCTGATTTTTAAGAAAAAAAAACTTTTGGAAATTAGCTATTTATTACCAATCGAACATTGATTTTCTGATATTTAAGTAAAAAAATCCTTTGAAAATTAGCTATTATCAATCAAACATTGGTTTTCTGATTTTTAAGTAAAAAAATCCTTTGGAAATTAGGTATTTTCAATAAAATATTAGTTTTCTGATTTTTCAGTTGCAAATGTAAGTTTGCAAATACCAAATGCTCTCATTGAACTGTTCCCACTGAATTGAAAATTCGAGATTTTTTTTTTAATGAACAATTATTTAAAGAGAGGTGTCTAGAACAATCGAAGTCCTTGCCCCAAAGTCGAGATTTTGTTCCCAGTAATTAGTTATGTCGCGGGGCATATAATGAGGACTTACGTCTCAAGGGTAGATTAATGAGGGACTAATTAGGCTGCTACACCTGTCAACTTTCCCGTAGTTAAAATGTCTCTTTTTTCTTTAGGGCGTTCTTCACACCTCGGCCGATGTGTTTCATCATAATTGACTCTGTCGTGATAAAATGACCTGCAAATGAAAGCCGGCGTTAACCCCCAAAAAAATCATTGACTCCTTCTGAGAAGCTCTAGGGACAATTAAATCAATTCAAAATAGGGCCCGAAAGATGATGCTTTTTGAGTTCAATGTCCCTTTTACCCTATAAGATTCCTGCCTCCACGGTGTAATGGTTCTGACTACTGCCCGTAGTCCAGAGGTCTTGAGTTCGACTCCCGGTTGGGACAGACTTTTCCAAGAAAATTCTGTCCCTTCCAAACACGTGAGGCTGGCATTTTCGGCCCTACCCAGGCTGGGTGAGGTTCATGTTAGTAGATTGTACATGATTCCCAGCGAATGGAGGGTAAAACCCCCGACTATCTCAAATCAGGACGTTAAAAAAGAATAGAATCAATGGACATGAAAGGAGCCTCGACATTGGATCTAGGCGTCCATATAATCCTCTCACCACCGTGAGTTAGGTATCAATAACTATCTCACGGACACGGAATTACAGATCTAATTAGGTCGCAGTGTTAATTTTATTGGTTTCACTAAAAACCCTGCAACCAGGTCAGATAATAATACCCTCCAAGATATCTAAGGTCATGTCGAGACGGGGGTTTCACCTTCTTTTCAGTGCAAACTTACCATTCAGCTATTAGCCTCATCAAACGGCCTGGGTTGGGTCGGACATTGTTGGCATCACGAATATTTGTCTGTCCCGGTAGCTCAGAGGTTGTGGATTCGAAACTCAGCGATGACAAGACATGTTCTCCTACCATTTGGGATTTTGACTGAATAATAATACGTTTTGGGCTTACTGATGAAATAATGGGACTCATTAGTTCTCATTTGTAAGGGATACCTTCCGGTGCGCTCGTGTTGACCCAGCACCTAATTGGAAAGCATTAACCTCGCCTGGTGGTTACCTTCCACTAAAGAGTGCTATTGTTATTACTTACATATTTGATAAATTCTTTATTTTTTATTGCTGATAGTAGAGATCCTCAGGTTTTTTACTTTCTATTAATAAAAAGTGGCCCAACACATGCTTTGCATTATGAGTCCCTTAAACTTGCCGAATATTACCTATAAGGTATAGAAAATATTGTTTTCGGTCGGTTTTTCCGAGGTGTTTTCTGCTGATTCCATGCTGGTATCTCGAGTATTTTAGAAATCTATCCTTTCTGCATGAGCAAGAAATATCTGGACAACCTTGCAAAACTCGGTCAGGGGTCTTTCCAGTGCACCACTTTTCCAATTCGACTTCTGTAAATTGCTCTCATAAATAACCCCATTAAAAAACCATACGAAAGAAATGTTTATGGCTCTAATGTCACCTTTTTTTGATATTAAGGCAGCAAAATTTGTAATTGTTTTCTGTGTTCGTTTCTAGCCTTGCGTTTGTCCGTAGGCAAATATTTCTTTTCGCGTTACTAATTCTTGTTGGCTCTGACATTGACTTTAACTGGATCAAACCCATAAGCACGTTAACTGCTAGACACCTAAGCTAGGACTCCACCTACAAATCCCGGGGGTGAGTTATGTCGTCTGGCTCAGCCGGCAAAACCAAATTCGTATAAAAGCATTTGATTTCGGTGTCCAATGCATCAGTTCTTGTTCAGTTCTCTACAGTAACACAGCTCAGCTTCATCATGTTTGCAAAGGTTGGTGAAAAACTTTTCTATTTAATTTCAAACCAAGACCAAGTTGTAAACCTCTTTTTCATTTCAAACCAAGACCAAGTTGTGAACCTTTTTTTTTCAAACCAAGACCAAGTTGTACTTTAAAACCAAATTTCAACAGCTGCTGTTTTGAGTAATAGTTTAGTTCAGTTTTTCCGATGGATTTTCAAAGTGTGGCTTCGTAAGGTGTCGCGTCCTGCAGTTCTAGAAATACAGTTTCTTTTCATACACTTTTCTAGACGAGAATCTACTGAAATCAGTACCTACCTCTTTTGTGTACCTAGTTGTCACTCAAGAGCCAGACTGTCCCTCAAGTCGGGATGTAGTGTGCTGTGATTGGTTGAAACTCCAGCTTGAAAGAGGGTCTGGCTTATCTTAAATTTAATCCTGTTCTTTTTTTATCTATCAAGCTACCGACCTCAGTAGCTTGATCGATAAGGCGGCGGACTTGTAACCTGAAGGTCGATGGTTCAAGTCCTGGTTTCAGCGTAGATTTAGTAAAATGAGTTTGAGTGGTTGTGATATCACGACAGTGATTAACAGAAATATGATAACTGTTATTTTCTTTATAATTCAGCACGAGTAGTGAAGAGTGTTTGTGAGTTTTTGGGCGCTGTATCTTGGATGAGTAGGAATTTGTGAAGGAATTTAAAGTAATACTGAGCCAGGGTCGATGACGAGTTGAATGCACCTGTTCTCGTAGGATCACCGAAGTTAAGCAACGTCCAGCGAAGTGTAGACTTCGTGATGCTCTCATTCCGGCCCAACCTATGCTGGGTGAGGTTCATGTGGGTGGCAAGTTTGTGAGTTTTTTGCGAATGGAGCTACCCTCCATTTGTGATATGACCATGCAGTTGAAAGGGACTTTAAACCATTGTAAATTTCCTTACAGTTAACCGAAAAACAGAATAATATAATCTTCATTTTAATAGTAGAAAATTTCCAAGTCGATCGAAAGCACTTTTCAAGTCTATTAATTAACCCTCTCTCTCTAATAACGCATTAATACTCTTGATCGCCTTTCCTTGTGAACTATTAAGTTAAAGACACCCACGCACTATGAATTATTTTGAATTGGGCTATTAATATGTGTATAATTAAATGCTACCTGTAGAATAGATAAATTTATTTCACCTAATATAGTCCAATGGGATAGAGTCCAATGTAGTCCAATTGGTCCTATAATACATTTTTTATTACTTTTTTTACCTAGGAATACAGTAATTTTCAATTCATAGTACGTATTTCGTTGAAGACTTTACGTTACATATGTGGTAATACAGGGTGGATCATTATATCGGGTTTTCCTTGTTCATTTGCTTATTCACTGATGACTACAGAAGAAGATTCAGGACTTCTTTAAGTCATTATTACGGAACTCTGGAAATACACAGGACAATACGAGTATTTATGTTTAGGAATATCTACAATAATAATTATAGTATGTTATCTACAGTAGTATAGTATGTTATCTACAGTATTCCCTATAGTATGGTAAAGTAATGCTGTATTTAATTATTTATCATTAGGTATTTTTTTGGTAGAGAGGAATCAAAGGACACAATTGGCTCTGTCCATCCAGCGGTCGATTAACGGTTCTGTGAATCATAGGTTTACACCGTACACATCTTGCTGAATAAAAATTTTACTTTACCTAACACGTGGAGAAAAAATCAAATTTGGACGAAAACATCGTCAACAAAGTTCATCATTTCTGATTTTCAATTCTCTTTCTGCCCTTTTCAGATCGCCCTTCTTGTCGCCTTCGTGGCCGCCGCCTCCTCTCAATACGCCCCTCCCCCTCCTCCCGCCTACCACGCCCCGCCCCCAGCCTACAAGCCCGCCTACAAGCCGGACTACCCCGAGGCGCCCGCCAAGTACGAGTTCGCGTACGACATCGCTGACGCCCACACGGGCGACTACCACAGCCAATCGGAGAAGAGAGACGGCGACCATGTTGTCGGCACCTACTCCCTGATCGAGGCCGACGGCACCCGACGTGTGGTCGAGTACAGCGACGAGGGCTACGGCTTCAACGCCGTCGTGAAGAAGGAAGGTGCCCCCGCCCCCTACAAGCCAGCTCCACCTCCCGCCTACAAGCCCGCCCCTCCTCCAGCCTACGCTCCACCCCCTCCCCCCGCATACCCCGCACCGTACAAACCCAAATACTAAGCTCCGCCCACTCTCTCCCCTCTCGTGTTACTCCAGTTGTACATAACTTAAACTAGAGACCTGGGCCTCGTTTCAAAAAGTGATCTCGCTCTCAAATCCCCGAATCTCGCCTCCGACCGTCGAATTTCGTGCGAATAATGTATTCAGAAAGTCCGTTATTTGAACGAAATTTGTTGAAGGGGAGATTTGGAGATTCTGAGTGAGAATACTTCCTGGAACGGGACCCTCCTCTACCTATTTATTTATTTTGTTGAATTGTGTTTTGTAAATACAATGCCTATTTATTGAAGAAAATATAAAGCCTTACTATTTCTGAAAACTATTTTGCTTCAAGCAAAACGGTTTTTACAGCTAGTAAGAGTCATATTGCAGTCAGAAAATCTTGTTTTGTCTTTTGTAAAAGAACTATTAGGTAGTTAGTTGGGTTGTCATAATTTTGCCAATCACAACTACTAAAACTAGCTTCACTAAGTTTTTGCTTAACATGGGACTTGAACCACCAACCTCCAGATTACAATTCCGCCGCCTTATCGATCGAGCTACCTGAGGTATTTTCTAGAGTAAGTCCCACAGCGGTATGGTTTAGCATTGATGAGGAGCCGCGGGTTTCAGTACGGGTAGACAGCCATGGATACCGGGTGGTCCATGCCTAAGTCGCAACCTCTTCGGTTTATTAATATTATTTCTAACAGCATTTTAACATCGAGATTCAATCCCAGGTCATCGGGTGTGCAAGCATAGTTCTCTACTACACTCGACCATGGTGATTGGTGACCGTCCCTTGAAATTCTATTTGCCTTTAGTTGTGTTTAAAAATAATCTGCTTGACGTCACAACATACAATAAAATAATTCAGAATAATCAGTATAAACAGATTTTTTTTAAAAAAATAAATAAAATATAAACGTCTTCAAACTGTCCTGGCCTTTGTTTCAGAAAGCGCTCTCACTCTCATAATCTCCAAATCTCCCTTTGAACCATCACACAACGCATTCTGATCGGTTAGTTTGAATGAAATAACCAATCAGAGTGTGTTGTGTGACGGTTGAAAGTGAGATTTGGGGATTATGAGAGTGGAGAGTGTTTTCTGAAACGAAGGTCTGGTAACAATAGCTCTCGTTAGGTGGCAGTGTTAAGTGTATGGAGTTTTCCCTGAAACCCTACAACTAGGTCAGATGATAAACCACACCTATGGTTAAACCAACTCTTGCCGCCTGGTTTTCAGACCTACAATGGGACTAAAGCCTAAAAAAAAATATACAGTCGAACCTGTGGATATAAAAGAACTCAAGAGACAGATTTTTTTCTCTCTTTTACCAGGTTTCTCTTAAGAAGAGGTTATTTTTCATCATAGAGAAGTAAATATCAATTACATCAAAGTTTCTCTTATAAAAAACTCTTATAAACTTCTATATTATATATATATTATATAATTCAGTTCTCTCATATCCATTTTCAACTGTATACCTACATATATTTAATTTATTTCTTTCTCTGATAATTCACAATACTAGGTACCTAGGTAGTTATCAAAGTTCAACTTGTTTCTTAGCTTTCTCTCTTTCTCCCTATCTCTCTCTCTTACTTCCTCTCTCCCCCTCCCTCTATCTCTCTCTCTCTCTCTCTCTCTCAATATATAAGCAAAACTCAAGAATGCCCAAAGTGGAAACTTCCATCCTCTTAATTTTCTTCCGAGTTCATTCTTAACAGTGCCTTGAAATTTAACGAATTATGAAATGTGCAATAATCGTATGTGAAGAGATTTAAGTAGGTAGGTTGTACAATGGTACATAGCTGAATGAAGTTCTTGGGACCCCTAAAACGTGTTACGGCACTGAAAACTGACTATCGATTTTTTCCTTTCTATAAGATATAGAAAGTAAAATTTTAGATGCCAATCATGCACACAATACTGTCGTTAATGGTTCAAAATTCATGGACTTTTCGTTTTTTCCTTTTTTTTTCTACATACTTTTCACAAGAATTTATTTAATTTTATTTACTTTAACTTAAATTTATTTAGGTTTACTTTTAACAACTTTCAAATATCAACATGCCTGCTCCATATTCACATTCAACACCCCGCACTTTGTCTGGTGACGTCCTGGCTACATGACCTACCCAACTCCATTTTTTGTTCAACAATGTTATCTGTCAACATCTTTTATTTGCGTTTTACTTCTTATGTCTTTGTTTTTAACTCGATCTTTCAGGGCGAAATAATAGACAAATTCTATATCACAAGTTATTACTAAGCGTCGGATTTCCCTATACAGTATGCAATCCGCGACTTAGCACCACAGAGGTTATCCAAATACGTGTATTTTTTTTTTATATGTTTGAAGTAACTATAAAATCCTTAGTATATTTATTTTTCAAATTCAACAATATTTCAATACATCTTTCAAATTCTTAATCATCGATCATTTGGAGGGGATTTCCTGATGGAAAAGTCCCCAGAATGCAGCCTGCATTGCCTCTTTGCACTGCCAAGGAAATACGCTGGAACAAATAAGATTTTGCCAGCGGATTTCCTGTCGAACTTATCAATCGTTTGCCAATCTCTGTCACGATTCTTCTTGTTCCTTCACTCCATGGGCCCAGCGTCTCAAAAGCGAGGGGTTCGAAAATATAGTTCTGATTAATTTTTTTTGATGTAACATGGAAATTATAATTTATTTAAAAATTATTACATTCATTTCTATCTTCAAATTTGAAATTCAAATTCTATCTAAATTTGAAGCACACCACATCCATCTTCAACTTCATATCTCCTCAACTTATATCTTGAACCTCTCAATCTGAGAGAAACAGCCCGAATCAAAGCAACCTGTACTTTTGTTTTGACCCAACCAACAATTCTATTGTAAGGTTTTGTCCACTTGTTGGATAATGTGTTTGCCATTTAGTTCTGATTAATTAATTAATCAGAACTATATGAAAACGTGTATTAATTCCGCCCTTAATTTTATACCTATCTCTCCATTCTTCTTCATCAAATATCTCATGAGGCAATGTTAATTGTCTGATACTATCCGCACTGATTTCAGATGTTTTGATCCACTCTCATGTCCACCAGTATTTCGGCGATTTGGGCGCACCCTGTATATTAGTTTTGCAGTAGGAACAGGAATTTAGTGCGGGTCCTAATGCATTTAGTATATTGACCATACTAACCAACTAACCATGTAATAACTATGTATCAAATGTATCATCATTTACTGTAGTTCCTAATAAATTATAAAGAAGCTACATTTTTGTGTTCGACTGACCACACCAATTATCATAAAGAGCTACCGAAAATCCTTGACATGATAAATGAGAATCTAAAGATTGATTTAGCAAGTTTTAGGATTCACATCCCGTACACAATATGTGAAGGTTGGGAGGTCAATTCTTAAAATTAGAAGATGGATAGGTCAACTAATTAACAAATTCTTATTACTGCTCGTCTTAATGGAACCCGCCCCTTGCGAATCGGATTTTGATTCTGCACATTCTTCAGCTATTGAGATTTTTTTTTATGAGAAATTCATTTGCTTCATTTTCCAGTTATTTAAACCCGTTCAAGAGTTATGAGTTTTGATTTTGATAGACGTCGCTGTGGAGTGGTTGGCGTACGGAACTTGGCTCGTTGAACAGTGTCTTTTTCTTCCTTATCTGTAAAAACACTAAGGATAAACTATAAAATAAGATTACCTCAAAGATAAGCCAGACTGTCCCTCAATTTGGAGTTTCAACCAATCACAGCGCATTAAACTCCAACTTAAGAAGTTAAAATACATATATTTATATGTATTTTAACTATTAAAAAGAGGGTTTGCCTTATCTTTGTTGTAAACAAATTTTAAAATTTGGCCCTGGAAAGAACATCCAGGTCTTTTTTTTGGGTTTAATGTCGTTTTCAACTGCATGGTCACATCACGATGGGGGTGTTACCATCCATTAGCAGGAAATTCACAAATCTGCTACCCACAATAATCTCACCCAGCCTGGATTGGGCCGGAATACCAGCGTCACGAAGTCTTCACCTCGCTGGACGATTTGGGCCATTTGTGGAATCAATTCAGTTTATGAACTAATTGTTTTGAATTTGTGAGAGCTATTATACAACTCCTGTAGTATGATAAAACTGGTTTTACTCTATCGAATGCCTTTACAATGTCAATATAAACCGCTGGAAGCGATGTTTATTTGATTGTTTTTGACATTGCAAAAGCATTCGATAAGGTCAAATAAAGAACTCCTTCATAACATTCAAATTTTGTATATAAAGTATTCAAATGAACTCTAGAAAATTTCTAATAACTATTCTGTATGACATTCATTATCGGTTTCAGGACGAGCAGAAGATTCTTTTTTATGGTTTTAACTTTGTGCATAGTTCTAAATAAAGGACGCATCATATAGGAATTTCTTTTAGAAAAAAACCGCCAGAAATAATGCAATGTATGGCTTTGACAGTACTAAAGACAGGTTTATCACGCTCTCTTCCACCCAACCGGTAATCAAGATTCTGATAGCGAAAACAAGATCTTGACACTGATATGATGCTTTCACAAGATTCTGACGGCAAAAACGAGATTTTGATGTTGAGATGATGCTTCCACAAGGTTCTGATAGCAAAAACCAGATTTTGACATTGAGAAGATGCTTCCAGTTGCATCGTGGTCACCGGACTCATATCATAGGGATGAGTACTTGGGTGCGCGTACCTCAAGGTTGTCCGATTGGACCGTCTGTACTTTCACTGCTTCTCGTAATCTCGAGAAGTGTTGGATGGATCCAGGCAACTTTCTCTCTGCAGATTCGAGACCTCAGCCAGTTGGTTACGCGGTGTCATGGCGTCACGATCCCGACCCAAACAGCTGTTTGGCGCAATACTAGTGTTTTTAGTGATAAATAATTTTTTCGACAGCACAGGTAAGTTGGTGTGTTTGCGTTGGGGTACTTTATTGTTGTCTTGTTAGGACATGCCCTCTGTTGTTGGCATTTTCTATTCGAATAATTATTTTTAATTGAAATTTATGATTTAAATAAATGAGAAAAATATTTGAGCTTTTAACTAACAAATTAAATTAGTTTTTCGAAAAAAAAGTCAATTTCTAACTATTGAAAATATTTTATTTTTTTTTTACGTTACCTTCAGAATAGTTGTTCATTCTGTAACATCAGCTAATGTTTTTTTATATAAAATTCTCAGACAATAATGACTTTTCAAATTTTCCTGGGATTTTTTAATAGTCCTTAAAGTTTGAGATTAATTCTGACTGTTGCTTCACATTCTATGGCATTTTTTGGGTTCTTCGTGTATAATTGTACGAGCATATTATAATTATATATGTATTCTAGTCAATGCGAACTTAAGTATATTTTATGAGACTCTGAGGGTTAGGTGATAGAAAATGCTTTGAGCATTAACCTTGCCTGGTGGTTACCTACCTTCCACTAAATAGTGTTAATTTTATTATAATTATTATTACTAGAAAAACACAATAAAATGAGTTTAGTTTATACGGTACAATATAAATCAGTGAAATTGGTCGAACACAAATCATATTTCATGCGTATGTAATTCAGAAGACATTAATCATTATGATTTTATTTAACAACACCTGGTTTTCAATGGTTAACTTCCAATGATTTAGTTCAAAAAGTATACCATTGATAAGTAGAACTAATCAGTTGATTAGTTTTATAACCCTGTTTTAATGTGACTGATAAACACACCCTAAGTGTTATCTGTTAATGTTATACGAGCTAGGTATACGGGATAAACACAATTATTATTATTATTATAAGGATATGTGGATCAGAGCCTCATTGGAGAAAACTTTCTGACTCCCATTATAACCGAAACTCCCTTTCAGTTGCACTTTGATATGGTTATTTGGGTAAACAACACACTCTGATTGGGTAATTTGTGTAAACAACACACTCTGATTGGGTTATTTGGGTAAACAACACACTATGATTGAGTTATTTGGGTAAACAACACACTCTGATCGGGTTATTTGGCTAAACAGTACACTCTGATTGGTTTATTTGAACCGAATCACAGTTTAAATTAAAATTTGGGATTTTCAGAGTGAGAGAGTGGTTTTGCGGAATGAGTCTCAGGTTGTTCATTCGAATCTGGTTCATTGTTGGAATATGGGATTGACTATTTTTGATGCGTATGTAACAATTAATTGACAGTTTACTGTTTGATCAACATTTTGGTGAAGTTTCCAAAGAAACACACCTCCACAACATCAGGGAATATTCTTTTCTAATTGCAAAAAATATTTCATAGACATTGCTATTGTATTCTCGTATAGTACATAATTTATGGATACATACATAGGTATTTACTTATTATAAAACATTTCTTATATACATTTTTTCAATACATACTCGTCTAGTACACTCTTGAATACTACAAACTACAAGTGAACTAAGTGTAAGTGTGTAGTTAGTGTACCTTCTGTGATTGTATTCGTCAGAATAAATTTACTCTATGACCCGAATGCCAAACCTCAAATAGCACAAAGTATGTATGTAGGTAGTAAGTAGTTAGGTACCCAGAATAACAACAAGCATTCGACTGCCTACTCATCTCTTCAGGTGTGATGAATGATGGTGGTCTGAACATTCTCAATATGGATTGCATCATCACTAACTGACTGATTTAATTGTGATATTAATTGACCATTGGCTGTGTGATTGTGTGTAATGTTTTTCATGATGTTCGTGATTAAGTCTATGTTTATGAGCAAATGCATTTTGGCTTCAGTGTTGGGGATAAAATTAAATAACCAAATTTACATTTTTTCGAAAATAATATCCGTCCAATGAATTTTTTTTTAATTTAACATTAACAGTTAATAGTTACTATAGAACAAACACTTCACTTAGAGAATTTGTGAAAGGGAATGAGCCGGCAATACTGGCTGCATTCCCCCTCTGAATGGCCAGGCTCAAACGTTGGATGAGGTATGGTGCTGCTCTCTTATCTCCAGTCTCTTCAACTAATTTGTTTCCTATCTTTTTCCTATTTTCACTTATTTTTGATCTGTACAAATCATACATACTGGTACTTACATCCATGTCCCTCGTCCACTTTTTGCCTCCATGTCTGTCTGCTGCATCTTCTTCTGATAGGTTAAGAGCCACCATATCCTTTCCACTTGGTCCCACCATCTTGCTCTGGGTCGTCCTTTGGGTCGATGTCCCTCCATATAAGCGAACCATACGACATCTCGTAGTTATTAGAGCATCAATAATAAATTTTAATTTTCTTCTTCTGTAACTTGGCAAAGTTCTTTTCAAAATGACCTTTTACCATTACCATCTAATAATTACCAATAACTTTAGGCATGCTTCTTACTCTGGAATCGGAAGAGCAGATAACAAGATTTCATATCATGTGATGGAAAACTATTTTAAACCAACGATTCTAATGAATCTGTTATCACTTTTGTGTTAATCACAATAGTTATGTATATCACAACTACTAAAACTAGTCACTGTGGCAGAGTGAGTTAGCGCGCTAGGCATTGCACACATGGTGACCTGGGTTCGATTCCCAGCGGGGGAGGATTTTTTCTGCTCTGTACTTGGATGCTCGGGGTCCACTCATACCTCGTGAGGAAAAATGAGTAGCTGCTTTGATGTGAAGCAGCGACCAGTGGCAGAATCATAGGCAAAAAAAATAGTACAAGATATTGTAAATTAAAGTGGTAAAGTCCTATGATTCTGCGCTACCCACTAAAATTGTGACATAATAACACAAAGAAAGAGCATTATAACTACTAAAACTAGCTTTACTAAATATTTGCTTAACTTGAGTCTTGAACCACCGACCTCCGATTACAAGACCGCCGCCTTATCGATCAAGCTACTGAGGTTGGTATTCTAACGAATTAACAAAAAAAATAGTAAAAAGTTCTATTCAATAAGAATTGATTTTACATTTGTGTAGGAAGACGATTTGTGAACAACTGTGTTTTTGTTGTTGGAAGCTCATCTTTTCATTTCAATGAGCTTTATGAAATGAAATAGTGCATAGCCATCACCTATGTAAGTATGTTCATGAAACACTAGATGTTATCATTCTCAGTTGATTTTACTATAATCCGGACACTCCTTGTGTAGATATGAGCTTCTTGTGTTGAGCTTCTGTACCTTCCCATCAAGATAGTAAAATATTATAATGATTAGTACGTATTGGAAATCGCTAACAAAGACATTTCCTCATTCCAAGAGTGATGCGTCTTGATCTAGGAGACCTGAAGTGTATCATTATCGGAAAGAGCTTTGAATATCATTAAAGACTTGAGCCTATTAAAACATTCATACGTACTCGTATGTCAGAGAAGTCAAGAAGTCAGCGTTGATGGCACGTTGAACAACTCATTTCTTGTTGTGTCACAAAATTAAGCAACGTTCAGCGATTTCAGTACTTGGTTACTCAAATGTGATAACTCAAATTCAAACCTTATTTGAGGTGGGGAAAGCTCATGCCGAAAAATGTGGAACTCAGACACTTTTCGTCATGAGCTTTCCCCTAATAGATGGTCTTTAACCAAACTATCCTGAGTTGGGCTATTACCAGCCATACTCAGGTGAGATTAATGTGAGCAGCTGAATTGTGAGTTTGGAATGACTGGAATGACCTAGATATTGAAGTTATCATAATTGTGTCAATCACAATAATGATTTTACGATTATTATTCAAAACTCGCTTTACTATTTTTTTTTCTTAACTTGGGACTTGAATTGCCGACCTCCAGGTCACAAGTAAGTCGCCTTATATATCGATCAAACTACCTATGTAGATTTTAAAGAGACCTAATACCTACAATATCAAATTTAAAAAATGTTCCAGTCATTAGCTACAAAGACCAGTGCTGGCCCAGTTTGTCATCGATACATGATTGGCAAGATTATTAAATAAAAATGAGAGCATTATGGAAATCTTTAATCCAAGGTGTGGTCTGATGAACTTTTCCACAGGAAATGACCGTACAATCCGTACATGGCTCACAGAAAAGTTGTTACGTAAGAGAAAGATAGATTCAATAAATGAGCTTCAGAAACAGTTTGTGATTTGGTCAGATACTTCAGATAGTCGATCAATCAGAAAAGTTTTTTTTTTAATTTAATTTGTTCATTTATTCAAGTATAGTACAAAAACACCCAATATCATTATAATACACCGTTAAAGAGATAGTAAAAGAAAAATTAAGAAACGATTTGAAAGAAGGTAGTTAGATACCTCTTGTAAAATAATGATTTAATTTGATAATGTCAAAACATTCAACTTGGAGGGAGACGAATTGATTTTGACCATTCTAAAGTTAATCATAATTTTTAATCAAGACACCTATTATAAGAATTAGAAAAATTAATGTTGTCAACAAACAAACAAACAAAAAATTCGGATAAAAACAAAAGTCTAGACATTAATAAAAACAAAATCGTGACAAAACTTTGGAAATACGCTGCAGTTTTTTTTGTATCAACTACCAATGATAATGAAGATTATGAGATTTTTTGAGCTAGCAGTGATATTCCAAACCATGGGATTGAATAGTTGGACGACAAAACTTTTTAAATACTCACTGAAAACATTTTACCATCAATTGAGCTACAAACGATATTGAAAATCATGAGATGGAATGGAAGAGACCAAACTTTGGAAATACCCACTGAAAACAATTTACTATCAACTGAACTACCATTGATATTGAAGGTCTTTGAAGATTTATGTTGATAAGTACAAATGTTGCAGATAGCGTCACTATTAAAAGAATTCAGACCATCACAGGCCGGTAGACAGGGTGTTTCATGATTGTACCGAAATAATGAAACCAAAGTATAAACCAGAAAGCACTCTCAATCTCAAAAATTTCTATAACTACTCTCTTCCAAACGTCAAATTTCGTTCAAATAACCAAATCAGAGTGTAGTTGAAGGGGAGATTTTGGGTAGGTAATCAGGGTCTCCAATGCTAGCCCTATAGGGCTAGATCTAGCCCTTTTGAGAAAAATCTAGCCCCCTAGCCCTTTTTACTCAAATCTAGCCCTTTTTTCTCAAATCTAGCCCTTTTCCCTCAAATCTAGCCCTTTTTTGAGAATCCGCCAAAAGCTAACAAATGAGTTTAATTCTAAAGTTATCTTCTCTCGAAAAAAAAATCCAATTTTTTTTTATTTTTTGTAACGCCTACTATTCATTTTTACTGCAACAAGCCAAACTCATTTTTACTGAGAATCCTGACTCCTGAAGTGGCAGTTTATGGCAGTTTACCCATTGGCACATTATCATAGCGAATAACTAAATAATCACATTATTACTAACAAAGAACTAAAGAAAAAAATATCAAACAAAAACAATTAATACGTAGGTAAGTAAAAATTAATAAATCTACATTCAAAACGTACTCAAGTAGAGGCGTGATTTGGTAAGTTCTTTTTGCATTTATTTTTCCTACATTTTGATACACAAGAAACAGGAAATGATGAAGAATTAGCTAAACACTAACTATCCCGCTAGAGTGCGACTCGGTCTACTACAAATCAAGTGAAGAATAAATAATAAACCAAAAATAACACGTTTATATCGACTCAAAAGTACCTAATTAATAAATAAATTGTTAATAAAACGGACAGGTAAATATTACCTTAGTGAATACATACAAAAACACAGTTATTATTAGTATTAAAGGACATTTTTAAAATCTAGCCCTTTTGCCTCCAAATCTAGCCCTTTTTTTCCTCGAATCTAGCCCTATTTTAAATTGTGAATTGGAGACCCTGTAGGTAATTATGAAAGTGAAGAATGAAGCTAATGTCCTTTAGGTAGAACATTAGCTTCATTCTTTTTTTGTTCTTGTTTCTTTGTTCAATCTATTTATTTTTTCTTTATAATGTCATCATTTTACTGTATATTTTTTTGTCTTACCTAATAAAGCATACTATAATAATAATAATAAGGCCCAGTGCCTCGTTCCAGAAACACTCTCCACTCTCAAAATCCCCGAATCTCCGGTTCAACCGTCACACAACGCACTCTGATTGGTTATTGCGTTCAAATAACCCAATCCGAGTGCGTTCTGTGACGGTTGAAACGGGGATTATGAGAGTGAGAGTCCTTTGTGGAAGGAGGGCCGTAACAATAGCTCTTATTACGTCACAGTGTTAATTGTCTGGAGTTTTCACAAAGTGTTTGTGTTTCTGGAACACGGAGTACAGGTGTTCCCAAATACTTCTTTTCTGAGAAACAGGGCCGTTTCAATGGGAGAAATAACTGAAGGGTTGTCTGGGAGAACCACCTATGTTACGTATGGTACTTTAAAGTAAAAATTATTGGTGTCCACAGCACGCAAGTTACCTACCTTTTTTTCCCAATTTTGAATAACTTAGACAGTTTTTTTCCGAATTCTGATCTCGAAAAACTAACATAGGTTGTTCTTCTATCTTCTAGACTAGACAGCCCTTCAACTATTACTCCAACTACTGAATTGCACATGCTTTGCAAGCTATCATTCACACATGTACAGCACCCACGCAACACAACAGCACTGGGATGATTCGGATTGAGGATCTTAGGATAGATAGAACATCAAGACGTATAGCTATGCCAAGTTGTCAGACAATAAGTCGCGCTGTGATAACCATCCGTCAAAGTTTCTAGTCAGCAAGGCGTCATTAAATTTCAATTATGGATTTCGAGGTCATTTTTCTATAAAAGTTGTATAGGGGTTTGGGACAGAAGTAATAATATCAATGTTGGAATTTTATAATGGTACATACACAATACACTTATCTAGTTGTTAGACAGTTAGATGTACCGTGCTTTGTTTATTGTAGGCTATGAAAACAATGTAAAATTTTACTATGAACAATAACTTTTATTTTGCACTTACGATAGTTTCCAAAGAATTCAGAAAAGGTTCAACAAAATCTTTAATTTTGTCAAACACTGAGTAAAATGTTTCCTCTTTTTCTTCTTTCATTTTGCCTTTTCCTAAACCTATTTTCGGCATGGTGCAACCTCTTTCTTATGGTTTGAGGTTGGTTGGTTCTGACACTTCTGCTTCCACATTTTTCAGCTGGATGCCTTACCATTGCCAACCTTGTTAAGGGCGCCAATGATGTATGGTTTTTTAATTGTGGTGAAGCACAAGGCCTCTTCACAATTTTTGGAGGTAGCGCAGCATTACTAAAAGCCTCTTTATTTTATTTATGTATTTATACTTTATTTTTTTATACAAAACACACAACAGAACAATATTTACAAAATAAAATATCGAAAATTGAAATGTACAATTGTCTTGTAATCCGGGGCGAAGTTAATACCTTAGGCATTAACTTCGAATTATTTAAGCCGAATTATTAAGCCTCCTTTACTTTTCGAATTATATTCTATTACATTAATTTCTTTTTACTCTGATAATGCCTACTGGTCGTTACTCATACAAGTAACTACTCATTTTTCCTCACGAGGTATGAGTAGACCCCGAGCATCCAAGTACACAGCAGAAAAATTCCTGCCCTGCTGGGGATCGAACCCAGGTCACCATGCGTGCAATATCTAGCGCGCTAACTCACTCTGCCACGGTGACTACTTAAAGGCACCAATGATTGTATAGTTTTGTTGGTACCGTATCTGTTCACGTCTCATTTCTAGTCTCAGTATACTGTGGTGTGGAATATTTTTGGAACAACATAATGAAACACCCTATGTGAACATTGTTAATTTATGGATACAAGATTCCTTGCATACGTGCTCTTGGTCCATTGTAAAGCTCCGACTCAAACAGTTTTGCTCGGATGTATGATCCTTCTCTTCAGCTAAATGGCTCCATGGTTTCTTTCAAAATCCGTTGCTCTATAATACACGTGATCCTTGGAGCCGATTTTTTATTTTTTTTTTTAAAAGATGATAAGTGTTCCACAGCCTCTTTTATTTCGTAGCCATGTGGTCTGTGTTGTAGCCTGCCCATAACGTAGTATGCTTTCCTTCTGATGGACGAGAAGTGAGACAAAACTTCGCATTCAGGTGCTGGGTCAACATGCGCGCACTGGAAGGTATCCCTTACAATCAGTATCAGTATACACAGAAAAGTGAGAAGTTGTACTAGATGTACAAGTACATGAACATCAGATCATACCTGGTCAGCTGTTTCGAGCGTATTATTTTGCTCTCATCAGCAGGTAATAGTTCTGATTACATGCCATCAACTAAACTCTCTACTTTAATCAGTATAAACAGAAAAGTGAGAAGTTGAACTTGATGTACATTGTACATCTTGAACCAAATTTAGAATACAATTTTTTTGGTCGGCTCGGGGAATCTAACTCGGGACCTTCCGCATGGAAAGCAAGTGTTTAACCACTGAGCTACTCCCACGCTTTTTTTAATGAGTATTTATTTAAAGAGATGTCTGTAACATTCAGAGTCCTTGCCCCTCCCGCGCTATTAGTTGTATAATTCGACCCTATGGCTGGTATGCAGAGACGATTTTGTTACCCCTATAGGGTGGTCCCGAGCTTTTTATAGGGAATACTTCGACCTTGACAATTTTTATTAAAGAAATATTCGCATGCGCACAGGTGCTACAAACAAACGTCTCTGCATAACAAAATCAGCTGAAGGGACAAATGACCCAGGCATCCCTACAGTGAAGACTCTGCATACCACCCTATATCTCAATAGAAAGAACGAACGTTCAAAAGAGTAAGAGTGGGTTAGTTATTAGGTAATTTGTATTAGATTTTTTATTCGCTGTTGATGTTTTATATTTTCCTTAAGTGCCTGGCTGATCACAGTGGCCATTAGTTAACTGTAGTAATTGAGTTTTGCAACAGATTTTCGAGAGTTGCAGTTCGTGTTTTTTGTGTGTATAAAATCTGTTTCATTGACAAATTCTATTTAGAGGTTCAAAATATTTCTGTTATTGACTGACCTCAGTAGCTTGATCGATACGGCGGCGGACTTGAAACCTGGAGGTCGGTGGTTCAAGTCCCGGTTTCAGCGTAGTTATACACTTAAATATGATAACTTTTTTTAAGAAGTACATATTATTCATGTAATATTTTTTTAAATATCCACGGTTAGGATAGAAGAAGTTTGACTTGAACTTGTTGATAAAATTTATGGTATGGAAAAATATTATGCAACCACATGGTGTTGTACATGTCGTCAAAATCTTTTTGTACAATAAATTAATCAAAAAAAAAAAAATAATAATAATAATCATATTTTCTTACAATAAAATTTTAAGTAAAAATAATTTTAGGTAACCTACCTACTTAATTTTTACTTTTTCAGGAACAGCCATGCAAGTCATGATTTTTTTTGTTGGTGTTACTGTTTCAATTTTTTAAGTTATTTTAAAAGTGATATCAAAAGAATGTGTACGTCGAAGATCATTGCGACATGATTAAAAGTACCGAAGATACAAGTATGTAAAAAAGCGGGAGAAATGATTAATCTGAAGCAGTAAAGATAATTATATTATACTGTCTTGCGCACTGCCGTTCGCTCAGACTACTTAGGGCCATATTATGAAACAGGATTAGTTAATCTTGGTGCACACTATCCCTTAACTTTGTGCCTTTGTGACAGAAAATCTTATTTTAGAATACCTATCGGTCAGCTAATCCTGTTTCATAATACGAACTTTAGGGCGGAATTAATACACGTTTTTGTAATACCTCTGTGAGGCTAAGTCTAGATTTTGCGTATTGTTTTACATGGGGGAAAAATAATGTTTAGTCACGACAATTTAGGTCGAAATTAATGGGCAAAATTCTGTATCACAAGTCATTAGGCGTCGCGACGGTTTTCCCTATCTTACACAGTTCGTAATTTGTGAATTAGCGCCACAGAGACATTACAAAAACGTCTATTAATTCCGCCCTTAATTTCGACCTTACTTCTTAACTGAACGAAAATATTTTCAAATAGGATTCGATGTATGCATACATTGCATATAATGTTTCTGATCCCACAGTGTTGGAATTTGGAATTTAAATTTGCAAAACACCAAAATTCTTAATGATTTGAAAATCTTAAAGCAAACTAAAGTCCTACCACTCTTGAGGAAACTGGTTTCAGCGTGGTGACCTCAGGTCTCCCCCGGTTCCAATTAATTTAATAGATCAGTGACTGATCTTTGTTGCTGACCAAGAAATTGAAAAAATCTTTTATGAGATTGGAATTCGATTTAATTTGTGAGTGGCCTAGAACTGTTTGCTACAACCCCTCATTAACCGTGGAACTCATTGACAAGGGGAACGATGTGGAGTGTAGACGTTACGTAAGACTTTGACTTACTGCTGCCACATCCATTAGTGGCGAATAAAATGAAATTGGTTGATTGGTTCCTAATTTGGTTTTCCTGGTTCCTGTTAAACGAAAGACATTTTATTTTTCAACAATACATAAATATATATACACATCAATCCTTTGCAGGGGATTTCTTGTTAGAAAATTCCCAAAAATATGCCTATCTAAACTGCCAAAGGAATCTTGTTAACTATCTTCTTTGATGAAAAGTTGTAAACCTAGGTTCTTGTGGTTTGAATATAATAATGGTTTAACCTTTTTTTTTTCTTTTTTTTTACACACACTGATACATTTATTCATTGACATATGGTTTAACCTTATTTTTATACTACCCGGAACCCGACTTGAACTAAAGAGTCCCATTATTCCAGGTACATGAGTTATCATATTTACGTAATTCACAATCTTGATATCACAAGTACTCGAACTCACTTTACTAAATATTCGCTTAACATGGGACTTGAAGCACCGACCTCCAGGTTACAAGTCCGCCGGCCCATCGATCAGACTACTGAGGTGGGTTGCATTGAGTGCATACTTTTGGTACTAATGGTTAACGCGCTAGCCTGATAATTCAGGTAGCGTAAGATCCGTTGGTTCGAATCCCCACCCAGCGCATGAATTTTTCTTCATTCATTTGAGTTTCTGACTAAGAATAAATAAATAAAAAGAATAAATAAATAAATAATAAACTAGCTCTCGGCTAAGAATAAATAAATAAAAAGACCATAAATAAAAAGAAATGGTTTGATGAAAAAAACCAGACACTCATGTTATGTATCAAGAAGATATTATGACTCTACATATTATACGAGTACAACATGAAAATAACGTCATGAATGTAAACACATTTTGGAATAAAAAAAACTACATTTCCTGAACATCCAGACATAAAGTCAAAAGATCAAGGACGGTATTTAGACTTACAATATTTTACTCTCATTTTATATTTTATAATTATAATTATTATTCTCATTACATTATAATCGATGGATTAGTAAAAAAATCAATAATAATAATATCCACTAGCGGATTACCCATATGGCGGATATGGCATATGACAAGGGCCCCGCATTTTGGGTCTTCCCCAAATCTTCCCTGAATATCAATAATTTTGTAGTTAACATATACATACTTATTATTTGTGCTAATCACTCTTAGAACAATCGAGATACAGAAAAAAAAAATGGTTGTGCCCCGAAACCGCTTCCGCATTACTTCAGGCCACCACTTTACCTTTACATCCATGCCATTTCGGTAAAGGAAAAACTCGGTCAGAATTTTCCGCTCCGGCCGGATTTCGAACCCGCAACCTCCTGTTCAGCAATCCTATTTTATAAGACCAACGAACTGATTCGGTCTGTGGACGGTCACTGGCCAAAGCATGATTTTTTCCCACTATTTATTTTTATCATTTCTCGAAGGTATTGGACCAAAGTGAAATGAATGGCTCTTTTCAAGCTGTATGACGTCACTATCGGTATTTTTATTCGGAGGACTGACTCGTGACTCACCGACCCACAACACAACTTGTTTGTGGATCTTGTGTCTGGAATCAGCGTTCTTCAATAATATTCCTCAGCAGATCTACGGATATTCTTTATTTCTCACTGTCCTAAATGACATTGTTGTAAGTTAAAAAGTTATCATATTTGTGTGAATCACTTTCGTGATATCACAACTACTCAAACTAGCTTTACTAAATCTACGCTGAAACTGTGGGTTGAACCATCGACCTCCAAGTAACAAGTTTGCCGCCTTATCGATCAAGCTACTGAGGTCGGTTGACAACCGTTATTGTTCTACAATGAATTATTTATTTCCTGCTTATGATGTTTCAAAAATGAAATATTTCTTCGTATACGCTACCCAGAGGAAATGTGCCTCTGATGCTGGAGCTGTTGTTGCCCCTTTGGATCACCTGTGATATTTTTTTAATCAAAAAGTGATTCGAGCAAGAATCACCAGAAACGAGCTAAAGTCATAAACCCCATTAGACGGTAGGTCACATAAAACACTAGGGGCGGAATTAAACGTTTTTTTTAATAACTCTGTGGACCTAAGTCTAGATATTAGATTGGGAAAACTAAAGCTAAGTCAGGACTTAGATCTAAACTATGTCTATATACATTATACTTATACCTTATAATATGTATGGTATTAAAGAAATGATACCATATTTTTATATTTTAGGAACAAACCTCACTCCTATTTCTTCAGTCTAGAATACTTGCACCATATTATGTTCGGAGCAAGGACGCGGATATTTGCCTATGTACGTATGCTCAATTAAGGCAAATGACTCGCTTCCAAAGCTAGGGCACTCTCCCGTTGACAAGCAATGGAGCAAGTCAACTGGTTTCGAACAATTATGTCTATATTAAGTCCACGAACGTAGAGTACAGCTGCACATTCATCAAATTGAATAGATTTTGCGTGACATGAGTTCTGCGTCAATGGAACAAGAAGTGAAGGTTGTGACCCCTGTCGGATTAGAAGCTACAGGCTACTCACGAAACTAGAGTCACAAGACACAGGTCCGAATAGATTAAAAGCTACTACAGGATACTCCAAAGAAACAAATCCGGATAGATCAGGACTACCCTTACAGGCTACACAAGAGGCAAAGGTCCTATAGATTAGAAGTGGAATTGGTGCTACAGGCTACTCACGAAACTAGAGTCGCAAGACAGAGGTCCGAATAGATTAGAAGCTGCTACAGACTACTCCAAAGAAACTAACCCGGATAGATCAGGTCTACTGTTACAGGCTACTCAAGAAGCACAGTTCCGAAAAGCACTGCTGCTAGAGACTACTCAAAAGAACCTTTGATTTAGCAATAGCGGAAATCTACCACTTTCTGACGGCTCTGTCAAACAGTTAGCGATATCGAATTATTTATGATTAAATTAAAAAGTCGTACCTAATAAAGTCATCATTTGCGGAATTAGACTTCTCTTTTTCTTTCGACTTCATCATTTGCAGAATTCGATGGATACTGAAAATTGTGTGTACACCAGTTTACCTAACCTACCTCCAAACAAACTTTACACTTCAAACATTTACGAGTACAAATGATGACGGTTTGACTGTAGACACATTATCCACGGTTCTACATTTACCTGTAGAAAACGTGATGTGGAAAGAATATTTCGTATGATCTCGCAATGGCAAAAGTAAATCGCTCCAGTAACAAAACATTTCGTGAAGGTCGATCACACAACCGAGGATTTCCCAGAACAGATAGGACGACTGGTTGACGACTCCGATCTGGTTTAGGGTGATTGATGACAGACACGGACACACCATCATTAATCAATTTGGTAAAACTCAGCCTGAGTGACTTCCTTTGACACAACACCCAGAACCAGCTTCGCCTGTGACCTTCAGCCCAGCGTCCGCGGGTCCATTGTTTCAGATATTTGTGTGGCTGTTCCTGGGTCAGCTTGACAGCTGAAAAACAAAAGATGGTTTGCTAATGTATTATTTTGTTCATTGACCGAAAAGAGTGTCTCAGTTTCAAATTGACAATTTGGTGACTGTTTGTTTGTTTGTGACGCCATAAATCTTTAACAGATGCTAAAATTTCGTTGGTCCCAAAATTTACTGCAATTTTTTTGGACCGCTTGATGGCCTCAATACTGGGTCTTTCAATAATATTGCTTTTTAAGCCCATGTAGTGTGGAATTGAATGAAAAAATTTGATCTTCTGATGCTTGATAGATATGACATTTTCATTAGATTAGAGAATATGAGTGAGGTCTAGTGTCAACAGAACTACTAATAATAGAATTTTTGACAAACATGGTTTGACTGAAACAGACTTTTTTTAATTTCGGTTTAACGTCGCTTTCAATTGCATGGTCATATATCACGACGCGACGGGGGTGTTACCCTCGATTCGCAGGAAACTCACAAATTTGCTTCCCACATTAAAATCACCCAGTCTGGCTTAGGCTGGAATAAACGCTGGACGTTACTTAACGTCGGTGATCCTACGAAAACCGGTGCATTGAACGCGCCATAGACGCTGCCAATAGAACTTTAAAAAAAATATGGTTTGATCGAGACAGACGATTGGTTTACACAAAAGAGACTTGCACCGCAAGATGTGACCATACCGCTGACAACGTTGCTGGATACAAAGAAAGAGAACCTGTAATCTGCATATTTGAAAAGATCATGTTTACCCGTCGTGATATGGTCATGCAGTTGAAGGCGATGTTAAACCCAAATAAACAAAGATCAAGTTTCCTTATACTCTGGATTACTCTCACGGATGCTCTTGATAGTCTAGTAAAATTAGACCTGACAGAGAGGTACTTCAAAGCGGTGACCTAGGAAAAGCTGTCAGTTGTGCTAAAACATTCAGATGGTCTTGTAATCTGGAAATCTGAGTTTGTACCTCTTAGGGGTTGGGCCTATTTCTTGTTAACTATTTTTAAATTTTAATAACCTACTTTATTGAAGATCTCTAGAGAGTATCAGCGAAAGCTGCGCTGATTAGAGCTTATTACCGAAAATTCCAAAAAGGTGCTAAAGAAAGTATATAATTTGGCGGTTTCTGAGACACCAAAAGTTATGCTCAACCCCTAAAATGGTAAACTCAGAGGACTATTTCACAAGTCAGTCTTGAGGTTTTGGAAAGATTTCCAGTTTTCCCAAGGTCTTTTTGATGTCCTGTTTCTATATTACTGGACTCCTTCCTCTCTCAATTTACCTATTCCCAACACACTTGGGGTTGATACTGTGCAACCTCCTCATCCTGGTTGAGGTTGGTTAGTTCTGTTCCTACTTCCACATTTTACGGCTCGATGATTTTACTAACGACAACATAGTAAAGACATCTCTGATTCGTGTTCTTCTTCTTCTAAATTGCTGGGAAGTGGGCAAAAAATAAAAAAAAATACATTTGAACATACCTGGACAGCTGTTTCGAACTTTTATTCTCTCATCAGCAGGTAATAGTTCCAAATATCCATGCCATCAAGTAACCTCTCTAATCTAATAAGTATAAAAACAGAAAAGTGAGAAGTTGTACTTTTTAACTGGACTACTACAATTACCCCCCGAGTTGTGCGTTTGTAAAGCACGGGACATGCAGTCAAAACTCAATGCTAATGCTGTTTACGACTGGAATTTTGATGACAGAATAATTTATTTACCTCAAAGAAGATGTTATGGAATGCGTGTAGGCATCACGAACGTGAGCTTGATATTTTAAAACCACATTTTTCGCAAAGCCATACATAGCCTTTTATAGACCGACCAGTACAATGTTTTATATGGCTGTTAAAATTGTACCTTACTTTATATTGACTGTACAAAGAGCTAGCAAGCTGGTCAGTAATACTCCTGTACTTATCTTATTACTCATGTCAAATTATGTAATTAGATCTCTTTAAAAACATTCAAGGTAACTGCCTAATTTTGATGAGATAAATAACAGTAAATAGTTAAATACCTTTCACATGTCGAGAAAAAATTGGCCAAAAATTAATCCTAAAGCATTTTTTCTTCCACAGAACATTTAAAATTATTTCAATTTTTAAACGCTTTACTTAAAGTGGCAGGATGGAGCTCTTCCATCCAACTGATCCAACCATCCAATAATAAATTAAAAATTGAAATTCTCTGCCAAGATAAGGGTTAAAAGTAAACACCTTAACATAGTGGTAGCATGCTCGGCTTGCACTTCATGTGACCCGTGTTTGAAACCAGGCGAGGTCGGAATTTTTGGGATCTGTACTTTGGATGTCAGGGCCTACCCTAGCCTCGTGAAGACAATGGGGGTAGTTGTAGAGTGGACAATGGCCAGTGGCGGCATCACGAGATAGAAATTGGAATATGATGGTTGGTTAGGGATATGATGCACTAGCATTAGTTCTTGTAATGTCGATTCTACCCACAAAAAATCCTTTTAAAAATACTAAAACCATGTTAATTTATAAATTCAAATTCCGCCCAAACAACTTTCTATTTTTTTTTTTTTTTTTTTTTTTTAGAGATGAGTGTTTCACAGTCTTTTTTATTTCGTAGCCATGAAACAGGAGCTACTGCAGACGCTTGTGGTCTGTGTTGTAGCCTGCCCATCCCGTAGTATGCCTGCCCTCTGATGGGCGAGAAGTGACTAGGGATGGGATTCTCGACTCGTTTAGAATATTCGATTCAGTAGACTCAGTTCATCAAAAGTAGTCGACTCAGTGAGTCGACTCTTTAAGAGTCGCGGTTCTTTGAAATTCTGTATAATTTGTTTCACCTTAGATAATGGGGGTAGTCGATTCAGTAGGTAGTCTAGGGAGTATGGATGGGATTCTCGACTCGTTTAGAATATTCGGTTCTGTAGACACTAGACTCAGTTCGACTAAATATTCATCTGAATATTCATATTGCCCTCCCCTACATCTAGTTCTCACTTATCCCCTGATATCACATTAAGAAGCTAGTAGAAAGAAATTAATTTTGAGTGGGTAACAGACTTGTTTTCAATGGATAAAGCCATAGTCAATCCTATTCAAGAGTTTGAAAGATTATATTCTTAAATCGTCCCTGACGGTCCCTATAGGACGGGACCGATGCGATGAGATGTTGAGTGATGACGTCAGTGGGTAACAGACCTATTTCTAATGGCTAGTGCTAGTGGGTTAAACCAGACAAGGAAATGAGCGGTGAGTCGATAGTCGATTCTTTAGAACTTCGAGAGTCGATTCATACGACTCTTCAGAAATAGTCGACTCTTCGAGTCGACTCGCTCAATATTTACCCATCCCTAGAAGTGACACAATACTTCTGTATGTATCATTTAAACATTTTAAACGAAATTTGACAGTTGAGAGCAAAATGTGGGGATTCTGAGAGTGAGAGTGCTTTCTGGAAGTCTTCTTGTACCACAGTGTGCATATTAGGTACGAGATCTCAGTCTTGAGTTAAAGCACCTATTTGCTTGTCCTCTGTAAAGCAAGTACTTAGCACGATTTACTTTACTACTTTATAGATACCTGGCATGATATGGTTCGCCAACACTGCCAATTACTGCAAACGTTAATGGGTCTATTGAGAATACGTCTATTAGCACAAAGGTGATCGCTAGTTTCCATGGGATAAGTGGTCTCCCATTATTTTCGCTCATGTCACTAAGCTCATAAAAAGCGATAGTCGAGAATTTTAACGTGTCCCACTTATATTACTTGAGATGGAAACACACCCTTTAGATTTGGCACTTTGTACCGAAACATAAATTACCCGACCTCAGTAGCTCGATGGAACAGCGGACTTGTAACCTGGAGGTCGGTGGTCCTTAGTAAGGAAAACATTTAGGTACTAAGGCGAGTTCGAGTAATTGTTATGTCACGACTGTGAAAAACTCAAATGTGAAAACTTTCAAAAGTTTGGGGTAGTCGCATAAAATATGTGTTACCAATTTTACCTATTATGCACAGTTATTAATGCTAATAAATTACAAATTACAAAAAAATGACTTTCTTTTATTTATTTTGGATTGGTTTTCTTGTATCAGTTTCAGAAAAGTTCTACAGTTTAACGGAGAAGCAACGGTATGATGGCTGGTTCAACAATCTCGCACATCCGGAGTGGGGTTCTGTGGGTAAGTGTTGTTGTTTTGTTGTTTTTATTATTTTTTGTTTTGCTTATCGTCTTTTCAGAATTTAGTAAATTTCAATTATCAATTATTACAGGAACTGTGTATGTTCATTAAAAACCAGATTTTTCTAAAGATTCTTATGATATGAAAAGCATCTACTCATCTGTTATCTCATTATATGGAAGAGTATAATAAAATTAGGTAAAATTATTACGTTATATATACTATTGATTAAGACATGAGTTCCATACCAAAATTTCCAAAAGATCTCTTTTATTCTTACATTAGGTACCTATGTTTTAAGATATACCTATGTAAACATTAGTTTTACAATAAACATAGAGCCTACATTTTTTTAAAAAGATTCTTATCTTATTTGCAAGAGCAATCAATCCTTAACAAGGCTAATTAGTCAACAATGTCCATTATTTTGAACAATATAAAGTGAATTGACATACATGGATCGGAATTATCAGAGATGTCAAAGTTGTGACATTTTTGATAAGTTGAAAACTCTATTAAAGGAATAATTATGTTTTGATTTTTTTTAAACATGTTGTTATCGATAAGAAATTGTTGATAATGTCCTATTTTATTTATGCTGCTGTAAAACTTGTACAAGAGATGTGAAAAAAAAAAAAAAAAAAAAAAAAAATGATTATATTAGTAGTATGTGTTTCAAGTCTGTAGCTGTGAAGTTCCTCAACTTCTAAGATCAAAAGATCTTATTGAATGTCTGGTTTAAAAATACATGGAAACCGTTTCAAATTTTGCCTTTCTCATTTGCTGAGAACAATTGCCATCTTAACTTTAAAACTTACATGTAAAATCTTATGAGACAACTAGAAAGTAGAACCCCTGTTGTATCTGAATTAACACAGATACCTATACCCGATTTTACATAGATTTAACCGTGGAAAGTGTTGTTTATCATCTCGTTTTATTCTTAAAGCACTGCTTAGAAGTGTCTCACGGACAAGCAAAGAAAGGCCGTCTTACCTCAGATTATGTGTTATAGCTGTAACAATGAAACCATGTAATCTTTCGTCAATGTCATCGTACAACACACAAAACTTAAGTCAGAAGTTAAATGACTTTCGTAACTCCAGTGTCTCGCATTTTATCATGTCGTTTCTGTGGAAGCCTTGACTTGGAACCGTTCTGACAGGTAGCACAGGTAACATTTGTAATTGTGGGAGTATAAATTTCAATCCACAAGAAGGCAGTAAAGTGACACAACGAGGATGAAAATTTTGACAGTTTGTTATACTTTGTACTTGCAGGAGTATAAATGGTATTTTTTGGATCAACGAGAAGGCAGTGAGAAGTTAGTAAAGTAACGCAATGAGGATGAAAATTTCGACTTTTTGTTCCACCGGTAATTCTGTCTATCGACTGCCAAGCTTTGGTAGTGGATGTTGGTACCTGTGCTGGACTTGTAATGTAAAAAATATAGCGCATGGATCCGTGATCTATAGTTCGAATCCGTGATCTATAGTTCGAATCTAAATTTTCAGGAGTGGAGTGAATTGGTGGACGAAGTCGCGTTACCAGTCTTGTTTCAATTTAGAGTGACCAATCCTACATCCCCCTTCTACTCTTTCTCTCTACTTTTTCTCTGCCGCTCAAATTTTTAATTTTTAATTTATCATCATAATATTAGTTTTAAGCAAATTATATTGAAATGTTATTATTATATTAGATTTAAGCAATTGTGTTCCTACAATATTGTATATTATCACAATAAAAT
This sequence comes from Bactericera cockerelli, assembly GCA_024516035.1. Classification (NCBI taxonomy): domain Eukaryota; kingdom Metazoa; phylum Arthropoda; class Insecta; order Hemiptera; family Triozidae; genus Bactericera; species Bactericera cockerelli. The sequence continues at coordinate 61,962,606 of CM044955.1, read as the reverse complement.
TCAATTCAATTCAATCCCACCCAGTGCTTGAAGAAACAGAGCTGGTTATCTGCCAACTCTCGGGAACCGTCAGTTTAGTTCGAGCAATTCTTGACAGTAATGAAAAGGTTTGACCCCACATACAGCGGGGTTCATGACTTCTGTTGTTGTTGTTTTTGCTGGTGGTTTTTCTTCTTCTTCTATTTTCAAGATTATTTATCTCTCGTGCTTCAAATTTTGTTCAACAATCTCTTGAATGTATTATCTAGGAACATGCAAGATACAACTTTGCAACCAAATAAATAAAATTTCATTGCTCCTTTCAAGGATTACCAGTCTGTATTTTCATATGCAGATGCACAAGGCATGTCTTGCAAAGTTACAAAATATGGCATACTATTTACTAGTGTCTATATTTGCTGTAGTTCTTCAAAGATCATCACGATTTCTACCCGGATTCACTTTTATCTGGATGAAAATCTTTGTTATTATCATGACAAAATGATTCAACATACTCTTTGTAATGGTTTTATCCCACAATGTGTCACCAAATTAGTTGATAACCAAAGACATAAATAAATAAATCCATATACCAAATGATTTCATTTATTCAAAAAAAGCCTGAAACTTCCCATCCCACAATGGACTGAGATGCTAAATTGGGAATTTAAATATTGTCCCTTAAAAAAAAAGTGTTTATATACCATTTCGTTATTGGAAATATATGGTACTATTTCAAATACTCGTACCTACGTACCTACATTGTCAAATATGGAAACATCTCTGAAATATTTGGGAATTCTCATTAGCAGCAGTATTTTACAGTGCAATTGAACATTGGAAGACGCAGGTTCCTTTTTTTATATAGAGGAAAAATCGTATAGTATGATTTTTATAATCCATAATTTTAGATCAAGTGGTACTTCTTCAGTTTCAATACACAGCTGGAGGTATAAGAGGTACTCTTGATTTGTTTCTGGAAGAGAGAGACAGTAAAATAAAATATATTCTAAGAAACTGCTCAAATAACAGAGAGTTGCCAATAGGACATAGTAATAACAATCAATAATCAAAGATTATATTTTTCTTTTTCTTCTTATTGATTTTTTTTTCTTCATTTACAACAATTTGGTTTCTGTTGAAACAGAAAATAACTATTTGGTTACTGTTGTGTTTATTTGAGAAAACGTAGGTTTCACATATAAGTTTAGTGTCCGGCAGACAGTCCAATTTCATTGAGATCAGAACCCCGCTGATTTTGTCTCTCTCTCTCTCCTTCAAATCTGATAACGTAGTTTTCTGTCTCTCTCTCACTCTTTCAAATGTAGTTTTTTTCTGTTTTTACCTTCCTCTTACTCTTTCAAATCTGATAATGTAGGATTTGCCGACAATTTTTTGGTGGACGTATTTTCTGTTCTCACAAGGTGAACTTTTTTCTACATAGAAGCTGAACTAATTATGTCTTAGGCGTTGTTGTTTTTTTGCTCAATTTCAGCAAAACCACCTTTCACCTTTAGTCATTGAATAAAGTTTATGTTCTGAGGTGCCTTCAGGAGACACTCCAATATTAATTGCATATACATAGTACCTTTATACATAGAACCTATATACATAATACCTACAACCTACATACAAGGTGTCGCATTTTTTTTTTTTCATATAGAAAATTCCAGAATCAATACTAGGAGACACTTTAAGACAGAAAAAATTCAGACCATTTTTCCAAATATGACGACGAACGGATATAAATATGAACAAAATAATAACTCAGTTTTCTTTGCGAACAGGTTTATTCCTCCTTGAAATAATATCTGTAACATTATTTTTCATTGTATCTTTAATAGAGATTTGTTTTGTTACATATAGGTTTGTATGTAATGAAACAAGCTGTACACGTAAAGGCAGTAAACTACTGCGTGTGTAGACTGTGTAGTGTGTACAGACTTTTTTTTTTTTTTTTAAAGATGAAAAAAAAAGGCATGAATCAGAATATTTATTCAACAGACATCACATTACCATGAAGAAGAACTAATGGTATACATATTAACAGTAGATCACTGATAATCCAGCTCCATCTTACAATTTTTCTAGTACCTCTGAGTAAGAGAAAGAGAGACAGCGCGAATGATCGATTATTGTTCTTGGGTCCTTATCCATTCCTAGAATATTGGAAAAAGTTTTGTTCCATTTGGTGCTTAAAACATTAGCCATTCTTTTCAGGTAATTGTCATTATTCAGTATGCATCACTCCTTCCACTGAACAAATGAGGAGACTGAAAGAACTTCGAACATCTTCTGCTGCAAGATCATATATTTTCAGTGACATGATTACGTGACTACGTGTTGTACCTATAATTGTATATTATTTCTTATATAAACTACAATGGTTGTGAATGAATAAATATACATAAATAAGGTATTTGCTTGAGGATTTTACTTAATAATCATAAAGAGTAAAAACATGAAAACTATTTTTTCAGGCAATTCAAGTTTATTTTTCAGGTGAAAACTTTTCATTTCAAATGTTTTTTTTTTCTTTCGAAAAATTTCTAAGATTATTTTCGAATGTGTATCCCGGATTTGGTTCTGATTTTTTCTAATATTAAAACTTGGACACCCTGTATACATAAGTTGTCTATCTACATTATAATCGTACAATCTATCTCTTGGGTGAGCAATGTAAGTTATAAGATCAGAATTATTAATAGACTATTGTTCTTTCTCGTATATTTGAAGTAGGTAATTTGGGGTACAACCATTAGGTACCTTATTTCTATTACATAATGATCATTATCTTGACTGGTAGGTTCTGATAGCAGTTTGACCTGGAGTAGTTATTCCTCGTAGAATCTAGAGCTGTATTTTTCTTTCTAATCAAAGTGGATTCAAATGGAATAAAATGAATGAACTGGAAGAAAGTCAATTTTCTTTTGGAAGAGGAAAAATCTTCTTCCAGTTAGGTTGATTAAAATGGATTTATAAAATTCTTGCTTCTAGTTCTTTTATAAATTAAGTCCATTGTTTATCTTTAAAAGTACAGAAACGTTTTTTCCTTTCACGAATAGTGGGGAAGCTAAACTTGGAAGAAAATGAAAATATTTTTAAATACCGAACCTGAAAAAAAAAAAAAAAAAAATATCCAAAGTAATGTTAGGTATATGTAATTTTATACAGGGTGGACCAAAAAAACGTTTACACCCGTTAATGGTAGATTACTGATGACATTTCCAGGACGGATCTGCAATCCGTTTTTTCGGATTCGCCTTTATAACTGCACAAAGTGATTTTTTGCAACTTTCTGAAAAAGTCCGACTTTGGCTTATTCTTCAGGTCAGAACTTTTTTTCTGTTTAAGATGAGTTGACTCTGAACATTTCTGCAGAAAGCCAACAAAATTTCGATGTTTCTAGCTACACTACTTTGTTTTTTACGGTTTGGTTTGGCATCTTTTTTGACACCTGAATAATAAAAAAATTCTCATGTAAATTTTTTACACTTTGAAACACTCAAGATTTGCCCGAGCAAATTTTGGCACAGACATGGGCAAGTTTGATAAAAGTTGGCGGCCAACCCAAGGATGCTAAAAAATAATTTTACGATTTTTTATCACATGATCTTCTGGGTAAACAAACCAGGTAAGTCTCAAGAAATGATGCTCAAAATCTTAAAAGTGTTGACCGTGTAGGGTCGTCTTGTACTCAAAGAGTAATTAGCTATTTATGTCTGATAATTATTTTCCTTGGAATTAATTAAAGGCCAGTCAAATGAATGATTGTTTGTTTCTCGATGATAGTTTTCAAACATATTTTTCTGCATTCTATGAAATATTATCTTTAAACTTCTTGAGTTTTTTTAGTACAAGTTACATTATTATAATGCGGATGCTGAAATGGCAGATACGCATTTAGCATATGGAGTTGCCAACAGGAACATTTGGGATCACGTGAAAAACATAGTTTACGAAATCTGGTAGCAAGAATCCTGTTGGCATTCGATGACCTGACAGAAAAACCTGGAATCTTCCGCCTTTGCATCCAGGAAGGTGGACGCCACTTCCAACAGTTCCTCTAAGGGAATTGAGAAGGGAGAGAGAGAGACAAAGAGCGAAAGAGAGAGAGAGAGAGAGAGAGAGAGAAAGAGAAAGGCAAAAAGGTAGAGGGACAGTTCTGAGTTAGAACTAAGGTACTAAAGTCACCATTGGTTTCAAAAATTTGTGTGAGGAGAATTCATAGTGGGTACTATGGCTAAATAAAAAATGGCAACAGTAAAATTTTTGTAGTCATGAATTTTTTGCTGGCTCTGGCGTTCGGACCGGGTGGACTAGCTTACGACTGAGCTAATCGTGCGCGTCTAATCGTTTCTCATTGAACATACTAACACAAAATGTTTTTTAAATACCTTTTTGTTTATATCAAAATAGTATAAAACATAATAAAGACTGCAAAAGTTTATTAATTTTACAAAATATTATCTTGTTTTTTTCAAGACTTCTATTAAGAGTTGGCAATCGGTAAATATTTGTTATTTAATTAGTATTGTTTATGATAAAAGAACCTACCTACATATTTACCTGGATTTATTTCATAAACTCTATTTTCGTTTGGAAAATTCGCTACTTTTTTTTCTCTCGTAGGGAAGCATAGGAAAAACCATCCTTACATTATCAAGGCAGTCTCTCAGGGGCTTACATGAATAATAATTATGTGTATTTTGATACCAATAGTATCTGATATAACTCAATTTACAGATGGTATTACCCCCAAAAAAACCATAAGTTGTTGGTGTTACAACAGGTCAGATACAGGTATGAATAAAATATTCCATCAGATTTTTTTGATAATTAAAATAATATTGACCGTCGAGAATTGAACCTCGGTCATGCGACTAACACTCTTAGCACTACCACATCTAGCTAACACCACTGACAATCTGAGAAGCACGAAATTTATCATTTAAATTTTCCTAAACTGGCTGATGAAGGCATATGAGACCGCGGTATTCAAAAAAAGCAATGTAAACAATTTTTGTAAACAATACAAGACGCCCTTACACAGTCTACAGCTAGAAAACTCTTAGGATTTTTGAAGAGTTTTTGGCACCCATCTAATATTTTTTCCCAGAAGATCACGTGATAAAAAATCGTAAAATTATTTTTTAGCATCCTCGGGGCGGCCGCCAACTTTTATCAAACTTGCCCATGTCTGTGCCAAAATTTGTTCGGACAAATGTCGAGTGTTTTATTTAGTAAAAAAGTTTTTTTGGGTGTTTTTTTTTCTGTTCAGGTGTAAAAAAATATGACAAACCAAATCGTAAAAAACAAAGTAGTGTAGCTAGAAACATCGAAATTTTGTTGGCTTTCTGCAGAATTGATCAGAATCAACTCATCTTAAACAGGAAAAAAGTACTGACCTGAAGAATACGCCAAAGTCGGACTTTTTCGGAAAATCACAAAAAATCACTTTGTGCAGTTACGAAGGCGAATCCTAAAAAACGGATTGCAGATCCGGCCTGGAAATGTCGTCAGTAATCTACCATTAACGGGTGTAAACGTTTTTTTGGTCCACCCTGTATAAAACCAAAAGAAAAACACGGCTTAGATCTCCTCTCTGGAATTAGTGAGTTTAGTGAGACGATCCTGTCCCTCCATTTATTTTGTTTCTGTCCCTTTGCCAATTTTTTCATGTAAAATTTGGTGCGGTTGAAAAAAAGTGCTGTACAAAAAAAGAAACTTCTTCATAGAGTGCTCATCGCGTCCATACGTCACTGTCGTTAATTCATATATTGATACCCAGGTACTTTGTAAGGTTTTGACAGCATACTGATAGCTCGGACATAATTGAAAGGACTGACATTGTTGTATAATATGTATATCCTTCCTCCTCTGCCCCCTTTCATTTCATTATATTATATAAAAATAACTAATTCTAGATTTTAATTTTACTTTATTAGTATAGTACCTGATGTGAAACACATACTTCATGTATTAATTTCGTTCACAATAAATAAATTGAATTGAAAAAGGACGAGACTGGGTAACCTTAGCTTGGATATTTTTTAATTAAAGTGACTTAATCTTGTCGACTTCCACAGACCTACTACTAATCTATTAAAATAACGTATATATGAAATTAAAATATACAGGGTGGGTCTCACATCGCACCCAGTATATATTCTATCCTCTATCTCGAGAACCGTTGTTTGTAAAAAGATGAAAAAGTATTGTATATCTATTTTAAGGTTACCATATTTGTGTTAATCACTTTCGTGATATCACAACTACTCAAACTCGCTTTACTAAATCTACGCTGAAACCAGGACTTGAACCACCGACCTCCAAGTTACAAGTCTGCTGCCTTAGCGATCAAGCTTCTGAGGTCGGTAAAATAATGTATATCATGTCACCTCACCTACAGTCATCCTGTATACAAAATAGTTTATATCAAGTCACCTCATCTACAGTCATCCTGTATACAAAATAGTTTATATCAAGTCACTTCAACTACAGTCGTCCTGTACACAAAATAGTTTATATCTAGTCACCTCATCTACAGTCATTCTGTATACAAAATAGTTTATATCAAGTCACTTCAACTACAGTCATCCTGTACACAAAATAGTTTATATCAAGTCACCTCACCTACAGTCATCCTGTATACAAAATAGTTTATATCAAGTCACCTCACCTACAGTCATCCTGTATACAAAATAGTTTATATCAAGTCACCTCACCGAACAAATTATGATTGATGGGTTTCCAATGCGCGAATCCTACGTTATAAACTTTATCCAACACGTTGTCAATAAACCTTAAAAGTTTTTTGGTAATACCTACCCACGCTTGAGATCGATCTTCTGGGTTGGTTAACCTTGATCTAATTGGAGCGGAGTAAAAAAATGGACATGCCTCGGTCTAATGATAGTAGTGGTGTGACCCTCGTATAGGAGTTGTCAGGCTCCTAAAGTTTGGCTATCTGCATATCTTTGAGATCCAATTAATGTAAATTTATAATTAGTTACCTACTCAGACCTAATGGTGTATTACACAGTGTGACAAAATTTTGTAGCAGAATTTCTTCATGAAATATTAGGCATTAGGTGATTTGATTTTTATTTTGTTTTTTTAGGAGTGTTTTTCACTCAACATAAAAATATTTTTATATTTCGTACTCATTGAACAAAAGCTACTGAAGACGATTGTAGTCTATGATAGTAATAATACTCTTTAGTGGAAGGTTACCATCAGGCGAGGTTAATGCTCAAAGCATTTTCTACCATCCAACCCTCAGAGTCTTGTTATTATGTGCTCACAAACTCAAATTAATTAGGAAAAATCCATGCACAGGGTGGGATTCGAACCAACGAATCCCTACGCTACCTGGATTACCAGACTAGCGCGTTAAGTTTCGTAAGTTTCCCGCGAAGAGAGGGTAACCGTCTTCTATGACCAAATGACCATGCACTTGAAGAACGACGTTAAACCCAAATAAAACAAAAATAAGTTTCCCACATTTTTCTAAACAATGTCTTTGAGCTCCAAGAACACACCTTCTTGCAATTCCAATCAACCTAGGTAACTACTTTATGATCAGCTAATTGCAATATATGTGAACATTATTGGCAGTTTATCGTTTTCTGCAATTTCTGTTCTAATGGTATAGTCTAAGGACTCAATGCTCTGAGGAACCTTCGAAACGATCTGAGTTGTATTCAAATCGCACCGACTATCTTAAACCAGGATGAAAAACTGCTCTTGATAATATGAGAAGCAATCTAGATAGATATTACAGTTAAAGTAGGTATATATTGCTCTGAATGAAAATGCTGTGTTCTACATCTTCTTCTTTTACTCTATCTTATCCCGCTTGAGCAGGGTCGACCTTGTTCAATATCATGGTTGAGGTTGGTTGGTTTTGGCACATTTCTTTTTTTACTTTATTTGAGACTTTATACTTTGGCACATACCTACATTTGGCACATGTCTACATAATACTGTTAAATCTGGATATGAGAAAAGTCAAGGGACCGGAATTTTTTACTTTCTATTACCTAGAAGGTATATAGAAAGTATTGTTTCTCCTATATCCACATGTTTCTCCTTTAAAGAGGTTATTTTATCCTGTTTAGAGCTAATTTGGATCTGGATTTTTTTTTCTTATATCCAGGTTTCGATTATAAAGAGGTTATTTTCCTTCTTAGAGAGGTGAATTGGACGTGGAAATTCTTCTCTTATATCCAGTTCTCTTATGTGCAGGCTAGACTGTGCAGATAGCAATATTAAGTTTAAAGTTATCATATTGGTTTTAATCACTTTCGTGATATCACAACTACTCAAACTCGCTTTACTAAATCTACGCTGCAACCGGGACTTGAACCACCGACCTCCAGGTTACAAGTCCGCCGCCTTATCGATCCAGCTACTGAAGTCGGCTATAGATAGTAATATACATCGTATTATAAATATAGGGTCACAGTTCTTAATGTCAGACTCACAATTCTAACACCAGCACAGAAGTCAACTGACAACTCTCGGCTCACAATGAAATTATAATACCTGTTCGTTATGTTCTCAGTAGGATTATGAAAGGTCATTGACCTTAAAATTGTAGGTGCTTTTCAATCAAAATCACGAACCATTGAATTTTTAAGGACCTCGACATTTAATATATCAACAATTCCCGATCTTAAGCATATCAGAAATGTCAGTTTGGTTAGCTTAATAACTTTTATCTCTTTTGATCTCCAAACTCCCAGTGTCGGACCATTATTGCCTCTACATTAAATTAACAATATCTTTGATCTATATTATTACTTTGGGTCGGCATTGTTCAACCTATTCCTCATGTTGAGGTTGTTTGGTGCTGGCACTCCTACTGCGACATTATATATGTCGATATACCCTACTTAAATCCAGCCCAATGAAAATTGAAAAGCTCCATAGGATCAATATTCAGAACTAGCAATCAACCAATTATAAAGAAGCAAAATGGTTCACATGGATACTTAAGGGATAGTTATCCGTTAACTGACCATTATTTCCCGCTATAGAACTTACCCGTGGCAATGAACCAATCAGAAAGAGGCAATATGTTTTAGTAAATGGGGATACTATAAGGGTAGTTTTCCGTAAACCCCACATGACTAATCACTACCCTCTATAGAATTACCCGAGGTAATCAATGATTGTTGAATACGTAAATATAATATAATAATATAATATATTATATTATAATAATTATATCAACCAATTTTCTAGAGGCAATATTGTTTATATGGGTACTTAAGGGATAGTTACTTAAGGGACCATTATTTCCCGCTATAGAACTTACCCGTGGCAATCAACCAATTATCAAGAGCCAATATTTATGGTTCAAATGGGTACTTAGGTGGTATAGGCAGAGGTACCAGTTGTAAAATGGTTCGTATGGGCACTCGTACTCAATGGGTAGATAGTATAATATATAGAGACCGGACTTTATGAAAAATGCATACTTTCATATGAAAATGCATATTTTGGCAATTTTTGAGAAAAAGTTCATATTTCGGGCATTTCGTGCATATTTTGCATATTTTTGCTCTTTACTGTATAATAAATGCTCAAAAGTAGCTTTCAAATCATTTTGGAAACAACATTGAATATTATTGTTTTAGACATAAAATAATATAGGTATATGGGTAATCGAAAACGTAACTTTATTGGGTGCATTTACCATCCTATGGAACATAGACAATTTTGGGAGCACCTACCATATCATTGGGCACGCGCGATAGAATCTGTGTATAGAGAGAGAGAGAGAGAGAGAATTACGATGCGTGTGATAACTCGTTCAAGTAGTGTGAACGTTGTCCGAGTTTCTATTACGAAGGACTTACTCGTATTTCAGTTTATTAATTTTTCATAAAAAAAATAACAACAGACAATTAATTAAAATGCCGCCTAGCAAAAGTAACGTCGAATTGTGGATAAAAGACTATCCGGCTGGTACTTTTACATATGATGGCGTGGTATTGTACTGTCAAAATTGTGAGAAGGCTGTATCATGTGAGAAAAAATTTCAAATACAGCAGCATGCAAATTCAAACCGTCACATTGCAGGGAAATCTTGTAAGCCTCGTCAGCAGCTCTTGATGCAGTCTTTTGCATCTGCTTCAAACAATGCCAAGACTAACTTCAGTTCTGATTTATGTGAAGCTCTAATGGCCAGCAATATTCCTATCTACAAAGTGAACAATCCAGCCTTTAAAGCCTTCCTTCAGAAGTATTGCGGTAAAGAACACAATGTGCCGGATGAGTCTACTCTACGCAAGCTCTATGTTCCAACTATATATGAGACTGTTCTGAAAAATATACAGAATGACATTGGAGATGAGCTACTTTGGATTTCTACTGATGAAACTACTGATGCTTGCGGTCGCTATGTTGCTAATTTGGTAGTTGGAAAATTGTGCATGCAGCCATCCCGGTCTTACTCAGTTGCCTGTAAAACAATCGACAAGACTAACCATGCTACAGTAGCAAGATTCGTGAACGATAGTATCAGATCTTTGTTTCCTGACTCCTCTGATAAGATTGCACTTTTCCTGTCTGATGCGGCGCCATACATGGTGAAAGCTGGAAAAGCTCTTGAAGTATTTTATCCAAACATGATACATGTTACCTGTATTGCACATGCTGTTCATCGTGTAGCGGAAGAAGTAAGGAATACCTTTGGCAACGTTAACAAGCTGATATCTTCTACTAAGAAAGTATTTTTAAAAGCTCCAATCAGAATACAGTTCTACAAAGAAAAGCTCCCAAGTGTGCCTCTTCCACCTGAGCCGATCATCACACGTTGGGGAACCTGGTTGGAGGCAGTTCTATTTTACAGCCAACATTTTGATCAAATTAAAGAAGTTGTTGAAGAACTTGACAGCAATGACGCTTCGTCCATTGGAGAATCTAAGGAGGCATTTCAAGATGAATCCATAAGAAAAAACATTGCCATCATCACTACTCACTTTTCTCATGTACCTGCATGCATCGAGAAACTTGAAACCCGAAATTTGACTCTATCTGAACAACTTGATATCATCACAGATTTGGAGGAGAGGAATTCAAAATTACCAGCATGTCTACCCATCAAGCTTAAGTCCAAGTTGGCGTCCGTGTTAGAAAGAACCCAGGACTGGATTCAGTGAAGAAAATCAATGAATACATTAATGGAAGTGGATTGTCCCTACCAGAAACTGTAACTGTATCTGAGGCCCCCAAATTTAAATATTGTCCCCTGACAAGCGTAGATGTCGAACGCTCTTTTTCGACGTATAAGAATATTCTCAATGATCGAAGACATAACCTAACAATGGAAAATATAGAAAAATACATAATTGTAAACTACAACAAAAATCAGGATACCTAATTGAACACCTTGAATGAACTCGAAGTACCTATATATCTTTTTTGATTTTCTTCTTTCTAAGTAGGTAGTCTAAACTAACGAAATTCGGGATACCTATACATATACTCGTAGGTATCTTTTCTGTTCCTCAGTGATTCTGATTATTCTTCTTTCTAAGTAGGTAGTTTAAACTAACGAAATTCGGGATACCTATACATATACTCGTACGTATCTTTTCTGTTCCTCAGTGATTCTGATTAACTTTGTCTCAATAAATACCTACTTGATTTGGAATTCTTGAATAAAATAAAAAAATAGTGTTTTACTCCATTGTCTTTTGCGTGCATGTTTTTTTCATATATTTGAGTTTTCGTGCATATTTTGTTCATAATTTGGCGGTTTTTTTATGCATATTTTCATATTATTTTGGGGTTTTTTTCGTTCATAAAATCCGGTCTCTAATAATATACATTGTAGGTTACCCGTAGACCGCACATAGACCTTACCCGCGAAAAAACAGTTTCCGGTTAATTTGAAACAGTTGCAAGTTGAAACTGTTGAAAGTTCCTAGGCCATTAAGTTCATGTCCTTGGACTGTTGCAGTATCCATCCAATTACTTCTACATCCAATTAATGTTGCGAATAAATTGAACCAAACCTCTTATCTTTACAGGTTAAACATGTTACTTCCCTCGTTCAAAGATCTTTTACTTCCGAGTAATTTCTAAAATTAGAAATCGGAAGTATTGTGTTCGTTTTTATAAAAAAAAAAATATTTTTTTGCTCCGATTTCATTTTTTTATATTTCTGGACGTTTCATAACCTTCTGAACACCTTTGGTTTTGTGTCTGTCTTTTAAATATATTCTTTTTGAAGCGAAACTATAGATCAGATATTGACGAAATTTTGTACACATATATAGGAGACGCATTGTAGATGGTTGCATTTTAAATAAATCAACTTCTCATTTTCGGTTCTTGGTGTTAGAGACCATCATGCGCCTGACCACTAACTTTTTATTTATGCGCTTATATCTCGTAAACGGTTCACCCGATTTCAGTAAAAATGTGTATCTATGTATATGCATATTTGCTTGTAGGCAGTGCCTGTATGACGTTGCTTAACTTGTAACAAATTTTCTAAAAATTTAATAAAAATATTGCGTTTTAAAAATGTAGTAAATTAATATTAAAATTATATTTTAACAAATTTCGATTGAGCTCTGATAAATAAAATTCAAAAATTTGTAAAAAGTAAAAAAAAAATATCCACGACTTGCCGATTGAGAATTTTTTGTAGAATTTAGAATGCAGGAAAAAGGATATTCTATCATGTAAACACAAATTTGAAGAGAATCGGTGTAGAACTTTTGTAAATACAAGTGATTCAATAAAAAATCTCTGATTCTAGCAATAAGAAAAGTTGAAAAATTTGATTACCTTTCACGAGGAAGTATTGTGTCCATAATTGGCAGTGTAGCTCTGGTAGGGTCTCAAAGGTCAAATGTAGGTCAAAGGCTCTGAGCTTCGTATTAATTAACTAGGTACAAATCGGCGGGGCTTGTTAGTATCTTGTTAACTAAGACGCGACAGATCTTGTTAATGTTAGTTTGTTGTCAACTATGAGGTGAAGATCTCAGTCAATGTGTGACAGTTGACACAGTTCGTGACATATCTTGCAACAAAGACATAAAATCTGAGCATTTTTTTATTTATTAACTAACAAAGTCGAAGAAATTTTAATTACAATAAATTACATGAAGACAAAATATATGCAAGAACAATAACAACACTCGTCAGTGGAAGGTAACCACCAGGCCAGGTTAATGCTTAAAACATTTTCTACCATAACTCTCAGAGTCTTATTATTATGTAGTCACAAACTCAAATTAATGAGGAAAAATTCATGCACTGGGTGGGATTCGACCCATGGTTGAGTTCTATCAGCCTTCGAATTTTAGTGACGTAATGTTGATTCACCCTGTACAGCTGTGCACCTCCTACATAACAGATAAATTATTGTTGTTGTTCACAAAAAAAGCAAGTTGAAAATAATGGGAACGGTTGTAAAATTGGATGGATAACAGCATTTTTTATTGTACATATTCTACTCTGAAGATATCACGAACATTATGGGGAAAGAACAAGCCACCTACACCTTGGAATCAACTTGGACAAAGTAATCACTCAAAAACACAAAAGACAAAAATGTTTCGAACATAAATTCGTGACAAGATAAATCACGACTCATGGCCATTTTAACGGTGTCAAAAAAGTGAATTACTATCAAGGAAAGTCGTTTACTAAATGGTTAGTGCCACCTAATGAACTTTTACCGGGTCAAACTCAAACTAACATTGTGGCATTGGACTTTTATTGTGCACCTGTATTACTTCCGACTATTTGTATAGATTATAGTGTCAGACTCCGTGGCGTAACGGTTGTGACTACTGCCCGTAGTCCAGAGATCGTGAGTTCGACCTCCAGTTGGGGCAGACTTTTTGAAGAGAAAATTCTGTTCCTTCCTAACACGTGAGGCATTTCCGGCCTTACCCAGGCGGGGTGAGGTTAACGTGGATAGCCGGTATGATTCCAAGTGGATGGAGTCTCAAAATCCTGACTATCTCAAAATCAGGATGTTAAAGCCAAATAGAATCAACTAGTCACAATAGATCCAATAGAGGTCGGTGTGATAATTGGGGAACTCCCACCAGTTTATAATAATAACTCATTTCGCAAATCTATTTTTTTATAGTACATTTAGCCCAATTTTCATCACTACAATATTTATACATACATCTGATATTCAACCCCCAAGCAGCCTAAGACGATCGTTTCGTTCTTATTGGAACTCATCAGTTAGGCATAGCTATATTACCATTATTACCTATAGCTGATTATTACCTAATTTCTTGCCGAGCTATGCCCTACTTATGGGTTCAAATTTTCTTATCAGAGATACGAAAAAATTATCAGAACAGTTTTTTCTTACAATAAAAAAAACAATAGGGGTTTACTCTGATAATTTTTTCTACGAGACTTGCTGTATTCAACGTAGCGTATGGTTAACGCTAGCTTACTTGACATTGAAAGTGATCCAATCAAATTTCCTACCAATTTCACGATGTGGTGTGTTACACCCTGTTGAGTCATGGTTCAGGCAACACGATTAACTTCTGGAAATCACCACTAATAGTTGTCCTGTCATGTCAGACCTCAGTAGTTCCCTGTGCTCTTGAACTAGAACCAGACCAATCGCTGCCACAAGGTCTACGAAATTGGTTCCAATCGTAAATGCTTCATAGGGGACCTGGTAAATCCCCTTCGGCATTCACTATTTCTGTTTCTACAGATTATTCAAATACACTAGTAGTCAAGTGGTAAACGCGCTAGTCTGGTGATCCAGGTAGCGAAGGGATCCGTTGGTTTGAATCCCACCCAGTGCATGAATTTTTTCTCATTAATTTGAGTTTGCGACCACATAATAATTAAGACTCCTGAGGCTTAGGTGGTAGAAAAAGCTTTCGCATTACTTCAAGGCGCTTTCCTTCTACATCCATGCCATTCTGGAAACAGAAAAACTCGGTGAGAATTTTCCGCTCCGGTCAGGATTCGAACCCGAAACCTCCGGGTCAGCAACCAATGCTCTTAACCACTTCGCCACGGAGGTAGGATGTTTCGGGAATCTACTCGTAGTCATGAATCATCTACATGTGGGAAAAATTTACGATGACGACAAATTCTTGTAGATTGTTTTTTAGCACATTGTGTGCCACGCCGCTCATATTGAGAAAAAGTTTGGTATTGTGAGAGGCCGCGTCTCTCATATTGAGTGACACTAGATCACACTTTGAAGAATTGAAAAATGATAAAAGCTAAAATACTTTAACATAAATAGAAAGTAGGTGTCTCTCAATATAAGCGACGTGGCCCCCTATAAAAAACAAATTTTCTGTGGGCCACGTCTCTCATAAGTATCTTAATTTATTTTCATTTATACATTTCAATTCTTTTTACATCTCCATGTAGTACTCTTGTACTTTTCGGGAGATGTAAGTAATTTTCTATCACATCAGTTCTTTTTTATAATTATTTTATTTTCATTGTTTCTTCTTATTCTTTTTTCTATTTTAGCCAATTTTATGTCAAGGGTTGTTGTTTCCGTGTTAGGTGTGGTAATTGTGTAGTACATTAGTACAAAGTCTAAGTCCTCATGTTCTACTTTGTGATCTTTCTTCCAGACAATGGTCTTGCTAGATCAAGGTCATCATGTTTATCATAGTCTGGTATTTCTGCAATGGTTTCAAGTAAGCCTAATCGTCTAGTTGTCCCATTCAGAAAAATCAAGGCTGTGACCAATTATTTTCCAACTGATTAGATATGATCGATCCATCATCGTAGAGTCAACATTCTGCACACTTGAGCTTGAGTTATATGGTTCGGTGAGGAATAAAAGTTTGTCATTTTCTGCGAGGGATATTTTTTCCATAGTTTTGAACGAATTGTCGTGACGTTGACAAAAATGTACGGTATTGAGGGATCGGCGCGAACGACACACTCCATCGGTGGTGTTAAAGCGCCTAACAGGAAAAAAAGGTCACACTTAGCTCCATAGAGGTAATACAGAAACGTCTAATGATTCCACCCTAAATGTCTAATGGCCAGCTGATTTCCCAATTAATCACTGCGTTTGTCCCGGTAGCTCAGTGGTAAAGGCGGCACTCTGTGAATGCAGAGATTCCAGAGGTCGTGGGTTCTAAACCCAGCCCGGACATGACAAGTTATCATCCCAGCTTACTGCTGAAATAATGGGACTTTAATAGGCTTTATCGAGCAGTGTAAATAAGGCGATATTATTGTATTTCATTGCATTAGTGACAATGAAATCCCTAGTACATCTCACCAACCATTAGGTATATCAGAGTTCAAAATGTCTCTCCTTATTGGTCTCACCGGAGCGTGGGAAGTAGGTCAAAAGAGTGCCGCCAGGTGTAAAAATAATCCGTAGGACTAATTACACCTGAGTGAGCTAAGCAGGTGACTAATGGGGGAGTCATTAGTCCTCGTGTCATCAGGGGAGAATGCATCGCGTTGCAGTAATGCAGCGCTCGTTTCATATAGGCCTCTTTCCAGAAAGTAGTCCCAGGGCGAAACTAATAATAATAATATCGCCTTATTTATACTGCCCGTTTAGGACTATTAAGTTCCATTATTCCAGCAGTAAGCTCAAGACCCATTATTATGTGGTAAAAATCCCAAATGGGATGATAACTTGTCATGTCCCAGCTGGGTTGCGAAGCCGCGACCTCTGGAATATCTGGGTTCACAGATTGCCGCCTTTATCACTGAGCTACCGGGGCAAACTAAGGACGAAATAAATAGACAAATTCTATAGCTTAAGTCATTGCTAAGCGTCGGTTTTCCCTATCTTACAGAGTACGCAATCCGTGACTTAGCGCCACAGAGGTATTACAAAATCGTCTATACATAATATTACTGAAATAGAACAAAAAGTAAGTTTTATATTTCTGTGAATCAAAATCATTACGTCTCAATATCTGAAATTTATTCATCTTAGAAGTCAAATAAAAATGGCTTAGGATGGGTCCTTTGTAAAAAAAATTAAATATGAAAAATAAAACAAATGATTTGAAATTTCCACCATCAAATTTTTCGACTTTGCTCCTCAAATTTTCTGAAAATTTTCGAAAATCCTAATATACTAGAAATATAATAGTACCTTTTTCTTTCTATATCATTAACATGGTAACAATTGAACAAATTGAGAACCTATTACAAAATTTGGAAGAAAGGTTGACGGTAAAATTCAAGGAGATTATGGAGAATGAAATTTCAGTGTTGAAAAAAACAGTAGATCTACATAGAGAAGATATCAAGACACTAAAGGAAGAAAATCGAGATATGAGAAAAAGAGTCAACGAGTTGGAACAATACTCTCGAAGAAGTAATATCCAGATTTCCAACATTCCCATGGTTCCAGATGAAAACCTGCAAGACCTCATTTGTGAAATAGGTGAAAAAGTTGGGGTACCTATCAACTTCAAAGTGGACATACAAGCCGCTCATCGTGTTCCCACTAAAGCAGCTGGTATCAAACCAATTATTGTTAAATTCTCTAACAGACAGGTAAGGAATGAATTCATCATTTCTTATAAAAAGAAAAAACTTACTTGCAATCAGTTAAACAGCACCAAGAGTCTGTTATTTTCATCTAACAATAAAATTTACATTGATGATCATCTTACTGTTGGCAACAAGAAACTGTTCTACGAGACCCGGCAGCTCGTCAAGCAGAGGAGAGCAAAGAGCACTTTCACCAGGGAAGGCAAGATTTTCATTCGCCGAGACGAGGGATCAGGACCTGTGCAGATTGGAGACTTGGAAGATTTGGAGCCGTTTCGTGTGGACTTCAGCACAATTGTCGCTCAAACTCGTTAATCACCTATCACTGTATTTCATCAATTTTTTTTTATAACGTTACTAACCTTTTTGCTTTTCTTTGTAATGATCTTACCTCATTTTTTAATCGTCTTTAATTTGTTTACCTCTCTCATTTCCTATTCTTTTCTTTTACCTTTCTATTTTCTATCATACCATTCCATCCCCTACCCTACTTCTTCTTCTCGAACAATTTTGATTTTTACTCTCTCCAGTTCTCTCACACTATTCTGCTTCTATCCTCTTGAATTGCCCCAAAAGAAAATTCCTACCCTTCAATTGAATACTCTTATTTTGCTCTCTGAATGGACCTTTTTTGTTCTCTCTTTGGTCCTCTGTACATATTTTATACAATCATCTCGCTTTTTCATAATATTCCTGATTCTATCCTCTTCAGATATCTCAATCATAACCTTCTTTACCCTCATCAATTCTCTCTATCAATCACATGATCTAACATCTTCACACTCCTTTTATATCATTTCCTTTTCTACAATCTTTAGTGCTCTCTTATCATACCATCCATCCAAAAGACTTATGACCATAATTTCAGTTTTTTCCTACAACATAATTAATTTTATTTTAAATAATTAAATGGACGTTTTAGATTCGATTCCAGATAATATAATTGATCAAAATACTTGTACTAGCATTGATGAACTGACTAACTTTCTACACACTAATAAGGGATTAAATATTTTTCATACTAATATTAGAAGTCTTAAACAAAATATTGATAATCTTTTAATTAATCTTGATACTAACATAAAAAATTTAGATGTTATAATTCTGTCTGAAACCTTTTATGATTCTAAATATCCATATACATTTACAATAAATGACTTCGATTTTTATCATACTCACCAAGAAATAAATAGAAATTCAGGAATTGCTATTTTCATAAAAAAACATCTTATTGCAAATATTGAAGAAATTGATATAGAAAAGTCCAATGGTTTAAAAATTAATATAAATATAGAATCACAAGTATATACAATTTTAGCCCTCTACAGAACTGGTGCAAGTAATATATTTGAATTTATCAGTGCTCTTGATGAATATCTATTACAAAATATTAAAAATAATAATTGCATGTTAATAGGTGACATAAATATTAATATATTACAAAATAATATAGAAGATATAGGACAAAAATATTTGGACACACTAATACAACACAATTTTGTTCCTTGTATAACTCAACCTACAAGATTCGATTTAACTCATGGAATAGATACTTGTATTGATCATATCGCCGCTGCAAACACAAACTGTCGTATCTGCAAATTTTGCCATTTTCAGTTAAGAAGCGCACATAGTGGTTTGAAACTTCCTTTTTCACTTCGTATTTGTATCTCAATACCTTCCCGAAGTATTCAAGTTTTAAGGTTAGTCGTATGTGAGTTTCAAAGATTCTCAGCAAGCACAAACCACTATGTGCGCTTCTTAACTGCAATGGCAAAATTTGCAGATACGACAGTTTGTGTTTGCAGCGGCGATATAATGTATAAACCAAATAACCCATCAGATTTAGATAATATACAAACGTGTGTTATTCATACTACAATAACAGATCACTTTTCAACATTAGCAAACATAAAACTCACAAAGAACGTAAACACAAATGTCAATGAAAAGAATAAAACCAAGCAGATTTTAAATTATGATCTTCTAGACAATATATTACGAAATGAAAATTGGTTTGACGTTAAACAAATAAACAGTGTTAATGAATCAGCCAACTTATTTACTTTCAAATTAAATTCATTTATAAATTCATGCATGGAAACAACAATAATCAATTCAAAATACAGACCCACAAAACCTTGGCTTACAACTAATTTAGTTAAATCGATAAGAAAAAGAGACCATCTATTTCGTGAACTTAGGGCAAATCCCAATAATGAAATATTTTAAAAATCAATTATAAAAAATTCAAAAATACTTTGACAGCTTGTATAAGGAAAGCAAAAGATACATACACTAAACAAGAAATTGAACAAAACAAGTACGATCCAAAAAAACTATGGAAAACAATTCATAATATTCATAATACAAGAAAAGATAAACGAACAAACATAAAAACAATAAGAATTGACCAACAAAATGTAGATTATAATGCAGATAAAACAAAAGCAGCAGACTTCATAAACAATTATTTCTGCAATGTAGGAATAAAAATATCAACCGAGATAAAACAAAATCATAATAACTTCAATAACTATATCAACAATGTAGAACAAATTAATGAAAAATTCAAATGCTTTTCTGAAACAAATCCAAATGAAATTTTTAATATCATTATGAAACTTAGAAATAATTGTGCTTCAGGAAACGATAAAATAGGAATACCAACTTTAAAAAGAATTTTTCCTTATATTGTGACACCATTAACACATATTATTAATTTGAGTCTAAATCAAGGAATATTCCCTGAAATTTATAAAACTGCTATTGTAAGTCCAATATATAAAAAAGGAGACAGATCAGATTTGCAAAATTATCGTCCAATAGCAGTACTATCAAATGTTGGCAAAATAATTGAAAAGATAGTACACAAAAGACTTGAAGAACATCTTGATAAAAATAATATAATATCAAAACAACAATTTGGATTTCAAAGAAAAATAGGTACCGAAGATGCCTTACTTCAACTTACAACCTATATACATAAAAAAATAGAAAACAACAAAAAAGTTATAGCCACATTTTTAGATATCAGAAAAGCGTATGACAGTGTTGATCATTTGATTTTATTAAGAGAACTTAAAAATATAGGAATAGAAGACAAAGTTTTAAATTGGTTTACATTACATCGTACTTATATAACAGAAAACAAAGACTTAAATTAAACGACTACATAACTGACCCACTTACTTGTAATGACTTTTCAATACCACACGGATCCGTTCTTGGCCCCGCCCTTTTCAACATATACATTAATAATCTTCCAACTGTCAGTAAAGGCGAAGTATTTTGTTATGCAGACGACGCTTGCATTTGCTATGATGGAACTGACTGGGACACAACTTTTAACAATGCAACTGAAGACTTAACTAACATCAACAATTGGTACACTTCTATGTCACTACAAATGAATCCAAGCAAAACTAATTACATGACATTTTCACCAACATCTACAGGAAACCATCAACACAACTAAGACTGACTATACAAACAGGACAAAACTCAATAACAACATTACAAAAACAAACATCAATAAAATACTTAGGAATACATCTCGACCAACATTTAAAATGGACACTACATATAAACAACCTTAAAACAAAACTTCGACATCTTATGTTTATTTTTAACAATCTTTCAAAAGTCTGCAATGAAAAAATTCTTAGGATGATTTATTATGCTTTTGTACAATCACTCCTCCAATATTGTTTATCCTCTTCGGGTGGAGCATATAATAATGTTATAATTCCGTTAAGACGAGCTCAAAATATCATCCTAAGAATAATTTTAAAAAAAGACAAACTCTTCCATTCAAATGAATTGTATAAAATATTTGATGTTTTTCCCCTTGAAAAATTATACCTCTACAAATTGACCATCTACTCTATAAAATATGAACATTACTGGACTACTAACCCAAATCTATACCTAACGAGACATTCCAGACAAACAGAAACTAGACTTATCCATAAATCACTAACTAAACGACATTTTTATTATTTAGGTCAAAAACTTTTTAATAAAATTCCACCAGAAATAAAAAATTTAAAAGATCTACCTATCTTACTTAAAATAAAAACAAAAGAATTTATAAAAAATAATTCCATCAACTTGACAGACTTACAAGCATTATCATAACTATTGAAACTTGTAAACATTATTATTAGATAAAATATTGTATTTAATATAAAGTAAAAAAATTAAGAGAGCATAAAAGGTAAGAAAAAAGAAAAGAAGGAAAAAAAAAAAAAAAAAAAAAAAATCTCAACCTCAATTTCCTTCACCTAGACTTTTTTTCTTCTTCTTCTTCTTTTTTCTCTCTATTTTTATAAGTCTATTAAATATCAATATTTTTTTTTTCTTTTTCTCATCATCCTTTTTTTTTTCAATAATTTTTCTCTTTGTCCTTTCCTATACATTTTTTTTTTTTTCTCTCATCCTAAAAATTTTTTCCGCCATCATCATCATCATTATCTTTCTAATTCTTCAATCATCATTAAAAGAGAGAACAAAAACAGTATCTTTTTTTTCTTTTCTTTTCTTCTTCTTCCAATATGGATTTTTTTTTTCATTCAAAATCAACCAATTCTTATATTTTTTTCCCCTCTAACTCCTATACATTTTTTTTTTTTTTTTTTTTTCTTCACTCATAATGAGAGAACAATCATCCATCTTCTTTTTTCAATAACCCTCCTAATAGTTTGAGAAAACAACATACTATCCTTTATCCATCATTCTTATTTCATTTTAAAAATCTTCTCAATCTTTCCTCTTTTGTTTTGTTATGTTTTTTTTTTTTTTTTCCTTATTTTTTTTTTTTTTTTCCTTATTATTATTTTTTTTTCCCTTATTTTTTCTTTTTCCTTTTTTTTTTTATTTTGCTCTTTACTTTTCTAAATTATACTTCAAAACAACCCACACCAGCATTATGCTGAAAGGGTTGTTAAAAAATTACTTATGTACGATTTTGTTGATGAAATATTGTGTATATATTAAATAAATAATGAAAAAAAAAAAAAAAAAAAAGTACCAGGTACGCCTCGTGCGAAGTATTTCTTGTAAACTTACAAGTTTATCTTGTAAACTTATGTACAGGTATGTATTTGAAGAAGTACTCTTAATCTCTAACAGTACTTAGTTAGATGTCTTAGTACAGAACATAGATGTCTTAGATAGCAACAGGTCCCGTACAGATAGAACAGATCTGAGGTAATTGTGAGGATGCTATGTTCATCGCGTTGACCTTCAATATTAATAGCACTCGAAGTACAGAACATAGATAATTATTAATAACAAACCCATCTGGTACCTTACCTTAGGTCACAGAGGTCATTCTATGCAGGCCTGGAAACTGGACTAGTGTATCCCCTACTGGGCCCTCTGTATTGGTAGTACTTTTTCTCTTAATTCTATCCCGGTAGCACAGTGGTAAAGGCGGCACTCTGTGAATCCATCGGTTCCAGAGGTCGCGGGTTCGAAACCCAGCCGAGACATGACAAGTTATCCTCCCATTTTGGAATTTTTACCACGTAATAATACGTATTGGACTTACTGCTGTAATAATGGGACTTTAATTGTTCTAATCGGGCAGTATAAATAAGGCGATAATATTATTATTAATTAAGTCTTTTAACACATCTAAGTGCGCGTACACAACGGAGCTCTCGGCCCTAGGGTAGCACCCGTCTACGGAAGTAGGCGGCCACAACGAGGACCCTTGGCCTATACCCTACACCTAATACACCTTCAACCCTGGTAACTACAGATTGATATCTAGTCTAGGGTCCGGGGTTTCTTTGTGGCCGGGCACTAAAGATTCGTTCCTTCGCTAAGCACTCAACTCTTCGTTATTTTCTACTGAAAAAAAAAAAAAACGAAATATAAAAAAATCTAAAATATAGCCATTCAAAGAGGAAGAGCTACTTTTATCCTCGGTTCCCTTCCGGAAGGACGGTCCCTGGGACAAGTTTTTTTATATTAAAAATAATATAACATGAATTATACTTTTTACTTAACCTACCAATTATATTATAACCTACCACAGTGGTGAAAATTGTTTCAAGAAATATTTTACTTTTATCTGAATACGGCGGTAATTTTTTTTCCAACTAGGTATGTATTTTACCTGCACCTACCAAATTAAAACACGACCAGGGGCGTTAACCTTTACTTATATTCTTTTGTATAGCCCTGGTTTACTCAGTCGGTAGTCGGTAAGACAAGAGACACAAATGACCTATTTTTTTTCTAATATCATGTGTTTCTGTGCCAAAGTAGCTACTGATACAATCAGAGAGCTTTAGGATTTTTTTATTTTCAAACGAAAACTATTTAAATAGTTTGAATTTAAAGAAAGTAAAGTTGATCGATCAGATATCTACCACTCTAGAAGCTTGGATTTGAATTTAATCTTTCCTTAATCCGGCAAAAAAACATCGAAAAAAACACAGCTTGGAAGATAAAAATGGCTACGTAGATACAATATACGTATCTATAGTTGGAATGCGAACGCCCGCAGGGTATTGTAACTGCAAGATCAACCTGTCGGCTAGTGACAAGTGTTAATTAAGCCAATTAATCGTTCCTTAAGGGCATTTGCATAAACTCTATACAAATATTGTCACCCAAGAAGTAATTATAATACCCTTTAGTGGAAGGTAACCACCAGGCGAGGTTAATGCTCAAAGCATTTTCTACCACCTAACCGTCAGAGTTCTAGTATTCTGTGGTCAAAAACTCAAATTAATGAGAAAAAATTCGTGCACTGGGTGGGATTGGAACGGATACCTGCGCTACCTGGATTACAAGACCCATGAGGTTGTTTGCTCAACCACCGTAGAAAAGTTGACATTTCGTTTTTGATAATTTGAGAATACCCTGACCGAGACTACATCGCCAGCGTCGATCCGGAGTGAAGCAACCTCCAGTGAGGTGTAGATTTCGTGATTCTGGCGTTCCGGCACAACCAAGGCTGGATGAGGTTAATGTGGCTATCAGGTCTGTGAGTTTTCTGCGAATGAAGGGTAACACCCCCGTTGTGATATGACCATGCAGTTGAAAGCGACGTTAAACCCATTTTTTTTAATATATCATTTGAATGGTGTCAGTGTCTCTTAAAAAGGAAAAAAATTGATTTTTTTTAAAACACTGGGTACTCCTTCCAATCAACATAAACTAAATGATCTTTTGCAGGATATCAGTCCCTATCGAATGTAATTTCTCATATATAATTTTAGTTTTAAATTTTATATTTTTAACCTTATTTTTATTTTGACTATGGTTATTTCCACTGGATTTTTACAACAAAGAAATCTTTACTTTACATAACAACATAGGTTCCCAGAGATCAATGGAAATTGTACCTATTGTATATTAAACCGAAATTAAAAAAGAAAGGAAAAAAAGACTACATCCACACTCATGAGTGGTATTCCACTACATCAAGCGGTAATTCTCTCCGCCGATGTTCTCCTCGCTCAATGAATTTGAAGAACAACAGGTAGACGTAGTGCTTGCTCAGACTCTTCGAGTTGTAGTAAAGAGAAAAGTATTCCGACTCCAGTAAACTTTTGACAGACGACTCTTGCTTGGTCTTCTTCAGGATGACCAGAATGAAATGGACATTCTTCTGTTTCACGATGGTCTTGAGTGTGGGCATGAGATCACATTGAGGGCCTACGATGAAATACTCGATGTGCTCCGATCGAAAGAGGTTCCCATAGGTGCTCAAGTGAAAGCAGGGCACACGGTAAAGCGCTCTGAAGTGATCCCTGTACTGCGGTCGCAAAGCGTTCCTGTTGAGAATTAAGTAGTGGAAGCCTCTGGTGTTGTTGTCGTCTGTACAGATGGCCGTCGGACACAGCACCGTTGTGTGGGTTGGCTGCTGCACGTAATTGTGAAGCGCCACAATGTCTGTCTCCAGAATCATGCCACGCCAGTGGTACCAGATGACCAGGGCTTGCGTTGAATAGTTTCGAAGGAAATCGTTCATGCCGATTTCCATGAAGAAACTGCTGTAGTAGTTATGCTGTTTGGCAACCATCTCTTGAATTTGGTAGAGAATGACTTTGTCGGTTAGAAATGTATCATTCTTTATGGCTTTAGTTTTGGCAGACAAGTCGGTGGCGTTTTGAGTGAAATTGTTTTTGATTTCTGCAATGAGCTCAGCATCCCATTGTTTGGTATCTTCAATTTGGTCAAAATAGGTATAGTGGTATCTTAGGAGAATGTGGAACCGTAAATCTAATTCTTTTTGGTCGTAAGAGAATACTTGGGTGAGATGATAGTACTCAGCATTGTCCATCAAGTACTTCTCGAGTGTTTTAACATACCTGTCTTCAATGATATTAGACACAGATTGGTAGGACTCTATCTCGCTAATGTAGTTTGGACAGTAGAACTCTTCTAGTTTGTATAGCAAAAAGTAGATGCTAGCACCAGTGACGAGAATTTTCCGCAGCTTCACAACCGTCTCCCGTGACGCGCATCGGTAGAAAGACCGTTTCTTCGGCTCTTCTGGCGTTTTAAATTCCATTTCTATTGAAAATTGAACACTTTCGAAAAAGGCGTGCTCAAAAATTGCAAGGTTAAAATATCGTGTCCGATTTAAATTTAGCCTCACTTCCAATATACAAAATCAAATCCAAATTGAGGAGCATGCCTGTTAAAATTAGAATGAAATGACAGATTTTAATTCCTCTTTGGCTAAAAAAGAAAGAACGACACGGAAACCATCCGACGGAGCAGTGAACCAGATACTTCATTGATTCTGCAGGAGACAATTTTTTTAATTTGTTGTTTTTTTGCTAAAATTTTCTCAGATATTCATACCATACATAAAGGATATTCGAAAACAAATGATTTACCCTCCCCTTGCGGTAAAACTCACAAACCAGCTATCCACATTAACCAACTAGGCAACTTTTTTTTAACAAGAACTGATGGGATGTATTCCCATTCAACATAACAAGCTTGGGTTTGGACGGGAAAAGCCAGCAGCACGATGGTTCAAATTTGAATGGTCACCCATCCAAGTCCTGAACACACTGGACGTTCCTTAATTTCAGTGGCAGAGCAGGAACTATATGGAACAGAACAAAATATACAAGTTGACAACAGTGAAACATAGCACCAGCTAAAGCTTAGCTTAGCGATGGCATATGAATTCCTCTTATTAGTGAGGTATCCATCAGCCAGTCATGCAGGCTGGTGTAGGCATCAACCAATGGTTACCGAAGGACAAAAGTAAAAAGGTAGCGAAGATTTTCCTCCTTGTTATCCTCTTCATCTTAAGCTGATGTCTTCAAGTCCGTCAGATACAGGGTACCCTCACACTCGTCTGGCTGGGGGACGTAAAATACGGTGAAGACCAGTGTCTCACCAGATTTGGTTTGTGAAGGCTTTCAACAGTTTCAACGTCCAAAGAACAGAATAACTGATTCGAAACAGTCCTATTTGTGGTTTAGTCAGTCAATCCACCCTATGTGCTTATCCCACATGATTTCCATAACTGACCCATAGAAGCAATAATGCAAATTTATTCCGCTAAGAATTTGAATCACCTATTCATAAATTCCCGGTATAAAATAGGAATAGACAATGCACTAACACGATGCATAATTGTGCATCCATGCTATGTGCTGACATGTATCTAGGATCTATTGTTTATGATCCTACCTTACCTGGGACTTGGATCTAGCGAGATGAATCTAGCGTAGGCGTTCGTATACAAGTTGATTATGTTAAGTTACTGTACTTGGCATAATTAAGAACAGCATAATTATGTTAACCATAGTATACTTACATACATTTGTCTCTCCACCTGAGAATATTACAACTAGTTGGTCACACTGCTCAGATACCACTTCAGAGTTCACAAAAGGGAAGATTTTTTTTGGTAGATATTATTTTTTTCAATGGGTAATTCAGAACTAAATGACCCGTGTCGAGCCATTTGACATACATTTTAAACCAATTTTTAGCCTAGCTCAACGTTGCTTAATATAATATGGTCCAAAAATCCTTCCAATTCCAATCCTTTACCATGGAAAATGTAGCTTGATCGATAAGGCGACGGACTTCTAACCTGGAGGTCGGTGGTTCAAGTCCCGGTTCCAGCGTAGATTTATTAAATCGAGTTAGAGTAGTTGTGATATCATGAAAGTGATTAACACAAGTATGATAACTTTTAACTTTTTTTACAATGAGTGGGAAATGTTACAAAAGTCTCACACATAAAATTTCAGTTATAGAATAGTTTTATAAGTACGCAATTAACCACAAAAAGTCCGAGGCACTCAGCCAAACAATCAAGGCGTGACTAAATCCAATTCAGTTTAAACTAATTTATAGATACACTTAAAGCTACCCAAACTTGTAGAAAAACTAGTAGATGCAATTAACACCTATTGGTTTGTATGAAGCGAAAAGATTAGTACGATTCACGTGGGCTCCAGCTATTAATCTGTGTTGAAATGCAAAACAAGGCTTAAAAGAATTTCTGTGTTACCTTCTTGGACTACTAATCTATAACTGTTCGATAATTCAAAAGAGTCATTAATTAATTATTGAAATAATAAATAAAAGTTTTAACCCAGATAGTATGGTCAGCCCTGAGGCAGTGGACTGTAAAAAGCCAAGGAGATCAGATAACTATACATTACTACAGAAGTACAGCAGCTATAAAAATATGGACAAAGTGTCTTAACTGTTAGAACAGAAGTACGAAGTACTATTAGAACTGTTATAATTACGAATTCGATGGCGCGTTGAATGACTCACAAATTAAGTGTTGTGTGGGGCCCTGTCGTCCAGTAAACTATTTGCATTCATGAGGAACATTGGAACGGACCCCCAACTTCCAAACCGATTACATGAGATTATTCACGAATTCCAACTATTATTCGTACATCTGTCATCCGAAGACACACGAATCCAATCAAGTGAAACGGATTCAATCTAAATGGATTGAGATGTTTGACTCACAAATTAATTGATGTGCGGGGTCAAGTACGTCCAGTCTATCTCTGTCTCTTCCAATGGGAAACATGAGTATAATTATTTCATTAACAAATTCCAGAGTGTTTATTCATTAGCACAGCTTGGAGGTAGTAGTGATGTGTTACTCCCGGGGCAATTGAATTCTTCGAATGTGCCTACACAAGACAGGCTTAGTTGAATCACATTGTGGATGTACGGGGTGTTCCATCATAAACGAGACACTCCAATATCTCGAGAACTACTGACGATAGAAGAAATCTGGTCAAAGATCATTTTCATAACATTTTCATAGCTCTAAGGGACTTTTAATGATCATCCAATAAAAATTTCAAGATCACCATTAGGTGTCCCCTTTTAAAGCTATGGAAATGATCTTCATACAGATTTTTTTATCGTCTTCAGTTCTCGATATATTTGAATATCTTGTTTATGATGGCACACCCTGTATAAGTGACTGGTCAGAGTTGGATAGAAGCAATAACACTAGTACTACAGGCTTTACGAGTGCTTGTTTTTATTTATATTAGGTAGTTCATTCATGGTTTGAACAAGATCATAAATATTAACAGGTGGTTTATGAGATAAATGAATAGGAGATATATGCCCCCTCTCACAGGGCTCTGGTGCCTTTTCCATTCATGTATTTGCTCAGTCCATTCTTCTCTCTACCACATAGCATTATTATAAATATTAGGAAAAAATATGGAAACAAATGAAACCTTTGAGCCTTTACTTGATATGTTCGAGAATACAAAAATTGTTCCTCATTTTACCTTCTTTAACCCCCTTTTACCGCCCTAACTCCGTTTCCTCCCATCTTAGACATCAAGACTTTAAGTTTAGTATGATTACAACCTCACCCACCATGATAAGTATTCGAAGGAATTGGTTGCGTCGCCTCTCACGCATTCTATATCCCTTTCTGAGGACTTCCTCTTATTAACCGGACTATATCTGCGAAATTATAGACGTTTTTGTAAGCCTTAGCATCGGGGTCCGTATGAATATACATTAAAATAGTTTGTTTGGTCTTAAACATCACTTAATTCGTGAGCAAACATCGCAATCCATTTAGATTTGATTGGATTGGATTAAATTGAATTCATGTACCATCGGATAAGAGATGTTTCAACATTAGTGGAAGAGATTGCCATAGGCAATAACCCCGCCCTCAAAATTGGGACATTATGTTTATATAATTTTTTCTATTCTTTTTCCTTTTATTGTATATATTATTTCCATTTTTTCATTGTTAGAATAATTAATTGTACTGTACATATTATGTCTTTTTATATCTAATAAAATGTTTAAAAATAATTTTCTAAGTAGTATCAAGTCATTGAATTGTGTTCTTGGAAGTCGGGGGTCTGTATCAACGTGCCTGATGATTGCAAAGACTTTACTTCATGCACTTTCTGAGTTTCGAACCAACAAAACCCTGGATTACCAGACTAACACCACTGCATACTCGTACACTGATACGTTCGTTTTCCTCACAGTGATCGAGTCGGACAAATAAAAGTGTTTCTGTTCAGTATCGGATCGGACTTTATGATGTTTAGGACCAATTACTGCCAATATTGCTTCATGAGACTTTACGAAGGTTATTGGTTTTAAAAAATGCGCACTAAACAGCTTCGGGATTTTAGGTTTGATCGAGAAACTTTCAATATCTAAGGTCAGACCAGAAACTTGAAGATCAAACATAATATACCTACCTACAATATAGCACAGTTTGCAAACGTTTAATTACCACAGATGAGACCGATAACCTGTACCACTCCGGGTAGGTATTCTCACAGAACTCTGAACATTATTACGTCAGCTGGAAGTTAAAACTGACCATCTGCATTTGGACAATTTTATTCAGGAGAGCCGCGCAAAGTTTTGGCGTGGCGTGCCTTCCTGAAAAAATCTTCCCGGTGGACTGTTTTGCGCTCACAGTTGAATTTTTTTTACTTTATTGCATCGATAAAACCTTGATCTCACCAAATGAATCTTAAAATGTTCAGGAGTCAAGGCGTGTGACTGGTAATCCAGAGGTAGCGGGTTCAAAACTCAGCCGGGACATGACAAGTTGCTCTCCCACTTGGGGTTTTGACCATATAATAATACGTCTTGGGCTTACTGCTGGAATAATGGAACTTATTAGTTCTAGTCGGGCAGTATAAATAAGGCGATATTATTATAAATCCTGCGACTTTTATAGTTTCCATCCAGTGTCTGCTCTTTTTTTTTTTTTTTTTTTTCTTTTTCTTTTTTTTTAAGATGAGTGTTTTTCAGCCGTTTTTATTTCGTAGCCATGAAACAGGAGCTACTGTAGATGCTTGTGGTCTGTGTTGTAGCCTGCCCATCCCGTAGTATGCCTCCCCTCTCAAGGGCGAGAAGTGACACAATACTTCCCATTTAGGTGATGGGTCAATACGAGCGCACCGGAAGGTATCCCTTACAAACAACTGTAACCAAGTTTTGAATACAAATTTTTGTCGGCGCGGGGTTCGAACCCGGGACATTCCGCATGCCAAGCCAGTGCTTAACCACTGAGCTATTCGTGCGCTCTATGAATTTTTGGGGCACTTTAGATTTAAATCACATATAATGGTACATATATTAATGTGTAATTATAAATATCATAGTGTGTTGAGTTGAGCATTAATATTGAAGTAATTCTCAAGGGTATTTCTTTGGCAGCGCCCTAGAAACGTCTTGTACTCCGCTTGTCATACATACCAGTCCTGTTGGGCCTACAGTATGCAAGTATGCATTTCTAATCAGTGACTTGTGCTTTCAATGCTGTTCGCAAGGTGGACTGTACCTAATGCACTACTGCAGCTTTACCTACTGCAGCTAGGATGATTTACTGTTTCAAATTATGAGAAATGAGTAATTCATTTTGACTTGGATTCGATTTTGTGATTAATTGCTGCGGTTATCCGATTAGTATGTAAATTCATGCGTGTTGCATATATTTTATGGTTTAGTGTACGACTGTACGTACAGTTAACTGATGTGTAAGTTATCTGTTCCTCGACCTCAGGAGCTGGATCAGTAAGTGGTCTCGTAACCTGGAGGTCGGTGGTTCGAGTTCCATGTTGGTAAAATATTTAGTAGGGCGAGTTTCAGTAATAGGGATATCAGGATTGTGACTAAAATATACCCAACATGAGATCATATAGCATCATGTTCGGTCGTCTCTTTTTTCCAACTATTTCAATCTAAATTCTAACGAAACTATCCAATCCCATCAGAGCTTTATCAATCCGTTTTTCTTTTCATTTCACACCACTGAAAATATTTTAAAACGCGGATTTATAAGGCTATAGGTAGATAAAATATAGAAACCATTTGCAAATCAAACTCCAACCATTAAGATCTTGACGATAAGGGCTTTGAAATGACTTCTCAGCTTGATTTGTGAACTATTGAGCATTTGAAACTAGTTCAGACGTCATAAATCATAATATCATGTACTTTATGATTTGTTACATGGGCTGTTAGGTTGTGCTAGGAACTGTAGATAGGCAAGGAATGTGGACCGACCTTAGTATCTCTTAGCCTTCTCCACCCCTGTCTTGAATCTTCGATCATATTGATTTTTCCTTTTTTGAGCTTAAGATGTGTTGCTCTGTATATTATGTGTTGCTCTGTATCTTGTGTGTAGCTCTGTATCTTATGTGTTGCTCTGTATCCTATGTGTTGCTCTGTATATTATGTATTGCTCTGTATATTATGTGTTGCTCTGTATCTTGTGTGTAGCTCTGAATCTTATGTGTTGCTCTGTATCCTATGTGTTGCTCTGTATCTTGTGTGTTGTCCTGTATCTTATGTGTTGCTCTGTATCTTGTGTGTTGTCCTGTATCTTATGTGTTGCTCTGTATCTCATTTGTTGCTCTGTATCTCATGCGTTGCTCTGTAACCTCTGTGTTGCTCTGTATCCTACGTATTTTATCTTGTGTGTTGCTCTGTATCGTCCGTTTTGCTCTGTATCCCATGTGGTGCTCCCACTTCTTATTCTGAGAAGAAATACGAGGTTAAGTGCAGGGAATGCTTAAGGCATTAATGAACTTCGCCCCGGATTACAAAACAATTGTTTTCTATTTACCTATTTTTTCAAGTTGTTTTTTTATGTTACTAACGTTCAATTGTTGTTCTTTATATAAAATATAGATTTATATATAAAAAATAAGTATAAATAATAAATAAATAAAAAACACCCAACGGCCCTGGTGAGTTTGGATTGCATTACACTGAGGGGAATGACCGATGTAAGTAAATGTCAATATTCATGTGAACAGTGCGGGGTATGGCGTGGAATTAGTTTTCAGGCCTGTGGTAACTAATGTTACAACCAAATCACATGCAATACTTGCTACATGGGTACCTCGCCTACAACAGAACTTTACACTGAACTAACCAGAAGGCCAAACGTAATTCAGTTCATTTGGTTTACTATTTCCAATATCAAATTTTGATACCTACAGAACAAAAAAAAGCAATTGTTTACTTGAAATGACATCATTAAGTATAGACCTAATATGTATCAATCAATTGATTTATTTTAAACCCATTTCAGCAAATTAGCTGAAAACAGTATGACTAAATAGATACCACGAGATCATTGTGGATGGTACCCTATTGTATTCTGTAAACAAGTAGGTACGTCCCTATGTATATTTCATGTAGGCCGTAATGATTCGTCATCCGATGATCAAATAGATATAATTGTCATCTGGTTAGCTTTGAATATGCTACAAGTGAAGTGAGTTGGTTAGATATTTAGTGAATGCTCAGTTTCCAGTTTTTATACATTATACCCATCCTATGGACATGAAACGAACATAGCCATTGGATCTGGGCGTCCATATAATTCTCTCACCACCGTCATGAAGGTATCTGTGCCTGTCTCACGGACTCGGAATCATTGTACCTATTCAACTATGAGAGCACGAGAGTAGTGCTCATGACAATGAATTTTGCGATTTTGTTTGTAAGTCTTTCAATTTTTTTTTTAGGAAGTGCATTTTTTAGTGCAACATCTTCTTGTTACTCTACGATCAATATTAGTTCTATAGTTGAAAAGTGGTGCAGATTACCTACAAGACACATTAGAAAGGTGAATTTGAAACATCCTTTAAAATTAAAGGTGAATTTGAAACATCCTCTAAAACTAAAGGTGAATTTGTAACATCCTCTAAAACTAAAGGTGAATTTGAAACATCCTCTAAAACTAAAGGTGAATTTGAAACAACCTCTAAAACTAAAGGTGAATTTGAAACATCCTTTAAAATTAAAGGTGAATTTGAAACATCCTCTAAAACTAAAGGTGAATTTGAAACATACTCTAAAACTAAGGTGAATTTGAAACATCCTCTAAACTAAAGGTGAATTTGAAACATACTCTAAAACTAAAGGTGAATTTGAAACATTCTCTAAAACTTTGTACTTACAAACAATATAGGATCAATGTATAATATGACACACATTTCTTCGAATCATGGTTACCTAACTCTTTTTTTTTCTTCTTCACTATTATTATTATTATTTCGTCATCAACCTTATCATAGTTAAATAAAGTCCCAAAATCCATTTTCTTCATTAATAAATCTCGCAGAATGGTAAGGAATAGTTGAATCCGCTGGGCTGAATACTATACACTACACAAAATGAAATAAGCCCTCCTGACCTAACCACCCTACTACTATAATAATATATAATAATAATAGTTTATTTATTTATTTTCTTTATAAAGAAACATTTATACAAAGGTACTTCTCCAGAAGCTTTTAAATGCTTCTAAGAGTGAATGGGAAAATGATAGTATATGAAAAGTATTTAGAAAAGTAAAGGAGACTCTTCTTGATTATACCTTGTCTAGTCGAAATCTTGTAAAAGTGCATTTATGAATAAGTCCACCGCTCAAAACCATCATTAGACCAGTACTTCGCTAATAAGTATCAGTTACCAGTAACTTGATATAGACATCAAGTTATTAATCTGCTACCATTTCAACACAATTGCAAGTCAAGTGAGTTGTTTCCAGGAGAGACTCAACTTTGACAGCAGTGTTGACGTCTTTATTACTCAACTGACTTTCTGTCTAGGTTAGTGTAGTGATTAGTAGGTTTGTATTTATTATATCTTAACTAGCTGTAGTATTTGTAACTGACTTTCATCTGTCTAGGTTAGTGTAGTGATTAGTATTTATTATGTATTTATTTTGTATTTATTATATCCTAACTAGCTGCAGTATTTGTAACTGACTCTTACCTGTCTGGGTTAGTGTAGTGATTAGTAAGTTTGTTATTATTATATCCTAACTAGCTGTAGTATTTGTAACTGACTCTTACTTGTCTAGGTAAGTGTAGTGATTAGTAGGTTTGTATTTATTATATCCTAAATAGCTGTAGTATTTGTACTTTTACCTGTCTAGCTAGGTTAGTGTAGTGATTAGTAGGTTTGTATTTATTATATCCTAAATAGCTGTAGTATTTGTACTTTTACCTGTCTAGCTAGGTTAGTGTAGTGATTAGTAGGTTTGTATTTATTATATCCTAAATAGCTGTAGTATTTGTACTTTTACCTGTCTAGCTAGGTTAGTGTAGTGATTAGTAGGTTTGTATTTATTATATCCTAAATAGCTGTAGTATTTGTACTTTTACCTGTCTAGCTAGGTTAGTGTAGTGATTAGTAGGTTTGTATTTATTATATCCTAAATAGCTGTAGTATTTGTACTTTTACCTGTCTAGCTAGGTTAGTGTAGTGATTAGTAGGTTTGTATTTATTATATCCTAAATAGCTGTAGTATTTGTACTTTTACCTGTCTAGCTAGGTTAGTGTAGTGATTAGTAGGTTTGTATTTATTATATCCTAACTAGCTGTATTTGTACTTTTACCTGTCTTGTTAGGTTAGTGTAGTGATTAGTAGGTTTGTATTTATTATATCCTAACTAGCTGTAGTATTTGTACTTTTACCTGTCTAGCTAGGTTTGTAACTGACTTTTGTATGTCCGAGTTAAGAAAATGATTTTTTAGTTTGTGTTTTGAACAAACCAACTATATTTTTGTAGTTCTGAATCAGTCTGAAATCTTAAGAGTATGCATGATCCTAGAATTTCTAATGTTGGAGATTGAGGTACTTCCATAGCCAATATTGATGTCTTTTGAAATTCAAGGTGCTTTTATCAATCACATTAAAGTAACATGTCGATAAATCTCTAACTAGCACTAATGAACTGATTAGTGCTTTTGGTGTATAGGTGGTAGTAAACTCTTTATTGAAATTTATTTACATTAATCCTAAAGGGCGGGATTATTGCCTTAGGCAATCTCTACCATCCAACCCATGATCTTGCACCACTTAGAAATTTAAATACAGAATTGACCTCTTGCTTTACTGAATAGTATTAACCTCGCTCAGTGGTTGCCTTCCACTAAAGAGTGTCATTATTACCATTACTGTCACAATTGATAAAAGCACCATCATGATTGTTTTTTACTTCGGGATATCATGATAGTAAGTATAGTGTGTTCAATCATTCTAATGTGGTGATATGTGCATATTATTTCACTGGCGTTCTGCCCCACTGCCCAATTAGTGAGTAGAAAGTGCTTGTGTCAAGTGTTGATATTAGTAGAGGACAGTGAGTTTTATAGAATTCAAATAAATAATTGTTTGCCAATCAATTTCAATGTTTGCAGAGATATTAAAACTAGAGGAATGAATGTCATGCAATTATGAAACATAATCGTGCAATCCAATATACCAGCCTCCGTGACGTAACGGTTGTGGCTATTGCCTATAGTCCAGAGATCCTGAGTTCGATCCCCGATCGTAGCAGACTTTTCACACAGAAAATTCTGTTCCTTCCGTACACGTTTACGGCCTTACCCAGGCTGGTTGAGGTTAATGAGAGTAACTGGTACGATTCTCAGCGAATGGAGATTTAAACACCCGTCCTTATTAGAACGATAAATGAAATAGAATCATTGCAGGTAGGATACGCATCCATCTGTTAAAATGTGCTAGGCTCCGGTAGAGAGTGTTATAATGTAAGTATTATTATTAAACATATTAGATCAAGTTTTATTTACATATAGAAATCATAAAATATATACATACATAGAAATTGACATTAATAAAACAAAACTTGATCAAGGGCGGTGCTAATGCCAACGGCATTTTCTTCCGTATTACATCTTGATCAAAATCAGAAGAAATAACCCAGAGACGAATAGTACAATGGGTCGCTCATGCAACTCTCTCATATTAGCCCAGTAAAAGCGTCGTAAAATAGTGCTTTTTCGTACATGAGATCAGTAGACTGTTCCGAAAGCACTCTCCACTCTCATAATCTCCCTTTTAACTGTCACACAAAGCATTTTGATTGGTTAATTTGAACGCTATAACCAATCAGTGTTCGTTTTGTGACGGTTGAATCGGAGATTCGGGGATTTTGAGAGTGGAGAGTGTTTCTGAAACGGACTACAGGTAAATGATTTTTTTTCTTCTTGTAAATAAGACTCTGAGGGTTAGGTGGTAGAAAATGCTTTGAACATGAA
Organism: Bactericera cockerelli; assembly: GCA_024516035.1. Taxonomy (NCBI): domain Eukaryota; kingdom Metazoa; phylum Arthropoda; class Insecta; order Hemiptera; family Triozidae; genus Bactericera; species Bactericera cockerelli. The sequence continues at coordinate 61,925,550 of CM044955.1, read as the reverse complement.
CCTCGCCTGGTGATCACCTTCAACTAAAGGGTGTTATTATTATTTTTATAGTAAATAAATTATTTTAAATTATTTCTTTATTTGAATCAACCAATTCATGAATGTGTACGTGTTTCTAATCAAACCAAGCATCAGCTGCCGATCAAACTTGATGCATCCACCGTAAAACGAGTAGTGCTCACTTCTCTGGCATTTCAAAATGATATTGTACAACATGTACTGAACATTTCTGCTCTTTGTGTACCAATCTGAATTGAAACACACTTCGGAAAGAATTTTTCTGTTGTAATTTTCGATGTTGTCGCTGAAGGCGATTAGTTGGGCCACATGTAGGCTGAGGAGGATGACGGTGCCGCCGAAAGATATCTTAAACTCAGAGCTGACGAGGAGCGGGATGGAGAGTGCCACAAGGATGATGAACCCCACCAGGGTGGTTATCACTACAGGACGCATGTGACTCTCCACCTGGCGGAACAGAGAAAGCGGAAATCATTATATAATAAAGTTCAAGTAGTTTAATAAAAAATATTCATCTTGTAAATCAAAGTTAAATAACTATATTTCCTGAACATCTGGTAATGTCTTATTATATTTAAAGCATTTCGGTATACACTCTTGTATGTATGCTATAGGTATGATTTAAATGGTACAATGGTACATGATGTAAATGAATGAATGAAAAATTTAAAATTTATAAAAAGAAAAATACATTAATAAAACCAGGTGGTAGATAAAAGTAAGTGATACTTTTCAGGACTAGCGGATTAAAAATAATAATAATAATAATAATAAAAATAAAAAATATATATATATTTATATAAGAATAAAAATAAATAAATAAAATAAGTATAAAATCACATAATATATTAGAGTAGGATACAAGCTTTGATATGACTAGATGTTAATAATGGGACTTATAGATTTTCCAGGCTACCCTGGAACTCGTCTAGACCTAGACTGTATGGAGCGAGATTTAGTAAGTTCTCTTTTAGAGAGTTTTTGAACAAACGTTTTTGTCAAACGAACAATAACAATTAACGTTTTTGTTATTGTCAAACGAACAATAACAATTACTGAAACAATAACACTACGAAATCTTGAGGTGTTAATTTAAACTTATTGAACACCCTGTATGTATGCATTTCATAAAAAAAACTTACCTTCATTTTAAAATTCATAAGAAATTGCTGATATTTGATGATTTGCTTTAGAAAATATACTTCATAAATAGGATTGTATCGAGATACGGGGAATCTCAAGTCTTGCTTTTCCATGAGCATCTTTTTATCTGGATTAATATAACATCTGTTGGTTGTATTTTTCCCATAGCTACTTATGTGCCTTATAGTTTCCAGAGTTTTCTCATCAATAGAAGTGAGTTCAGTGACCTTTTCTTCAGCGCCATTTTGTTTATTTTGTTTCCGTTGTGTATATAACGTTACTTTGTCTGAATTTAATAGATCCACTGTAAAATATTGGCCATTTACAATATTTAAATAGTATTTTAAATTACCGTTAGTATCTTTCTCTTGACTATTTATCATTTTAACATATCGGTATAATATTTGGTATTGGCCTGAAAAAAGGTAAATTTACCAGAATTAATGTTTGTTTCATTATCTATCTAATCCATATTTTTTTTTTTTTTTTTTTTTTTTTTTTTTTTTTTAAAGAAGACCAGGAAAAGGTTCTTTTACCGTCTAAAAACCTCTTCTTGGTTGTTTTTATTATATGTTACCCTGGGACCGCCGCGCCGTGTGGCATTACTCCAGGGAGGATCGTCACGTATGGGTTCTCAAAGTAGGGCTCGCCTTACACGTTACCTGAAATTAAGAACAAGAGACCCTTTTTCATTGTATACCGGGGTTAAGTGGCAGAGACCGGGGCTAAGTGGCAGAGAATGCCTAAGGCACTAACTTCGCCCCGGATTACAAAAAAATTGTAATTAAAAAATAATATTGTTCTTTATTTTTTTGTACATATTTCTAAGTTTTTTTTTTTTTTTAAATACTGTTATTAAATTATTATTATGAGGTCTCATCTAACTTACCTTTTATATGAATACTGAATATTCCCAAGCTTGTGTATACCATACAGGCCATAACTATAAACATGAACACGAAGTAGGCAATGTTGAACATGTGCATGTAGTAGTAAGGAGGAGCTGAAAGGTCAATGTAGTGTCCAGGGATGTAAACATTGTTGGACACAACATGCTCTGGGTGCTTGTAGCCATACATTCGAGCCAGCTTCTGATGCCACTCTTCCGTTGATTTTACGAAAAATTCTTCTGCGATTGAGATTGGAACTCCTGGAAAAAAAAAACGTATGCATCTTTTTTAGAGTCCGTTTAAGAACGGATGTTTGAGTGACAGTTCAAAGGGAAATCGTAAAGTGACTTTATGAAACGGAAAACTTTACACTTTAGCTTTTCGTAACTCATCAAGTATGAAGTGTAAAGTTTATTTTTATGAAATGAGCCCCAGGACACCTTGTACCGGGATAGGTATCTTTTTTTACTCTGTCTTATCCCGCTCAAGCAGGGTCAACGTTGTTCAGCCTCATGGTTGAGGTTGATTGGTTTTGGCACATTTTTTTACGGCTGAATGCCCTTCCTAACGCGAACGATTTTGCTTGATTTAACGTCCTGGATTAGGACGGGGGTTTTGCCCTCATTCGCTGGGAATCGTACCAGCAACCCACATTGACCTCACCTAGCCTGGGTAGACCCGGAGATGCCAGCCTCACATGTACGGAGGGAACATAATTTACTGTGTGAAAAGTCTGCTCCGACCCGGGATCGAACTCAGGATCTCTGGACTACGGGCAGTTGTCACAACCGTAACGCCACGGAGGAATAGGTATAAAATGGAAATTACCAATTGATAACAGGAGAAGAAACGTTAGGCACCAAGCTTTTTCTTCTCTCTTGCAAGCCTCCGTAATCCTGTGTTCTGTGGTACAGAATGAGGTCTTCATCAGATTGATCAGGTCAAACAAGTTATCTTTGTTCCATCTTGTCAAACAAAACTCAAACAGTGTCATCGCCATAATGAACACCTGAACTGTATTTAGCATGAACTCTGTCTTGTCTTGAATTGCCAACAGGAACGTGCTCAAAATTTGAAGAAAGAGGGCGAACGTTGCAGCGAAAATTTGGAGATCAGACACAGTTTGTTTAATTTGGTGGTACTTTGATATGTCTTCTTTGGTGGTGTAGTAAATGAAGAGTAGCATATTTCGTGGCATATTGAAGATGTAGTAAAAACAAGGGTAAACCATTCTTCGAAATCTCTGTCAAAGGTAGAGATAAATCGCGCACGGTCACTCTTTATTACAGTTTTACCCCGCGAATGGTGTGCTGTATGGAAATTTTTTAACATTCGAATTGATTGGCACCTAAAACCAGTTTAAACTGGTAGAATCAAATCAGATTTTCGTCTAGCTTTCTAGAATATTGTTTTCTTTGATGTGCCGATCTAGAAATGACGGGAAATTAATTATTAGTGTCCGGAAATCGTCCGAGTTGAAAGGTCCTTAGGAATGTTATGTTCCCCACAGTGTGTGGGGAACATAAATTCGGGCGGGTGTTCCGTTACCACCAATGCGCCCACCCTGCAGCGGAAGATGATGACACATGTGACCAACCGAAGGTGGTGCTTTTTTAAAATACTTATTCAGCCCATTTTTTAAGTTATAAGAAAATATTTTACGAAAAATCGCCCTAAAAATGGGAAAATGTTAGATTTTTTCTCCACACCACACACCACACACCATTCTTTAAACATTTTTTTCGCACCACTTTTGGGTTAAACGATCTACATTGCATTGAAGCATTTTGAGCGATGAGCGATTTCGACAATTGAGCCTAACATTTATAGGTACTTGAAACATACACACTTGTAGCTTATACCTACTTACACTTGACACTCAGACAACGGACTCCCTTGGATTTCGATAGCACGAACTTTTTTGCACGCACTTAATGTGTACATTGCGTAAATATTTCATGCATGTTGTCTCACAAGTTTTCACTTCCGTCTAATTTCTAATATTTCGAAATCGGACAGATTTCGAAAACGGAATTATTGTGTTCGCTTTTGTACAAAAAAAATATTTTTTTGCTCCGATTTCAATTTTGTTCATGTTTCTGGACGTTTCATAACCTCCTGAGAAATTTTGGTTTTGTGTCGGTCTGTCGGTCTGTTAAATACATTACTTGTAAGGCGCAAATCTCAGAAACTACCAAACAGATTTCAACGAAATTTTCTACACATAGGTATAGAAGACGTATTGTAGATGGTCCCATTATTTATCAACTTCACTTTAGCGGTTCTTGGGGATAGAGACCTGACCACTAACTTTTTACTTATACGCTAATATCTCGTGAACGGTACACCCGATTTTGATGAAACTTTACATGTTAATCCGTTAGTGTTTTACATGGTGAATCTGTAATTATTTTTTTTTTAAATTAAAATATGATTGCTCTGATATTTAAAAAAATCCAAAATTTTAAATTTGATATTAAAAAAAAAAAATCCACAAAAAAAGTGCAAAAATAATAATAAAAAAAGGTACAGAATTTCATGTGGAATTTAAAATGTAGATAAAACGATATTCTTTCATATAAAACAAGTTTCAAGAAAATTGGTTCAGCAATTTCGGAGATACAAGTGATTTAGTTTAAAATCTCAAAATTGTGAACTAATCACGAGGAAGTATTGTGTCCATATTATTATTTTTATTTGTTTATTTATGTCATATTATACAATACATTATACATAAATTACATAATAAAACTTATAGCTAGGGTTTCTAAAATAACAATTATTTGAAAATATCACATTGAAACAAATACATAATAATATAGTGCAAAAGGAAATAATGGGGGAAAAATGGTAATTAATTTTCAATTTCAGAGAGGGAGCAGAGAAATGAGTTGAAGGTGGTGGAGAGTGACAGAGAGAGAGAGAGAGAGAGAGAGACAGAGAGAGAGAGAGAGCTAGTTATTTGTGTTATTATGTCACAATTTTTAGTGGGTAGCATCGACATTACGAGAATTAATGCTTACAACTACCCAAATTGTCCTCACGAGGCTAGGGTAGGCCCCGACATCCAAAGTACAGAGCTGAAAAAATCCGACCCCGCCGGGATTCGAACCCGGGTCACCTGGAGTGCAAGACGAGCATGCTACCGCTAGGCCAAGGTGACTACTAACATTTTATTTATCACTCCATCGAAACTAATATTTTGGGTGTTTAACGTCCCTTACAACTATACCAAGGCCATATCGAGGTGGTTGGGATGTTGACCCACATAAATCATTCAATATTGATTAGCTTTTATCTATTGGATATTTTTTAAACATAAAAAAAAATTATGTAGGCAAAAAGATATTTATGCATAATTTATAACTGATATTGCACATTTAGCGGGTAGTAAGTGTCAAAGAGTAGGTATCGATAAATTTTAATACGAAAAACCAGTTTCTTGAGTATTTTATGTAGTCATGAGGCCAAGAAAATACAATGTTGTTGATAAGGTATTTATGCTATTTCTCTCTTAAACTTGACGCTAATTGACAACCCACACTCAAATCAATCCAGTTTATATCACTCATGATTCGCTAAACTATCATTAGGTACCTATTCTAATTAATACCTTAGAACTTGACGGTATCAAAAATTCAAATTCATAGGTTTCATAATTTATTATGCTTCAGTTTCCAAAATTTTAGGATGGTATTAATAAACAAAATCAAGATCCAGGACCAACCAATCATCAGGAATGGGTGGAAAAATGCCGATGCCAACTAGGTTTGTTAAATGACAGACTGAAATATAAATATTTAGGGCGAAATTATTAGACAAAAACGGTAACTTTAGTCATGACTTAGCATCGGTTTTCCTCATCTAAAACAGTACGCAATCCGAGACTTAGCGCCACAGAGGTAATACAAAAACGTCTATAATTTCACCGTTATAGTCCGGTTAATAAATGCCTTAGAAAGGGATATACATAGAGTGCGTGAGAGGCGACGCATACAATTCCTTCGAATACTAAACTTATCAAAGAGGGTGAGGTTGTAATGATACTAAGCGCCCTTAAACTTCTGAAACATGAAGATTTTGCCTCTTAAGAATTAAAAAAAAACTGCAATTTGATATTTGTTTTTCACCCAACCAACAATTCTGTTGTACGGGTTTGACCACTTATTGGATATTATTATTATTATGAAACCCTTTATTAGAAGAACATAAATATACAAACAAAGAATGGTAAAAATTAAAATACAAAATTGACAAACTCAATATAAATAGGAAACAAAATAAACAAAATATATTCATATGTCCTAACTAACGGGCGGGGTTATTGCCTCTGTAGCAAATAATAATAATTGCAACTTTATTGTTGCTAGATAAGGTTTATCTAGCTTTATTTAGGGGAGCGGCTCCTGTTTTTGACTTATCCGCTTGGGGTTATTCCCTATGGCAATCTCTTCCACCCAACCCTTCTCACTTATTTATTATTATTATTATTTTGTTTTGGCTAATCCGTTGACCCATCTTCTGTTCTCAGACAGTCAAATGACACGCAAGACGCCGCCGGCGTACTCAGATGGCGTCTACATGCTGGCGGGCACGGACCGGCCCTCCCCCCGCACCCTCAGCACCCTCTTCATGAAGGGGGAGGATGGACAGGGGTCTATGAAGAATAGGACCGCCCTGCTGGCCTTCTTCGGTGAGTGACCCCACTGACCCCTGTTTTCGGGTCTTATTTATTTTATTTTTTTGAAACTCTAGTCCAGATGTCAATAATTAGAGCAGTGTCAATAAGAATGAAGGGGATGAGGAAGAAAGTGCGGGGTGTTGAGTGTGAAGATGGGGCGGGAATGTTATTATTTGAAAGTTGTTAACCATTGAAAAAAATAAATATAAATAAAATCTTGTTATATAAAAAAAAGTAGAACATATATTATTATCAAATAATGCTAAAAAATAAATATAAAAATTGACAATATTAATAATATAAACAAGAGAGGAAAAAAAAAACAAAATATATACACATCTCCTAACTAAAGGGCGGGGTTATTGCCTATTTTATTTATTTACTTTATTTATTTAGAAACTCATTATTAGTAGAACATGTATGTATACAGACAAATAATGGTAAAAAATAAATATAAAAATTGCCAATATTAATAATATAAACAAGAAAAAAAAAAAAAAAAACAAACAAAATATATACACATGTCCTAACTAAAGGGTGGGGTTATTGCCTATGGCAATCTGTTCCACCCAACCCTTGTTGGGTCTTCAGGATCAGTGACTACAGACCCATGCTGACTTTGAAGCGCTGTGAATCAAAAACGAAATCTCCGATTTACTTCCTCCCTTTTTGGTTTTCTTACTTTATAATATTAGATTTTTATATAAAAAAAAAACAAAAATGAGAGTTTAAAGAAGAAACACTGATAGTTTTCTGGGCTTGTTTCCTTCTACGCCAACCTTTAGCGATGTGTACCTATATGACATTTAATTAAAAAAAAAAAAAAAAACTATTTACAGAATTATAATAATATAGTAATAATAATGCTTTTTCTTTGTGTTATTATGTCACAATTTTAGTGGGTAGCGCAGAATCATAGGACTTTACCACTTTAACTTACAATATCTTGTGTTATTTTTTTTTCCTATGATTCTGCCACTGGTCGCTGCTTCACATCAAACAGCTACTCATTTTTCCTCACGAGGTATGAGTGGACCCCGAACATCCAAGTACAGAGCCGAAAAAATCCTACCCCGCTGGGAATCGAACCCAGGTCACCATGTGTGCAATGCCTAGCGCGCTAACTCACTCTGCCACGGTGACTACTACCAATTCCAATCTACACGCTGAAAAAAATTAGCCAAATTCTGCATGTCAGCATGCAGAATTCTTCATAATATATGGATCTGCACATTCTGCCTGACTGTTTTTTTCATTTTTTTCATAAATGCGTTTTCATGAATTCATGCTATCTCTGACGTCATCAATATTGATCAATATTGATGACGTCATCAATCTTATGCATACAAGGATGCATAGACTATGCAAACTCTGCCTAAATGTCACACAGACTGTATGAAACTTCTGCATATTTTATGCATCCCATTCATACATAATTAGCGTGGTGCATTTTCGTTTATGCATATTTCTGCATATTTTATGCATCCCTATCATGCATAATTAGCGTGGTGCATTTTCGTTATGCATATTTCTGCATATTTTATGCATCCCTATCATGCATAATTAGCATGGTGCATTTTCGTTTATGCATATTTCTGCATATTTTATGCATCCCTATCATGCATAATTAGCATGGTGCATTTTCGTTTATGCATATTTCTGCATATTTTATGCATCCCCTTTATACATAATTGGCATGAACGGTTTTTAGGTTCATGCATATTTAGCATGAATGTGTTTTCCTATTCATGCTTATTTAGCATGAGTGTTTCTTCCTATTCATGCTTATTTAGCATGAGTGTTTCTTCCTATTCATGCTTATTAAGCATGAATATTTCTTACTATTCATGCTTATTAAGCATGAATACTTCTTACTATTCATGCTTATTAAGCATGAATATTTCTTACTATTCATGCATATTTCTGCATACCTCACGAAACCTCTGAACCTGTATTCTGTTGACTTTAAAAGAAGAAGAATAATAACAGATAATAATTTTGATTAAACAAAATGAAGAGAGTAAGATTTATTGAGCGAGCTTATAATATAGGTATATAAGTATGTAGAACAACAAATTTATGTAGAATAACAAATGATTACAAGTTACTTATGTAGAATAACAAATGATTACAAGTTACAAATGATTACAAGTTTAAGATGTAATTAAGTTATTTTAGTGCGAAGTGTTACATACATTGAGCCATTAGATAAAACGGATAATGTGTTGGGTTTTTTTGAGAAAACCTCATCAAGTGTCAGGTACACTTTTTCAATTGAATGTTTAACCTGATACGCTACATAATGAAAATCGAAGCCTAGATTTGTAAGCTGAGAACAAGATAAAAGAACGGCACTATTGGCTTTGTTGATGTAAATATCCTCTACCTGAACAAGCTGTGGCTCTATGTCAGAAAACAAGAGGTCAGCTATCAAAATACTTTTCTCATTGATTTTTTCACAATCGCTCACGACCCATTTAACAGAATAAATATCAGAGGGATAAATGTCGGGGAACACTTTTTTTAGGCTTTCAAATTTTCCCAAGTCTATTAATGTGGCTTTTCCACAATCTAGACCAGCAGGCTTACAGATGTTTAGGAAGAACCCGTGCATTGTTAACTGATGCCTCACGGCTACAGTTTTACAAATATTAATCCGACTACAAGCTGCTCGGGCTGCTATTTTTGACACTCTATGCTTTGCCTCAAATCGCATTGTCGAAACCCTTGCCAGTGGACCAAATTTTAAAAACATGGCGGGATAATGGAGAAGAAAATGAAATTTTGGTTTCAGAGTATCATTAGTTACTTCTCTGTATAGTTCTAAGAAGTACTCAACAGAGTCTTTTAGCTGTACAACATCAGCAGGAGTTACTTTCTCAGTCATAATTCGGTCCAATACTTCACGTAACTGACGGTACAGTTCCCAGACTTTATCCTCTTCAGATATGTATTCACCCACTAGTAAAGCGAAATATCTTACAAAAACCATCATTTCTGAGCCCGTACATTTCAATTTAATTTTTGATGTGTCATCATCATGAATTATATTGACGGGTTTGTTTATTTTATCAGGGCCGTAATCAAAGGAAAAGACAATACCCTTTAAAACGGACGTAGACACAGCTTTTACCGTTTTAACAATGTAATTTACAACAAAGGACATAACATATTTACAACAGCCCTCAAGATAGTCATGTAAAATATCAACTGCCACATTTTCAAATAAATTAAAATGTTTTAGGTCTAAGAAAACACACTTTTCTTTTAAACCTGTCAACGATGTGTCATCCTGCTCTAAATGCATATCGTAAGATTCCATGTTTCGCAATAATGATTTATCTTCTACAACCATAGTACCTAGTCGAGCTCTGTCCGCAGAGCAAATGCGACAACAATAATTTGCAACAAAACTTTCTACAAACCCCAAAATTCCATTCAAACCCAGATTGTCACCTGTTAAGCAAACCACATGGAATTTTACGATACCATCAAAGTGACTATTTTTTAACTTAACCCCTAAAATACTTAAGCTATTAAGAGTGTCAATGATTTTCTGAAAAACTGCCTTATTGCCAAACGCACGGCGATCATGTGCATGAAAAACTCCCAATATGAGAATATTAATCAACTTCGAACTCCACTTAGGAGGCAGGAAAGGTAAGCCTACATAAACTCCAGCTAACTTTTGCACACCTGCATGACTTGAGAGCGCATTGTTCGGCTCGTACTCGTCAAAGTACAGTGTTAGTGGTAAATGTAATTCATTATTCGAATTTTTGAAATTTTGGGATTTCCATGTCGAGCCATGGACAATATTTTTCAACAAGGTGGACGGGCATTCATTCAGGCTATTTAAATACTCAGAAATATCTTCAAAAATATAATCAATGGATAAGAAATTTTTCAACACTAAATCTATCGGTATGATTTGCATTGTACAAGGTACTTGACACATTTTTCCCTTGACAAGTTCTAGGCGTGAACCTATTGTAATTTCTTGAGAAGGTATGAAAGTACCACGTTTTTCAAAGGCTTGGAGTCTTTTATAGTCTGAATTGAAATTAGTTACTTCACTAGTACCTAATCTCAGAAAATCTTTGACACTCTCGGCAATTCTTAAATGTGAAATATTATGATGTACCAAAAAGTTAACTCCTTGTAAAATACTCCCATTATAAATCAGCATGAATTGTTCAAAGTCAGACATAAAATTCTGAATAGATGAGCGAGGTATACCAGGATTTGTGTACAAAGAAGACACAAAACGAAGTATACCCTCTTGAATTTTTTTTTTTGTTTCACTCAGAATTAGTGTCAATTCTGCGTTTACAGCAAGGCTTATAGTGGTTCCAGGATCAAGACTAACAGAATCTAAATATCTAGCCTCTGGTACCATCGAACTTTCATCTAAGAAATGATGAACATGCTGACTTAATAAATGGCGACGTAACGAATTTGATGAGGAAAAATGCCTAAAGCAAAATTCTTGGCCACACGTATATTGTGCTATTACATTTCGTTTACGTGCAATACAAGATTGTTTAATGTGGTCTATCAGTTTAGGCACATTATCAAACTCTTTCTTACAATCATAACAAATGAACATTTTTTAAAAACAATAAAGGAACCTTAAATTTCAATTTCTATTCATCCCTGCAAATCTACTCCCTAGATATGTGCCTGAAGACCTAAATTTGTTAAAAGAGTTTTACATGGGGAATGAAGTCTATCATGTTCTGTTTTAATTTGATAGACTCCTCTCTGGAGAGCAAGCCAAATGTGATTGCTCTCTTCTGGGTAATGAGTGTGACACACAAAGAATATTTGAAAACACAAATGTACTGCATCCAATATGGTTTGTCTTTCAAACATAATGTCATCAACTATTACATATATGGATTCAGGATTTGTGAAGTTCCCCACATACAAAACATAAGGTAGTATGGGTCTCTTCTTCTGAAGTGCAAACTCTGTTTTTTTTAGCCTTTCACTAATTAAATTTGATGAGGAAAGTACCTGTAAGATGAATCCATTCCGTACTTCTGTTCGTGATGGCTTCCAAGATTCTTTCCTCACTGTCTTCTGGCTGGGAGTGTCGGTTATAAATGGAAGAAAAAGAAGACACTGTGCATTCATCGCGTCCACATTACTGTCGGGCGTGATTGCATCAAAAGTATTCCTAAGGATGGAACATGCTTCTTTGTCTCGCAGGGACGCCATTGTATTCACCGCTACATGGAGTATGGTTGGTCGCAATTCAAGCATTGCCTTGAAGAGGCTGTCTGCCTTGTCTGGATAGAGATGCTCAAAGTCTATTTCAAACAGTCTGGCTCCCAAGGAGGATTTCAAGACCGGGAATGTCTGAAAGTACTCCAGGATTGATGTGTACTTGGGTTTTCCCTCCGACAAGCAGGCCATCCGTACAGCAGACGTATCCTGCCATCTCTTTGTGATTGTTTCCAAATCTTCTTGCCCAGTCACTCCTTGCAACCACGTCAAATATCCACTGCAAGGTGATTCTGAAAGCAGAAATAGAAGAAAATTAGCAAGAGATAAAAAAGAGAAAGTGATGGAAAAATTGAGACTTTCCTTCTTCCTTCATTAAAAACGTAACGAAAAAGTTATAGATATCAAAAAAGTATCGAAATAGACCCCCATTATTTTTCAATTCTGAACTATTTTATATTCAAGTTAAGAAACGTCGCGCATAGATGGTAATTGGATGGGTTACCATCCAGGTATCACCCATGTGATGCTGGCTAGTCCCGGCCCCACTCAGGCTGGGTGAGGTTAACGTGAGTAGCTAGAATTGGTAAACCTAGCGCATGGAGGGTAAAACCCCCGTTGTGATATGACCTTAGCAGTTGAAAGCGACGTTGAATCCTACCTAAAAAAAAAAAGTATGTTCTATTCTATGACTTACCAACTTCAGAGAAGACATCCTTGGTGACTCCATGGGCAGCAGAATCTTCATCAGATGTCATTTGGACCGAGCTCCTTCTCCTTCTTTTATTTACTACTTCATTCCCTTGATTTTTTAATGTTTTTTGTCTCAACCGTCTGCTCGCTTCGTAAAGAAGTCCACTGGCGACAATTTTTGGGGACACGTCGGTTGGAGGTTTATAGGGAGAATACCAAGAAGCTTTGGCTTCTTCTAGGAATAAAGAGCAAATTTGGGTGGCCAACAATGTATATTCAACACTAGATAAATGTCTTTCGGGACATGGAGACAAAATTCTCTCTATTACTGTACGGGCAACATTACGTCTTTCGTGGCTGGATTCCAATTTGCTTTTAATAAGATAAGCTTTCATAGAAGGGCTATGTTCTAAAGTTGCTCTTACAAAATTTGAATCAATTACCAAGTACTCCTGGCTTGGAGTACTTGTGTTTTGCATTACTGGAGGACTTTGCACAAGTGACCCACTGAGAGAGTCATTGAAAGAGGGGGAATCTAAGAACACATTACTGGTATTTGAATTAGTGGAACATGTCCAATTAGTAAATTGCGAGGATTGGGACTCGGTCCATGACGAAGATGGCGTAGATGTGAGGACGTTTGCATTCCAGTTGTCCGTGTCAGCAGATAACTGCACATTGGAGAAAAACGTTGCTGCTGGTGTAGCGTCAGAAGATAACGTTGCTGCTGTCTGATAGTGTACGTTATCTGTGACCGCCGTGTTCTGCGTGTTCTCCGTATCCTGGGAAAAAGACGAATTGAATCAAAAACTGGCGGCCATCATCAACTTGCTTAAGCAATAAAACCCACACGCACACATGAGTACACACACATGTAGAAAGGACTCGTGAGTAATGAAGGTACAGTAGAACCTCGACATACCGTAATTCAAGGGATATGGCCTATTTTTCAAGTATAGTAAAAGCATTATCAGTCATGTCAGGAGTCAGCGCATGTGAAAACTCGACTTCCTAAACTTAAAATATTACGTTGTATAGAGGTCCAGAAAATTACGTTGTTTAGAGGTAAGTTCACCTTTTGTTTTCTTTTACATTGTATAGAGTTTTCCTATTCTGTGAGGAAGGGAAAGTAAGATTTCAACGTTATATCAAGGTTTACGCTGTATCGAGGTACGTTATATCAAGGTTCTAACCCCCTCCCCACCCACACACACTCGGTATCAAGGGAAATCTCATTTTAAAACCATCTGTATTGAAAGTCGATCTTACCTGCACCCATTGATCTCGTTTTTGCATTAATGTCATGACGTCACCCATGCAGTCTATCAACCTGTAACACTGATCTTCTTTCAGCACTCGAAGGAGTTGCGGAGTTATTTTGTGTCCTGAAACATAGAAAGATGAAACTAATTAATAAAAGATAGAAACACTACTAACTTTTGAGGCTAATAAGTCTCTTAATGTTCTTCATGACTGAAACAAATGGCAATCTTCAAGATTTCAAATTGGCAATAGTGCAATTTCTCAATCCCTAAGACTGCTAGCCTTTTGTACCATTGAATAACAACTTTTTTTAACCATTATTTTTAGTTTGTCAAATTTAATATTTTATTATTGATAATAAAAGAAAATGGCGATTAGTTTATTTGTTCTCACAGTATGCTTTGGTTGGTTTTAGGTTAAACATCACCAGTAATAAATTGAAGTATGAATTTTCTACTTACTTTCAAACAATTCTACGTATTCTGCTAGGTCCCATTGTCGAAGAAGATCGCCAGTTGTTACTAATGACTCCATGGTCTCAGAAGGTTATGCAGAGATGAATAGTTGTTTACAAAAGTAGGTACGTACAGGGATAAATAGAAATTGAAATTTATGTCTATTTAAATTAAATTCAACATGTTTCTAAAGTTAAACTATACTAGTAATTTCAAGTTATGTTAAAACTTATATGAATGTTCACTCTTATTCATTAGTAAAAACTTCACCCTTCACTATGTTAAAATTATTATACTAGGTATTATTATTTACAAGGTTTTACATTTTTTTAAAACCTACATTACCGACCGGAACTTTGAAACTAACTTATACAGGAACTTTGAAATTGTTAATGTAACCAAGTGTTGAAACTGTTATTATTTATTCACCGGTAGGTATTATTAAAAAAAGAATTAATTTGATTTTATTTACCACTTAGATCAAAATCACTTTGAACGAGAAAACACACTCAAGAGAAAGGTATATTATTTATTATTATGCAAATTTATTATTACGGACGAGCAGGGAGGTTGATTGGTATCTTAGGGAGTACTGTTGGAGTTGGAAATGAATTTATATATTACCACAAGAACTATTTATACCTACCCACTTTAATAAAAAAAAAAGGTTATTTACAATTACCGGCCGGCCGCGATTTTGTAGAAACCGGCTTTGATTAGGTGCAAACTCTATCCCCCCCATCTCTCGCACGAGAACTAGGTACCTATTTTCAAGTATCTGTATGACGATGACTTGAAAATAAACAGGTGATAACAGGTAGTTCGTTGTTCGTTCTTCATTTTTTTCACTTTTTAACACAACTTTTGAAAATTTATCAATAATTAATTGTTTTAAAGAGCTAAAAAAATTGAACAAACGTACGATCGTTAAAGATTGAGAGAAGGAGAAGAGTCTGCACACTAATGACTAGAGATTTCATTGTTTTGTCGTAAGGAATCGAGGCATCCGCTTTCATGAAGTTCATGCAAACTGAAAAACAGTCAGGCAATTTCTGCATGATTAAAAACATGTTATGAATCTTCTGCATAACCTTTCATGAGATCTAGAGACAAATATGCGAATTCTTCAAAAATTGTACATCTTTCTTCATAATAGTTTTCCATTTTCATGATATTGAGAAGACCGCATGAAAGTTATACAGACTTAGCATGACTGAGCTTTTCATGCTAATTAAACATAAAAGTTCATGTTGCCATTTCCTCTTATGAATCGTTCGCATAACTTATACATCTGTCTGCATAAATGTTTTCCGTTTTCATAAATGTTATGCAGCCTTTGAAGAGACTGCATGAAAGTTGTGCAGACTTAGCATGACTACGTTTTTTACGCTAATTAAACATAATCTATGCTAATAGATTATGTTGCCATTGTCACTATATGAATCTTTTGCGTAGTCTATACATTTTACTGCATAAACGTTTTTCTTTTTCATAATGTTATTCAGCCTTTAAAAAGACTGCATGAAAGTTGTACAGACTTAGCAAGACAACGTTTTTTCTGCGAATTAAACATAATCTATGCTTATAGCTCATGTTGCCAATAATCTATACATCCTACTGCCTAAACGTTTAGCGCGGCTTCTTTGATGTCATGCAGCCTTTAAGAATTCACTGCATGAAAGTTATAATATGTGAGTAGCTGGAAGCTGGTTTATGATGCCGACCTCCGTGGTTGAGAGGTTAAGTCCATTGTCTTTCGATCCGAAGGTTGCAGGTTCGAATCCTGGCCGTGGCGGACTTTTCTAGCAGAAAATTTTCGCTGTAGGAATGGCATGGTTGTAAGATTTCCTACCCCGAAGTAATGGTAACGCGGTTCCAGGGTAGACAAATCTTAAAAAAAAGCTGGTTTCTGCTGAACAACAACTTACAACAGACCCATTGCATGGGGTTGAATGTCATCAACAACTGACCCAAATAACTATATTAATATGATGTGAATACCTATTAATAGGTATAGATACCTAATATATTTCTTAAAACCCACAAAACAGGCCCTATGGTATTCTTTTAATTTCTACTGTTTTCAATATTTTTATGATTTTATAACCTTTGAACACACACAAAGTAGCGGTTGTATTACTTATATAACCGCTATCTTTCAACTCAACGCAGGTATTGACTCGGCCTAATGTCTTTCTAAAAAAATCAAGTTATTTTTATAATTTATCAAGCGCTTCAGGTAAATCCTCAAACCACAAATATACATTCAAGGTTTCACCACGTCATGATCAAATTCCAAGAATTATATTATCTAATATATTATAGGTAGGTACTACCAATGAACGTCGACCCTGCATATTTGAGCGGCAAAAGACAGAGTAAAAGAAGAATGTTTTCTTCTTGTCCGATATTCCATACCATATTCCAAGAATATCTATAAATATAATATATTAGATGGTCATGTTGGTGAGAAAATTGAACGTATTTTTGTGGTTTTTGGATTTAACTGGCGCTATTATATCCTATAGGTATTTATGTAGGTAACATATACTCTTCTTCTTCAATAGGGTAGCATCTTCTTCTTTTTCTTCTTCAATAGGTTAGCATAACTTATGAAAATCAAACCTTATGAAATAAAAGTTTTCATGATATTGTCCATCTTGAACTTTATGAAAATGCACTTTTTTGGTTTTCATAACTGTTTTTTTGATAGTTAGCATCATTTATGAAAACAAAAGACCCTTCAAAAAAACAATCAGGCAGAATTCTGCACAAAAATCCTTATTGATGACGTCACGGATAAAATTCTGCATATTTTATGAATCAATCTGCATGATCGATATTTATGCTAACCACAATTTTATGAAAACGTTGACATTTGCATGGTTTATGAAGAAATTTGAAAAAAAAACGGAAAATTCTTCATAAACCCTGCAGATTCAGCATAAAAAAACTTTATGAATCAAATTTGAAAAAACTTTTTTTAGCGTGTATTTGTTTTGTTTGTTCATTTGTTTGTTTTTATTTTATTTATTATCTTTTAAGTTATCTTTATTTTAGAATATTTTTTTAAAAAAATCAAGGGTGGTGTAGAAAAATCAAGGGTGGCGTTGGCATTAGCACCGCCCTTGATCAAGTTTTATTTTATTAATTTCAATTTCTATTTAAATATTCTATGTACCAGTGTACCTACCTACTTTATTGTAAATAAAACTTGATCTAATATGTTTAATAATAATAATATTATCTAAATAACACTTCCTCCTGTTCCCAGGGCAAGTGGTGAGCTCGGAGATTGTGATGGCGAGCGAGAGTGGTTGCCCCATCGAGATGCACGAGATAGACATTGACAAGTGCGATGAGATGTATGACAAGGAGTGTGAGGGGAACAAGTACATACCCTTCCACCGGGCGGGGTATGATCGCGCCACTGGAACAAGCCCGAACAGCCCCCGGCAACAGGTAATAATGTAATAATACCTAATTCAGAAGAATGTCCTCCTTGAAACTTGCAGAATTGTGAGGAAAGTCCCAAGCTTCTGAAGATTCACTCCTCCTCCTCCTACAACCTCAACCTGAAATTTATCTATGTTTGCTGTTAAGCCCATGGATAAAATACTTTTTACCATTTAAATAAATGAGGAACACTCTAATTAATAAAGTACTTCCGTCAAAGAGTGAGTTTCGCGATACAAAGAGGAAATGTGGCATCAGTAATGAGCACACTGAAGAAGGAAGACGTGTTGTTGAAAGAAATATATTATATCGTTTGAAAAATCTACGGATAAGAAAATTAATAACACTCTTCAGTGGAAGGTAACCACCAGGCGAGGTTAATGCTCAAAGCATTTTCTACCACCCTCAATAATAAGTTATCATATTTGTGTTAATCAATGTCATGATATCACAACTCTCTTTACTAAATCTACGCTGAAACCGGGACTTGAACCACCGCGACCTCCAGGTTACAAGTCCGCCGCCTTATGGATCAAGATACTGAGGTCGGTTAATAGGTAATAATAATAACAACACACTTTTTATAATAATAATAATAACAACACACTTCAGCATTTTCTATACCACCTAACCTTCAGAATCTTATAATTATGTGGTGTCACGAAGTTCATGCACTGGGTGGAATTCGAACCAACGGATTCCTACACTACCTGGATTACTAAACTACCGCGGTAATTACACTCGGTGATTCAAGAGGTCGGTGGTTCAAGTCCCGGTTTTAAAGTAGATTTAGTAAACCGAGTTTGAGTAGTTGTGATATCACGGAAGTGATTAAAACAAATATGATAACTTTTTAATTTTTTTAAATTAAAAAAAAAAAAAATATTATAATTTTTATTATAATACTCTTTATTAGGTAAAGGCAAAGTATAATATTTACTGTAGGTACCTACCTACAATACAATGAAATCATACAGAAAAAAAAAAATTATAAATTGAACAAAGAAACAAGAACAAAAAAGAGACTAAAGCTAACGTCCTACCTAAAGGGTGGGGTTATTGCCTCTTTTTCTTTTTCGTCTGGAAGTGCTGCAGTTCCACATCACAATTTATTTTATTTTTTGTTTTATTCCCTTAGTATTATAGATTAATTTTAAGTATTGACTTTGTGAGATGCCCTCGGGCTTTATTTACAATAAAAATTATTCTTACTGTGGCAATCTCTTCCACCCAATCCTTATTCTGTCCTCTTATCTGGTTCAAGATCAACCGCGTGAGCAGTTGGATCGACGGCAGTTTCATCTACAGCACCAGCGAGGCGTGGCTGAACGCGATGCGGTCCTTCTCCAACGGGTCCCTGGCTACGGACGCCTCGGGGAAGATGCCTGTGAAGAACACCATGCGGGTGCCCCTGTTCAACAACCCGGTGCCGCACGCCCTCCGCACCTTGAGCCCGGAGAGGTTATATCGTAAGTATATATGTACCTTGAGCCCGGAGAGGTTATATCGTAAGTATATATTATATCGTTTGAGAAAAAAAAAGTAGAATTTTCCAAACGTATGGCTCAAAATCCTGAAATACTGGGGGGGAAAAAAAAAAAAAAAAAAAAAGTATATACCTTTTGGACGGAGAGGTTATATCGTGAGTATATACCTTGTGGACGGAGAGGTTATATCGTAAGTATATACCTTGTGGACGGAGAGGTTATATCGTAAGTATATACCTTGAGCCCGGAGAGGTTATATCGTAAGTATATATGTACCTTGAGCCCGGAGAGGTTATATCGTAAGTATATATGTACCTTGAGCCCGGAGAGGTTATATCGTAAGTATATACCTTGAGCCCGGAGAGGTTATATCGTAAGTATATACCTTGAGCCCGGAGAGGTTATATCGTAAGTATATATGTACCTTGAGCCCGGAGAGGTTATATCGTAAGTATATATGTACCTTGAGCCCGGAGAGGTTATATCGTAAGTATATACCTTGAGCCCGGAGAGGTTATATCGTAAGTATATATGTACCTTGAGCCCGGAGAGGTTATATCGTAAGTATATATGTACCTTGAGCCCGGAGAGGTTATATCGTAAGTATATATGTACCTTGTGGACGGAGAGGTTATATCGTAAGTATATTCCTTGTGGACGGAGAAGTTATATCGTCTTCTTCTTCTTCTTCCTCTTTCACTTTGACTTTTCCCAAACTTACTTTGGGTCGGCATTGTACAAGCTCATGGTTGAGATTGGTTGGTTGTGGCACATTTTTTACGGTTGGATGGCCTTCCAAACGCCAACGATTCTATTTGATTTAACGTCTTGATTAGGACGGGTGATTCACCCTCCATTCGCTGGAAATCGTACCAGCTACCCACATTAACCTCTGTTTGATGGCAGAGATTGCCTCAGGCAATAATCACGCCCTGTGTCAATATTATTTTTGTCAATAAAGAGTTATTATTATTGTGATTAACAGAGGCTTGATAGATAGTCAGATAGAATACATTTTTGATTTACTGTCATTTTCAGTTCTTGGCGATGCTCGGAGCAACCAGAACCCTGCGCTGCTGGCCTTCGGCATCCTGTTCTTTCGATGGCACAACTTCATCGCCAGTCAGATTGAAGAGAAGCATCCCCAGCTCACAGACGAGGAGGTGTTCCAGAAGACAAGACGTCTGGTCGTGGCCACTCTCCAGGTACTTGAATTTTATAATAATAATAATAATTGAATGGGTGAGTAGAAGAACCAGGAATGTCAAAAATCGACTTTTCAGGAAAGCAAAAATAAGATAGATATTATCATGCTAATGAGTATGCTTCCCCCACTTTAAAATCGAAAAAAATTATACTTACAAGGGGTATTTCTCCTTCATATTCACAGAGATGATAGAAAAGAGTACATTCCTTCTTATTCTACGAAAAAAAAAATCGATTTTTGACATTCCTGGTTCTCCTACTCACCCATTCAATTCCGTGTCCGTGAGAGAGGGACAGATGCCTAAATCACGGTGGTGAGAGAATTATATGGACCCCCAGATCCAATGTCTAGGCTCCTCTCATGTCCATTGATTCTATTTGGTTTTAACGTCTTGACTTGAGATAGTCAGGACGGAGGTTTTACCCTCCATTCACCCTCCATTCGCTGGGAATCGTACCAGCTACCCACATTAACCTCACCCAGCCTGGTTAGAGCCGGAATGGCCAGCCTCACGTGTTTGGAGGGAGCAGAATTTTCTGTGAAAAATCTGCTCCGACCGGGGATCGAACTCAGGATCTCCGGACTACGGGCAATTGTCACAACCGTTACGCCACGGAGGCTGGCTCGGTATCCATGGCTGCCTACCCTAACTAAAACCCACGTCTTCTCATCAATACTAAACCAAACCTTTGTGGGACTGTTGAATATTAGGGCAAGGTGGGGTAATACTGCGCAGGAGGATAATACTGCGCACCCCAGTATCATCGGCCCTGATGAAGATATCGAATATACTTTTGACTTAATTATAATCCTTCAAAGAATGCCCAATTTTGAAATAACTAAATTTTGGAATAATTTTATCATAGGCTGATTAGGTACTTCCTGAGATATAAAGCTACAAACTTTAAGTGCGCAGTATTCCCCCACCTTGCCCTACTGAATTAATAGGTTGTTTTCGACTGTGCTAAAGAAGAGATACTGCAAACTAGAAAATTCTTCTTGTAAACACGGACTGTGTGCGTTTCTGCTTTGTGTCGTTTCAGAATGTGATAGCCTATGAATATATTCCTGCTTTTCTAGGCCGCGAGCTCCCGCCCTACTCGGGCTATAAGATGGAGGTGCACCCGGGCATCTCGCACGTGTTCCAGACGGCCGCGTTCCGCTTCGGCCACTCGCTGATACCACCCGGTATATACAGGCGGGACGAGAAGTGCAACTTCAAGGCCACGGTGAAGGGGGACCCCGCCATTCGGCTCTGTTCCAACTGGTGGGACTCGAATGTAAGTGAGCAGGGCCTTGTTCCAGAAATAATAATATCGCCTTATTTATACTGCCCGATTAAGACTATTAAAGTCCCATTATTCCAGCAGTAAGCCAAAGACATATTATTATGTGGTAAAAATCCCAAATGGGAAGATAAATTGTCATGTCCCGGCTGGGTTTTGAACCCGCGACCTCTGGAATCTCTTGATTCACACAGTGCCGCCTTTACCACTGAGCTACCGGGACAGATGGTAAGAAAGGAATCTTACTCTCAAAATCACCAAATATCCCTTTCAACCGTCTAATTTCGTTCAAATAACCCAATCAGAGTCCAGTTGAATTGGACATTTGGGGATCATGAAAGTGACATAGCTTTCGGAGATATGTGTGGGGTACAATGGAGCGCGCGATTAGCTCAGTGGTCAAGCACTTGCTTTCCCTCCAGCAGGTCCCGGGTTCGATCCCCCGAGCCGGCAAGAAATTGTATTCTAAATTTGGTTACAGTTGTTTGTAACGGGTACCTTCCGGTGCGCCAGCACCTAAATGGTAAAGTATTGTGTCACTTCTCGCCCATCACATTGTAGGCATCATACGGGATTTGCAAGCTACAACACAGACCACAAGCATCTACAGGAGCTCCTGTTTCATTGCTACAAAATAAAAAAGGCTGTGAAACACTCATCATCTTGAAAAAAAAAATAATTTTTTAAGATAAAAAAGTAATGAATAATGGACACAGGAATTTCTTATAAAAAAGACCTCCAAAATTAATAATGTAATGAGAAAGCTTTCTGTAAAATGGCCCTGGTTAAGTTTTTTTTGGATTTAACGTCACTTTCAACTGCATGGTCATATCACGACGGGGATGCTACCCTCCATTCGCAGGAAACTCAAAAACATGTTACCCACATTAACTTCACCCAGCCTGGGTTGCGCCTCAATGCCAGCATCACAAAGTCTACACCTCGCTGGACGTTGCTTCGGTGATCCTACGAGAACCGGTGCATCCAACGAGCCATCGACGCTTGCTTTGGTGCTCTTATTATTATTATACAATTCTTTATTAGATACAAAAGAACATTATGTACTTATAAATAATAATTTTAACAGTAAAAAAATGAAAAAAACAATATATACAATAAAAATGAAAAAGAATAGAAAATATTTGAAAACATATGTCCTAACAAAATTGGACCACATCATATGCTATTATGATGTGGTCCAATTCTCAAAAGAAGGGATAAAATTTTAGACATTGGCTGGGATGTTAACGCCACCTGAATAACATCATGTTTTTGTGCATCTCCATTAAAAAAGGGGAATGTCTATAGTTTTTTTAAGATGAATGTTTCACAACCTTTTTAATTTCGTAGCAATTAAACAGCAGCTACTGTAGACGCTTGTAGTCTGTGTTATAGCTTGTCCATCCCGTAGTGTGCCTCCTCTCTGATGGCGGTCATTTTTTAATTTCCCTGCCAATCTATTTCAGAACGTCCTCACATACAGCACCATAGAGGAGATCCTCATGGGGATGGCGTCTCAGCTGTCCGAGAAGGAAGACGCTGTTCTCTGCTCTGACATCAGGGACAAACTGTTTGGACCCAATGAGTTCTCGAGACGGGACCTGGGCGCTCTCAACATCATGCGAGGGAGGGATAATGGCATTGCGGACTACAATACGGTAAGTCTCACAGCAGTGTTTTTAGAGCAGGGATTTTCCTAGCTCAGTGGTAAAGGCCTGTGACTGGTAATCTAGAGGTTGCAGGTTCAAAACTCAGCCGAGACATTACTAGTTACCCTCCAATTTGGGATTTGGACCTCATACTACGTCTTGGGCTTACTGCTCGAATAATGGGACTCAATAGTCCTATTCGAGCAGTATAAATAAGGCGATAATATTATTATTGTTAATATTATTATAATGGGACTCAATAGTCCTATTCGGGCAGTATAAATATGGCGATAATATTATTATTATTATTATAACTTCTTTTATACGAAACAGTGTTTATACGAAAAATCACACCAAACATGTTCACTCCTCTTACAGGTGCGCTCGTTCTACAATCTGAAAAAGCTGAAATCCTGGAACGACCTGGAAGCCGTCAACCCTTCGGTGTTCAAGGAGGCTCACGGCAAGGAACTGCTCAAGCGACTGAAGCGCTCCTACAAGAACTCGGTGGACAACATTGACCTCTACATTGGCGGCATGCTGGAGTCCCACGACGGACCCGGGCCTCTGTTCACCAACATCATTCTGGAGCAGTTCACGAGGCTCAGGGACGCGGACCGATTCTGGTTCGAAAATGTCGAGAACGGGTGAGTTTTTTTTTGACATTTTCATGTCTTTGCTCTGGCACATAACCAAAATTATGTGACGAAATTATGTAACGAAATTATGTAACGATATTATGTAACGATATTATGTAACGAAATATTGAATTGTAAAGGGAGAGAAGAGGGAAAGTGTGTGTCATGCGCACAATGGCGAAGTATTGAAATGTAGAGGGAGAGAAGAGAGAAGGTATGTGTCATGCGCACAATACGAAATTTGGTCAGTTGGGTTTTGGACCTTGAATAGTAAAGATGAAAATGTCCCAATGGTTGCAGACTCGTATGCAAGCGTTTTTTTAAACAAAAATTTAACATCGCTTTCAACTGCAGGGTCATATCAGTAGTCACCGTGGCAGAATGAGTTAGCGCGCTAGGCATTGTACGCATGGTGACCTGGGTTCGACTCCCAGCGGGGCAGGAATTTTTTTTCTTTTTTTTTTAATGCGAATACATACCTGTACTTAAAAGTTATAGATTATAACAATCAAGCAATAACTGGTATGATCATTTATTCACTCCTTCATTCACTCATTCATTTAAATATAAATTATTATTACCTTTCCGTTACTCTAAAAATAGGAAGTCTGACTGGGGGACTATAAACAGGGAGTAGACCAGCAGTCTGGCTGGGAGACTATAAACGGGGAGTAGACCAGCATTGGCTCGGTTCTGGGGGCTCTTGTCAATTATTAGCCTCCTTGTAAAGACAGTGGTAGAAGTTCTGAGTCATTCCTCCACTGTCTGGCTACCATCGTTCACGATCGCGCCACCCTATGATGATAAATAGGAAATGATTCTTTTCACTTTGCAGCATGTTCACTGCCCAGGAGATAGCAGATATCAAGAAGATCAAGCTGTGGGACATTATCGTCAACGCCACTGATATTGGACCAGAGGCTATTCAGAAGAACCTCTTCTTCTTCAACACGAGTGACCCCTGCCCCCAACCAGTCCAGCTGAACGCCACCATGATGATGCCCTGCTCCTATCTGAAGGGATTCGACTACTTCGAGGTAATACAGTCATCTTCTGCACTGTCCCTGTAGCTCTGTCCTTGTAGCTCAGTGGTAAAGGCGGCACTCTGTGAATCCAGAGATTCCAGAGGTCGTGAGATCGAAACACAGCCGGGACATGACAAGCTATCCTCCCATTTGGGATTTCACCACATAGTACTCTGGAATAATGGGACTTAAATATCGGGCAGTATCATTATTATTATTTTAGTATGCTTCATTAGGTAAGACAAAAATATATTACAGTAAAATACAATGACATTATAAAGAAAAAATAAATAGATTGAACAAAGACAGAAGAACAAAAAAGAGAATGAAGCTAATGGTCTACCTAAAGGGCGGGGTTATTGTCTGTGGCAATCTCTTCCACCAAACTCTTTGTATCAGTATCCTGATCGGGCAGTATAAATAACGCGATATTATTATCATTTTATCATTTCCCCTCTCAGGGGAGCGAGCTCGCCTACATCTACGCCTGCCTCTTCCTCATGGTGGTGCCGTTCATCTGCGGCGCCGCGGGCTACGGCGTGATCCGCCTGCAGGATCGCAAGCGGCGCCAGCTCAAGCTGAAGCAGGAGGAAATGAAGAACCCGTCGAAAGCGAACGCCGCCGCCGGCACTGTGGACAAGATGGCCGTCCGGGAGTGGCTGCACGCGAACCACAAGCGACTCGTGAAACTTCGGCTGGGTCCGGAGACCTGCCTGCACACGGTAGACAGGAAGGGGGAGAAGCTCAGGACGGTCAACTTCAAGAACTGTGAGACGGTGACGATTGAGGAGTCACAGGTGAGATGCGGTGCTGGTGTTTGAAATTTAGAAATTGTTCTACCGCCCTCTTTTTGTTATTATTTTAGTATGCTTTATTAGGTAAGACAATAATATATACAGTAAAATACAATGAAATTATAAAGAAAAAATAAATAGATTGAACAAAGAAACAAGAACAAAAAAGAGAATGAAGCTAATGTCCTATCTAAAGGGCGGGTTTATTGTTTATCTCTTCCAACGAACCCTCTTGAAGGAGATTAATTCCCGATTCGAGCAGACTTTTTAAACAGAAATTTTTTCCGCCAATTCCGGTCCTACTGGGTGAGGTTAATTTGGGTAGCAGGACAAAAGATAAGCCCCCCGTCCTGACTATCTGAAGTCAGGACGTTAAAACCTAATTGAATTAAGGGACATGAAGCCTAGACAATGGATCTGGGCGTTCAAATAATCCTCTCACCACCGTGATTTAGTGTATCAGTTCTTATCTCACGGACACGGAATATTTATCCGTAAGACTACGATGTTATGATATAATCACTAACTCACTTTTGTCCCGGTACCTCAGTGGTAAAGGCGGCTGTCTGGTAATCCAGTGGTCGCGGGTTCAAAACCCAGCCGGGACATGTGATGTTATCCTGCGATTTGGGATTTTTACCACATAGTAATACATCTTGGGCTAACTGCTGGAATAATAGTCCTGATTAAGACTATTAAGCCTTACTATTCCTTATTATTCCAGCAGTAGAAAAAAGGCGATATTCTTATTATTATTATTATAATACCTTTCTTTTTTTCACTTTTCCAGCCTGAGAAGGGCAAGAAGAAGCACCCCATGGTTCTGATCCGTGTCCACAGAGACCACGACCTGGTCCTCGAGTTCGATTCCCTGGCTGCGCGCAAAAAGTTTCTCAACAAAATGGAAGGCTTCCTGAGTGGATTGAAGAAGCATTTGATCATTGTCCAGGTCTGTGGTTAATCTTTAATCAGCAAAAATTACACTTCGTGTTTTTTTAAAAAAAAAAAGAAACGCGGATGATTCCTAAAAAGAAGTGATATCATAAGTAATAAACGTCTAAATTTGCTCGTTTCATTGCAATAAATGGGATGGGACTACCTGTCTTGCGCTGACAGTCTAAATAAATAAAATAAATAAATTGAATAAGTTTGTAAAACTCTTGTCATAAACATCATAAAAAAGTGAAAGAGACTGAAAGAGATAGAGAGAGAGAGAGAGAGAGGAAAAGAAGAAGAATTAATGAGGATAATATTTCAACGTCGCGTTGCGGCGTGAGCACCGTTCTGAATACGTTCTATACGGTAGTCAAGTGGTTAACGCGGTAGTCTGGTAATCCAGGCAGCGTAGGGATCCGTAGGTTCGAATCCCACCCAGTGCATGATTTTTTTCTCATTCATTTGAGTTTGTGACCATATAATAATAAGACTCTGAAGGTTAGGATAGATTGAGCATTAACCTTGCTTGATGGTCACCTTCCTCTAAAGAGTGTTATTATTATTAATAATATTCTCATGCACTGGTGGTTTTAGTGCTTGGCTCTCTAGTCTAATGATCCAGGTAGCGTGGGCATGCATTGACGAATCTTACCCAGGTATGAAGAATATTTGCGTCATTCATTTGAGACTTTGAAAGACCACATAAAATGACAACAAAATAGTGGGCCACCTGTAAATGGATTCTAAAAAAAATACATATTAAGTATTATTATTATTTTTTTTTTTTTTGCAAATATCTGATTCTAATATACATAAATATAAGTTCAAATAAGAAGACTCCCCAATCCTAATAGGGCAGTCTAAATAATCGTCGATGATTTTGAGAAGTCGTGGTTTCGAAACCCAGCCGGGACATGACAAGTTATACTCCTATTTCGAAATTTTAAATAGTACGTCTTGGGCTTACTGCTGGAATAATGGGACATTTGCAGCCCTAATCTGGCAGTACAAATAAGGTGATGTTATTTATTTATTTATACCGACCTCAGTAGCTTGATCGATAAGGCGGAGGACTTGTAACCTGGAGGTCGGTGGTTCAAGTCCCGGTTTCAGCGTAGATTTAGTAAAGCGAGTTTGAGTAGTTGTGATATCGCGAAAGTGATTAACACAAATATGATAACTTTAAAAACTTAAACTTATTTATTTATTTATGATTCTTGTTTCAGTCCCCCCGGGAGCTGATGCTGGCGAAGGCAGAGACTCGGGAGCGGCGCCAGAAGAAGTTGGAGCACTTCTTCCGCGAGGCCTACGCGCTGACATTCGGCCTGCGGCCTGGCGAGAAGAGACGGCGAGATGAGGAGACTGGAGAGGTACTCGTAAGTTTTAGCTAACACTTGTAGGGACGCTGGAGAGGTACTCGTAAGTTTTAGCTAACACTTGTAGGGACACTGGAGAGGTACTCGTAAGTTTTAGCTAACACTTGTAGGGACGCTGGAGAGGTACTCGTAAGTTTTAGCCAACACTTGTAGGGACACTGAAGAGGTACTCGTAAGTTTTAGCAACACTTATAGGGACACTGGAGAGCTACTCGTAAGTTTTAGCTAACACTTCTAGGGACACTGAAGAGGTACTCGTAAGTTTTAGCTAACACTTGTAGGGACACTAAAGAGGTACTCGTAGGTTTTATCTAACACTTGTAGGGACACTGAAGTTTCTGGAGAGGTACTTGTAAGTTTTAGCAACACTTGTAGGGACACTGAAGACTCTGGAGAGGTACTTGTAAGTTTTAGCAACACTTGTAGGGACACTGAAGAGGTACTCGTAAGTTTTAGCTAACACTTGTAGGGACACTGAATAGGTACTCGTAAGTTTTAGCTGAAACTTGTAGGGACACTGGAGGGGTACTCGTAAGTTTTAGCTAACACTTGTAGGGACACTGAAGAGGTACTCGTAAGTTTTAGCTAACATTTGTAGGGACACTGAAGAAGTACTCGTAAGTTTTAGCTAACACTTGTAGGGACACTGAAGAGGTACTCGTAAGTTTTAGCTAACACTTGTAGGGACACTAAAGAGGTACTCGTAAGTTTTAGCTAACATTTGTAGGGACGTTACATCGGACGTTCTTCTCGAAATTCAGTTTTTGGTCAATATAAATTCCTCGAAATTAAATCTATTAAACAGTATAAAATCCACTCACGTAGTGTATTTGGTATCGGAGATATCAAGTGTCAAATATTTTCTAGAATTTCATAAGCAAAACCCCTTTAGGAAATAAAATGAGAGACACTCCTGAAAAGTTTTATAAAAAAGTTATCATAGGTATTTGTGTTCATCACAATAGTGATATCACAACTACTTTAACTGGCTTTACTGAATATTTGCTTAACTTGGGAATCGAATCAACGACTTCTGATTACAAGTCGGCTGCCTTATCGATCAAGCTACTGAGGTCGGTTGAAAAGTTTTATATTACCTTTATATTTATATTTATGTATAATCCTCCGCCATGGGAGATAGTTACTTGTGCCTTACCTATGCCTTGATAGTTACCCGGCTCATGAATTTACTGTAAAGGCTCGTGTCTTGCACTCCTCACCAGGTGGTGATGCGCACATCCCTATCCCGCGCCGAGTTTGCGGCGGCGCTAGGCATGAAATCGGACGCCGTGTTTGTGCGCATGATGTTCAACATTGTGGACAAGGACGGGGATGGCCGGATATCTTTCCAGGTGAGTTTTAGGGTGAAATGGAAACCTTTTTGTTGATTTTTTTTTTCAATACCTAATATTAATTATAAAAATGGAGTAATTTCTCCGTAAACTTAACAAAAAAAATAAAAATAATTAAATCATCTGTACACCAGGCGCGGCTTGTGGGAAAATGTTTTGTTTTTGGGTGCTGCCACATATTTCTACCGGACTAAAATGGCATCTATAGAGTCGCTCTTTCACCGGCCTAAAGAGTGCACTGGCCGTGCCGTGCCTGCTGTGCTATCACGTTCTGAATTTTGTGTATTGTTTTAATGGGAAAATGTAAGAGCTGACTGTAAGACTAGTGATTTTTAGCATGACACTAAAGACATTGTGTAGAAATTAATACATCAATGCAAACAAGTTTTGAATTCTGCGTATTATTTTAAATGGGGAAATTATTTTAAGAGGCAAAAAATTCAACAAATCGGTTGCACTCTTGAGGGTTGGCATTAGGAAGGACATCTGTGAAATGTCAAAGTAGCAGGGTCAAAACCAAACAACCTCAACCGTTAGGAAGAAGCATTAAAATTTGCTCGAAGTAAAAGCAAAAAGTCTGAAGTAAAAGGTAGAAGTAAAAGCATTTGCTCATTTTCGTATTCATAACCATTTGCTTTTTCTCGTGAGAATTTGCTTTTTCTCACAAGCAATGATTACTACTTCGTGTTTAAGTTGGATGAGCTATCAATAAAAAGAAAAGGTCAGCTTTATGAATATCCAAGTAGCATTAACTTCCCAAGAAGGAAAAGCTTTGGCTTTTGCTCTGAAGTAAAAGCTTATGCTCTCAAAACTTTATAAATACCGACTGTAGCCATTATTTCAAACTTCTGAAGTAGAAGCTTCTGCTTTTTTTATATGAATACGGCCCAATGAGATAAATGAGGCACAAGACGAGAAAGATGCAGAAGACTGACACGCAACGTCGACTCTGCCTATGAAAGAAAAGACAGAGTAAAAGAAGAAGAATAATAATAAATGATTTGCTTTATTTTCCATTTATTTGTTTTGTATACAAAGGACCCATTCTAAGCCATTTTTTTTTTTTTTTTTTTTTTTTTTTTTTGGCTTCTAAGATTTCTTTTTTTTTTTATTCTATTTCTGTTCCCGTTTCATTTTCCAGGAATTCCTGGACACGGTGGTCCTCTTCTCACGCGGCAAGACCGAAGACAAGCTGCGGATCATCTTCGACATGTGTGACAACGACAGGAATGGGGTCATAGACAAGGGGGAGCTGGTGGAGATGATCCGGTCCCTGGTGGAGATGGCGAGAACTACGAGTCTGACGGACCTGCAAGTGACGGAACTCATTGACGGCATGTTCCAGGTAATTTTAATAAAAATACTCTTTGTATTAAAAAAAAATATTTAAAAAAAAAACTGGGACCGTATCTGTTTAACACCCCCAGAGAGAGACTTAATATTTGGCAAAAATTATTGAACGTGAAAAAATATATTCCATTTTATCTCTATTTTCATAACCTTTGTTCAGACTGTGAGAGTAAAGGTACTCTTTAGTCTCATTCTTGCAGGATAAACAGAATATTGTATTGTATTGTATCGTATAGTATAGAATAGTAGTACTTTATTTAGACTGTTGGCTCGAGACAGGAAGTGGCATTACGCTAACAATTGCTTGTATTGTATTTTAGGACGCCGGTCTCGACAGCAAAGACTTCCTGACGTACCAGGACTTCAAACTCATGATGAAGGACTACAAAGGAGATTTTGTCGCCATTGGATTGGACTGTAAGGGCGCCAAGCAGAACTTTTTGGACACCTCGACCAATGTGGCCAGGTAAAAGCTCAAACATAATCTCGTAGAAGAACTAGGATTTTTAACACTTTCACCGCCAACTGTATTTTCGACTATTTTCATTCATAGGCCAGGCGTGATTTTGATGTGGTGATACTTCAAAGTATCACTGGCCTGGGGAAGCAAACACAACCTTTTTGGATTCACTGCTACAAAAATTTGACATGTTCTTGGATACTGCTAGGCCAGAGCAACACATTCCTTATGTTAAACATATAGAAAGTGTTACTCACAAGTATCACCAGCGTCTTATAGAAGACTCTGTGGGTGATACTTTGAAGTATCACCATGTTCATACTAGCGCATAATAGCGCAGAGCCAGGTGATACTTCCATGTATCACCTGGCGCTGAAAGTGTTAAAGTCACCGTGGCCGAGTGGTGTAGCGTATACAGCTTGCACGCATGGTGATCTGTAGCCCATTCCAGAAACACTCTCCAAATCCCCGAATCTCCGTTTCAACCGTCACACAACGGACTCTGATTGGTTATTCCGTTCAAATTAACCAATCACGAGTGCGTTGTGTGACAGTTGAAAAGCAGATTATTTGGAGATTATGAGACTGGAAAGTGTTTCTGGAACGGGCCACAGGTTCTCAGTACAGAAAACTTTTTGACTCTCGCAATTTCTACCCCCTTTCAACTTTCAACCGTCAAATTTTGTCCAAGGAGCGCAATCCTCTGAATACATTATTCAAACAATATTTGACGGTTGAAATGGAGATTTGAGGATTTTGAGAGTGAAAGAAACGTCTGAAACGAGCCCTTGGATTTGAATACCGGCCGGGTGGAAAATTATCTACTCTGTACTTTGAATGTCCGGACTCCACTTTCTACTCTTACCTCTCGGTGGTGAGAGGATTATGATCCAATTTCAGGGCTCCTTTAATAATAATAATAACACGCTTTAGTGGAAGTTCGCCACCAGGCAAGGTTAATGCTCAAAACATTTTCTACTACCTAACCCTGAGACTCTTATTATCATTTGGTCACACATTCAAACTAACGAGGAAAAAATCATGCATTGGGTGTGATTCGAACCAACGGATCCCTACGCTACCTGGGTTACTAGACTAGCGCCTTAAGCACTTGACTACCAGTTTTTTTTTAAAAAAAGAAGAGGAGGAAATCTTTTAAAGACGAACACCCCCAGGTTGGTGGTGAACAGTGTGGGATTTATTTGTGCTCATAACAGTGCACTCTCACCCACTAAAACCACCTCTTCCTCTAACATCTGCACCCCGGAACCGTTACATAACATTACTTCAGGACTTCGGGATACAGATGTTAGGCCTCTAATTTTGGGCCCGTCTCTCGTCTAGAGCCTGACTACCAGTGCACAGTCTAATGTCCATTGATTCTATTGATTAACAGGATGACGAGTTTCAACATAGAGCCCATCCTGGACGAGGGGTTACTAGACTAGCGCCTTAACCACTTGACTACCAGTGCACAGTTTAATGTCCAGTGATTCTATTGGTTCCCAGGATGACGAGTTTCAACATAGAGCCCATCCTGGACGAGGGGTTACTAGACTAGCGCCTTAACCACTTGACTACCAGTGCACAGTTTAATGTCCAGTGATTCTATTGGTTCCCAGGATGACGAGTTTCAACATAGAGCCCATCCTGGACGAGGGGTTACTAGACTAGCGCCTTAACCACTTGACTACCAGTGCACAGTTTAATGTCCAGTGATTCTATTGGTTCCCAGGATGACGAGTTTCAACATAGAGCCCATCCTGGACGAGGGATTACTAGACTAGCGCCTTAACCACTTGACTCCCAGTGCACAGTTTAATGTCTAGTGATTCTATTGATTCCCAGAATGACGAGTTTCAACATAGAGCCCATCCTGGACGAGGGGTTACTAGACTAGCGCCTTAACCACTTGACTACCAGTGCACAGTTTAATGTCCATTGATTCTATTGATTCCTAGGATGACGAGTTTCAACATAGAGCCCATCCTGGACGAGGGGTTACTAGACTAGCGCCTTAACCACTTGACTACCAGTGCACAGTTTAATGTCCATTGATTCTATTGATTCCCAGGATGACGAGTTTCAACATAGAGCCCACAGTTTAATGTCCATTGATTCTATTGATTCCCAGGATGACGAGTTTCAACATAGAGCCCATCCTGGACGAGGACAAGTCCTGGCTCAGACTCAAGCTGGATGCCGTGACCACCTTCCTGGAGGAGAACAGGCAGAACATCTTCTATCTCTTTCTCTTCTACGTCATCACCATCGTGCTCTTTGTCGAGAGGTTCATTCGTAAGTTATTATTATTATCGAACATGTTCGATTAAGTTTTATTTACAATAGAGAACATAGAACATTTACATAGAAATTTACAATAGACAACATAGAACATAATTATGCATAGAAATTTACAATAGAGAACAATATACAAAATAAACTTAGATATTGAAATTAATAAAAACAAAACTTGATCAAGAACGGTGCTAATGACAACGATATTCTCTTCCACACCATACTTATTCATATCATTATTATTAAGTTATTTATTATTATTATAGGACTGATGCGCAAACAAGTGTATTATAAAAATTACAAAATTGACAAAAATATTTACTCCAGAGTAGGAATCAATTCTAAGCTGTCTGTTGGTGTTCAAATTCTCATCGCCAATTTCTGTTCGACGCCTCGCTTTATGTAATCGTGGAATCAGTTTTTAACGGAAATCGATTTCATCTTTTGGTATTCAAATTCCCATCTCCAATTTCTGTTTGACCCCTCGCTATATCTATCTGTGGAATCAGTTCATAATAGAAATAAATTTCATCTTTTGGTATTCGAATTCCCATCGCCAATTTCTGTTTGACCCCTTGCTTTATGTAATCGTGGAATCAGTTCTTAACGGAAATCGATTTCATCTTTTGGTATTCGAATTCCCATCGCCAATTTCCGTTCGACCCCTCGCTATATCTATCCGTGGAATCAGTTCTTAACGGAAATCGATTCCATTTTTTGGTATTCAAATTGAGGGCTCTAGTATCAAAACCGGCTCTCTCCACTTTTACTAATTTTACAGGATGGGCAAAAAACATATTGAACGATAACCCTTTAATCAATGTATTTGAATGTGGAGAGAGAACAGTTTGAAAATGAACGCATATTTTACAACAGAATTACTATGGGAGAGAGTAGGTTTTGAGATGTAATGTTTTTTTCAGTCTATGTGCGACTATAAAAAGAGATTCCAGGGGTACCACAACCTCATTTTCAATTTTTTTGGAAAGAGCCGGTTTTGATACTAGAGCCCTCAATTCCCACCGCCAATTTCTGTTCGACCCCGCAGACTACTCCTTCCTGGCGGAGCACACCGACCTGCGCCACATCATGGGCGTGGGCATCGCCGTCACCCGCGGGTCCGCCGCCTCCCTCTCCTTCTGCTACTGCCTCCTCCTCCTCACCATGTCCCGCAACCTGCTCACCAAGCTCAAGGACTTCAGCATCCAGCAGTACATCCCCATCGACTCGCACATCCAGTTCCACAAGATTGCCGCCTGCACGGCGCTCTTCTTCAGTCTCATCCACACCGTTGGTAAGTAATTCATACCGTTGGTAAGTAATCCATACTGTTGCTAAGTAATCCATACCGTTGGTAAGTAATCCATACCGTTGGTAAGTCAATCCAGTTCCACAAGATTGCCGCCTGCACGGCGCTCTTCTTCAGTCTCATCCACACCGTTGGTAAGTAATCCATACTGTTGGTAAGTCATCCACACCGTTGGTAAGTAATCCATACCGTTGGTAAGTAATCCATACTGTTGGTAAGTAATCCATATCGTTGGTAAGTAATCCATACCGTTGGTAAGTCATCCATACCGTGGGTAAGTCATCCACACCGTTGGTAATTAATCCAGTTCCACAAGATTGTCGCCTGCACAGCGCTCTTCTTCAGTCTCATCCACACCGTTGGTAAGTAATCCATACCGTTGGTAAGTCATCCATACTGTTGGTAAGTCATCCACACCGTTGGTAAGTCAATTCAGTTCCACAAGATTGTCGCCTGCACAGCGCTCTTCTTCAGTCTCATCCACACCGTTGGTAAGTAATCCATACCGTTGGTAAGTCATCCATACTGTTGGTAAGTCATCCACACCGTTGGTAAGTCAATCCAGTTCCACAAGATTGCCGCCTGCGCAGCGCTCTTCTTCAGTCTCATCCACACCGTTGGTAAGTAAACCGTACCGTTGGTAAGTAATCCATACCGTTGGTAAGTAATCCATACCGTTGGTAAGTAATCCAGTTCCACAAGATTGCCGCCTGCACGGCGCTCTTCTTCAGTCTCATCCATACCGTTGGTAAGTCATCCATACCGTTGGTAAGTCATCCATACCGTTGGTAAGTAATCCAGTTCCACAAGATTGCCGCCTGCACGGCGCTCTTCTTCAGTCTCATCCATACCGTTGGTAAGTCATCCATACCGTTGGTAAGTCATCCATACCGTTGGTAAGTAATCCAGTTCCACAAGATTGCCGCCTGCACGGCGCTCTTCTTCAGTCTCATCCACACCGTTGGTAAGTCATCCATACCGTTGGTAAGTCATCCATACCGTTGGTAAGTAATCCAGTTCCACAAGATTGCCGCCTGCACGGCGCTCTTCTTCAGTCTCAACCACACCGTTGGTAAGTAATCAATATCGTTGGTAAGTCATCCACACCGTTGGTAAGTAAACCATACTGTTGGTAAGTAATCAATACTGTTGGTAAGTCAATCCAGTTCCACAAGATTGCCGCCTGCACGGCGCTCTTCTTCAGTCTCATCCATACCGTTGGTAAGTAAACCATACCGTTGGTAAGTCAATCCAGTACCACAAGATTGCCGCCTGCACGGCGCTCTTCTTCAGTCTCATCCACACCGTTGGTAAGTAAACCATACCGTTGGTAAGTAATCCATACCGTTGGTAAGTCAATCCAGTTCCACAAGATTGCCGCCTGCACGGCGCTCTTCTTCAGTCTCATCCATACCGTTGGTAAGTAATCGCCTTACCACAGGTGAGAGGCCAATTCTTAGAAGCCAAATAAAAATGGCTTAGGATGAATCCTCTGTGTACAAAGAAAATAAGAAAAATAAAACAGATGATTTATTAAAAAAAAGTTGTGTGCTTCAGAACGAGTTACTTTTTCAACTAAAGTTGGCTGGAGACCATTACCCTCCCCAGCTGTAGCCAAGCTGGCTTCAACAACAACAACCGTTGATAAGTCATCCATACCGTTGATATTCTTAAGTCATTCATACCTTTGGTAAGTTATCCATACCGTCGGTATGTCATCCATACAATAAGATACTGCAATAATGAGAATTATCCTGCAAGAATGAGACTAAACTCTCACAGTCTAGTCATCCATACAGTTGGTAAGTTATTCATACTGTTTATAAGTTAGTAATTCATCCATACTTTTGGTAAGTCATACATACCGTTGGTGAGTCATCAAGCATTGGTTAGTAGTCGATGTGGTTAAGACCCGAATTATTGAATGAGGCGACGCCAAAACGGAGATTGTTACCTACTATACTATCGTTATTGCCATGGTAACAGCCAATCACATTACTGAAAAAAGTTGTGTGCCTTCACAAAAGCCGTTACAGGCCAATTAAGTGTGGCGT
Organism: Bactericera cockerelli; assembly: GCA_024516035.1. NCBI lineage: Eukaryota > Metazoa > Arthropoda > Insecta > Hemiptera > Triozidae > Bactericera > Bactericera cockerelli. The sequence goes on along the minus strand of CM044955.1, from coordinate 61,888,501 downwards.
GGCCATTATCATTATAAACTGGTTGGAGTTCCACAAGAGAAGCCCCAATTCTCACACCGATCTCTATTAGATCTACTGACCAAGTTGGTCATTTTTTCCGATTTTTCGTTACTCTGGTCGGAAATTAACCTAACTATTGGCTAAAAATCAAAAGTTAGGTAGTATTCAAACATATGCGCTTGAAAAAGCGAAAAAAAAAAAAAAAAAAAAAACACCTGAGAGACTGGTGGAGATTTCAAGGACTAGGTAAATGGAGATGGCCCAAATGCAAATGGTCAGTTTTACCTTCCAGCTGACGATATTGATATAATATATTTCATTAAAAACATCTTCTTTCTTCAGTGTGCTCAACACGGATGCCACATTTCCTCTTTGTACCGCGAAACTCACTCTTTGTCGGAAGTACTCCCCTGCACGTCTCTCTTTCGTTTTAAGCACCAGAGACTTGGAAATAGAATTAAATAGATCCAAGGCATCTGGTCTAAAAGATCCGAAAGTTTCAACGGCAAAGGGAGAGAAAATGAATTGAGAGTGAAGTTCGCGATACTTTATAATACTGACGATATTATGTTGTTCCTCCAGTAAGATTGGCTTTGTGTCTCCTCAGGCCACATCATCAACTTCTACCACGTGTCCACACAGCCCCTGGAACATCTGCATTGCCTCACTGCCGAGGTGCACTTCCCGTCGGATTACAAACCGGGCATCACCTTCTGGCTGTTTCAAACCATCACAGGTGAGTCATGAAGCCTTTTTACACATCACAGGTGAGCCATGAAGCCTTCTTACACATCACATCACTTAAAGGCAATAATAGTAGCTAAGAATTGGCAAAATACAATATAATGGGTTTTTTATGATTCTTAGATACGTACTGTGTCTTATGGCAAGCATCGATAGTGATGTCAGTTGTTTGTGAATAAAATTTACTTTCTCTCTCTCTAATACAGGTTAGTCATGTGGGCTTCCTTAATATTAGAAACTCTCTTTTACATCTGGGTGATTCGAGACGGGTATGTCGGGTATTCTAGACTACATTTACTGGAAACTCTCCAACCAGTTACCCACATTAACACGGCCTTCAACCCGCTTGGTTGGGCCGGAAATAGACAGCATCTCAAGAGTTTGAATTTGAGTGGTCACCCATCGAATCGTCACTGGACGACCTGGACGTTCATTGATTTCAGTGATGTGACGAGAATTGGTGTAGGTATTCCAGGTGCCAACGACGCTGGCTTTTTTCCTGTTTAGTATTGTCTCGCTGGGGGACGTGAAACAGACACGGTATCTAATATCTCAGGCCAAAAAGCAATAACACAAATCATTGGCGTCCTTAACAGGGTTGGCGTTCGGAAGGGCATTCAGCCGTAAAATGTGGAAGTAGGAGTGCCAGAACCAACCAACCTCAACCATGAGGAAGAGGTGAAACAATGCCGACCCCAAGTAAGTTTGGGAAATGGCAAAGTGAAAGAAGAAGAAGAAATTTTTTATTTATGTTCCTCTTCTATCTTTTTTATTTATGTTCCTATTCTATCAATGGTTGGAAACCATCATGGAAATGTGATGTCGACCTTGAGCAGCTCTCAACAGTTGACAAGTAGTATTGTAGATAAAACATTCTCTCAAATTCTGCAACCAGCTTCTTCTTCTCCTTCTTCCAGAATGAGTTTTCACAGGCTTTCCCCTGTGAAATATCACTATTGTGACTAACATATATTATAATGATATACGATATGGCCGTCCGATATGACCATGCAGTTGAAAGCGACCTTTAAACCAAACAAACAAAAAATGTATGATATCTTTTGGTTTTGTTTGACCAAAAATCAGAGTCTTCCAGGATCCTCATTTACCTATTTCTTTCTCTGTCTGTTGCAGGCATCACGGGTGTTCTCCTCTTCATCATCATGGTCCTCATATTCGTGTTCGCCCACCCCACGATCCGCAAGAAAGCGTACAACTGGTTCTGGCTGGCTCACACCCTCTATGTTCTGTTGTTCGCCCTCATGTTGGTCCACGGGCTGGCCCGACTAACAGGGCCGCCCCGCTTCTGGCTGTACTTTATCGGCCCTGGCATCGTATTCATTTTGGACAAGGTGAGCTGGAACCATTTTGCCTTTTAATTAAGGGTAGTGCAAATCAAAACTTAGTTACTAAGGGATTGGAATTCTTCGATGTTTGACAGTTAATTTCTATGCATGACATATGAAAATCTAACTGATAACTTTAAATTTCCTGTAGTCAGCGTGGACAAGTGGAGAAGAGCACTAGGCTTCCACTTAAGATGACCCGGGCTTGATCCCCCAGTGATTAGGAATTTTTCTGCTCTGTAATTGTATTTACCACTACCGACTAGTGGCAGTATTACGATCAAAAAATGAGGTTGTGACATCACGAAAGTGATACTCGCTTTACTAAATTTACGCTGAAACCCGGACTTGAACCACCGACCTCCAGGTTACAAGTCCGCCGCCTTATCGATCAAGCTACTGAGGTCGGTTAGTTAAAAAAGTATAATATGTTAGAAAATTGTCTGATAGATTTGATGGATATGCTGTGCGGAATGGCAACCAGTCAAAGACTGGCAGCTCCTGTTATAAGTTAATAAAAATTATAATTAAATTTATACTTACCTGGCGTGGAGGCTACCTTGATCAAGAAGGAGGTTCCTCCAGGGTGAGGCCCTTCCATTGCACTTCGGTTGGGTTGACAAATTTTGTTTCTCTCCCCAGGTGGTGAGTCTCCGCACCAAGTACATGGCTCTGGACATCTTGGAAACGGAGCTCCTCCCCTCGGACGTGATCAAGATCAAGTTCTACCGCCCCCCCAACCTCAAGTACCTCTCCGGCCAGTGGGTGCGGCTCGCCTGCACCGCTTTCAAGACCGCCGAGTACCACTCCTTCACCCTGACCTCGGCGCCGCACGAGAACTTCCTCTCCTGTCACATCAAGGCTCAGGGCCCGTGGACGTGGAAGCTGAGGAACTACTTCGATCCGTGCAACTTCAACGTGAAAGAGGAACAACCCAAGGTAGGAAATAATAATAATAATAATAATATCGCCTTATTTATACTGCCCGATTAGGACTATTATGTCCCATTATTCCAGCAGTAAGCCCAAGACGTATTATTATGTGGTAAAAATCCCAAATGGGAGGATAACTTGTCATGTCCCGGCTTGGTTTCGAACCCGCGACCTCTGGAATCTCTGGATTCACAGAGTGCCGCCTTTACCACGGAGCTACCGGGACAGACATTGGACAATTAAAAAACTTGATCTGGGATATATTTTATAAATCATTCAATTTATAAAATATATTCACACATTTCAATCTTACTGTTTCAGATTCGGTTGGAAGGGCCATTTGGTGGAGGAAATCAAGACTGGTACAAGTTTGAAGTGGCTGTCATGGTAGGGGGAGGAATAGGCGTGACGCCCTACGCCTCAATACTTAACGATCTGGTGTTTGGAACCTCAACCAACCGATACTCGGGGGTGTCTTGTAAGAAGGTAAGTTATGCAGCTTTTGCTTGCTCCGAGCTTTTGTTCACGAGCAAATGTCATTTTTATGAATACGACCCATTGATAATCGTGCACTGGTAGTCAAGTGGTTAACGCGCTAGTCTGGTAATCCAGATAGCGTAGGTTTGAATCCCACCCAGTGCATCAATTTTTCCTCATTAATTTGAGTTTGTGACCACATAATGATAAGACTCTAAAGGTTCGGTGGTAGAAAATGCTGTGAGCATTAAACTTGCCTGGTGGTTACCTTCCACTGAAGAGTTGTTGTAGCCAGCTTGGCTACAGCTGGAGGGGTAAGTGATGGTCTCCAGCCAACTTTATTTCAAAGTTGGCTCGTCCTGAACCACATATTTCTATGCGCGATCAACCATCATGAGGACTTGGACTTTTCTTTATAAGCCATTAAATCCTTAGGAAACTGCAAGCTAGCCTGGCTTTAAAGGGTTGGCTAGTCTGTTCTCTGTTTATAGTCCTCTAGCGGGACACTGGTCTTCGCCCTGTTTAGCCTTTAATAGGGCAGGGTCCATCCTTGCCCTATTAAGACATTCCCCATTAAGACCATCCACGGAGACACTCCGTAGATGGTGAAATTAAGAAAAATCTTCTGATAATTTCATTGGAGGGGGAAAAATATCGTTTGGAATACAGGATTTAGTCTTATTGGCGGGAAATCTGGTGGTAATATACTTACCACGGCCTTTTTAAGGGTTAACTCCCCCTAGTCAGACTAATATTATCGATACAATCGGGTTCTCAGGTGTACTTCCTCTGGATCTGTCCGTCGCACAAACACTTCGAGTGGTTCATCGACGTCCTCCGCGATGTCGAGAAGAAGGACGTCACCAACGTGCTCGAGATCCACATCTTCATCACGCAGTTCTTCCACAAGTTCGACCTGCGCACCACCATGCTCTACATCTGCGAGAACCACTTCCAGCGGCTCTCCAAGTCCAGCATGTTCACCGGGCTGAAGGCGGTGAACCACTTCGGCCGGCCCGACATGTCCTCCTTCCTCAAGTTCGTGCAGAAGAAGCACAGCTATGTGAGTTTTTTTTTTTTTTTTTGTCCCTGTCCCGCTAGCTCAGTGGTAAAGGCGGCACTGTGTGAATCCAGAGATTCCAGACGTCACACTGACCAGGGAGAATATGTCTCATCTCATTTCCCAGTCGTGCGCCTTTAACAGATGTCTCGGCTAGTTGGGAGGGGTTTTCAAATGCTATGTCCATTGTCCAATGTCTGTCCCGGTAGCTCAGTGGTAAAGGCGGCACTCTGTGAATCCACAGGTTCCAGAGGTCGTGGGTTCGAAACCCAGCCGGGACATGACAAGTTATCCTCCTATTTGGGATTTTTACCACATAATAATATGTCTTGGGCTTACTGCTGGAATAATGGACTTTAATAGTCCTTATCGGGCAGTATAAATAAGGCGATATTATTATTATTATTATTTTTAAACAATATTTCCATTTATTTGCCAAAGATACAATTTTATTATTACATTAATGGGAAGGTATACCCCTCTTCAAAGCTAAAACTGTGAAGAAGTCGGGGATGATTGCATGCATTATTTGGGGATTATGAGATTGAGAGTGCTCTCTAGAGGGCCAGTACCCAGAAACGCTCTGCACTTTCAAAATCCCCAAATCTCCGTTTCAACCGGACACACATCGCACTCTGATTGGTTATTGCGTTCAAATTAACCAATCAAGAGTCCGTTGTGTGACGGTTGAAACGGAGTTTCGGAGATTATGAGAGTGGAAAGTGTTTCTAAAAAGTGGCACAGGTTCTTTTGGTGTGCAGTGTGTAGTGTAATAATGTAGTATGTTAAAATTCTGCACTTTCTTAAATTTTGATATTGGCTGTATGGAATGGCCTTGAAAGGAAAAAAAAAAAAAAAAAAAATTGATACTTAAAATTCAAGAAACTTTTATATTATTACTACCTACCTATTTGGGGTGAATCGGATTCTTACATTTCTAATTCCACCCATCTGATTTCCCTCGACAGGTGAGCAAGATCGGTGTCTTCAGCTGTGGGCCCCGGCCGCTCACCAAGAGCATCATGTCGGCCTGCGAGGAAGTCAACAAAGGCCGGAAGCTGCCCTACTTTATTCACCACTTTGAAAATTTCGGCTGAGTCAACAGTACCGCGATGGCACTTGTCCGTTTTGAACAATTTTGTACAGATACATTAGGTGTATAATTTTATTGATGCCATTTTTTTTTATATGTAGTGGCCAAATTCGTATCACAAAGTGAGAATTTCATTTTTATTGACATGGGAATGTTATGTTTATTTCATTCTTATGGCAGGCAGAACAGAATAGTTCTACTTGCAGATTTCCGTAGATACCTACAGAACGTATTTTGCACATCAAGAATGTTTTGTGCCAATTTGACAGATGAGAGTAAAAGTACAGATACTGCGTACTAATAGATAATAAGGCTTTTGCCTCGCCAGGATGATAATATTTAGCGATCATCAGTTAATCCATTCTGATTATTTATCACTATGGATTTTATCTTTAATTATGTATATATAAAGATATTTATCAAATATTTTTAACATTTCCTGTCAAATTTTCCAATAATACTTTTACTATTCTAGTGACTAAAATAGTATAAATTAATGAGATTTTATATGCATCTAATGCTTTTATTTCAATCAATGCTAGGGTACCTCTTAATTTTTATTTTTATATTAGTTACCATTTTGTATTTTTTATCATGTAGAATTTAAACAATAATTTTCAAGCTCGTGTATTATCATGCATCAAAGCCATTAATAATATTCTTTTGTAGCCGAGTTGGTAGCGCGCTAGGCTTACCCTGTCCACTCTCAAAATAGCCAAATCCCCGTTTCAGCCGTCACACTTTGATTGGTTAATTTGAACGCAATAACCAATCAGAGTGCGTTGTGTGATGGTTGAAACGGAGTTTCGGAGATTTGGAGAGTGGAGAGTGTTTCTGGAATGGGCTACAGGTCACCCAGGTAGTTGATAGTCATACTCCAATACTCCAATGACCACATGCATGGGGTCCATAGACTGTTCAAGTTTAGTAGGTCCAATATTTTCGAGTTTTGTTCAAAAACACTGATTACCCCTACCTGCGAGATTTTTCCTTTTCTTTTTAATGGATTCGTTCATAACTCGATATCAATAACCATTAAAGTATGGTATGTTCTAAATTTAATTTATTAAAATGACCACTTCATGCATTTAATGTTTATTTATTGCTTAGTTTTTTACTTTCCTTATTTTTTTAAGTTACCACGGCATATTATTCAAAAACATTATAGCAATATTATGTTTTTAAAAATGTATAAGGTCGACGATTTCATTTGCATCATTTAATTTAATTACTAGATTCTGATAGATATTTTTAGAGTTATATGTCCTCATTATAGTCTATGTTAATATTACTAGTCTTGTAGGTATATTTATTTAAAACTATTTTCCTCTATTTTTCTCTCTCTCTATCCCGTAATTCCTGGGTTTGAGTTATTATTCAGTCTTTTAACCATCACACATATTTTTGATATCATAAAATACAGAATTTGCATTGTGCTGGATAAAATAATTTACCTTTAGCTATCTTATGTTTAGGAAGGTATATCTACCAGAGATGTCATACGAGTACTCAATTTTAATTATTTCTTTCTGTAGTGCTCAGTTTTTATCTTTGTTTTCCTGAATGATTTGATATACCTACCAGGCGCGCGGCCGGTGGGAAAATGTTTTGGTGCTGCTGCGACATAAACCTGTCAATTTATAGAGTCACTCTTTCAGTATCTAAAGGGTTTGAGTTTGTTCACCATGCCAATTATACTAATTAAGCATTAATTCTTCTAAATCTAAAAGGTTTGAGATTGTTTACCATGCCAATCATACTAATTATGTATTAATTAATTTAAAAACGTGTGATAGTTTTCATTGTGTACGAGCTAGGACTTGAGGAAATCCTCTCTTTTTCGTCTGGGGGTGCTGCAGTTCCGCAGCTTCTTAGCAACGGTCGCGCCTGATGCCTATCTATTTTATAACAACTTTTGCAGTATTTCAAGTAGTTATGTCCCTATCATCTTCCTTATCCGTATGGAGTTTTAACTTGAAATAATTTCTAAGGATTTTTGTTGTCTACTTTTGAAAATAAAATAAAAAAATATTTTTTTTTACTTAAAATTAGTACTTTGATGTACCTTTTTGATTTATTTTTAACGGTCAGATTTTGTTATTATTACAGTCGTGCCTCTCGATTTTTTACGACGTTATCTATTTTTTGACCCCCTACAAGGGTCAATGACACATCGAAAACAATGTTCTGCCAATGAAGTTAAGCAATGTTCAGCGAGGTTGGATCTTGAATGGATGGCCATTCAAATTTAAACCCTGGTGACGCTGGCCATGCCCACTTGCCCAGCCCAACCCAGGCTGGGTGATGTAAATGTAAATCTCGATATGAGCTTTTTGCAGTTGAGAGGTAGGTACGTTACAAAATAATCATTTGCTTGGTATTACCGACCTCAGCAACCTGATCAATAAGGCGGCGGACTTGTAATCTGGAGGTAGGTAGTTCAAGTCCCGGTTTCAGCGTAGATTTAGTAAAACGAGTTTGTAGTTCTGATATCACGAAAGTGACTCACACAAATATGATGATAACTTTTTTTATTTAATGAGAGTTAAAAAACAAAAATTATTAATAAAAGGAATACTATGGAGAAAAACAATGATAGTTTCTCATTTACTTTTTTTAAAGGTATTTTTAATTTTATTTACAAATGTTTTTTTATTTAAATTAGCAGAACAGGTAATTTCTAGTAAATTCCAACCTAGGCTGGGTGAGGTTGACCCGTGAGTGGTCGAGTATAGGGAATTTTTCTCACCCTGTCAGCAAAAACGTAATAACTTGGTAATTATTAACTAAAACTTGGTAATTATTAACTAAAACTTGTCGGGTCTCTCAGTAGCTGTTCAAAATATGTTTTACTTATTCTGAATGACGTCCGCACGATGATTGCGTACTGTGTAAGATAGGGAAAACCGACGCTAAGCAATGACTTGTGATATAGAATTTGTGATTTGTCTATTAATTTCGCCCTTAATCTTCGCCCAATGGCTCGATGAGGCTTTTGTACTGTGATTAAAAATAAATAAATATCAAACCAATGCTATCCATTCAAATAAATCTAGTAATTGGGATAATCTCGTCCTTGAATGCCATTTCTCCTCCTCTTATTCCTGTTCCTGTTGTAACTGGATCCTCTTGAAGGTCTGGAAGCTCCTTGTTGTTGTTGTTGTTGTTGATATTGCTCGTACTGTTGTTGAATTCTCTCGCGCGCTCGCATGACGACAGGTCTTGTGTTTTTTATCAGAGTTCCCACTGCGGTAAGAGTAGAAATTGGGATCTGTGAATGAAGAATAGTATGAGTAATGTAGAATTTTTTTTCTTGTTTGATTTTAAGAGATGAGTGTTTCACAGCCTTTTTTATTTCGTAGCCATGAAACAGAAGCTACTGTGGTCTGTGATGCAGCCTGCCCAAGTGCCCATCCCGTAGTATGTCTCCCCTCTGATGGGCGAGAAGTGACACAATACTTTCCAATTAGGTGCTGGGTCAACAATGATTCCATGTCCGAAAAATTTACACAAATACTTATCTCACGGTGGTGAATGGATTGACGCTCAGTTACAATGTCTAGATTGTCTAGGCTCCTGCTATGTTCAGATTTGATCTCAAGGGGCGTATTATGAAAAAGGATTAGTAAATCTAAGCCGACCCTTAGATTTTGTCAGCCGACCGATAGGTATTCTGTCCCGGTAACACAGTGGTCAAGGCGTCTGACTGGTAATCAAGAGGTCGCAAGTTTAAAACCCAGCAGGGACATGATAAGTTACCCTCCCATTTGAGATTTTGATCTCATAATAATACGTCTTGGGCTTACTGCTGGAAGAATGAGACTCAATAGTTCTAATCAGGTAGTATAAATAAGGCGCTACTCTGGTAATCTAGGTAGCATAGGGATCCGTTGGTTCAAATCCCACGGAGTGCATGAATCCTTATTAAATGAGTTTGTGACCACATAATAATAAGACTCTGGGAGTTAGGTGGTAAAAAATGTTTGAGCATTAACCTCGCCTGGTGGTTACCTTCCACCATTACCCGAACTATTACCTGCTGATGAGAGCAAATAAACTCGAAATAGCTGTCCAGGTATGTTCTGATATTCATGTACATCTAATACAACTTCTCACTTTTCTGTTTATACTGATATTATAATGTTAGTGTTTTTATTATTCTCATTTTAGCTATATACCTATACCTAATATACCTACCTAGATTGTTATTATTGAAAAATTATTTTACTGTTTTTCACTTGTCTATTAATTGTAACTATGTATAAAGAGCTTGACCCGTAATTATACGTCCGGTCTGCGGACTATTATTATTTATAAATAAATTTATTATTACTCATAGATCTATAGGTACATACCTGAAATATACTGTCTATAAAGTTGTTGCCGACATCCTGTGATCCTGAGCTGGAGTAGGACTGTCTCTTCACTCGAATATTGCCATTGATTTCTGAACAACTCTGAAAATCGGTAATATTATAACAATATCGGTAATATTATAACAATTTTAGTCGGTAGCGCAGAATTATAGGACTTTTCCGTATTTTTAATATCCCAATATCTTATTTTTTGACTATAATTCCGCCACTAGACGCTGCTAACATTGAAGCAGCTTCTCATTTTTCCTCATGAGATATGAGTGGACCCCCAACACCCAAGTACAGAGCAGAAAAAATCCTGTCCCGCTGGGGATCGAATCCAAAGTATTGTATTTTATTGTGTAAATTAGCGTCTATTATTATTTGTATCAGTTACCGACCTCAGTAGCTTGATCGTTAAGTACTAAAGCGAGTTTGAGTACTTGTGATATCACGAAAGTGATTAACACAAATATGATAGGTAATTTTTAACTTTTTAAATCATTATTATTTCTTCCGGTAAATTTCAGAGGGGAGGCATACTACGGGATGGGCAGGCTACAACACAGACCACAAGCGTCTACAGTAGCTCCTGTTTCGTTGCTACGAAATGAAAAAGGCTGTGAAACACACATCTTAATAATAAAATGAAAAAAAATCGGAAGCATTGTGTTCATTCTTTTTTTTATTATTAGTTTTTTTTACAAAATCTTACCACAGAGGGGGTCAGAACTGCTATCACCAGACTCACAGCACACACCACTAGGTAACTGTGAAACGACATGATCCACCTGGTCACTTGGAAATTGGTGATAAAAAAAAAACTTATTTCAATACTTTTTTTAAACCAATATTATAATTTCAAAAAAAATACTCCACTTAAAATTGATGATAGGGATTCAAAGAGAGTTGAGACTGTATCTACTTAAGATTCAACTGTTCAAACTATAAGCACTGGGAAAACACGTTTGTGTATATTGTCAATTTTACTATTATTGTTATTGTAATTGTATACCATAAAGCGTGCGTTTCAAAACAAAAAAATAGAAAAAAATGGAGAAAAAAAAAAAATTGTCCCAACAGCAAAAACACTTTTGTTAATATTGTCAATTTTCATGTAGATAAATGTTCCATGAGGTGTGAGTTTGAAAAACTTGGAAGTGTTACAGACCTCTCTTTAAATAACTAGTAAAAAAAAAACTTTCAACAACAAGAACTTTTTTTAAAGCTAGCTGTGTATTTAGTGGATGTGCCAACTTCACCAATGAACCACTAAATCGATACTGATAGTCAATTGGATGGGAGCAGGTACCAATTAAACAACACCTACGCATCAACCGGTACACACTCAATGAACTCAATGAAGATAGAGTAAACTTTGCCAAATGTGTATAATAAGGCCAAAGTTAGGTACCTGATTCAATAGAGTCCTTTCAATACCTAGAGGAAAAATAAATAAATAATAAATAAGACACATTTTTTTTTTTTTTTTAAAGATGAGTGTTTCACAGACTTTTTTATTTCGTAGCCATGAAACAGGAGCTACTGTAGTCGCTTGTGGTCTGTGTTGTAGCCTGCCCATCCCGTAGTATGCCTCCCCTCTGATGGGCGAGAAGTGACACAATACTTCCCAATTAGGTGCTGGGTCAACACGAGCGCACCGGAAGGTATCCCTTTCAAACAATTTTGAATACAATTTTTTGTCGGCGCGGGGTTCGAACCCGGGACCTTCCGCATGGCAAGCGAGTACTTGACCACTGAGCTAATTGCGCGCTCAGCTAGTTAATGTAAAAAATGAACTGTCTCTTTGATGCAGCGCATCCCAATGTGAAGCTGTTCATCATGCAGGGAGGTCTGCAGAGCTCTCAGGAGGCGATTCATTTCGGAGTACCAGTTCTTGGGATCCCGTTCTTCGCGGATCAGGATTACAACGTGAGAAGACTCGAGTCAGCGGGAGTCGCCAGATATTTGGATTATGAGGACATTGCAGCAGACACGCTGATCAGTCTGATGAGATCTGTTCTGTACAATGAGCTATTCGTGCGCTCAATATGTACAGAAAAAATGTATAGTAAAAACGCACACAATATACTTCCAATTTCTAATATAAGAAATTTTAGGAAGTAATATCATATATTTTTGTGTTGATGACAAGTGTGATATCACAACTACTCAAAGTCAGACATTTTTTTCAAACAACAAATGATGTCTTAAATTTTTTTTATCATATTTGTGTTAATCACTTTCGTGATGTTACAACTACTCAAACTCGCTTTACTAAATGTACGCTCAGCCAGCGTCGATGGCATGTTGAATACACCGGTTCTCTTCAGAACACCGAAGTTAAGCGACATCCAGCGAGGTTAAGACTTGGATGGGTGACCATTCAAATTCTAATTCTCGTGACGCTGGCTTTTCCCGGCCCCACTCAGGCTGGGTGAGGTCAATGTGAGTAGCAGGTTTGTGAGTTTCCTGCGAATGGAGGGTAAAACCCCCGTCGTGATATGACCATGGCAGTTGAAAGCGACGTTAAACCCCACTTCAAAAAAAAAAAAAAAAAAAAAAAAATGTACGCTGAAACCGGGACTTGAACCACCGACCTCCAGGTTACAAGTCCGCTGCCTTACTGAACAAGCTACTGAGGTCGGTAATTTTCTACCACCTAACCCTCAGATTCTTCTTATTATGTGATCAAAAAATTAAATTAATGAGGAAAATTTCCTGCACTGGGTGGTATTCGAACCAACGGATCCCTACGCTAACTGGATTACTAGCGCGTTAACCACTTCGCTACTCAATACTTGGTACCAAAAGGACGCTTCTGATCGTAATCTCTCGTAGGTTTGGCGTGAAAGTTATGTAATGCAACCATTATGGTGCTATGACCTCCAAAGTCTTCTCATGAAAAATAAATGAAAATACATTTTAAGCTGAGTACTTCTGTAACAATGGCTAATTACATCTGATTAAACGGAAAGCGAGGTAGTATTTGCGGACTTCTGGCAAGGATATAGCAGGAATCAGGACAGTGTATCCGGTGACTCAGTCATGTAGGTTACCTGTGCAGTGGTTCAAAGCCGTAACCGACCTCAGTAGCTTGATCGATAAGGCGGACTTGTAACATGGAGGTTGGTGGTTCAAGTCCCGATTTATCACCATGCAGTTGAAAGCGACGTTAAACCCAAATTAACTTTTTTATAAGCAACACTGGCAAATATGTAAAAAATAAATAAATACTTACTTCATAAACATTCTGTCATACTGCCGCCGAAAAGTTAGCCATACCTGATGTTGGATTTGTTATTAAAAGTGAAGGACTTAGGTTTTATTTGGAAACCACTGATTTCCATGTAGGTAATAAATTTAGATAGTCACTATTATCAGTTATCTCCTAGGTGGAAGTTGCGATTCTACCAGAGAAATCCGATGACATTGACTTAATGATAATGACTCTCTCAGCCTCTCAGGCATGATGTAACACAGGTTGTATACCTATTTAATTTAATTATAGGTTATTTATAAATATAAATCCCAAGATCAGCCACTTAAGTTAGGCCAGCGGCCGAGGCTAAAAATGTCAACGTATTAAACAAATTAGAGCCAGATTAGCCTGCATCGATAGCACAATGAATACACCAATTCTCGTTCTGTCACTAAAGTTAAACAATGTCCAGCAAGGTTAGGACTTGGATGGGTGACTATTCAAATTCGGACTCTCGTGATGTTCCCGGTCCCACTCAAGCTGGGCGAGGTTTTTTTTTAAAGAGTAGCTGGTTTGTGAGATTCCACAGAATGGAAGGTAAAACCCCCGTCGTGATATGACCATGCAGTTGAAAGCTACGTTACAAACAAAAAAAACACACACAAAACATAATAATATTTAGGTTAGAACCCGGGTCTTCAGCTCTGGAGTTAGAACCGACAGTCTAAAAAAAGCACTACTAAACTAAACCATCTATTCCACCATTGAGTGTACGAATAGTAGTGGTAAGATTCATGTTCACCACGCTGAAGGTCCCGGGTTCGAACTCCAGAGCCGAAAAAAAATTGTGCTCGATATTCGATAACAGATGACTGTAAAGACACCGTCCGGTCTTGACCCAGCACCTAAATGAAAAGTCAAGTGTTACTTCTCGCCCATTGGAGTAGAGGCATACTACGGGATGGACAAGCTTTCACAGAGACACCTAAAGTCTAAAGTGGCTGCTGTTTCATGGCTACGAAATAAAAACGTCTGTTAAACACTCTTATTGGGGAAAAAAGGTTTTATGTTCAAAAATTTGCAGTGGATTCAGTAGAGTATGAGCCCTGTCAATCGGTAGATGGACAAGTTTGTTTAGGAAGTCAGTTATAATCTAAAGTAAAAAAAGCAGATGAAAGCCAAGACCTTCCTGTACCAATCTCTGTCTTTGGCGATCTAGAGAGGCCTTCCAGTCACACAACCTGGTTTGGGCCGGAAATTCCCACCTCAAAGGGTCTTTACTTACGAGATGTCAGAATTTTCGGTTAGAAAATTCTGCTCAACCAGGGAGTTCGAACCCACGACCTCTGAAATACAAGCAGTAGTCACTACCGGTTACAACACGGAGGATATAGTACCTATTCGGTGTCTACTCTACTTATTGGTTAGTGACTTAGAGCAACGTATTAAATATTAAGTGATCTAACTGTCACCTAAATATTGCATAGATTACACAATTAAAGATGACATCAGCAAAATCATGTGTTGCATTGTTAATGTGGCTTGCAAAAATTACTATGGTACCATCGAAATCTCGTATCGTTACCTAACGTTTTATTCAGGTGCATTTTAGATGCTTTTTTTTTGGTTTACCTTCACTTTCAACTGCATAGTCTTATCACGACAGGGGTGTTACTCTAGATTCACAGGAAACTCACAAATCTGCTACCCACATTAACCTCACCCAGCCTGGGTTGGGCCGGAATGCCAGCAACACGAAGTCTTCACCTCGCTGGACGTTGTTTAACTTCGAAGATTCTACGAGAACCGGTGCATTCAACGCGCCATCGACGCTGATGGTTATTTGATCTAATTTAGATGTGTGTTGATTAGGTCAAACGCTTCTTTTTCATATTTCACTTTGCCTTTACCAAGGAAGAGGTTGAGTTAGGCTGGTACTATGGAACTTTCACGTTGATATGGACGTTGTAATCAAATCAAATGCTTTTGTAGGGGCTGAATATGCAAATTTGATATTATTAATAATTTATATTTAAGAAATAGTGAATAACCTATTCATTTCTTAACATTGAGTACCGCGAAACTAAAGAATTTCTGAACAAACTCTTCCTATTAGTGCTCTGAAATTTATTTATTTTACAATCATAAATAAGGGAAACCTTACCTATCGAAGCTATAAATTTTACAATATCCCTACAAAATACTTTAGTCAAGAGGTTAACGCGCTAGTCTGGTAATCCAGGTAGCGTAGTTTTGAATCCCACCCGGTGCATGAATTTTTCCTCATTAATTAGATTTTAAGATCACTTAATAACAAGACTCTGAGCGTTAGGCGATGCTTTGAGCATTAACCTCGCCTGGTGGTTACTTTTAACTAGAGTATTATTATTATTATAAATTTTACCTATCGAAGCTATATAAATTACAATATCCCTACATTCCCTACACAGTTCGTTACTAAACAAATCTACGTTTAAACAAATACCATGGATAGAAATCACCCATTCATGGTGCAAACTTCACACTCGTATAAACAGTAAACTATTTTAGTTATAAAATCAAAGTTGCTATACCAGGTTAATTATTCCGAGCAAGCGTAGGTTTACTAGGTCAAGCACTGTGGCGTTATTTAACATGGTAGAAGCGAGGACATCTTCTCATGCCAATGAGTAACCTCGGAGGCCATGCTACCCTCAACTGAGGGACAGTTCGTCGACCCTAACGAAATTTATTCCGTTTTCGAGATATATTTTAACCGTGCGCTGGTAGTCAAGGATTTTCGTCGACCTAAACGAAATTTATTCCGTTTTCGAGATATATTTTAACCGTGCGCTGGTAGTCAAGGATTTTCGTCGACCTAAACGAAATTTATTCCGTTTTCGAGATATATTTTAACCGTTCACTGGTAGTCAAGGATTTTCGTCGACCTATACGAAATTAATTCCGTTTTCGAGATATATTTTAACCGTGCGCTGGTAGTTAAGGATTTTCGTCGACCTAAACGAAATTTATTCCGTTTTCGAGATATATTTTAACCGTGCACTGGTAGTCAAGGATTTTCGTCGATCCAAACGAAATTTATTCCATTTTCGAGATATATTTTAAATGTGCACTGGTAGTCAAGGATTTTCGTCGACCCAAACGAAATTTATTCTGTTTTCGAGATATATTTTAACCGTGCACTGGTAGTCAAGGATTTTCGTCGATCTAAACGAAATTTATTCCGTTTTAGAGATATATTTTAACCGTGCACTGGTAGTCAAGTGGTTAACGCGCTAGTCTCGTAGGTAATACAGGTAGCGTAGGGATCTGTTGGTTCAAATCCCACCCCACCCAGTGCATGAATTTTTCCTCATTAATTTGAGTTTGTGACCACATAATAAAAACACTCTGAGGGTTAGGTGGCAGAAAATGCTTTGAATATTAACCTCGCCTGATTTCCACTTTATTTCTTTCCACTAAAGAGTATTTTATTATTACATACGCTGGAAACCAAAATGGCCGGTTTTCATGAAACCGGCCATTTTGTTGTTCTGGGTGCGTTCTGTTTTCGACCTAAAGTTAGTTTTATGTGAAAATTCACCACTCTACGACATAATTACCGTTCTTGAGATTGTTTTTGTTTTGGGTTTAACGTCACTTCTAGTTCAACTACATGGTCATATATTATCATGAAGGGGGTTTTACCCTGCAGGGAATTCACAAACCAGATACTCAAATTAACCTCACCCAGCCTGAGTGGGACCGGGAAAAATAAAATGTCTACCCCTGTTTTGAGCTCAGACCTAAAATTCAATTTTTCTCTTTTTTTTTAAGAAAGAAAATCATACAATTTTGCTACAGGGCCTTATTTTTACAACCTAAAATTCAATTTCAATTCTGGAAATTTTCTACCCCTGTTTCAGCTCAAACCCTAAATTCAATTTCAATGATGTAAAATTACTACCCCTGGTGGGACTCGAACCCACAATCCCCGGCTTAGGAGGCCGATGCCTTATCCATTAGGCCACAGGGGCTCGATGAACCATTGTGCAATAAAAATTCATTCATAAAATAGGTAGGTACATGCATATAAATTGGGATTAATCAAACAAAGCTTGATCAAGGCCGGTGCTAATGCCAGCGGCATTCTCTTCCGAATGCTAAACCAAATAACCAAATAGGGCCCGAAGACTTGGCTAAAGGAAATTTAAATCTAACGGTCTGTGTGGAGATTTTCATCAATGGTAAATGTAGCGCCACCTGGTGGATTAAAGTTGCAACGTGTTCATTTGTTTGTGCCAGCAACCATGGCTCGTCGAATGCACCGGTTCTCGTAAGACCACCGAAGTTAAGCAACGCCCATCGAAGTGATGACTTCATGCTGCTGCCATTCCGGCCTAATCCAAGATGGGTGAGGCTACTGTAATAATGTGGGTAGCAGGTTTTTGATTCCTGCGAATGGAGAGTAACACCCCCGTCGTGATAAGACCATGCAGTTGAAAGTGACGCTAAACCCCCACAAAAAAAAGTTAGCGTAAGCAAGGACTCTGATTGTTAAGTCTCCTCTGTAAATAAATATCATTAAAAAAAAGTTAGCGTAATGGGACTCCCTGTCTTGGACTGACATTCTAAGTAAAGTACTATTTATACGCAACAAAAAAAATATATGTAGGTAAATATAATTAATTATAATAGTTACGATAAAAAATTCCCCATAAGTTAAGTCTAACTTATTGCGATTCGTGAGAGGTGAATGGGATTCGAACCAACGGATCCCCACGCTACCTGGATTACCAGAGTAGTATCTTAACCACTTGACCACCAATGCATGGTGTCCTATAGAGATTTGTACCTACACCTATATGTCGAAAGAGTAATCTTAATAAAAATTTCAAACAAAATAACCATCATCATAGGGTGACGTCATCGTGAACGATGGTAGCCAGACAGTGGAGTAATGACTCAGCACTTCTACCACTGTCTTTACAAGGAGGGTAATAATTGACAAGGGCCCCCAGAACCAAGGCAATGCTGGTCTACTCCCTGTTTATAGTCCCCCAGCCAGACTGCTGGTCTACTCCCTTTTTATAGTCCCCCAGCTAGACTTCTGGTCTACTCCCTGTTTATAGTCCCCAAGCATATAGTATATACAAAAGAACACAAAATCATATTAGCTCAACACGAAGGTCCCGTGGGAAAACAATATCTTCGTCATATTATTAATTTGGAAAAGAAAATTCAAGTTTAATTAAGTTATGTTTCTTGTTGAAATTTATTATGAGCCATGTCAGGGGACTCTGTATTGGCTTAGTAGAAACTATATGAGATACACTGCGGTGCATTTGATCTGAAAAACTCCTCAACGAATCATTGAGCATTTAACTACGAAAGCAAATATCTGGTGTGACACCACACGACTTTCTTTATCACCGCCACTGGTGACTCAATGGTAACAGATAGCTAAAAAATCAATGTCAAATTCTTAATCAGCACCTCAAAATCATTGGATTTGATATGTCACAACACCCATCTAGAATGAGCGATAAAAAAGTTTTTTTTTTCATTTTAAGAAAATGTTGTTATCTAACTTTTTACTTTCCTTATCCTAGAATAAGGAAAGTATTGTATTCATGGAAAATTTGACCTACCCAGTTTTTCACATTTCTGGACGAATCTTTGCCTCAGGATACCAAAAAAGTTGTTTTCGGCCATTGGTCCGTCTGTGTGTGAGTGTGTTTGAACATGATAATATTGGCCGCAAGTTGTCAAGTTCCGGCTTGGTTTGAAACCCACGACTTCTGGCTTACCAGACCGACGCGCCACGCCTCGACTACTGAGCTACCGATACGGGACTTATTTCTATTATACGTCCACCGTCCACTTTCCTATGCACACGAGTGTAAAAAACATCGCCCTAATTGAATCTGAACCAGCCTGTAGCAAAAAAAAAGCAATATACAGCGAGAACGACCTGACCATCTCATGAAGCGCCTTACGGGAAAAAAGGAAGAAAAAAAAGAGACGCATCTTTCCCATATAAAACCCTCGTCACGAGCTGTCCAATTCATTCCACTCCAAGCACTCGTGCATAACACTACCACATCACACAACACACGTGTCCGTGCAACAGATTTTGTCCGTGCAACACACTAGTCCGTGCAACAGTCCGTGCAACATGAAGATCACCCTCCTCTGTGTTGTCCTCGTCGCTTCGGCCATCCTCCTGTTTCAAATGTCGGCGGCGACCTACAGAAAGCCGCCCTTCAACGGCAGTATCTTCGGCAAGCGAAGCACCAACACGATCGAGTTCGATTCCAGCACCGGCAAAACTTTCGCGTCCATGTGTGAGATCGCGTCGCAGGCGTGCAACTCCTGGTATGCCTCCGCTCTCGACAAGAAGTGAATTGGACGTTCGACGACACTCGGCCGATCGCTTGGAATGTATTAGGAGACTAGTGAGAGGAGACGGCAACCTTTCCAGATGCTGATTCTTACCTGTGTGAGTTTATAGACTTTTGTTTCTGAATAAAAAATAAATATCAAACCCCTTGGCCGAGGTGTCAAGAGACAGCGTGGCAGAGTGTAAGGTCAAGGAAAGCATAGTTCCATTGCATATAAGTTCTCAGGAAAAACGTATGGTTATACACAACTCTTGGTAATACAAATAAAAATGGAAATAATTTGAAGATAGAAAACACTTGTTTTTTTTTTGTTTTGCTTAATTATTTATTTTCAGATAGCCATTTCGCCAGTTGCGACATTGTCAATAAACTAAAGACTACATTTAAAACTCAATTTAGTCTTTCGTTCACTGACGATGCCGTAACGGGAGAAATAGCCATCTGAAAATAAGTAGTTAAGTAAAAAAGCCAAGTTTTTTTATCTTCTAATTATTTTGAATAAAAAATACCTTTTATACATTTCTATCAGTCAAACTGCAACATACATCCAACTTTGTAGTGATTTCCAGTTGCTAATACAGTATACAGTCCTATGTAGGCATACCTATTGTTTGTGAGTTTTTAGACCTTGTTTTCTGAATAAAAAATAACTTGTATACATCTCTATCTGTTTAACTGCGACATTCTTTTAAGCTTCTACAACGGAACATCCATTCAAGCAAGTGCTTTCTAGTGGTTGATAGATTCCTATGTATGTATGTGAGTCTTTATCTTTAGACTTTATTTCTGAATAATAAAAAATACCCTGTACACATTTCATCAGTCAAATAATAGGAATGTACAATAGTACTTAACTAACTACCCGTACATTTGTAGTTTTTCCTAGAAAAAATAACTTATGTATTTCTGATCTAAATGGGCATTGGGTAAGTGTTTATCTAAATTCATCAAGTTCTATTTACGGTGAGGTTGGTTATCTTTTCCTACAAATAGAAGTTATTAAAATTAATTCTCTTCGAATTGATTGTTGTTTAGTTTTTTTTGTCTTTCAATAAAAGTAACGTGATTTCGAACAGTGCCAGCCTCCGTGGCGTAACGGTTGTGACTACTGCTCGTAGTCCAAAGATCCTGAGTTCGATTCCCGGTTGGAGCAGACTTTTCGCACAGAAAATTCTGTTCCCTCCGAACCTGTGAGGCTGGCGATTCCGGCCCTACCCAGGCTGGGTGAGGTTAATGTGGGTAGCTGGTACGATTCGCAGCGAATGGAGGGTAAAACCCCCGTCCTGTCTACCTCAAGTCAGGACGTTAAAACCAAATAGAATCAATGGACATGAAAGGAGCCTAGACATTGGATCTGGGCGTCCATATAATCCTCTCACCACCGTGATTTAGGTATCAATACCTATCTCATGGACACGGAATTATTATTATTTCGAACAGTGGTTATCAATATAAATGTGAGTTAGAATAAATGCAAATTATGAATTTTTATGAAATTCGCACAGCTTGTATGTTAAAACTTCAAGAAAAATGAGATACCTACCTGATAAGAAATGTCAAAATAATTTGTCTCCTTTTACATTCATAGTTCAGAGCTGATTATTTACAATAAAATACAATGTAGTTTCTTTATAAAAATCAACTGTTTCGTTGAATGCTTTTCATTCTTCTTCATGTAAAAGGGATCTACAAAGGTTGCTGACCCGGAGGTTTCGGGTTCGAATCCCGGCGAGCGGAAAATTCTGATAGTTTTGGGAGGTAAAAAAATGGGAATCTGCAGTGCGCCAGACAAGATACGAGGAGGTAGTGCTAAC
The DNA here is from genome assembly GCA_024516035.1 of Bactericera cockerelli. Taxonomy (NCBI): domain Eukaryota; kingdom Metazoa; phylum Arthropoda; class Insecta; order Hemiptera; family Triozidae; genus Bactericera; species Bactericera cockerelli. The sequence goes on along the minus strand of CM044955.1, from coordinate 61,867,094 downwards.
TCGTCTCAGAATTGGTCACACGAAACTAACCCACTCCTTCATCTTTACCAAGACCCCTCCTCCTGTGTGTACCTGTGGTGATCCCCTGTTCGTCACATGGTAAACGAATGTCACATTTACAATGCAAACCGCCAATCATATTATGACCTATGACCCAAAACCATCTCTACTGAACTCTATCAGTGAAGCGGACTCACTTTTGACTTTTTTCTAAAAAGTATCAACCTCCTTCACTTTATGTAGACCTTGAGAGGATTGGCACGAACGACCATACAATAATAAATTGGTTAAAGTGCCCAATAGAGAAGAAAAAAAATATTTATGCAAGTTAATCACTTCGATTGTCACAAAACATCAACCAATGTGCGGTATTTATATTTTTTTTATATAGAATACCTACATATTTGCATTTATTAATTCAAATACAATGTTACAAAGTGAAGATTGGTAAATAGAAATACTTACAACTAATGAGATATGTACAATAAAATTTGAACATAATATATACACAAAAATTTAAAGCAAATGATACGCCACAAAAAAAAACGAACACAAAATTCATAACGTATGCTTTCGTATGCCTTATGACTAATGAACTTGTCTCATAAAATCGGACCAATTCTGTACATGCTTCTCAAGGTAATAATGGTAGCCATATTGGATAGTAAAGTTATCATGTTTGTGTTAATAATCACTTTGTTTATTGGTCATATCGTGACGGCGCTTTCACATTTCATTCGCTGGAAACTCACAAACCAGCTACTCAAATTAACCTCACCCAGCATGAGAGTGGCCGAGAATAGGCAGAGCATCACGAGGTTTCTCATTTGAATGGTAACCCATCCAAGTCCTAGCCTCGCTGGACGTTGCTTAACTTCAGTGACTGAACGAGAACTGGTGTATTCAACGAGCCATCCACGCTCGCTGAACTCGGAAACATTATTAGATAATGAAAAGTAATTCAAAGATCGAACTAGTTCAAGAGATTTTTTTGTCAACACTAGCTTGACATTTGGTAACAATCTCATGTCAAGTTGAAATCATAGATTTAAAAACAATAAAAATATAAATAACTCTCAATGCTCTCTGGGCATCTCATGTGAAGAACTTCCTCAAAAGAAAATGGCGGAAACCATATGCTATTAGCATGGTGTCCGCCATTTTATATTGAGCCAGTTGTATGTTATTTGAAAGTTATCATATTTGTGTGAATCACTTTCGTGATATCACAACTACTCAAACTCGCATTGCTAAAAGCCACGCTGAAACCGGTACTTGAACCACCGACCTCTAAGTTACAAGTCCACCGCCCTATCGATCAAGCTACTGAGGTCAGTTTGTTGTATGATATTTCCCATGCAGAAGGGGTGTCTCAGTTCTCGACCAGAGTTCGGTATCTACTTTCTAAATCTATGGTTCAAGCCGACCTCCGTGGCTCAGTGGTTAAGAGCATTGGTTACTGACCCAGAGGTTGCGGGTTCGAATCCCGGCCGGAGCGGGAAATTCTGACCGAGTTTTTCGTTTTCGGAATGGCATGGATGTAAAGGTAAAGTACCCTGAAGTAATGCGAAAGCGGTGCCGGGGCACAATTACTTTTTAAAAAAAAACCTATGGTTCAAATTCCAATTTTTTATAGATCAAATTCTAATTTGATTTTATTTTGATGATCTTTTGCCACTGGATTTCCTTGAGCTGGATGGTTTTTCTTTTGATGCCTTGCTGAGTAGAGGATGGACTTCTGTGGAACCAGAGAGCAAACATTTGTTAGCGTGAGAGTAATACATATAAAATTAAAGTGTTTCTTTGTGTTATTACGCCAGGACTAGAGATTCTATTCTATTTACATTTTAAGATTATCATTATTATTTATTTTTTTTAACATCATTTGACATTGACTTAGAATAAGTTTTATTTCATATTTTATGTTTATTTGTGTAACTTTAAGTTCTAAGTTTTTTTTTTTTTTCTTTTTGTACGGCAAATCATTGTAAAATGGGTTAGATCCCGCAGATACTCTAAATAAATATTAAATCAGAATTATATTATTATTATTATTGAATACTTTATTAGAAGGACAAAATACAAAAAATCGGCGCCCTCGATCTGAATATCGAACGTCTTGTACTTGGAGGTCAAACAGTGTATAGTACTAGCCGACCTCCGTGGCTCAGTGGTTAAGAGCATTTGTTACTGACCCGGAAGTTGCGGGTTCGAATCCCGGCCGGAGCGGATATTTCTGACCCAAAATTCTCCGTTTCCGGAATAGCATGGATGTAAAGGTAAAGTGCCCTGAAGTAATGCGAAAGCGGTTCCGGGGCACATTTACCTTTTAAAAAATAAAAAAATATAGTCTGGCTGGGGGACTATAAACAGGGAGCAGACCAGCATTGGCTTGGTTCTGGGGGCCCTTGTCAATTATTAGCCTCCTTGTAAAGACAGTGGTAGAAGTGCTGAGTCATTCCTCCACTGTCTGGCTACCATCGTTCACGATGACGCCACCCTATGGTGATATGATGATAGTACTGTACTGCATTGTATTGTATTCTTACCTTGACAAGCGGCGCCCTCGAGCTGAATGTCGAACGACTTGTACTTGGAGGTCTTGGAGGGGGAGGAGGCGGAGGGGGGGGCGGGGCCGAGGTGGAGGTGGGCCCGTCCTCCGGCTCCTCCACCTCGGGGGCGATGGGCAGGAACTCCAGCACCTTGCAGTCCTCCGCCCCCCCCGCCCCCGCCCCCGCCTCCTCCTCGTCCGAGCTGCAGAACGCCACCACCGGGTCCACGGAGGTGACGTCTATCTCCAGCTCCTCGTCCTGATCATCCGACCCTGGTGGGGTGGAAGAGAAGATGGTAAAAAAACTTGAGAATTTTTTTGAAAAAAGGTAAGAAAAAACTCGAGAATTTTTTTGAAAAAAAATGTAAGAAAAAAAAAAAAAAAAAACTCGAGACAGAAAATCAGTCATCGAGTTTTTTTATTTATTAATTATATGTCTTTAGTCTGACTGGGGGACTATAAACAGGCAGTAGACCAGCATTGGCTTGGTTCTGGGGGTCCTAGTCAATTATTAGAAGAGAAGATGGTAAAAACCCCAGAAAATCGGCCATCAAGTTTTTTTATATTAATTAGTCTGACTGGGGGACTATAAACAGGCAGTAGACCAGCATTGGCTTGGTTCTGGGGGCCCTTGTCAATTATTAGCCTCCTTGTACAGAACAGTGGTAGAACTGCTGAGTCATTCCTACACTGTCTGGCTACCATCGTTGACGATGACGCCACCCTATGATGATGATATGTTTTTGTTGAAAAAAACCTATGTCTGTGCAAAATTTCACGTTCAAATCTATTTCGATAGCGGAGATATGAAGTTTTCTTGAAAAACGAGAAAATCGGCCCCCAAGGGATATTTGAGGTCCGATCGAGCACAAATTATAATTCATGTGTGTGCGAAATTTCACGTCTCTATCTCCATTCGCTGGGAATCGTACCAGCTACCCACATTAACCTCACCCAGCCTGGGTAGGGCCGGAAATACCAGACTCACGTGTTTGGGAGGGAACAAAATTTTCTTCGAAAAGTTTGCTCCAATCGGGGATCGAACTAGGGATCTCTGATCTACGGGCAGTAGTCACAACCGTTACGCCACCTTTTATAATGGATATTTAAGGTAGGTTCTACATATTTCTTTATTTATCATCTCTTTATAGTCTCTAGTTTATGTAAATTGATAAACATTAATAAAGCCTTGATTAGATTAGATTTGAAGTGCATGGTGCATGAAAGTGAACGATCCATGCAGTTGAAAGCCAAAAAAGTAGAAAGAAAAAGCTTTTTAAGCTCTGTCCCGGTAGCTCAGTGGTAAAGGCGGCACTCTGTGAATCCAAAGATCCCAGAGGTCGTGGGTTCGAAACCAAGCCGGGACATGACATGTTATCCTCCCATTTGAGATTTTACCACATAATAATATGTCTTGGGCTTACTGCTGGGATAATGGGACTTTAATAGTCTTAATCGGGCAGTATAAATAAGACGATATTATTATTATTATTTACCTTGCGCCACAGACTTGTCCTCGTCGCTGATGTCAAACTCTGACTCCCGCTCATCATACTCCACGTTCTCATCCAGCTCCTTGAAGTCAGGCGCGAAGGCGGACCAGTTCTCCACCTGGTTCTGCGCCCACAGGGAGACCACGCCGCTCGAGATGCTCGCTATGATGGGCCGCACCGGGTGCCACTGCAATTTTCGGTGCAAACCAAATTGAATCAATGGAAGGGTTGGATGGAAAAGATTGCCATATGCAATAACCCCGCCCTTTAGTTAGGACATATGTATATATTTTGTTTATTTTTTTTCTTTCTTTCTTGTTTATATTATTAATATTGTCAATTTTTATATTTAATTTTTACCATTATTTGTCTGTATATATGTTCTACCTACTAATAAAGAATTTCTAAATAAAATAAATAAATAAATGGACACGAAAGAAGCCTAGATATTGGATTTGGGCGTCCATATAATCCTCTCACCACCGTGATTTAGGTATCAATACCTATCTCACGGACACGGAATTATTATTATTATATGAGACGGGTATTATTACTAGTGGTTCTGTGAACTGTAAACCTCACACAGATTCCTTCACTATCGCATTATAAATGTTCAATTAAGCATGAGGACATCGAGACCTTTCATTCAATACCCCACTCGATATATTTTAATTAAAATACATATATCAACCGGCCCTTTTTTTGGCCCTTTTTCGAATTATTAACACAAGGCGACCCCTTAGCTTTCACCATCACAAAAATTTCATTGAACTCAAATATATTTTCTTAACGACTCTACAAAATTTCAAGAGCGTCGCTTGATTCAATAAAATTAGAAAAATCATTTTTATTTTTTACAAAAACGGCCCCCATATGGCCCCGAATGGCCCAAAAACTATAGGTAAAATTTTAGGATCCCAATGAACTTGTATACCATATTTCAACAATTTTGAAGAATCCGGTCGAGAGTTATCGCGGAACAGACAGACACACAGACAGACGGCAAACGAAAGCCAAATCGTCCAGTATGCAAGTTAAAACAGAACACACTTTGTGAGGTTGCTTCGCTCCCTCACTGGGTTCGGTTGATTATCTCTTCACACCCTCGAGAGGGTGTTACGCAAGGAGCGAGAGGATCTATAGTCAAGTCTCCTGTACCACAACTAACAGGTTGAAAGTTGAGAGCTGTATTTCCCCTGCTAACAAAAGTGTTCCAAGGAGACTTACCACTACATCCAGCAAGAGTTCTCCCTTGGTGCCGTGCAATATCTTCACCAGATTCCCCACACTCTTCTCCCAGATGTAAGAGACTTACCACTACATCCAGCAACAGTTCTCCCTTGGTGCCGTGCAATATCTTCACCAGATTCCCCACACTCTTCTCCCAGATGTAAGAGACTTACCACTACATCCAGCAACAGTTCTCCCTTGGTGCCGTGCAATATCTTCACCAGATTCCCCACACTCTTCTCCCAGATGTAAGAGACTTACCACTACATCCAGCAAGAGTTCTCCCTTGGTGCCGTGCAATATCTTCACCAGATTCCCCACACTCTTCTCCCAGATGTACAGGGGGTGTTGTCTCTATTTACCACAAATCAGAGCTGTCTTTCCTTTGCTAACAAAAGTGTTCCCAAGAGACTTACCACTACATCCAACAAGAGTTCTCCCTTGGTGCCGTGCAATATCTTCACCAGATTCCCCACACTCTTCTCCCAGATGTAAGAGACTTACCACTACATCTAGCAACAGTTCTCCCTTGGTGCCGTGCAATATCTTCACCAGATTCCCCACACTCTTCTCCCAGATGTAAGAGACTTACCACTACATCTAGCAACAGTTCTCCCTTGGTGCCGTGCAATATCTTCACCAGATTCCCCACACTCTTCTCCCAGATGTAAGAGACTTACCACTACATCTAGCAACAGTTCTCCCTTGGTGCCGTGCAATATCTTCACCAGATTCCCCACACTCTTCTCCCAGATGCAAGAGACTTACCACTACATCTAGCAACAGTTCTCCCTTGGTGCCGTGCAATATCTTCACCAGATTCCCCACACTCTTCTCCCATATGTACAGGGCGTGTTGTCTCTATTTACCACAAATCAGAGCTGTATTTCCACTGCTAACAATATAGTTCCCAAAGAGACTTACCACCACATCTAGCAAAAGTTCTCCCTTGGTGCCGTGCAATATCTTCACCAGATTCCCCACACTCTTCTCCCAGATGTACAGAGCGTGCTGGCGGGCTGACCCCGCACACACGTACTCCCCATCTCCTGAGAAGCAACACTTCTTCCACATGGTTCTAGCGGGGGCGAAAGAACAAATAAAGTTATCACATTTGTGTGTCATCACAATCGTGATATCACAACGAATCAAACTCGACTTTTTTAAATTATTTTTTTGACAAATGATTTTGACATAAATATAATTATGAATGACCCGTCAGAAAAAATGAATTTAAGAAACAATAAGAAATTAAATATCAAGGGAAAAAAATATCTTGAGACTTGAACCACCAACCTCCGGATTACAAGTCAACCGCCCTATCGATCAAGCTGCTGAGGTCGGGGCAAGAAACAAATAAACAAACTGGTACATAATACGCCGACCTACGTGCCTCTGTTGTTAAAGGCACTGATTCCTGATCCGGAGGTCGCGGTTTCAAATCCCGGTCGGAGCGGAAAATCCCAACCAATTTTTTCCGCTTCCGGAATGGCAAGTGCACTGGTAGTCAAGTGGTTAACGCGCTAGTCAGGTAATCCAGGTAGTGTAGGGATCCGGTTCGAATCCCACCCAGTGCATGAATTTTTCCTCATTAATTTGAGTTTGTGACCACATAATAATAAGATTTTGAGGGTTAAGTGCTAGAAAATGCTTTGAGCATTAAACTCGCCTGGGGGTTAACTTCCACTAAAGAGTGTTTATTATTATGGGTGTAAAAATAAAGTGCATGTAATGCGAAAGCGGTTCCGGGGCACATTTACCTTTCAAAATAATAATAAAAAATAAAGAATTATATAATAATAATAAGATTTTTTTTCAAAATTTCAAGTATATGAATGTTAAAAGAAGCTGAGTCCAAATTATTTAAAAGATGAAATACATTGCGAAGAACACGGACGCTTCATGGAGTAAAAGAAGACTATAATAGAGAAAAAATATAAAAAGCAAAATAATTTCCGGGAAAAAAATAAATAATAATAATAATAAGAAATTTCACTGACTTGTTGACCAGGTGTGGGGCACATTTACCTTTAAAAAAATAATAATAAATAAATAAAGAATCAAATAATAATAATAGTAAGTATAAGAAAATGCCACTCACTTGTTGACCAGGTCTGGGGCACATTTACCTTTCAAAACATAAAAAAATAGTAAAAACAAAAGAATCAAATAATAATAATAGTAAGCATAAGAAAATGCCACTCACTTGTTGACCAGGTCGCACATTTACCTTTCAAAACATAAAAAAAATAGTAAAAAATAAAGAATCAAAAAATAATAATAGTAAGTATAAGAAAATGCCACTCACTTGTTGACCAGGTGTGGGCCACATTTACCTTTAAAAAAAAATAAATAATAATAATAACAAAGAATAAAATATTAATAATAATAATAAGAAAATGCCACTGACTTGTTGACCAGGTGTGGGCCACATTTACCTTAAAAAATAAATAAATAAATAATAATAATAATAATAACAAAGAATAAAATATTAATAATAATAAAAGGGAACGCCACTCACTTGTTGACCAGGTGTGGGCCACATTTACCTTTCAAAAAAAAAAAAAATAATAATAATAATAAAAAAAAATCAAATATTAATAATAATCTAGCTGTTCAATCCTGGCTAACTCTGATTATCTACATCGTCATAACTCGGCAGCTAAATTAGTGCACCAATATCTTGCACTAACTTTCAAACTATCCGAGAAAAAAATAATATTCTATAAATACCACCCAGAACCAATACTAGAAAACTCGATAGCAAAGCTGTATTGGGATTCGACGGTTGTTACAGATCGAAGAATTGAAGCCAACAGACCCGATATTATACTGGTGGACAAAATCAACAATTCCGTCAAACTAATTGATATTGCCATCCCAGCCGATCATAATATATTAAATTCAACAGCTCTCAAGATCCACAAATACCAAGATCTGGCTGTGGAAATCTCCAACATGTGGAACATAGAAAATGTAGAAACCATCCCCGTCATCATATCCACAAACGGAGTAATTCATCGCAGTTTCTACACCCACACTAAGAAAATCAACCTGCCTCTATCACTTGTACATGAAATGCAAAAAGCTGTCCTGCTCGAAAATTGTCGCCTGCTCCGAAGATTCCTGTCCCACTCATCATAATATCAACATCTCCTTATCAACAATTGAATACTTCTATGTTTGCTACTGCTAGCCCATAGAAAAATATTTATTACCATATTATGTATAAATATGAGAAATAAAACGAATAATAATAAGATGCTGCCACTCACTTGTTGACCAGGTCCTGCAGCTTCTGGATGGGCTCTGGCTCGCCCTCTTTGCCGGCCGCCAGCACCTCCACATGGTTGTACACCCGGATGAGCCGGTCCCCCGTGTTCACGAGGAGGCAGTGGCCGCGCCGGGCGAACTCGATGCTCTTGATGGCGGTGGTGGAGGCCTTGAAGGAGGCCTTCAGCTCCAGGGCGGGGCAGGAGAGGACGAGGACCTTGCCCTTGGAGTTGCCCGTCACCACGTGCTGACCGCGCCTGTCGAACGACGCGACGATGCTGAGGTCGGACTGGGAACGAGGGAATAATAAAAATAATTATAATATGTCATTTTTTTTTACCGACCTCCGTAGCTTGATCGATAAGGCAGCGGACTTGTAACCTGGAGGTCGGTGGTTCAAGTCCCGGTTTCAGCGTAGATTTAGTAAAGCGAGTTTGAGTAGTTGTGATATCCCGAAAGTGATTAGCACAAATATGATAACTATTTTTTTTTTTTTTTTTTTTTTAATTTTCCATTGATTTATTACAATTGTAATATGATACAGATTTTGAAATGATTTAATGGTACCCTTTCTCAAAGTTAAAAAAAAAACTGTGTTGAGAACTGTGTTATTAGTATTGTTTTTTTTTTTTTTTTTTTTTTTTTTTTTTTAACATAGATAGGTATATATTTTTTCATAGATCAGGACGTAAAAACCAAATAGAATCGTTGGCGTTAGGAAGGGCATCCAGAAATAAAAAAATGTGCTCCATCCTACCAACCTCAACCTTGAACGATGCCGACCCCAATAGCAACATAAGCTGACATGCCATCAAAGCTGAAATGAGTTCTATTCAGTTCTTTTTCTGAAAAACTACCCAGTGAATTTTCTCGTAAACTAGCACTTAAATTTAAAACTCGAATTTATTTATTAAACGGGAATGACCCAATATACATAAATTACAAAAATTTACACAATGAGACAGTTAAAACATACAAAATATTTCTTTTTACTCAATTAGTACTGTGCACTGGCAAAATCAGTTAATTTCTCCATTAGGCATTTCAATATGCACGACCCTACTAGACTTACATCTTCGTCAATGGGTACAATCTGATGGTCCCCATCCGTATCCACAAGTACTGCAGCGTGCCTCATGGGACATACGAGAAACATGTGATCATTTCTAGGATGGAATTGAACCTATAAAAAATGAATGTTTGATGAGTAAAATATCATCTTCCCCCATGCTTTGATTCAAATCAGTTGTATAGGTATATATATTAACAGTTGTCTGTTTACAAAACTATGGCCCAAACGGTAAAAGATATTGAATTTTTCATGAGAGTTGACCCCCCCTAAACCACCGTCAAGCTACCAAGAAACGTATCAAAATTACAATATGTTTTACCATTTTCAAGTCGGACACCAGCCACGGAAAAAAACCTTAACGGCGACAAAGTTTGACCAATAAATGAGACTTTGTTTAAACTGCTAGGGGTTGTTTAAAGCAGTTGTTTAAACTGCTAGGGGTTGTTTAAAGAAGTTGTTTAAACTGCTAAACGAAGAGGGACTTGGTGAAAAGCTAAGTGGTAGAAATAGAAAATGCTTTGAACAATAATCTTGCCTAGTGGTTACCTTTCACTAAAGAGTATTATGCAAGGACTCTGAGTTACAGGCCTCTCTTTAAATTAATTTTCATTAAAAAAAAAAAAAACATTTTTTTTTATTAATCTCGATAAAAAGCAGTCAAGATTTTACGATGATACACTTTTTTCTTTATTTTTTAAGGAACTACAAACCTAAATTTCACAACTTCAACATTATTTTCTCTTGATTTTTTTTTATTTTTTATTCATTATTTTGGACATTTTCACTTGGTTTTATATAAAACTCTTAAGTGGATGATGTAACCTCTGATATTTTTCAATATCAGTCACTCAAGAATCAGACATGATTCATAATTTTATAAAGATCAAAATAATAATAAATTATTTATTATTTGACCACAATAAGCCATCAGCTAAAACTTACTTTCAGTATAGGGCTTGGAAATCTGTATTTCTGTTCACATTCTCCGGTGAGTACATCCCAAATGCAGACATTGTTGTCTGTTGAAGCACTGATGATCTTGTAGCCATTCCTTGACCAACTGTGAAAATAAAGATTAAAATTATTAACAAAACATTGATAGTTAATAAGGTTGTGGTTGTCTCACTAGAGGACTATAAACAGAGAACAGACTAGACAACCCTTACAAGCAAGGCTAGCTTGCAGTTTCCCAAGGGTTTAATGACTTAAAAAGAAAAAGCTCATGTTGGTTCATTGCAGATAAAAATGTGTGCTTCAGAACTAACCAACTTTTCAACTTAAGTTGGATAGACCATCTTTGGATTCACAGAGTGCAACCACTGAAATACCGGGACAGACAAGACTACAAAGTAAAAAAAAATCTCACCTAATGGAACACACTGGATGCATGTGGGCAGAAATAATTTTTGCTATGCCTCGGGTGAGAAAGTCCCACATAACAATACGGCCATCATTACATCCAACTGCCAGCAAAGTTCCTCTCTTGTTAAATGCACATGTTACAGCTAAGGAAATGCAATCCAAGGCACCGTCAAATTCCTGTTGAACAAATGTTGATATTTAAAATATTAGATTTTTTAACTGAACTCAGTAGCTTGATTGATAAGGACTTGTAACCTGGAGGTCGGTGGTTCAAGTCACAGTTTCAGCATAGATTTAGCCAAGCGAGTTTCAGTAGTTGTGATATCACAAACTTTATTATAACTTTATTAGATTTTTTTATTACGTACCTATTAGAAATTATTATTATTTAAAAATATTTAAACCCTTTTATCAGATAAGGAAGAAGATTAAATGATAAATGAGGTTGTAGAGTTTGTGTACGTAGGATGGACACAGCACTATGTTTGAACTTTAGATATGAGCCACACTGACAAATGTTGGGGATCAAAGATTCAAATGTTACTTATATTGCTCATTTTTCATGATAAATATTTTACTAGGTTTGTCACTTGAACGTATTAAAAATATTAAGTTGATCTTATAAGGAATCAGGGTGCAATACAAAAGGCCCTCCCATTAGAATAATGTATTTTAAGAAATTAGTTGTAATTGACTCAAGCATGCTCAATAATTTCACTCTACTGAGTATCACCCCAGTTGTACGATCTTAGATGCATAAATTGTGAATTTCAATTTTGGTTTAAGAACCTTGACTTTTATTATACCTCTTAGTCCACTCATACATTGTGAGGAAAAATATGAGTAACAACCAGAAGTGGCATTACCTGTGTATAAAGATGTTAATGAAATAGAATTTGAAAAGTGCAGGAGGATCTTAGTAATGCTGCGCTACCCACAGATATTGTGTGGAGACTTTGTGCTTGACCACAAATAAATCCTACACATTTCAGAACCTCTAGTTTTAATATTTTCACCAAATATACTGACCTCTGGATAGTTCTGCCCAAAAGATTCTGAAACAAAACAAAGGATAAGATAATGAAAAACACAACAAAAGTTGAGTTATTGAAAAATGAAATAATAATAATAATTATCATTATTATTTATTATTCAAATATGGGTGATTTCTTAAGAGAAAATATTCTTTTGTCTGTGCTGGTAGCTCAGTGGTCAAGGCATCTGACTGGTAAACCTGGGGGTTTTGAAACCCAGCTGGGACATGACAAGATATCCTAACATTTGGAAGAAATTTACTGAGTTCTTTGATCATCTAACTCTAGTTAGATAACACAGAAACTGAATAGAGGATAAATGGTAATAAAAACTGGCAGTCACAGTGTAATTTTCTTTTTGTAAATGGGGTGTTCTTCATACCTCAGCTGAGGTGTTTGACAGGTAGATAGTGTTAACACAATTCTATGCTTGGGTAGGTTGTGTTTAAATGATTCTATGCTTGCTGTTAGTGGTATAAGCACTGAAGTTTTTGGGAGGCGCTCTACCGTTTCGCTTGATACTAACCAAGGAGTTCCAGATTCATGATTACAGTTCTGATCTTCTATGCTAGAGGTGATTGGTAGGTACAACACAATTACAAGTACCAATATTGAAGTCGACTGGTACAACAGAATCACAAGAAAGATCTGGAAAAGTGAGAAAACTGAAAAAGCACTTGGGATAACAATAACCTAGTAAACCTAGCGAAAGAGCAATCTCTAAATTCTCTAGAAAGAAAATATGAAAATTAGGAATGAAAATTTGAAAAATAAAATAACTACCAATACAAAAACACCAAAGTCCGATTTTGAAAACTCGTACCAAAATTTTTGCATTCTGCGTTTCGCCCAGGGTTAGAGTTGCCGTTATTAATCGAACTAATCGATTAATCGATTATTTGATAATCGATTAACGATTAGTGACTAGTCAGATAATCGATTAATCGATTATTTTCATGTCGATTAATCGATTATTTTGGACTATCTACTATCTAGTTAATATAGTACTTATAGTTATCTAGATCTAGCAAGCACCTTGGGATTGGGGGAAAAAAAAGTAAAAATTGGGGGATTTTTTTTTAATTTTTTTTTTTGATTTTTTAATAATTTTTTTTTTTTTAATTTCAATACTTAAAAAAGAAGAGAAAGCAATTTTATCATTATAGCAATGAGAATGATACATGGTTTATAGGGTATATGTGTTTCTTTCTCTAAACATAACAGAAAACAAATCACCCATTGCCAGGTGTCGTTTTTTTTTATTCAACCTGTGACATTCAACATGTCAAACTATGACAACTTGTTTTTTAAATTGATAAAATATATGCCGTCGTGACAAACTATATAAAAAGAAAAAAAATATTAATAAAATCTAGTTAGGTGAAAAAATTGGTTTTTTTTTTCAGAGTGGGCACTATAGATCCAGTAGAGGTCAAAATTGGCTCAATTAGTATCTAATTAAAGGAAAAGATATGAGAAATGATAATATGAAATAAAAATAATATGTCGTCGCGACAAAAAAAAAGTAAAAATTATTCAAAGTCAATTTTTGGTTAATTTCAGATAATCGTCAAATAATCAATTAATCGATTATTTGAGTGTCGATTAATTGATTAACCCAGATAACGCGGTGAAATTTTTTGTTTTATTTTTTTGGAGTGATATAAATTGAGTCCTGAATCAAAATAAGTGCTGTCAACTTATCACTCGGACTCAAAACAAAGAGCTTAAAGGTGTCGCCAACTAACCTCAACAAGCTGAATTAATTAGAAAAATCCACAACGTAGTACCTTTCACCAGATGGGGCTGACGTCCTTCCAGAAGGACGTCCTTCTGGAAGGACGTCAGCCCCATCTGGGTTAATCGATTACCAACGAGTCCGATTAATCGATAATCGATTATCGAGATTTGAACTAATCGCGGCAACTCTACCCAGGGTTGCCAGATGAAGATAATAAAAAATCCCCATTTTCACTATTTTGTTTGTAAAAAGTCCCCATATTCATAGAGTACGTTTAACCTATATTTTGCATAATCATTCAGAGATCCAGGTCCTCACGCTCTCTCTCTCTCAAAATACCCAAATCTTACTTTGGAATGTCAAATTTCGTTCAAATGTACCAATCAGAGACATCATCAGAGTATCATGTTTAGCGGTTGACAGGGAGATTTGGGGATTATAACTGCAAAGCTTTCTCATACCCATAATCCCCAACTTTCCCTTTCAACTGCTAAACATCATGCTCTGATTGGTTTATTTGAACGAAATTTGACGGTTGAAAGGGAGATTTGGGTATTAAATTATTCGAGCAACCGACTATTGCAGCAAACCTCTACTGCACAATTGGCGACACTAGACTACCAGTGCACAGTTGTTAGTGTAGTGTTGGAATTTTAACATTCGTGACCGGTTCTTGATCGTAAACAACCCCATCGGAAATTAACAGAAATTGATGCGGGCCTAGATTTGTAAGTTGCTAAACACCGATACCTAAAATAACTTAACTGAACCGTGACCGGGGCCTAGACGACCATATGTCCACTCAACAGCTTGTCTCCACACATCTCCTTGTTGTGCAGCTTCCTATACAGGGTGTCCGAGTTTTTTTTTAGATACTTTCAGAAACGATTCTAGGAGTCAATATAAGAATTTTTTTCTCTCTAAGCATATACCGAGAAATGCTTCCTAAGCGAGATAAAAAGTAACAAAAAAGGTGTTTTTTTTATTTGAGATGATGATCTGGAATGATCTGGAAATGATCTGGAAACTATTCGACATAGGATAGTTGCATGTTCTCAAGAAATCAGACCCGATCAATGCAGAGCAGCAACACAATCACTGGTGGAAAGGGCAAATGTGTGCTTACGGAATGGTGGAAAACAGTTTGAACACTTGCTGTGAGAATTCTTATGATGAAAATAATATTACCATCATCAATTACAGTGGCAGTATATTAAAATAAAAACATATCTCAAATAAAAAAACACCTTTTTTGTTACTTTTTATCTCGCTTAGGAAGCATTTCTCGGTATATGCTTAAAGAGAAAAAAAGTCTTATATTGACTCCTAGAATCATTTCTGAAAGTATCTAAAAAAAAAACTCGGACACCCTGTATAAATATGTTTCGGGATCAATTCTCATTTATTGAACTGAAATATGAAAAAATCTAATATATTATGGAGTTTTAAAATGAAAGAGACAATAATAAGAGCGAAATATGTGCAGATTGGACGAATAACAAGTAGCTAAGCGGCCCGTGACAATTCTCATTAACTAGATTTAGCAAAGCGAGTTTGAGTAGTTGTGATATCACGAAAAAGATTAACACAAATATGATTACTCTTTTAACTTTCTACTGACTAAACTACTAGAGGAATCCTATAGTAGAGGATAAAATGACGCTCGTGAAAAAGAAGCTGAAAGATTCGAAAAATGCAGCACACAAAATATTAATTTTAACTGAGATATAAATACCAGTAGGTTTATGAATAAAAACATGGTGTAATAGTAATAATACTTTGCCTTTATTGAATAATTTGCAAGAAATTTTACAGCAGTGTGAACTAAAGATAAATAATTCTAATCAATAAATTGACTAATTCATAAAGGGATGTACGGTCTGTGTTCTAGAGGTAGTGACTTTTCGTGAAAACGATCGCATGTGAGGCGGAATGAATAGACGTTTTTGTAATACCTCTGTAGACTTCAGTTTTTTTTTCTTTTGAAGGTAAGTGTGCCCCAGAACCGCTTTCGCATTACTTCAGGGCACTTTACCTTTACACCCATGCCATTCCGGAAACGGAAAATTTCGGTTAGAAATTTCCGCTCCGGCCGGAATTCGAACCCGCAACCTCCGGGTCAGTAACCAATGCTCTTAGCCACTGAGCCACGGAGGTCGGATTAAGTCTAGATATTGCGTATTGATTTAAATGGGGAAACTAATGCTGAAGTCCGAACACTCCGAACTTGTGGCCTCGATTTAGTCTATTAAATTCGCTTTAATTTATAATCTAAGATGGTAGAAATATACTAGTCTTTACAAGAACCACATATGGCTCCTTCTGCCACACCCTGGGCTAGATCAACCAGGTGGGAATAGCCAGATATGGCGCGTTAGAGTATAATTTAATTTTTGACATTCAAGTTTCAGTCCACATTGACCTAACTTCAAACATGTATGGCCGTCAATTTTTATGTCAAAATCAAGATGGTTTGATTTATTTATTTCTAGTAAGAATTATTAAATTCTTTACTATCTCAATTGATGCTTTTTCACCAAATTTTAACTGAAACTATAACCAATATAATTACGCAGAATTGAGCTGTTGTAAGTTGATTTTAGATCGGTGGGGAAAATTGACAGTATTGAAAGTTGACTAGCCGCAAAAGAAGTGTTTACAAACCTGCTTCTCTTGAGTTGAAATTTGAATATCATGTTTACTATGCTAAAGTAATCATAAACACATACGTCTTTACACTGTGCCCATCTCTTATGATTATTAATATATTATTTATTAGATAATAGACATTAATATGTACATTGTAGAGTAAAAATAACGACCATTTCACAGTACAGTAGAACCCCGATTTTATGAAATGATTGTAATTGGTACCAAGGGTACTTAATAAAATCGGGGTTCCATTTAAAAGTTTATAAAATCGGGTTTGCATATAAAACAATGAAAACAGGATATATTTTTGACTTTTTTTTTCAAATAAATTTTATATTTTTTTTCCATGCGTTATATTATGAAGGACAAAAAAACTGACAAAGGTCCTAAATTTTCGTTTTATATATAGGTATTCTTATTCTTAGGTAGGTATATACTCGTATAAGGGTGTGCAAAAGTCAGAAATAGTCTGCTCTGATGGCCTTAACTTTTTGATCAAAGGAAAATCCCTAATTTTCGTACGTCAACGTTTTACTTTTCTGTAACGTCCTAACTTTGTCACGAGATCGATTCCCGCATAGGCTTATCGATAAAACGATGTGTCAAAAAATTAAAAATAATACTATCTTATTTATTCCAGAAGTCTTATAGAATACATATTTCAGCTTCATAGCTTACATTGTATTAAAATATTTAATATAATTAAATTGATAAATTGGATATTATTAAATATATTTTCACTTTTAATCAAAAACAAGTGATATCCCCAAAAATATACTTCGTGTGGTGTATTTCGTCAAGAGATGGGATGAATTGAAAGTACTTTGACATCAAAGTGCGTCAGTATTGTATGAACTGACCAATAAGTAAATTCCCAATATACGTTTTTTTTTTTAATACTACCATTCTGCACTGTAATTTCTAATTAAATACTAGGTACCTAATACTAATATGATTTTAGATTAAAAAAAACTACTGTCTTATAGTTCAAACTAAATAAAATTACCCATCCTGCCATTGAAAAACTAATACGTGGTAAATAATGTTGTTTCTTAATCCAATATTATTAGTTTTTAGTTCAAGGCATTCGTAGTTTAATATTAATTATCTATTTCATCTGTACTATGTTTTTTTTTTAATTTACCTGTTAAATACAATGTACCACTTGTTGAAAATTATTTCATAAACATTTTCTGATATGGCAGAATTTTTAAAACACGAAATTATTTTTGGCATGTATTTCTAGTGGGTACATAAAATATTGACGGATATCAGTACTTTATAGTCATTCTACCTCTTGACGAAATCCATTATACAATGTTCATTTTTGGCGATAAATATTTTTTTGTATTTTTAATTTTAAATAAATTACCTACTTTAGTAAACATTGATGTTCTTTTGGTGGTTCTGTCCGAATTATTTTTCTAAGCAATAACGGTTTTAGTCTTCATGCAGATTCCCATTGTCATCACTCTTTCTACTTATAAAAAAAAATGCAAAAATGTAAATTCTAACATCTAAAAATCTATAGTAAAAAAACAGAGTCAAAAAACTCTCCGAAATGCCGAGATTCGAACCCGAGTCAACTGACAAGATTACAAATTACAAACAATTTTTGACGAATTACTTTCGCGAATTTTCGTGAACGGTGATCTATATTCGGTCACCTTACACTCTGCTAAGCTGTCTCTTTTTCACATTTCTGGTTTTGTATAAGGCGTTCTTCACACCTCGGCCGAGGTGTTTGATCAAAAAAATTCATAGAAGATCAGTCACAGATATTTTTCAAGTGATTTAAATTTAATAATAAAGTTACAATATATACATAATTATAGTAGGTAAATAAGTAACTTTACTATCCAGATTTCAATTTTTGGAATTTTCCCATAAGAGGTCAAATTGAAAAAAAAATTCGCCCAATATTAACATTTAGGTACCCTGCTTTCCGAAATAGAATTTTAAATAATCGTGATTTTACTATTGTCAACAGGGCCTCATTCCAAAAAGCTCTCTCACTCAAATAATTAGCAAAACTCCTTTTCAACTGCACTCTGATTGGATTATTTAGGTGAACAACACACTCTGATTGGTTTACTTGATCGAAATTTGACGGTCGAAAAGGAGATTTGGGAATTTGAGAGAGCTTTCTGGAATGAGGGCCTGTACTTACTAGTCAATGGTGGGTGTTTGCTAGGATTTTGGTGATATGGAAAGTTGTAATATTTTTTTTTAACTTAGTGACAAATTTACTCGTACTCCAAAATGTGAACATACTGTACAAAGTTGTGTCTCAGAGTTTTCAGTCATTCAGTTTAGGATTTTACGTCCCCAATTATTCAGGACAAGTGTGTCACACTCCACTCGATGGAAATCGCCCCCTCACCCAGCCTGGGTTGGGCCGTGAGGCTACTGCCGTGATATCATGGGAAGACATTTCGAAAAATGTGAGCAATATGTATAGTTGAGCTTTAGTTTTTTACATTCTATTACCTGAAAGGTATATTGTTTTTTAAGTGTATTTATTGTTTTTTTATGTATGAGTGAAAAATTAAAAAATGGAAATGTCTTTGTGATGAAGCAAGCGCCTCTTTACAGTTTCTGTGGGTAGCACAGTATTTTCAGTATTACCAAGAGCCTCCATTACTTTTAAAAATACATTATTACTACCAAGAAATTTCTAATAGATATTAGAAATCGGACGTTTTGTGTTCATTTTTCTAAAATAATAATAATAATACATTTTTGCTCCGATTTTTTTCTTTTACTCCTGTGAGAAACAGCTCATTTTTTCTCACGAGGAAGGACCTCGGGCATTGAAAGAACAAGGTATAAAATTTTCTGCACAACTATGATTCGAACCCAGGTCACCGTGCGTGCAAGCCTAGTGCGCTACTGTCCAAGGCCACGGTGACGATATTTTTTACCAGATGAAAGATATGGTCATAGGGTGTCTAATTAAACAAAATACATAGAAAACTGCAATTTAATTTAACTCAATTAACTATCAATGAAAAATTACATAGAAAAAATGTAAAATGCAAATACTTAGATTTAAGTGTTATACTAAGGGCGAAGTTAATAGACGTTTTTACAATCCCTGTGTGGCGCTAAGTCTCGAATTGCGTATTGTCTTAGATGGGGAAAACTAATAAATGCTAAGTCATGACTTCCTCGATTTTGTCTATTAATTTCGCTCTCAGTCTTTCGTCAAGAACCGATAGCTTCTATCTAGGGGGGGATCCTACAATTGTTTGAGATCATCCGTGTGATGTGCGTCATTATAGCGTCTTCATTCTTCGTAACAGTTCTTCGACGAATTTCTGAAAGAAAAAAAAGAAAGAATATTAGTGGAAAACTCATGAGAACAAAGGTAAAATATTGGGCCGTATTCAAAAGCAAAAGCTTTAACTTCCGAAATTTGAACTGTCATGGATTCCGGGCGGTCCTTGTCTGAGTCCCACACTTTTTGGTATGTGCTTTCCCATCCTCAAAAAAAGGCCTATCTCAAAAGGGAATGTACCATCGATAAAAGCACGTATAAAACCATTCGAAAAATCGACAAGTCATTTAGTACTCCCGAGCCGACACATCGTTCACCCGTCGCGCGTCGGAGAACAATCCATCTTTCGACCTGTTATAATATGCACTTTTATCGATGGTAAGTTATCATATTTGTGTTGATCACTTTAGTGATATCACAACTACTCAAACTCGCTTTACTAAATCTACGCTGAAACCGGGACTTGAATCACCGACCTCCCGGTTACAAGTCCGCCGCCTTATCGATCAAGCTACTAAGGTCGGTACTTTTATCGATGGTTCATTCTTCTTTGAGATAGGCTAGCTCATATATTCCGTTGATTCAATTATAATAATAATTTGTATCATTCTTTGTGTTATTATGTAACAATTTTAGTGGGTAGCGCAGAATCATACGACTTTTACCACCTTTAATATACAGGGTGGGGCAAAAGTCTGGAAACCCCTGAATAACTTTCGAATGGCTTCTTCGGTAAAATTAAAATTTTGTAAGGTAAACCGGGCTAATAAGACCTTCTTTTAGAGTCGGGTCGATTTTTGTTACCGGCCCCCATGTCGGGGCCAGGGGGGTCAACTTCATTTTTTTAAATACGAACCCCCACCTTACGATACATTTTTGGAAAGGTCTTTAAATAAGAAAAACAGTGGTGCAAATTTTATTTTTTTAATATTAAACTGTTTGCAAATGGCGTCCAACTTTGTGTATGCAGTAAATTCTGGAAACCCCTGAATATCTTTTGAAAGGGCTTTTTCAGTTAATTTAAAATTGTGCACGGTAAGTCGGGGTAATTAGACCTTTCCAAAAATGTATCGCAAGGTGGGGTTTCGTATTAAAAAAAAATGAAGTTGACCTCCCTGGCCCCGACATGGGGGCCAGTAAAAAAAAATCGGTCCAATTCTAATATAAGGTCTAATTACCAAGGATTACCGTACACAATTTTAAATTTACTAAGAAAGTCCTTTCGAAAGATATTCAGGGGTTTCCAGACTTTACTGCATACACAAAGTTGGACGCCATTTGCAAATAAATAATATTAAAAAAATAAAATTTGCACCAATGTTTTTCTTATTTGAAGACCTTTCCATAAATGTATCGCAAGGTGGGGGTTCGTATTTAAAAAAATGAAGTTGGCCCCCTAGCCCCGACATGGGGGCCGGTAACAAAAATCAACCCCACTCTAAAAGAAGGTCTTATTAGCTCGGTTTACCGTACAAAATTTTAAGTTTACCGAGGAAGGCATTCGAAAGTTATTCAGGGGTTTCCAGACTTTTGCCCCACCCTGTATATTATACAATATCTTCTTTTATTTTATTTTTTGCCTATGAGTCTACCACTAGTCGCTGCTTCACACCAAAGCAGCTACTCATTTTTCCTCACGAGGTATGAATGGACCCCGGACATCTTAGTACAGAGCAGAAAAATTCCTTCCCCGCTGGGGATCGAACCCAGGTCAGCATTCTAACTCACTCAGCCATGGTGACGTTGGTTCTTTTATCGAACCATATCTTCAGATAAGTTGGCTCATGATCCATATTTTGGCAAGGAGTCTATGCTATCTTCCATAGGCTTTATCTGAAGCCTATGGAATTTCTTATAGTTCTGTTGTTGGCAGAGGGGAGTGTTTCTGCCCCTATGAATTTCTTATACCTAGTTCTTTTGCTTTAATAACAACACTAGCATTAAATTGAGTTCTTTCAACGCCATATTTTTTGAGGCCTATGACTCACGAGTCATGAATGAGTGCCATATTTGATATTATTTTTTTTTTAAAATGAACTTACGTTTACGTCATGTTGTGACTTCTTGGCATCTGAAAGTAGTTTCTGAAACAAAATAATCAACATTTGTATTAAATACACTATAACTTCTGATCATATCGATAGATAGGTACTGACTGATTTAGAGACGTCGAGTGACATACTCTTCTCTAGAAGTGCAATGATAGTCAAGTGGTTAACCCGCTAGTTTGGTAATCCAAGGAGCGTAAGGATCCGTTGGTCCGAATCCCACCAAGTGCATGAATTTCTCCTCATTAATTTGAATTAGTGACCACATAATAACAAGACTCTGAAGGTTAGGTGGTAGAAAATGCTTTGAGCATTAAACTCGCCTGGTGGTCACCTTCCACTAAAAAGAGTTATTATTATTAGGTATTGCTTTCGAAAATGAATTATGATCTCAGAAAGCACTCTTACTCTCAAAATCACCAAATCTCCTTTTGAACCATTAAATTACCATGGTAACAGCCACACAACTGAAATCAGATGCTATAGTGTTGACCCAGCACCTAATTGGGAAGTATTGTCACTTCTCACCCATCAGAGGGGAGGCATACTACGGAATGGGTAGGCTACAACACAGACCACAAGCGTCTACAGTAGCTCCTGTTTCATGGCTACGAAATAAAAACGGCTGTAAAACACTCACCTAATAATAATAATAATAATAATAATAATAATAATAATAGTAACAGTGTCCACCATAGCAGCGCTCATTAATTTGGGCCTCAGTGTTCGTTATCAATTGTCACACTGATTTACTGACTGTCGAATAGCTTAGTTTTAGTCAACGGTTAAGTTTTCCTCAATTTGGTGGATATAAATGTCATTGATAAGCACTATTAGAACTAATCCAAGCACCAATATTAGATAAGTTTGTTATCTAGAAAAATTTCCCTTATATCCAGAATTCTCTCTCTTATTTTGATGAGTGTTTCACAGCCTTTTTTATTTCGTAGACATGAAACAGAAGCCTACCCATCCCGTAGTATGTGATGGGCGAGAAGTGACACAATACCTCTCATTTAGGTGCTGGGTCAAAACGAGCGCACCGGAAGGTATTCCTTACAAACAACTGTAACCAATTTTTTAGGACAAAGTTTTGTCGGCGCGGGGGTTCGAACCTTCCGCATGGCAAGCGAGTGATTAACCACTGAGCTATTGGTAGTACTATTATAGTTGAGCTTACCTTAACATGTTGTGATCGGACGGAGTCGGAATCCATGTCTAACAATTCGTCTATGTCCACCTCAACTTCGGAGGTGCCTGTGCTTACTTCCTGTAACAGAGAATACAAGTGATAGAATCAAATAGAATATGAAAAGAATTTAAATTGATTATACTTCTTCTTCTTTTATTAGAATTAAGTACAATTTTTTTGTACGTACAATTAGGTACTCTATTTTTTTAAATCATATCTAATAAATACCGTTAGGTATTGTAACTGTATTTTACGGTCCAAATACAAAAAAAAGAACAATAAAAAAAAACAAATATTCTGTATTCTTTGAAAAATTTTAGTCACAATTCAGTCACTATTTAATTCAGTTCGAAATTTATAGATTTGAAAGTCAATCTTGAAACGAGTTTCGGGACTAGTCGGGAGTTTTTTTGGTTTCCTTAGCAACAGGCAGTCATGAGCTATTAGGTGTCAATACAATGATTGAAGACATGCATGAGAGAGGAATATTGTAGGTAAGTGTTCAATGATGAAGAATTCAGACAGTATCAAGTTCAGACCCCTGATATAAGTTTTATTATCATCATATGGTGGTGTCATCGTTAACGATGGTAGCCAGACAGTAGAGGAATGACACAGCACTTCTACCACTGTCTTTACAAGGAGGCTAATAATTGACAAGGGTTACAATCCGCAAAATAATACTTATAGTACATCCAGCCCTCAACTAAAAAACCATCAAAATCTCGTCACAATAAAAAAACTATTCAAGCAACAATGTAGGTACACACTAATTGTTAGACTACCTATCTACTTAAAACCTACCGAATTAGCCTCTGTACTCATCTACTCATATTAGGTAGAACCTGATAGAAGAAAACTCAAAGTACCGGAATTTTTTTTTCTTTTATGGTTTTTTTTTCTAGGTCTCTCTTATGAAGAGGTTATTTACCCTAGAAGAGAGATTAAGTTTTTGATCAATTGTACCTGGAAATTGTTTTCTTATATCCAGCTTTCTCTTAAACAGTAGAATCCGCCTAACTCGAAATGCAAGGAACAGAAGTGTCATTTCAAGTTATCGATTTGAATGAACTTAAATATTTGTACAATAACAATATGTCTGGCTGGGTGACTATATACAGGGAGTAGACTAGCATTGGCTTGGTTCTGGGGCCCTTGTCAATTATTAGCCTCCTTGTAAAGACAGTGGTAGAAGTGCTGAGTCATTCCTACACTGTCTGGCTACCATCGGCATCATTCACGATGACGCCACCCTATGATGATGATGATTCTTTTTTCGGAAGTAGGTAATACTTACAGGTATGTATGTATGATTTTATTTGTGGTGAAGCACAAGGCCCCTTCACAATTTTTGTGGGTAGCGCAGCATTACCAAGAGCCTTCTGTACTCATACAAGTAACTACTCATTTTTCCTCACGAGGTATGAGTGGACCCCGAACATCCAAGTATAGAGCGGAAAAATTCCTGCCCCGCTGGGAATCGAACCCAGGTCACCATGCGTGCAATGCCTAGCGCGCTAACTCACTCTGCCACGGTGACTACTGTAATACTTACAGGTATTTACCGACCTCAGTAGCTTGATCGATAAGGCGGCAGACTTGTAACCTGGAGGTCGGTGGTTCAAGTCCCGGATTCAGCGTAGATTTAGTAAAGCGAGTTAGAGTAGTTGTGACATCACGAAAGTGACTAACACAAATATGATAACTACTTACAGGTATTTCGTACAGCTTCTGCAGCTCATCATAGAGCCACATCTCCACTGCCAGCCTCTTCCTGATGAGACTCATCTGGTGGGACCCGTACTTAGCCGTGAGGAATTTCTCCCGCTTCTCCTTGACCTCGCCCTTCTCCGTGAAGTTCACGTGGAGGCCCGCCTTGTTGGGCCCGGCGGCCCTCTCACTCGAGGCCCCCGCGGCCCCATTTGTGTAGCTGGACGCGATGCCACATTCCATTGCTCCGCTGGTTGGGGCTTTGGAGAACACTTTCTTCTGGAAACAGAGAGTGAAAGGTGTATATTAATAATAATATTTTTTTTAAAATATGAGTGTTTCACAGCCTTGTTTATTTCGTAGCTATGAAACAGGAGCTATTAGTCCCAATTAGTTCATAATAACGGGGTTCTACTGTATATAAAGATGAGTTTTTCACAGCCTGTTTTATTTCGTATCTATGAAACAGGAGCTACTGTAGACGCTTGCGGTCTATGTTGTAGCCTACACAGTACACATCCCGTAGTATGTCTCCCCTCTGATGGACGAGATGTGACACAATACTTCCCATTTAGGTGCTGGGTCGAAACGAGCGCACCGGAAGGTATTCTTTATAAACAACTGTAACCATATTTTGAATATAATTTTTTGTAGACGCGGCGGTTCGAACCTGGGACCTTCGGTATGGCAAGCGAGTATCTTACCACCGGTTACAGTTGTTTGTAAGGGATACCTTCCAGTGCGCTCGTGTCAACCTAGCACCTAAATTGGGAGTATTGTGTAACTTCTCGCCCATCAGAGGGGAGACATACTACGCCATAGGCAAGTTACGACACAGACCACAAGCGTCTACAGTAGCTGTTAGCTGTTGTTTCATGGCTTCGAAATAAGATAGATGCAAAACATTGAGAGAGATTGTAAAAAAAATCCTTTCTGGTGGACTGCCAACTTCACGCATCTAGGTATGTAGTCTGACGTAGATCACGCGCCTGCGCAGAACCACTGCTCCCTCTCTCCATAGTATGGTAACTACACTTTTCATTGTTCAAGCTCATTGCTCATGCGCTCATTCATGACTCGTGAGTCCGTGAGTCATAAGCCCCATCAACCGGTTATCGAACCTCATCGGATTCCCCGATAAGCCAGCTAATTGTAGCGTTTTCTAATCAACATTGATAGGAATTCTTTTTATCTTATCTACATCTTTTTGATGAAATCCCATTCATAATCCTTGTTACAAATTTTGATATCATAATGATATTTTTTTCTCTTTTTATTACACAATATACTGCTAGCTAGAATGTATAAACCTGGAAGCGTTACTATATTTTAATTCACTGAACCAATCCCTGCACGAGTCTCTTCTTGAGCACTTTTTTAAAGTTTGGCTTCCTCTTTTTTGATTGATAAATACTTTCTTTGCATGGGGGCTGCTTCCCCATAATACTATGCCATAATTATGATATGATTCAGTGAATGTACCTATGCGTAATAAACCGATTTTAAAGCTTCAAATTCAATTCTATCTCTCAACTGTCTTAAAAGATAATAATAATAATACTCATTAGTGGAAGGTAACCATCAGGCGAGGTTAATGCTCAAAGCATTTTCTACTACCTAACCCTCAGAGCCTTATTGTTATGTGGTCACAAACTCAAATTAATGAGGAAAAATTCATGCACTGGGTGGGATTCGAACCTACGCTACCTGGATTACCAGACTAGCGCGTTAACCACTTGACTACCAGTGAAAAGATAACATGCAGAACCAATTTGTTTGTTTATTGTTTCTATGTGGAAGATATTTTTTAAAGCATCATCTTCTAGACCAGAACCCAACACACTCGCAGCACTACCTTGCTCACCTAGGTGACCTGCAAGACCTACTTGCTGTAAGAATGAACTTCAGGTGCTTTGATCTCGGGCTCAAGTCTTTCTAACCACAGCTCTAACCAACTCTTCTAACTATTTCTTTTTTAATAATAAATAAAAAAAACATTTTAAACATACATCCCAGCAGCATGTTCGCAACCCAGTCTTCTCATCTTCTTTCTTGTTCCTCTTATTCTTATACTAATAGATTTTATGATGGAAATTTGTGTTTTGACTCTCAGTCATCCCAACAATCTATTTCTTTGCTTCCTTACATATAGGTCCCACTGTCTCTATTAATGGAATCTATGTGTATTGTGTAAGGATATAAAGGAAGGAAGGAATGTATTTAATTTCATTCTACAGTCTTTGCATTAAAATCCCCTTGAAGTACAATATGTGTTGTTATAAAGAAATATAAATTATGGTATTTATATACGTGGTTTGTTCTCAAATACGAAATTCGGTATATATTCTCTGATAAAACATGAGATCCATCAGTTAAGCGTCTATTGGAATTCCAAATTCATTTGATGGTTTATTGGGACTATACTGGAACGGTGAACGGTTTGAGGTGTTTTTTCATTTTTTTTTCTAAATAAGAAAAAGTCAGGTTCCTGGTAGTGAAGGGATCCGTTGGTTCGAATACCACCCAGTGCACAAATTTTTCCTCATTAATTTCAGTTTGTGACCACATAATGATAAGACTCTGAGGGTTAATTGGTAGAAAATGTTTTGAGCATTACCCTCGCCTGATGGTTACCTTCCACTAAAGAGTATTATTATTCTTATTTTCTAGACTTTTTAAAGTGGCTTAAGGAGTTTCGCAACTCGTACCAATTACCGATAGATTGCTCATCGTCCATTAGAGTAGTTGCGACTTCAGAGTGTTCCAAGTCTAACCAGAGCTCAGGGTCAGGAAACCAAGGATGACTATTTGCAGTCAGAACTAACGACTGAACATGAATGGTTCGGGAATTCCCTTGAGTGGGTGAACCATAGCTAAGCTTCTGTCCGGAAATAAGCGTTAATTGAAACTATTCTGGACTAATATTAAGGACGAAATTATCAGACAAAATCAAATTATGAGACGGAAAACGGAAGGTCCCGGGTTCGATCCTTCGTGCCGACAAAAAAATTATATTCTTAATTTGGTTACAATTGTTTGTGAGGGATACCTTCCGGTGCGCTCGTGTTGACCCAGCATTATAATTGGGAAGTATTGTGTCACTTCTCGCCCATCAGAGGGGAGGCATACTACGGGATGGGAAGGCTACGACACAGACTACAAGCGTCTACAGTAGCTCCTGTTTCATGGCTACGAAGTAAAAACGGCTGTAAAACACTCATCTTTAAAAAAAAAAAATAAGAAAAAACACCTTGAGCGAAAGTGCCGTTTGTCAAGGAATTTATGAAAAGAGGTAAGTTGGTTAGATCTAGCAATGTAGCTTGCCTACAAAGTACATTGGTGAACACTCAACATAGGTGGTGAACCATCGCCAAGTACTTTCAAACCTGGATAAAGTGGTTATAATAAAACCTGGAGTTAGAGAAACAATTTCCAGGTCCAATTTACTTCTCCATAATGGAAAATAACCTCGTTAAAATAGAAAAAAATTAATGTCCCCTAAGTTCTTTTATATCCAGGTTAGACTGTATACATCTATACACATACATAACATTAGAACTCTGAAAGTTGCAGAATATGGAGATGTTAAGAAAAATGGTTCTGATACCTACCGATATGTTCTCTGCACAAAGCTAAGAGTAAGTGTAGTTTATAGTGGAGAATATATTTTAATATTATTCAAGATTTTTTTCTTGACACATTCTTTGTGCATTACTGCATGCGGAACAAAGACATACTTATGAAACTTACGTAAAATATATCGAAGAAAATTCTCAGGTGTCCCTCGCCATAACTGAAGGTCTGAGGTCCAGCAAAAGACCTGATGGTCAGAAAAGTCGAAGTATCATCTTCTTATACGACATAACGACATTCTTCTTCATGACAGGATTTATCATAAAATCTTTTCACTTGGTAACATGTTGTCCGAGTGACACAATTTTGTGTCCATCAACCACCCTAGACACAACTGTAGATGTTGTGAGATCTATCAAAAGACCTAATGGTCAGAAGAGTCGAAGGTCGAAGTATTTTCTTATTCGACACTACGACAGTGCTATTCATGACAAGATTCATAAGAAAATCTTTTCACTTAGCAACCTGTTTTTCGAGTGATACAATTTGGTGTTCATCAACCACTTTCTCAAATATTGTTTCATAATTCGGCCCTTTTAGCCCTTCTATTTTACTTGAAACAACAAAATTATCCCCAACTTGTAACATAGTATAGTATAGCAGTGCTTTATTTAGACTGTCGGCTCGAGACAGGGAGTCCCATTATGCTAACATAAGACTTGATAAAAATGTGCCACCTTTTATCTCCGTGGTTTAGCATAGTGATGCATTCTAATGGTAGGGTAACAGAACATCTCTAAACTGCTGTAGAAGAAACAGTTCAGTTTTATATAAAAAAAGCATGTACTCTTACGGAAATAACTGCCTGTGAGGATTAATAATTATTGTGTTACAAATAATAAAATCACATTGATTATATTAAAGGAAGCTTAAAAATGGGCCTAAATGCCACTCAAAATTTCACTACATAAATTATAATGTAAAAGTTATAGCACATTTCATAACACCTCTGCAATCATAGAAAGTGAAATGATTCTACATGATGTCACAACTAATGACACATGTAAGACATAAAATCTATATGTACCTACATCAGAAACGTAGCATCCATAAAAATCCATAATTATACATATTTTATTATGTACATCTTGCGAGACTAAAGCAGGCTTCAGATCAGACGCTTACAGTGGAAGCACTTGGAATATTGATTATGTTTGTGACATCTGGCACTCTGGCACACGTTCCACAAAGCATTCTCACTCTAATAATCCCCAAATCTCACTCTCATAATTCCCAAATCTCCCTTTCAACCGTCACACAACGCACTATTTTTTTTTTTTTTTTTTTTTTAAAGATCAGTGTTTCACAGCAGTTTTTATTTCGTAGCCATGAAACAGGAGCTACTGTAGACGCTTGTGGTCTGTGTTGTAGCCTGCCCATCCCGTATAGTATGCCTTCCCTCTGATGGGCGAGAAGTGACACAATACTTCCCAATTAGGTGCAGGGTCAATACGAGCGCACCGGAAGGTATCCCTTACAAACAATCGTAACTAAATTAAGAGTATTTTTGTCGGTACGGGGGATCGAACCCGGGACCTTCCGTATGGCAAGCGAGTGCTTAACCACTGAGCTAATCGCGCGCTCTTTTGGTTAGTTTGATCGAAATAACCATTGAGTGCTTTGTATTAACCAATTTTGTATTAATATTACTTGTTGTATTAATATTTCCTTCAAATTAACCTACTTATCAGAGTGCTTTGTGTCACGGTTGAGAGGGAGATATGGGGATTATTAGAGGTTGTGGGTATTATTCTTTTGGATAAAAAAAAATTCCCAGGTTTGGTATTTCCAAATATTTTCCAAAATGAATTGCTGCTTTAATGTGAGCAGCGACCAGTGGCGGAATTATAGGCAAAAATAAGATATTAGGATATTAAAAGATATGGAAAAATCCTATAAGTCTGCGCTACCCACAAAAAATTGTGATATAATGACACAAAGAAACACATTTATTTATTCATGCTCTCAAATTCATGTAGGTACTTTAGACTTTTTCATGTACTTTAGACATGTATGTACCTAGGTACTTTTCAGATTCTGAGTACTGCAGTGTGTGATAAGGACCTGTATAAAATAATCATTCATACATACTGACACTGATATTCAGATTCTGAGTACTGCAGTGTGTGATAAGGACCTGTATATTCTGTATAAAACACTGATAAAACGGTGAATTATCCATAACATGAGTTCATCATAACAGAACAGATATGACCGAAAAGGCCCTAACTTTGAAAACAATTTCGCCACTGGAAGAAATCAAACACGAGGTGTTTGTATGACCAATCACCATGTAGTTGAAAGCGACGTAAAACCCAAATCAAACACCTCGGCCGAGGTGTGAAGAACGCCTATACAGGGTGGACCAAAAAAACGTTTACACCCGTTAATGGTAGATTACTGACGACATTTCTAGGACGGATCTGCAATCCGTTTTTTCGGATTCGCCTTTATAACTGCACAAAGTGATTTTTTGCAACTTTCTGAAAAAGTCCGACTTTGGCTTATTCTTCAGGTCAGAACTTTTTTCCTGTTTAAGATGAGTTGATTCTGAACAATTTTGCAGAAAGCCAACAAAATTTCGATGTTTCTAGCTACACTACTTTGTTTTTTACGGTTTGGTTTGGCATCTTTTTTGACACCTGAATAGAAAAAAAAATCTCATGTAAATTTTTTACACTTTGAAACACTCAAGATTTGCCCGAGCAAATTTTGTCACAGACATGGGCAAGTTTGATAAAAGTTGGCGGCCAACCCAAGGATGCTAAAAAATAATTTTACGATTTTTTATCACGTGATCATCTGGGTAAACAAACCAGGTAAGTCTCAAAAAATGATGTTCAAAATCTTAAAAGTGTTGACCGTGTAGGGTCGTCTTGTACTCAAAGAGTAATTAGCTATTTATGTCTGATAATTATTTTCCTTGGAATTAATTAAAGGCCAGTGAAATGAATGATTGTTTGTTTCTCGATGATAGTTTTCAAGCATATTTTTCTGCATTCTATGAAATATTATCTTTAAACTTCTTGAGTTTTTTTAGTACAAGTTACATTATTATAATTCGGATGCTGAAATGGCAGATACGCATTCAGCATATGGAGTTGCCATCAGGAACATTTGGGATCACGTGAAAAACATAGTTTACGAAATCTGGTAGCAAGAATTCTGTTGACATTCGATGACCTGACAGAAAAACCTGGAATCTTCCGCAACATTCGACGGAACATGATGAAGAGGTTCAACCTTTGCATCCAGGAAGGTGGACGCCACTTCCAACATTTCCTCTAAGGGAATTGAGAAGGGAGAGAGAGAGAGAGAGAGAAAGAGAGAGAGAGAGAGAGAGAGAGAGAGAGAGAGAGAGAGAGAGAGAGACAGGCAGAGAGAGATAGAGAAAGTCAAGAAGGTAGAGGGACAGTTCTGAGTTAGAACTAAGGTACTAAAGTCACCATTGGTTTCAAAAAATTGTGTGAGGAGAATCCAAAGTGTGTACTATGGCTAAATAAAAAATGGCAACAGTCTTTTTTATTTTGTAGTCATGAATTTTTTGCTGGCTCTGGCGTTCGGACCGGGTGGACTAGCTTACCACTGAGCTAATCGTACGCGTCTAATCGTTTCTCATTGAACATACTAACACAAAATGTTTTTTTAAATACCTTTTTGTTTATATCAAAATAGTATAAAACAAAATAAAGACTGCAAAAGTTTATTAATTTTACAAAATATTATCGTGTTTTTTTCAAGACTTCTATTAAGAGTTGGCAATCGGTAAATATTTGTTATTTAATTAGTATTGTTTATGATAGAAGAACCTACCTACATATTTACCTGGATTTATTTCATAAACTCTATTTTCGTTTGGAAAATTCGCTAGTTTTTTTTTCTCTCGTAGGGAAGCATAAGAAAAAACATCCTTACATTATCAAGGCAGTCTCTCAGGGGCTTACATGAATAATAATTATGTGTATTGTGATACCAATAGTATCTGATATAACTCAATTTACAGATGGTATTACCCCCAAAAAACCATAAGTTGTTGGTGTTACAACAGGTGAGATACATGTATGAATAAAATATTCCATCAGATATTTTTGATAATTAAAATAATATTGACCGTCGAGAATTGAACCTCGGTCATGCGACTAACACTCTTAGCACTACCACATCTAGCTAACACCACTGACAA
The DNA here is from genome assembly GCA_024516035.1 of Bactericera cockerelli. Taxonomy (NCBI): domain Eukaryota; kingdom Metazoa; phylum Arthropoda; class Insecta; order Hemiptera; family Triozidae; genus Bactericera; species Bactericera cockerelli. The sequence continues at coordinate 61,834,640 of CM044955.1, read as the reverse complement.
TTTGTGAAGCACGAAATTTATCATTTGAATTTTCCTAAACTGGCTGATGAAGGCATGTGAGACCGCGGTATTCAAAAAAAGCAATGTAAACAAGTTTTGTAAACAATACAAGACGCCCTTACACAGTCTACAGCTAGAAAACTCTTAGGATTTTTGAAGAGTTTTTGGCAAACATCTAATAATTTTTCCCAGAAGATCACATGATAAAAAATCGTAAAATTATTTTTTAGCATCCTCGGAACGGCCGCCAACTTTTATCAAACTTGCCCATGTCTGTGCCAAAATTTGTTCGAACAAATGTCGAGTGTTTTATTTAGTAAAAAAGTTTTTTTGGGTGTTTTTTTTCTGTTCAGGTGTAAAAAAATATGACAAACCAAATCGTAAAAAACAAAGTAGTGTAGCTAGAAACATCGAAATTTTGTTGGCTTTCTGCAAAATTGTTCAGAATCAACTCATCTTAAACAGGAAAAAAGTACTGACCTGAAGAATAAGCCAAAGTCGGACTTTTTTGGAAAGTTGCAAAAAATCACTTTGTGCAGTTACGAAGGCGAATCCGAAAAAACGGATTGCAGATCCCGCCTGGAAATGTCGTCAGTAATCTACCATTAACGGGTGTAAACGTTTTTTTGGTCCACCCTGTACAAAGAAAGAGACAGCTCGGCAGAGTGTAAGGTAACGGAAAACATAAATCCCATGCATTTCACGTACGTTCACTACGTTCAGCCAGCGAAAAGATCAACATGACTTTCAAAAATTGCAATTTTTATTGCATATTACCTAATAGCATACTAGGTATTCAAAATCATAACAGAATACTTGTAGATAAGATGGAAAAGGTCCACAACTTTGAAAACAATTTCGCCACTAGAAGAACTTACATAAGCCGTATTTTTCTTACTAACCAAAGTGGATTCAACTGAAATAAAATAAACGAAGTAGGAGAAAGTCATTTTTCTTTTGGAAGAGGAAAAATCTTCTTCCAGTTTGGTTAACCAAAATGGATTTATAAAATTCTTACTTCCATTTATTTTATAGGATTAATCCATTGTTTAAAGTACCGAAACGCATTTTTCTTTCACGAATAGAGGGGAAGCTAAACTGGAAATATTTGGAATAAAATGGAAATATTTGGAAATACCAAACCTGGAAAAATTATTCACAATCATGACAAAATTCTCATAGATATGTTCGGAAAGATCCTCAACTTTGAAAACAATTTCGCCACCAGAAGAACTTGCATAGTAAGAAACTATTTAAAATAAACTGCCACTGCCCAGTTGGAACAAGAATGCGTCATCTCTTTCTATCACGTGTAACAGCCGAATACATGTGCAGTTGTGCAGCTTAGAAATTGCTGCCAATTCGCGTAATTGGCCAACGCAGTGAGGGGGCGAAGTTTGTCTGTTCATTTCTTCCACAGTGAATCTCGAAGGGATACTTCAAATTTGATGAGATTCAGTGTAAAAAAAATAAAAAATTAATAATCAAGAGGCATGTAGAAAAATATTTGAAACACGTAATATACCTACTAAAAAAAAAAAAAAAAAAAATGAGATTCAGTGTATAGGGACCGAATTATGAAACAGGATTTGATAGAGCGAAATTAATAGACGTTTTTATAATACTTTTGTGATGCTAAGTCACGGATTGCGTACTGTGTAAGATAGGGAAACCCAACGATTAGCAATGACTTAAGTTATTGATGTTATCTATTATTTTCCCCCTAATCTTAGTGGTCACTATCCCTTAACTTTCACCTTGACAACATTTGTATAGGTCATATCTAAGCCGGTCTTTTGTTTTCTATATATTAGCTCTGTGGCCTAAAAGGAACTGTATAAAATCCAAGGGTCAGCTTGGATTTACTAATCCTCTTTCATAATACGGTCCTGAGTGCAAGTCGGGTCCTGTTTATTTTAACAAGTAGGTACTACTACTACTAATGTATTATATCGGACCACGAGGTCCCAAAACCTTCACAGACCCGTTAATCAATTGTGCATGTTTTCTGTTTATACTGATACTGACTGATTGTGAAGATGACTCTCAAAATATGACTGTACTATGTACATTATAAAATATCAGTGAGGTGTACACTTTCCAGAACCTCTAAGATATTGTGGTGAAGGTATGCTTAACAGGGTTAATCAAAATCAGGTAGAGAACAAGGGGAACTGTTCTATGATACCCCACGCTAATGTTCTGCATGCTGATCAGGGTTAATCATAATAAGCTATAGAGAGAGGGGAACTCTTCTATGACAGTGGTTTTTAAAATATAGCGCATACCGCCCTCTTTTTGTAAATTCAGGCGATTTTTTTATTATACAAAAAACATTACTGAAGGTAATGAAGGTAAAAACAATACAAGGTGTGTAAAGACCCTTTGGGAGCGTCAAAGGGATCTTTACTTTAGAGACAGTAGAAGAAAATGTTTTGTGACCCAAAAGGGCATCAAGTAAACATTTAACCCTTTAACAACCAATGTAAACTGTAGTTTACATCGAAGTTTACTCGGAGATTTTGGAGGTGCCAGGCATCATATCGATGCCGCAACCTAGCGGATTTATTTCTCAACATGTTCTGAGCACATTCCGCATAATTTCATTGTTTACTTTTGTCTCTAACTTTTCAAATCAGTGATTTTGAGACGGAAAACAGGTGGCTGTACACTTTTGTCGAAAACAGTGAATTTAACTAAAGTTTTGGATGCCTTTTTGTTAACCAAGTGGTTCTGTAATTTTTTAAAGGTAAGTTTATCTTGTTTTCTTTTGATTTGCTATGAATAAGATAGTTTTCCTTTATTAGTCTGGTAACAATCGTCAATCTAGGAATGTAACCTGGAGTTTACAGTGGTAACGAAAGGTATGATAAGTTGAAAAAATTTGATGTAAATTCTTTACATGTTTCAGTGCATTATTTGCATCAGTTCAATTTTTAGGCATAACCAACGTTATTTCTGCATACCATTTATTAAATTTTAATTAATTTATGTTCACAGTAGAAATTAAACATGGAGAAACTGCCAACAAAGAGAGAGAGAGAAGAAAAAAAAGTTGACAGATAATGAGATATTGGACCTGCTGAATGATGTTAATGCAATCGATGGAAACCAATCATGTGATGAGTTTGCAGAAGAAGATGAAGATGAGATGAGACTGGCTCAAGCTATTATTTCTGATATTATGTCATTGGAGTGGCAATAGTTAACTCCTGGATCATCTATAGAGAGGACTGTAGACAGCTGGGGGTAAAAGCATTACCATTGCTCCGCTTTCAATCTTCAATCTTGCAAAATCTCCCATTTCTAGGCAGCAGCCTAGGAGAAGAGGCCGCCCATCTCTTGCAGAACCTGTACAGCCTGCTGTTCTATCAGTTCACGACCGACACTTGGCTGCTGAAGAGCAGCGATATGATCAAGTCGCCCATGGCCAAGGTATGGGCCTAAGAAGAGATGCAAGGTGTGCACAGTTGGAGTAACTACCGTTAATTGTGAGAAGTGTGATCTCAACTTTTGCTTCACAAAGAACAAAAACTGTTTCGTGGAGTACCACCGACGTTAGAAGTGATGATTTGACTTTCATTATTACAAAAATATTTGATTTGACTTTCATTATTATTAGTTAACTCTTATACCTTTCGTTACCATTGTAAACCACAGTTTACATTTTTCGACCCCACCCCCGAATTGACTTTTTCACATTTTTTTTTTTAGAAACCTATTTTTGAATGATAAATAAAGAAAAAAATGTACTTAAAAAAAATCCTGTATTGTTCTTTCATAATTCGGTATTTAAAGGGTTAAAATAATTGTAGGTGACTTTCTTGACAGGTCTGGGTGTGAAATCTCCGTGCAATTGTAATTGAAATACATTCGAAGACATTTGGAAGTATCACTGAAAAAATATAATGTGATGGAATAGTCAAAACTAATCTAAAATAACAAGGAAAGCGACAATTTTTATTTTATTTTTTTGTTTATTTTATCGACTATTGTTACCTAGAAAGTTTGTTAATTTGATGTTAGAGCATCATTTGATCTAGTATAACGTATAACTAATGGCGAATTAGTCGCTGGTAGATTTACTGATTGGAGTAGGTAATCTGTCAAATTGTTTCTTCAATTATTTCTTCGCCCCCTTTTTTGGCAAAATAATCGCATCGCCCTTCGACTGCCCAAAACAAACTCGTTGACCCCACAGCGTACATCAGGGAGGCGTCATCCGCCCACGTTAAGAGCCACTGTTCTATGATATCTCACGCTAATGTTCTCCGGACCTTGTCCGAGTTTTTCGAACCAGTCAAGATTTTGTGCGGTCAAGCGATTAGATTAGACGTACTCCTCACTCAGCAGAGGGTATTACATTGAGTTATTGAAATTTCTAGCTTCCTACGATCCTCCTAAAGCATTGCGTGTTTTATTGTGAGCAAAGCATGTTTTATTGTTAGCAATGTACGAGTAAGCATGTTTTATTGTGAGCATGTTTCATTATTCGTATAGCATTGAATTGCATTCTTTGTCTGATCTTGACGATGACCATGCGAAATTAAAAATAACAGTCATTGCTATTTGTAATAGTATTGTGGTCCAACACATTCATTAGTAGAGACCGACCTCAATAGCTTGATCCATTAGGCGGCGGACTTGAAACCTGGAGGTCGATGGTTCAAGTTCAGTAGTTGTGACATCACAAAAGTGATTAAGACAAATATGATAACTTCAGTACTTCGTACAGTATGGGTTGCAATATCGAGCATGTCTTTAACTATGTGGATGGATAGCTTCTTTTTCCTTCACCCTGCCTTTTCCCAAGCCTACTTGGGGTTGTTTAGATGAAGTCTTGTTATCCACTTGCTTCTGTCTAGACTATTCTGAAGTCTCCCTATTCCACCCCTTCTTCTCAAGTCTTCCTTTACTTTGAAGATACAATTTACAGCTCCACTTAGTTGTTGTTGGTGTTTTTGTTGGTGTTGTTAATGTTTTTGTTGGTGATGTTGATGTTTTTGTTTGTGTTTATTGTTTGTGTTATTGTAAACAGAATGGAGTTTAGTTAACTCGTGTTGAACCACATATTCTAATGTGCGATCAACCATCGTAAGAATAAAACTTTTCATTTCTGAGCCATTAAACCCTTTCCAACACTACGAGCTGGCTTAAATTTGGGTTTGACGTCGCTTTCAACTGTATGATCACATATTATCACGACGGGTTTGTTACCCTCCATTCGCAAGAAACTTACAAACCAGTCACCCACATTAACCTCACCCAGCCTGGGTTGGGCCGAAATGACAGAATCGCGAAGTCTTCAACTCGCTCGACGTTGCATAACTTCGCTGATCCTACTAGAACCGGTGCATTCAATCGACGCTGTCTTGTTAGGGTGGACTAGTCTAATGAGGTCTAATCTCTGTTTGTAGACCTCTAGCGAGACACTAGTCTTCACCCAGCACGTCCTCTCTACATTGAAGATACCATTTGCTTCAATGAGTAACCTAATTTATGAATCTTTAGCCGCATGACTTACAATGGGAGTCTCATGAACCAACATAAGAGAACTCCTGGTGCAAACTTTCTAATATCAAAGTAACGTGTAACATGGGTGGGTTGTGCAATGCCTTCAGTACATGCACCTTGAGAAAATAATGAATAAAAGAGTTATGCTCGTTTATCTCCTGAGAATGTGAATGTTCACACTCTTCAAGTAGTGTAACCGACCTCAGTAGCTCGATCGATAGACTGGCGGACTTGTAACCTGGAGGTCGGTGGTTCAAGTCCCGGTTTCAGCGTAGATTTAGTAAGGCGAGTTTGAGTAGTAGGGATAAAACGAAAGTGATGAACACAAATATGATTACTTCAGATAATGTGTATATCTACATTCTTCAGAGAATGTGTTTAGGTATCTACACTCATTGAATGTGTATATCTACACTCTTCAGAGAATGTGTATATCTACACTCATTGAATGTGTATATCTACACTCTACAGAGAATGTGTATATCTACACTCTTCAGATAATGTGTATATCTACACTCTTCAGAGAGCGTGTATATCTGTACATCTACACTCTTCAGAGAATGTGTATATCTACACTCTTCAGAGAATGTGTATATCTACACTTATTTAATGTGTATATCTACAGTCTACAGAGAATGTGTATAATTGTATATCAATACTCTTCAGGGAATCTGTATATCTACACTCTTTAGAGAATGTTTATATCTACATTCTTCAGGGAATGTGTATATCTACACTCTTCAGGGAATATGTAGATCTACACTCTTCAGGAAATGTGTATATCTACACTCTTCAGGAAATGTGTATATCTACACTCTTCAGGGAATGTGTATATCTACACTCTTCAGGGAATTTGTATATCTACACTCTTCAGGAAATCTGTATATCTACACTCTTCAGAGAATGTTTATATCAACACTCTTCAGGGAATGTGTATATCTACACTCTTCAGGGAATTTGTATATCTACACTCTTCAGGAAATCTGTATATCTAGACTCTTCAGAGAATGTGTATATCTACACTCTTCAGGGAATGTGTATATCTACAAAATTCACGGAATGTGTATATCTACGTATATCTACAAATTTCTGGGAATGTGTATATCTACACTCTTTAGGGAATGTGTTCATCAAACACTCTTCAGATATGAGATAATGTGGATATCTACACTCTGGTGATTGTGTATATCTTCAGATGTGGATATACCTACACAAATACGTCTTCAGGAACAAGGCAGTCGAAGATTGAAAGCAGTTTAAAAAGCAGTTTAAAACTGCAAAATGTATAGGTAATGTACACTGCTTCAGCATATTATGCATTTTGCAGTTTGTAAATTTATTTTTAATCATTCATACAACAACTTACGTAAAGCCCAAGAATGTTGGCGACTTGTTTTCCCACAGGGACCTCTCGAAGCAAATATTAAATCACTTGTTAACTAGACATTTTGCGGAAAACACAATTTCATGTATGAAAAATCATTTAGAAAGCTGTTGATGAAAAGGGAGAACGAATCTACAACGAATTAAAACAGAATAAAATCGCAACAGAATTAAACATTAGAAATATTCATCTTGAATTTCTGGACTATTTTATTATTGTTGATATCAATTTATCCCAGTTCATTGGGTATGAAATTAAATAATTTAAAATGTATAAAGAAAATTACACGGATAAAAACATTCGACGCACATCGCACGACTGAGCATCAGGAACAACTGACCTCATGAAATGAAAAGCTGTGAAAACTGGAAATCTTTACTTGTGTTCTATTTAGATATTCTCTCGGCATGCGATCTCAGCTGATAGCATTAGTAGGAGTTCGCTCTGTCTCTGGTCTGCTAGGATTCGGCAGAAGTTTGTTGAACTTTTCGGTAGGTGCCTCACACCTTGGTTGAAAGTTCCGACGTCGTTCATTTCCTGCTCGCAAGAGCGCAGTACTGTACAATAGAATTTTCTGTCTCGTGTGAAATGCACATTGCATAGTTGCGTAGTTTTCAGGCGTTTCTAGCAAGTATTGTAAAAGAGAAATTTATCTCTCATTTTATAATGCACATTGCATACTTGTGTAGTTTTTAGGCGTTAATAGGAAGCACTTTACTTGTACAGGCCTAATTTGGCTCGCTCTATAACGCACATTGTATATTTGCGTATTTTTCAGGCGTTAATAAGAAAATAATTTTCGGACTGCAGGTCTTGAATAGCTGTTGAAAGAAAAACTAACCTACTTAAGTGGAGGATGAAAGATACTGATATGACAAATTAAATCCTTTTTAGAGGGGAATATCACAAAGATAAATAATAATAAACTAACACAATCGAGATTTTTTACTTTCCTTATCCTACAATTAGGAAAGTATTGTATTCGTCGAAAATTTGACCTACCCAGTTTTTTACATTTTTTAATTTAGGTTTAACGTTGCTTTCAACTGCATGGTCATATAACGACGGGGGTGTTACCCTCCATTCGCAGAAAACTCACAAACCTGCTACCCACCCCACAAACCATACCCAGTACCCAGCCTAGGTTGGGCCGGAATTCAAGCACCACGAAGTCTTCACCTCGCTGGACGTTGCTTAAATTCGGCGATTCTACCGTTACATTCAACGCAACCGAGATTGTTGGTGTTAAATTTTGAAATCATTGTTGAACTTTAAAAGAAAACTAATGCATTGAAAACGTTTGAACGTTAGATACAGTGGTTGAGATTGAGAGAAGAGGAGTGGAGTCAGGAATTTGAAGATCGAGTGTCAAGAGAAACTGAAGAAGTGCACTGGAAGTGGTTAAGGCGCTGGTTAAGGCGCTGTGGTTAAGGTAGTCAAGTGGTTAAGGCGCTATTCTGGTAATCCAGGTAGTGCGGTTCGAATCCCACCCACTTAATTTAGTTTGTGACCACATAATAATAAGACTCTGATAGTTAGGTGGTAGAAAATGCTTTGAGCATTAACCTCGCCTGGTGGTTACCTTCCACTTCTTCTTCCTCCTCTTTTTTGCCTTTACCCAAACCTACTTGGGGTCGGCATTTGTTCAATGAATCCTTTCCTTCCATAATTTTAGCACGTCCTCTTTTCTCTTCCACTAGAGATTGTTGACTTCCACTAGAGATTGTTATTATTATTATTTTATTAGTATAATTATTAAGAAGTGTTCATGAGAATCATTACTGAAAATGTGTATGAACGGTGGGATGTGAATAATACAGTGATTTGATTGTAGGAGAAGAAATATTTGGTAGAACATCAAAAAAAAGGCATAGTAATAACAATTTAGTAGAAAACATAGGTATGCCACACAAATTAAATATTCAAGTATTAAAGAGTCAAAGTTATTAGCTCTTCTGAATGATGGTTAAGAAAAATTACTTTTAGCCTGCCTGTGTTTGTAGAATAAATCAAGCCAGCGTCACGTCAAATTCTAATTCTCGTGACGCTGGCTTTTCCCGGCCCCACTCAGGCTGGGTGAGGTCAATGTGAGTAGCAGGTTTGTGAGTTTCCTGCGAATGGAGGGTAAAACCCCCGTCGTGATATGACCATGGCAGTTGAAAGCGACGTTAAACCCCACTTAAAAAAAAAAAAAAAAAAAAAAGGTTAATGATGAATTGATGATAATGATTGTTTACACTTTCTAGAAAACTTGCCAGCTGAACAGTTTTTCAGTGTTGCCTTGACCTTGAAGATTCAGCTTTCTTATCAAGACGCTGAAATGCATTTTTAGATTATCGATGTTGATATTTTAGAGGTGCAGTATATTTATTTTTGTCTCCTTATCAACTACGGAAGGGATGACAGTTGAGTGCTTTGATGAAGTCTTCAATTTTTTGTATGAAGATATCTGTAAGAAAATTATAATTTTATCTGTGTTTTTAAGGAAATCACTTTGGTATTTTCCTCATGCTACAAAAAGTAAACCATCTCAAATTTTGTTTCATTCATCATATTTTTTTCGAGAGGTCTGTGATACATAAATTTACGTATCACATTTAGTTGAGTAGCTTTGAACACTCGATTCACAAACAAGGAAAGGAGGTTGATTGATAAATATTACTTTTTGTGATCGACCTAAAATATTTTTCATTAAGTCCAGTTGTTTTTCATGACAGTCTGGTCTAAAGTTCATTTTATTTTCTTCACAATCAGATCAGTAGCCCGTTCCAGAAACACTCTCCACTCTCATAATCTCCAAATCTCCCTTTCAACTGTTACACAAGGCACTGTTCAGATAAATTCATCTTTAGTGAGAAATTTTTAGAAAAAGGCAAAAACCTCCTCATCATGCTCTACCAAACAAATATATAATTATTATCTAAGATATTTTTTTTTAAGCGGGTATTCCCTTCCAATGGTGCCAATCCAGAGAGTCATCCTGTGTTCTTTCTGGTTCTAAGAGAAAAACTCTGTGTGACCTGTAGCCCGTTCCAGAAATACTCTCCACTCTCATAATCTCCAAATCTCTCTTTCAACTGTTACACAACGCACTTTCTATACTTACTAGTGAATTGGTACATGTTTTCAGGAAATTGTAACATGTATCATGTAAAATGAAACTCGAATTTCATCAAATTTTGAAACCAAATTGGTTTATTTGAACGCAATGACCAAAATAGATATATTCGTTTGGTAGGTACGGCATGTTGTGGAGGTTTTTGCCTTTTTCTAAAAATGTCTCACTAAAGATGAATTTATCTGGTTTCAGGGTTCCGGCCAGTTTTATTATTATTTTATAAATATTTATGAAGGGCGGAGTTATTGCCTGCGGCAATCTTTTCCACAGTTATCTGCAACTAGTCAGCCGAAATAGCTCCCTTAGGATGTCTGGAAATCATAGAATCGATTTTTAAAGTACCATAATGTACAATCAAAAGAGTTTAAAAAAAAATTGTCAAACATTATGATAATATATTATACCTTTACATTTTTCTTATAATCAAGAACACTAGAAATATTATTCAGTTTAAACGACTTAAAGTTTTTTTTATCAAATATTAGATTATGATATAGTTGTACACTTTTTATTTTCGTATAAGCAAGAATCCTAGAAATATTTGTTCTTCAAGTTCTTTTTTTTAATTTGGGTTTAACAACAACAAAAAAAGAATCATTTTAAAATACCCATTACCTAATAAAATGAATAATTATTCTAATTATAACAAAACAGAATAAAATGGGGACATCAATAAGGATTAGGGTTTCAGGGGAGAGAGGTTGCGTCTACTAATTGAAGGCGCATCAAACTAATTGAAGGCGCATCAAAGTAAACACTTTTTGGAAAATGAACCCGCCCGTCATAACTGGCAGTCTACAGAACAGAACAACAAAGCTCGGGCTATTATAATTAGCCAGAGTTAACCTTAAAACCAGGAGAAGCACTGTACAAACAAGCATTTTATTAATTTTCCGAATTAGATAATGAAACGACTTAGTTTTCTCTTTGTATAAGTGAGAGAGAGAAAAGGAGAGATTCGAGAGAGAGAGAGAGAGATAAAGATAGAGAGAGTGAAAAAAGTTTTAAAAACTAATAGTACAGGCAAATTAGCTATAATATTGTATGAGACACGTCCTTAATGCAAGATCTACACTGGTAGTCAAGTGGTTAACGTGCTAGTCTGGTAATGTAGGTAACAAAGGGATCCGTTGGTTCGAATCCCACCCAGTGCACTAAAGTCCGCGAATTGCTTTTATAATGAAAGACGAAAATTGTGAAAGGTTTGTGTTTTAGCTGTCATTCAACGTAAAATTTAATGACTTCAAAAAATATTTCAAAAGGTAAATCATTCAAGATCTGTGATATTAATAATAATAAAAACACTCTTAAGTGGAAAGTAACCACCAGGCGAGGTTAATGCTCAAAGAATTTTCTCCCACCTTACCCTCAGAGTCTTATTATTATGTGGTCACAAACTCAAATAAATGTGTAAAAATTTATGCACATGGTGCGATTTGAATCAACAGGACTTTACGCCAAAAAAGTATCAAATTTGGTGATTTTGACATACAAAAAAAAATTAAGCAACGGTCAAACTCTGTCTTAAGCCCAATGCCCATTGGACTCTTTTTTGAAACACCCAGAAATAATTAAAAAAAAAAAAAAAAAACTATGCAGAGAAAAAGTTTTTGAGAAACATTTTTATCTAATTTGCTCGGGCTATAAAGCAAATAGAAAATTATGCACTTGAAATTAATATTTGCATTAGTTTTAAGTTCAGGAAAAACTTGAAATTCAAAGGATGGTTCAAAAGGAAGAAATTTGTTTTTTTACGACAAATAGTCGCTTAACTTTGTTTTTTGGTATCTACTTTTTTTTGCGCGGTAGGAAGTTTTTATGTCATCATTTATGATGATGAAAAAAAAAAAAAAAATGCCAATTATGGACACAACACTTCCTCGTGATTGGTTCACATTGTATACACGTGGCAATTTTGAGATTTTATACTAAATCACTTGTATTTACAAAAAAACTTAACCAATATTCTTCAAATTTATTTTAGATGGTAAAATATCTGTTTTTCTACATTTTATAATCTACAAAAAAAATCTATATCGGCAATTTGTATACCTTATTGTTGCACCTTTTAGTGCACAATTTTGGATTATCTTAAATATCAGAGCTAAATCATATTTTATTTTAAAAAATTACACAAGCACTCTATATTTTTAATTTATTATGCAAAAAAATTGGTTGTACCGTTTATGAGATAAAACCGTACAGGTAAAAATTTAGTGGTCAGGCGCATGGTCTCTATCACCAAGAACCGCTAGTGTGAAGTTGATTAATTAAAATGGTATAACATCTACAGAACGTCTGCTTTATGTGTACAAAATTTCGTTGATTTTGACCTCATTATGGGGGACTCTTGATCTGCATAAAACGATCTAAAACTTTCGTCAAATTTTCATCGAGCAAGAAAATCGGTTTGCTGACATCGCTTCTATACTCACCAGTTAACCACATGCTTAAAATTAATTTAGGTTGACCATTTTGGTGTTATCATTTGTATTGGACACTGCTACAATCACTTGTCATCTTTTCTTAAAAAAAAAAAAAAAAAAAAAAAAAAAAAAACATTCTCTGGAATATAATATATAATAATAATAATATCGCCTTATTTATACTTTATACTGCCAGAGTAGGACTATTATTAAGTCCAATTATTCCAGCAGTAAGCCCAAGACATATCATTATGTGGTAGAAATCCCCAATGGGAGGATAACATGTCATGTCCCGGCTGCGTTACAAACCCACGACCTCTGGAATCTCTGGATTCACAGAGTGCCGCCATTACCACTGAGCTACCGGGACAGACGAGAATAAAGAAATTCTAAATAAAGATTCTTCACAGCTAAATGAGGACTTGTTTTTTAATACATTTTTATGTCCCTAGTCTCATTCAAGGTTTACAACCGATCAGGAAAAAACGTTTTTCAATTGAGTGATGAAAACGATAAAACGGAAAACCCATTAAAACTCAAATGACTTGGACGCCTCCGGATAACATTATTGTTGGTGGTTAACGTTCGAGACAATATTGTACCACTGGAAATTAGAAATAATTTGCTCTTTACTGCTCTCAGGAAAAACAGCAATTCAAAATTATGTATTTTTAGATTCTAAAATGACTGTGAAGTAACAAAATTTTGTAGATACAATTTCCAAGTCTTCAATGTTAATAATTTTGGACTTATAATAATAAGAATAATATTCTGCCTTATTTATAATGCCCGATTAGTACTAATAAAGTCCCATTATTCCAGCAGTAAGCCCATGACATATATTTATGTGGTAAAAAACACAAATGGGAGGATTACTTGTCATGTCCCGGCTGGGTTTCGAATCCACGACCTCTGGAATCTTTGGACTCACCGAGTGCCGCCTTTACCACTGAATATGTTGACACTTTTCTGAATTTGTTTAAAATATGTTTAAAAAAAAGAAGAAAAAAAAATTGTCTTCACCCACTTATTTTTAAGTCTTCAATATTCATTATTAAGGTTTAGTTTTGAGATATTATACAAAAAACATGGTCCATGGTTATGATCATGTACGGGTAGAATCATGACAATAAGATTTATTTCTTGAAATTCCACTCCTTAACTCCTATTATTATTATTATTATTATTATTATTATTACTATGGAATTCTTTATTAGAAGAATATAATTATATAAAAACAAATAATGGTAAAAATTAAAATACAAAATTGACAAATTCAATATAAACAGGAAAAAAATAAACAAAATACATGCATATGTCCTAACTAAAGGGCGGGGTTACTGCCTATGACAATCTCTTCCACCCAACCTCGTATCGGAGATTGGAAACCATCATGTCCATCTGATGCTTGTTCTTGACTGCATTGAAAAGTGTTTTATTCTCACATTGGAACTAGTCTCTAAGATTTTCTATCCAACTCGTTCTATGTCTTCCTCTACCTTTTTTCCCACATATCTTCCAAGGCAATACAAAATGGAGTAGCGCATATCTTTCGCCCATCATCATGTGTCCAAAATACTGCAATTTTCTTGACTTTACACTTTTCGTGACTTCTTGTTCTTTGCCCATTCTTCTTGATTTATTTCAACATTCGTAAAATCGTCACTCTCAGTGATGATAATATGCTAAAAAATGTCCCTAGAAGTACCTTCTGATGTAGGTACCTTCCTACATCAGGTAACCACTTGACTGCCACTTCCTCCAGCTAATACTCGCGTTCGAAATGTTATTCCTGACACTTCACCCTTCAAATGCATAACCACTTCTCCTATTTTGAAAAGACATTCTTCAATACGTCGTGTTCTTCTAAACCATTTGAATAGACAAATAAAAACCTTTCTCGAAAACAAATAAAAGAAACACCTCAACAAAAACAACGCCTCTAAAACTGTCGAAACCCGTTTCTTCTATATAAGTCAGCATCTCCAGAATTGCTGCCTCACTTCTAGTATAACACTGTTGCTCTTCACAATATTTCCCGCTGTTGCGTGCTGTCCCGTCTCATTCAGGAATTTCTTCTTGTGCCGTCGTCAGCAAATCTTCCGTGCTTTCATTTCCGATTGGTTTCATTTCCTCCGCGTATTGCTTTCTGTTTTCGATCAATTTCGTCGGCTATTTCGTTTCCATACCTGTCAGTGAGGTGAGTGGTTTTTGTCTGTATTTATTTATATTTACATTAGTGGCTCACCTGTATTTACATAAGGTATTTACAAAAGGCTATATATTATTATGATGGCAGAGATTGCCTCAGGCAATAATCACGCCCTTTGTCAATATTATTCTTGTCAATATAGAGTTATTATTATATTTACATTAGGGACTCACCTGATTTGGGCTCTTTCAAGACAACCCTTGTGAGATTCCTAAAATCTGGGAATGAATGAATATTAATAATATTACTTGTAAGCTTTTATTTGATTGTTTTTCACTTCTATATTCATCGTGACTATATGTAGGTATATAAAGGGCTTGACCCTTAATTATAAGTCCGTTCTGCGGATTATTAATATTATTATTCATGCATTCATTATTTAGTGGTTGGATGGAAGAGCTCCATCTGGAGAATCCTGCCATTTTAAACAAAGCGTTTAAAAAAAAAAATATTTCTACGAATACCTGTTTGCTAAATTTAATATGGACAGCACTGTTGCTATCGGGCTGAATTAATTTTGAACTTAATTTGGCATTAGTCAAATGATTGAGTAAAAATTTCTTCGTTTAGTTAATGCTTTTTCTATGAATACCTCCTCTATTTGACTAAATATGGACTGCTCTGTCACCAATGGACTTCGATTAGTTTATGATTAAATCTATCCATTAGGTAATTATTGAAATTATTAAAAACACAAATATGATAACTTGACCAAGTCAAGTCATCATATTTTGTGTTCATCAGTTTCATGATGTTCAAGCAAAGATTACTAAATCTTTGCTGATCTTGGGACTTGAACCACCGACCTCCGATTATAGAAGTCCACCGCATTATCAAGTAGACTATAAACGAAGTATTTTTTATTATTATTTTTGGCACTTCACCTCTCGAACGAGAGAGATCAATACTTAAGAATGGAATTTACTTATTATCTTAATGGTCCTCAATTTACCATAGTAAAAAAAATAATATTTTTTTTATTAGCATAATGACTTTTATGGTATAATTCATTTAGATTCAATAATAACACTCTTTAGTGGAAGGTAACCACCAGGCGAGGTTAATGCTCAAAGCATTTTCTACCACCTAACCCTCAGATTCTTATTATTTTGTGGTCACAATCTCAAATTAATGAGGAAAAATTCATGCACTGGGCGGGATTCAAACCAACGGATCCCTTCGCTATTTGGATTACCAGACACTTGCGCGTTAACCACTTGACTACCAGTGCACAATAAGTATTCTTGAAATTATCTTAATATATAAATGTCAAAGTCACTGACTGACTGACTGGCTGATCATCACTGTTTCTCCGAACTGGTAAGTCCTAGGAAGCTGAAATTTGGTAGGTAGCTTTGTCTTATAGTCTAGATGTGCAATAAGACGGGATTTTTCGAAATTCCCACTACAACACCTGCCATTGGCGAAAAAGGACTTTTTGCTTTCACGGCCATGCCTCGGCCAGCAAAGCGGGCGACAGCCCGCTAGTTTTAGCATAAAGGTTGAAGTAGGCATGTACCTAATACCCATGTTTGTATGCAACGTGTGAATATTACAATCTTTCTGTATTTTGAGAAAGTTTTTTTATGATTAAATATTTAAATTACTTGTAAAATATCATTATAAGAGTGATGTAATAAGAACTTTTTTTTGATATAGGTCACTGACTGACTGTTCATGAGAATTTATGAATTATTCTCATATTTCAGCAATGAGAAAAATTTAATCCGTGTTCTTAATCCGTAATCTTAAGAAAAAAAAAGGAATAGAAAGGAGATAAAGAAGAAAGAAGATAAAAAAGCGCGCGATTAGCTGAGTGGTTAAGCACTCACTTGCCATGCGGAAGGTCCTTGGTTCGATCCCCCGTGCCGACAAAAATTTGTATTCTTAATTTGGTTACAATTGTTTGTAAAGGATACCTTCCGGTGCGCTCGCATTGACCCAGCACCTAATTGGGAAGTATTGTGCCTTTACATCCATGCCATTCTGGAAACGGTAAACTCGGTTACAATTTTCCACTCCGACCGGGATGAACCACCGACCTCCAGGTTACGCCGTCTTTTCGATCAAACTACTGAGGTCGGTCCTAAGATTATTAGGTATTATCATCAAAAATAAGTGCTCCTTGATTTTTTGCTCCAGGTTATGTTTAATTTTACTGGGCTATTTTTTTACCCCTATTTCTAACTCGATATTTTTGCTCCAGGCTATGTTTAATTCTACTGGGCTATTTTTTCCGCTCTCTACATTCTATCTATTTCAAATTCCAAATGTGACACTGGCCATGGGGGAATTTGTGACCTAGTGAGGTAATAATTTTATATCAAGAACTCTACTTGCCACAAAGTGTAAATGGTGGGTTCTGAGATAGCATCGATGGTCTGTTGAATACTCTATCTGTCGTCTGATCACTGAAGTTAAACAATATTCAGCGAGGTTAGGACTTGGTAGGTAACCTGCACTCAAGCTCAAACTCTCGTGATGCTGGCTATTATCGGCCCCATCCAGGCTGTGTGAGGTTCATGTATGTAGCTGGGTGAGGTTAATGAGGGTGGTCGGTTCGTAAGTTTCCATCGAAAGAAAGATAAAAAATATTTCAGGATTAAAGTGAAGCTAAAGTCTGTGATACGCCCTCAAATCGGAGTTTTCAACGAATTTCAACACGTGCATTGGTAGTCAAGTGGTTAAGGCGCTAGTCTAGTAATCTAGGTAGCGTATTGATCCGTTGGTTCGAATCCCACCCAGTGTATGAGTTTTTCCTTATTAATTTGAGTTTGTGACCACATAGGCAATAATAAGACTCTGAGGGTTAAGTGGTAGAAAATGCTATGAGCATTAACCTCGCCTGGTGGTTACCTTCCACTAACTAACATAGGACAAAATTAAATAAGAAGAAAGAAAGAAAGAAAAAAAAATGTACCTAAAGTACCTACATCAGTTGATACTTTATGGACATTTTTCACTCAGGGACATTTTATTGTGCATCATCATCACTGCGAGAGACGATTTTACGAATGTTGAAATAAATCTTATTATTATGATTATACATGATCATGATAAGTGCACTGGTAATCAAGTGGCTAACGCGCTAGTCTGTTGATCCAGGTAGCGTAGGGATCCGATGGTTCGAATCCCACCCAGTGCATGAATTATTTTTCCTCATTATTTTATATTTGTGATCACATAATAATAAGACTCTGAGGGTTAGTTGTTAGAAAATGCTTTGACCATCAACCTCGCCTAAGAGTGTTATTATTATTATTATTACAGCGAACCATATCCACTTGGATATGTCGTCGCTTGAGAACCAAAGGGGCGTAACTACATAAGTGCGATTTTTCAGGAGAGCAAAAAGAAGGTTTAGTATTTCAATAACATGAAGTGTAGTATGTATTTTTCGACAATTTTTTCTTATAAAAGATGGACAAATCTCTTTACCACAAGTGTCTTAAATATTTACATGAAAAAAATTGTCATTAAAAAGATAAAAATCCAAAAGGAAAAAAAAGCCCTCTTACGCCTTTTTAACCAAGTCGTATGATGCTTTATAACCTTTTATACTCTCATATAAAATATACACCAAGTTTCTAAGAGGTGATACGTCTCTTTGGCTCCAAAACTTTCAAATACTTACGGATCCTATCAGGATTTAATTCCTAATTGTCTCATAATGATAGGAACAGTTATGATCAGAAAAGGCGATGCGTTTTTGTGGTTCTAAAATTTTAACGTCACTATAGAACTATGTGCAAATACGTTCCTTCTTGTACTGATATTCTGAGATGTATGAGTAGATACAACTTTTCGTGCAACACTCATCCGATTTTTACTACCGTAAGGGCACATACATAGTGAGATTTTTCTTATCTTAGGCAGTAAGATCTTTTAAGTTTTACCTTTAGTTAAGTTTTAAAAACCTATAAGGTGATACTGTTTCCATTTTTCTAAATAACTGATGTTAAACTGCATTGGTTAGATTGAGATACGCTCTTGGTTTGTTGAGTTGAGTCTAAAATTTATAATAACAATGAAGGTAATAATATTCTTGCAAACGTAGGTATTTTAAAATATGTGAATTAATTTTGAAAAAATATAAGTAGATAAACTGTTTACTTAGTAGGAACGATTTCGTCACTCGAGGGACAACTTTATTGAAATAATAATATAGAATATAAAATAATAATTATAATAGAAAGAAAAGAGTAAGTAAATGAAGTATGTAACTTAAAACTTATGAAAAGTTGTATTTTAAAATTTAAAATTGAAAAATGGACGGTGTGCAGATCCACGAAAAAGACAGTGTCTCCAAGATTAACAAGGATTGGAATATAGCTTACCCAAGAGGTCTTGAAAAAACAACTTTAACTATTTTAGAAA
The DNA here is from genome assembly GCA_024516035.1 of Bactericera cockerelli. Taxonomy (NCBI): domain Eukaryota; kingdom Metazoa; phylum Arthropoda; class Insecta; order Hemiptera; family Triozidae; genus Bactericera; species Bactericera cockerelli. Next base: position 61,815,609 of record CM044955.1, on the reverse strand, counting down.
GTAGAAAATTAATTCCATAGACCAGAGAATTTTTTTCAAGACCTCTTGGAAAGCTATATTTTATTTTTGAAGCCGTTTAACTTTCATCAAACTCACAGGATTCTTCAGGTTGTCCACTAATATTTTCTTGAACATGTTTTCTTCCAATTTTCTCAAATCATATATTCCCTCCTGGTCCATTTCATGTACTGCGTAGTTTCCATTTTTAGAAGCCATTTTCACCACAGTATACCACCCAGATGGGTCATATGTATTTAATTTTTGTCCACATTTTTCAATTCTTGCATGAACACTGTCCACTTCCATGAAGCTATGCCCAGGTTCAAAGAATACATGATGAATATTATCGATATTTAACGTGGTCACTGTGTAAAGTAAACACGCGACGATATATCTGTTTCTATTTTGTCCAGAACAACTATCCGAAAACAGATAATAAGTTTTTCCTGGATACAATTCTTCTGCTGGAGGTCCACAAGTAGTGCCACTTTCTTGTTCAGCCTGAGTTCTACACCTTTCTACACTTTCTTTGGAAGTGGATGTATCTGGGCATTCATTCAAAGTTGTACAGTAAGTATTATTATTACAAGTAGTGCCCTCATCCAGTAAAATCTCCTGTCTGCTGATAGTTGCACCTCGTATAACCATTGTTGGCTGAATGTTTATGTCTGTCACTGTGTCTGTGTCAGAGTGACTTTGTTCTTGGCCATCTGCACCTGCATTGTCCAACATCACACTAGTGTTTTGCTCAATACCATCCACCTGAGGAATGAGATAAAATAATAATTATTTTATATGTCTTATAGATAACAAATATAATTATTATGTAGGTGCCTAAGTTATAAGTGTAAACTTCACCAGGACGGATCTATAGAATTTTAATATTGTGTAAAAATATTCTGTATTAATTATTTAGGAGAGAAGAAAACATTGTAAGTTAAAAAAAAACTTACCCTTTTGTTTTTATCCTCCACAAGCTTTTTTATTAGTGCAACACGAGCAGACAATACACTACCCCGTCTTCTCTGATACTTCAAATTTTTACACCTGCAAAAAAAAATACACTCTTCATTATTATTAAAGTCTGAATATGAATAAGCTACTCCTGCTCTAGCAAGGTATATCATTATTATTACTGACAAAGTATTGATGGGAACAATAATGTATGATAAGACACCATCATTATCTTCACCGTTTCTTACTCAAGCAGGGTTGGTGTTTTGCGTCAACCTCATGCAGTCCGCTATAGTATGATTATGTTTTGTGGTTGACAACTTTGGTGTTGACAAACAGTTTTGACAAGTGGATGCCCTTATTAACCTCAAACCTCACTAATGGAGGGAAAACCTATGATAAGACACTATCTGTTCTAAAAATAAGGTTCAGGAATAGAAAAGAATACAATATAATTATAAATATTGTATTTAGTAGGTAACTATAGTGTTACTTGACAACATGAGATTTAAAAATTCCTTTACTTTAGTAGGCTAAACCAAGGTCTTATTTTTTTAGTTATTTAAACAAAAGAGTGACCTCTTTCAAAGAAAATACCAAAATCACATAGTAAAAGAAGTAGGTAACTGATCTGAATTTTTACCTAGAGTAATAATATTATGGTTAGGTAGGAACACTTCATAATACATTCCTAGTGCCAGGTATTGTTAGGCATAGGCATATCTTGACAACTTATTTTACCAAATCTTAACAACTTATTTGGTATTTATTGATAGGTTTAAGATACCAGGTACCATAAGCCATACATACAACTTATTATTGTGAACTTCTTTGGGTGGAGTAAACAGGTGTTTCAGATCATTTATTTTTTCCTTCTATCAAAACCTGACTAAAAAGCTACCCCACAAATTAGTGCTTTTTAAGTATGAAGGTACCTACAGATAAATTTTTCTTCAAAAAAGTGTGAGTCAGTACTTACTTATACATTTTGTAATCCAACAATTTCCAGTATGTTAATAGTTAATAAATTAACATGGTACTTGGTAGGTGCTGTGCTTACATTTTATATTTCAATTAATGGATAGGATAAATGAAAATTTCGAATTATTTCTTCACTTATTAAACAACAATTAATTCACAAGTTTTAAAAATAAAAGAATTTTCATTACATTCAGTTTTAATTTTTACCACCAAAAATATTAAAATTTTAAAATCAACATAACCTCAAAGATAACACATTATTTTGATGTCTCTTGTAAAGTAGACGTATCCAAAGACGTATCTCATAATTAAACAATGTAAAAAAATAAAATAGTTATTTGCAATTTTTGAAAAATATTTAGAGCCAAAGAGACGCATCACCATTTAGAGTGTTTATCATGGGGCGTAAGTCTTTGTGAAAAAGAGAAAAAATTATGAAAATGAAAATATCACAGAACCAGATAGGCCTAAGTCCTTTCAATTCCTTGGATTCATAATTAATATTCCTAAGTTAGGGGCTTAAGTGCATTTACTTCTTTTAGAATTATATTTCAATTTCTATGCATGATGTCTTAAGTGCAAATACCCCCAAGAAAATTCGATACATGTGGGCCAAAGTGAACTTACTTCCCTCATATTTCAAGCCAAATTAATGTAAGTTTACTTACGTTGATTAGGTCCTAAACACTTTCTGGTATCTAGAGCTCACGTCTTTTCGTTTTTAGCAAATTGCTCAAAAAATAACGATATTTTCGAAATTCTGAGTTTACCAGTGGAAAGATCAGAAAAAAATACATAAAAATCACTAATAATAAAAAAACCAAAAATTTGTAGTTACGCCCCTTTGGTTCTCAAGCGACATTGTGTAGTGTCCACTTGAATTAAATCTAATCCTGTTTCATAATTCAACCCTTAATAATAATTACGTATTTTCCAATGATGTTCAAATGCGTCCGAGCATGAAATATATGTACCTACGAACACCTACATAGATTTTATTAATTTTGAGTATCTCGTATATCATACAATTAATTCAGTTGTTCACAACGAACGCTCTTTGATGTTTGCTGTTGTTTTGAAATCAGCTCTATCCTCATTATCTCTGGAAACGGTAGGTACAAAAGTTTCGTGGAACTAAAAGTTTCGAGGACGCTGGCTATACCCGGCTAAAAAGGTTAATTTTAACTTTGTCTTCATCAAACGTTTTGCTTCAGCCAGGAATCGTCGCTAGGTAAATATAGGAGCTTTTTGTTCGTTTCAAAATTGTCCTTTTAACTTACTTTCCATAGCAAAAGAGTTTAAAGTTGTCATGTTTGTATGAACAATCGTGATATCACAACCGTTAGGACGTTACAGCCAATTAATAGAATCGTTGGCGTAAGGAAGGTCATCCAGCCGCGTAAAAAAAGTGCTCCACCCTACTAACCTCAACCATGATGTTCAACAATGCCGACCACAATAACAACATATTAAGCTAATATGGGATAAAGGCAAGGGAGATCTAATCGTGATATCATAACTACTCAAACTCGCTTTACTAAATATTTGTTTAGGTCGGGACTTGAACCACTAACCTCTAGGTTACATGTCCGCCGCCACATCGATGATAGATCGGTTTCTATCCATATTACAGGAAATATGAATCATTATTATAATAATAATAATCATACCGTATTATTTATGCTGTCCGATTAATAAGTAATTATCGGGTGTACCGATTCATTTATTTACGAGCAGAGCCCATTATACATTAAAACACGATGCAAGTAATATTAAAATGTTAATTTTAAATTAAAAATAAAGAAAATGATGAAAAATATCTAAATTCACAATCACTAACAGTTAGGTAAAAAAACTAGTTGTTCTGAATTCTCATCATACGGTTGAGAGGAGAAAAGAAAGTATAGTTGGTAGCACACTGTTTAACATAAAAAGTTTTAGAACCTCAATCCACACTGCCTTCGATCAATTTGTTCAAAAAGTTCAGATCAGCGGTACCCCGACGATCTCGGAGAGAGGGTAATTTTAAGTCGCCATCAGGATACCTAAACCTAAATTAGTAGGTGCTACATATAGTGCCTAAGTCCCATTATTTGAGCAGTAAGCCAAGACGAATACTATATTATTATAAACTGGTTGGATTCTTACAAGAGAAACCCCAATTATCATTGTGACCAAAAGCCCAAGACGTTTTACATATAAGTGTTGTGTGGTCAAAATCCCAAATGGTTCCGTCATTTTGAATATAACGGACGAAATGGTTAAAACATGGTTTCTTTGTGGTAAAGCACAAGGTCTCTTTACAATGTTTGTGTAGCGCAGCATTACAAAGAGCCTCCAACTTCTCGAATTGGTCTCCTTATACTTCGGTAATGCCGCCACTGGTCGTTAGTCATACAAATATAACTGCTCATTTTTCTTCACAAGGTATAAAGGGTCGGTCATACAAAGTACAGAGTAGAAAATGTTGTATCGAGCCAGGTTTCGAACCCAGGTCACTGTGCGTGCATGAATAGTACGCTACACCACTTGGACACAGTGACTATTTCAAAAGGGACGAAATGGTTTTTTATAACTCGATTTTTATAAACTTTACAATTTTTTTCATCTGAACTTTCTTATTTCTATGAAAAAACCTGGTAGTCAAGTGGTTAACGCACTAGTTTGGTAATCCAGGTAGCGTAGAGATTCGTTGGTTCGAATCCCACCCAGTGCACGAATTTTTCCTCATTAATTTGAGTTTGTGACCACATAATAATAAGACTCTGAGAGTTAGGTAGTATAAAATGCTTTACCTTCCACTAAAGAGTATTATTATTATTTTTATAAACTTTACAATTTTTTTCATCTGAACTTTCTTATTTCTATGAAAGGACCAAGTAGGTACCTACCTACTTTTATATGAAAACATTTTCGGTGTACTCCGTATTAAAAAAGTTATGGCCATTTTTGTTGCAAAATTATGATGTCATTTTTATTGGAGGGTAATATGAAATTTTGATCCCTTTTTTAGAAAGTTTAAGAGATGGTGTCATAATAAAATGTCAACCCATTGGTGGCTTCAAAGGCCTTGAATACTCATTTTCCGATTTCTAAGATGACATCGTTTCTACTGCCTTAAAAAAGATAGAACAGGCATTTGAAATATTATACACGTAATTGTGTATATAGGTATGTACACACCGAACAGAAGTGTTACATTAAAGCACAGCCTACTTAAAGAGTGCCTAAATATTTAAAATATCGACTTTTTTCTTCAAATTTGAGGAATCTTAGGTAATTGTTTTAAAATTGAGAAATTAAATAAACTTTCTTTTGTTCGAGGGCAGGGATTAAATTAATAAATAATTTAATGAATATAGTGCCCCGAGCCACTTTTCGAGTTGTTAGTTTTCAGATATAATAAATAATAATAAATGTGTTTCTCTGTGTTATTATTTCACAATTTCATTGGGTAGCGCAGAATTATAGGACTTTTCCGTATTTTTAATATCCCAATATCTTATTTTTGCCCATAATTGCACCATTGGTCGCTGCTAACAATAAAGCAGCTACTCATTTTTCCTCACGAGGTATGAGTGGACCCCGAACTCCCAAGTACAGAGCAGAAAAAATCCTACCCCGCTGGGGATCGAAATAAGGTCACCATGAGTGCAACGCCTAGCGCGCTAACTCACTCTACCACGGTGACTACTAGTTTTGAGATATACGAGTATTATCGATTTATCAAAAGATCTTTTTATGTGAAATTTCGATATTTTGACTTCTTGAATATTGATAGTATTGAATTAATCGATATTTACTTTTGATTGATGGTTTTTGATATTAATTTTATCAAGATTTTATGCATAAATAAAACACAGTCCAATATTCCACCAGGCGAAATTGAAGCATGCGACATGAACATCTGATGCCTGCTGAACATGTTATGAAGCATGTTGCAGTAAACCCAACTGTAGCCAGCGATCTGGGCGCTCGGTAGTACATCAGGCCAAGTTCTGACCTATGCAGTAGGTATACACGTAGAGTGTTTAATTTTAGTACCTATCTTTCATTAAACATTTTGTGCTGTTATTGCGCGATTTCCCATGTCGCGCGATTAATTCCGCGATTAATTCAGTGGTAAAGTAATCGCTTGTCTTGCCGACTTGCCATGCGGAGGTTCGCGGGTTCGAAACCCGGTACCGAAATAATAATAATCAAAATTTGGTTACAGTTGTTTCTAAGGGATACCTTCCGGTGCGCTCATGTTGATCCAGCAACTAAATGGGAAGTACTGTGTCACTTCTTGCCCATCAGAGAGGAGGCATACTAAGGGATGGGCAAGCTACAACATAGACCACTAGCGTCTACAGTAGCTCCTGTTTCATGGCTACGAAATAAAAAAAGGTTGTTAAATACTCATCATGCTTAAAAAAAATTGGCCCCGATTGGTATTTTTGAGTTCTTGGCCATTATACTTACTTTGGGTTCCATAGCTTCTATCAGCAAACCATTTTTTTCTTCTTTTTTAGGCCTTGTTTTCACCGTTTTAGTTTTTGAGGGATATTAACTTACCCATCAGAGCACAAAATGTGAAAACTATTTTGACATTCGAAATAATTATAATTCATATTTTGGGGAGGGCAAGAGGGGGTAAAAAGGTATGGATGAGAGGTGACTCTGGGAAAAAAAATTGGGGGTGCCTTTTGAACACAAATTTGCGGTATGCTGCACATAAAAGCACACGGGACCAGGAATAATTTGGCATGATGAAAATATTACATTTCGGAAATTGCATTGACAGGTATCCTACCTATAGGATATTTTTGGGGCTAACTTTTATGACTGCCCAGGTGCATCGGTGCAAAATTGTAGATGATATACAGCTGAAAACGTTTTCTTGAAATCGCAGTAAATCAAGGATACCCTTGAGGTCTGTTCGAGCTCAAAAAAACGCGCCGTAGCCTGAATGGTCCAGACATCAAAGTTTCAGCTCGATAGCTTAAACCGTTTCGATAGTTTTTTTTTTTTTTTTTTTTTTTTTAAAGATGAGTGTTTCACAGCCTTTTTTATTTCGCAGCCATGAAACAGGAGCTACTGTAGACGCTTGTGGTCTGTGTTGTAGCCTGCCCATCCCGTAGAATGCCTCCCCTCTGATGGGCGAGAAGTGACACAATACTTCCCATTTAGGTCCTGGGTCAACACGAGCGCACCGGAAGGTATCCCTTACAAACAATTTGAACCAAAATAAGAATACAAATTTTTGTTGGCACGGCACTATTGACTACTCAAAAACAAAACAATTTGTCGTTATTTACTTTGTAATAAAGGCAGCCTCCGTGGCGTGACGGATGACTACTGCACGTATAGCCCAGACAACTCGAGTTCGATCCCCGGTTGGGACAGAACTTTCGACGGAAATTATATGTTCCCTCCAAACACTTGAGACTGGCATTTTCGGCCCTACCTAGGCTGGGTGAGGTTAATGTTGGTAGCTGGTACGATTCCTTGCGAATGGAGGGTAAAACTCCCGTTCTGACCATCTATCTCAATTAAGACGTTAAAACCAAATGGAATCAACTGGTCACAATACATTATTTTGATTAGATCGCAGTGTACATTGTAAGGGTTTCACTGAAACCCCTTCAACCAGGACATATAGTAATAATACTTTGTAATAAATAGATTGTAAAGGCTTATTCAAAGTTTTTCCACAAATTCCAGTGACACGCTGACGATGACGATCGGATCGAAAGCCCTGCCTATAACTTATTCCCGACATGCGTCACTCAACTGGGTGTTGGTAGAAGCGACGACGGATTGACACCATAATATGTGTGCTTTTTCCACGGGGGGTTATTTCCTTTGATCTATCACGCCTCATAGGACTTGTGTGCTCATTGAAAAAGTTTCATTAGCATATTAGTCCAGTGACCGTCGACCGCAAGTAGGAAAAAGCAAGGAGAGAGATGAAGGTTAGCCCAGTGAAATTAAATTCTGCTGACACGTTGAATACACCCCAGTTGTCATTCAGTCAGAGAAATTAAGCAAACGTCCAGCGATGCTAGGACTTGGATGGGTGACTATTCAAATTTAAACCCTTGTGATGCTGGCTATTCCCGGCCCCACTCAGGCTGGGTGAGGTTAATTTGTGAGTTTCCTGTGAATGGAGGGTGAAACCACGGACTTTTCATAATGTGGCTGTAAACTTTCTTAACAGGGAGAGTATATTAGGGGCCAATTTATGAAACAGGATTAGATTTATTCTAAGTGGACAATATCAGCTGCCTGAGGCTTTTAATTGATACTAAAAGTTCGCTATAGCAGTCACCATGGCAGAGTGAGTTAGCGCGCTAGGCATTGCACGCACGGTGACCTGGCTTCGATCCCCAGCGGGGCGGGATTTTTCTGCTCATACCTCATAATGAGTAGCTGCTTTAATGTGAGCAGCGACCGGTGGCGGAATTATAAGCAAAAATAAGATATTAGGATAACAAAGATTAAGTAAATTCCTATAATTCTGCGCTACCCACTAAAATTGTGATGTAATAACACAAAGAAACACATTTATTTATTTATATTAAGGTACCTGTATGTTTGTAAAAGAACTTTTTTGGACTGCCATAATAATGGGACTTTTTAGACATCACCGGATATTACGAGTATTTATATGTTTATATAAAAGGTAATTCTGTTATAATATATTCTACTGTATACCTTTGTTATCTAAAAGACGTCTTGATAATATTGCATTCAGTCTCTAACTTGACATACTTTTCCTTTGAGAACGGTACCTTCGCCCCGCTGTGACCATTCATATGCTAATATCATGTGGATTTATTTGCTCCTCAATGAATATCTAATATCGTCATATCACATAGTTTTGAACCGATCGTAAATTATGGGATAATATTATATTGTGCTTTAAAAAAAAACGCTGTTTCTTTCTTCGCTTGGATTTTACAGATTGAAAGAGGGACGAGAAATTACATTAATATACGAGACGTAACATAATTAATATATATTATACGTATAATAATATGTATTATCACCTTATTTACACTGCTCTATTAATGATCAAAATTGTTGATTAATAATAGCTTACTGCTGAGAAAGTGCGACGTATTATTATGTGGTAGGTAAAAATAACAAGTGAGTGAATTACTTGTAAAGTCCCGACTGGGTTTCGAACCCGCGACCTATGAATTACCAACTAGTCAGAAAATTTTCATCAGTAGCTATCTGTAGGGGTAGCGAGCAGTGGCAGTGCTTCACATCAAAGCAGTTACTCATTTTTCCTCACAAGGAATGAGTGGACCGCGAATATCCAAGTACAGAGCAGAAAAATTCCTGCCCCGCTGGGGATCGAACCCAGGTTACCATGCGTGCAATGCCTAGCGCGCTAACTCTCTCAGCCACCGGTGACTACTGGTTTCTGAGTTTTTTCGATATGATCATGTACGAGTACTTGAAAGCGACACTAAGCGACCCCCCCCCCCCCCCCCCAAAATACAGATACCTCTTGGTGGAAGGATTATAATTATGGACTATTTTTTTGCTCCATGTCTCTTTATCATATAGGTCTCTTTATCATATAGGTCGAGATACAAAAGTTTCACCCTCACAAACCCACACTAACCTCACCCAGCCTGATGTCTCCCACGTGCCACAGAGGCTGGTTTTTAGTTATTAATGAACACAGGTTATTAGATTTCACTTCTCTGAGAATACCCTTCTTAATGAGATAAATTGAGTCTTTCACAAGCATTTACCTTCCTTGAACTGTATTCATTATCAGCTAATTTTGAAACGCGTCCTAATGAAGCTAGAAAAACATAACTTTATATTTGTATATTATGTATAGGTATCTATTTCGTAATATGATTAAATATATTCTCAGGTGAATTCTTGATATTTTCTTACTAAATAGTTTTCATAATAATTTTGTGTTTCGTCGATTTTATCCTTTGCCTCGAAAATTAGGGCGGAATTAATAGACGTTTTTGTAATACCTCTGTGGAGCTACGTATAGATTTTGCGTATTTTCTCAGATGGGGAAACCGGTGCTAAGTCATGACTTAAGACTTTTCCAAAACACACGATTATATTTTTGAACAACTGTAGTTAAATCTAGAACTTGGAAAGGTTACCATTCAAATTCGAGCCCTCGTGATGCTGGCTATTCCCGCGCGGTCCTACTCAGGCTTGGTAATGTTCATTTGAGTAGCTGGTTTGTCACTTTCCAGCGAATGGAGGTAAAACCCCCGTCGTGATATGACCACGCAAGTTACGTTGGAAAAAATACAAAAGGACCGGAACGGAATGGAATATAAGAAACTCAATAAGAACTCATACAAACTGCAAACAATTAATTTGTTTTTATTTTATTCCTACTTTTAAAGCACAATCTAAGAATAATCTTCAACATTACATACAGGGTGAGAGCGGCCACAAGTGCCCCACCCAGCAGCACTAGTAACACATCTATCAGAAAGTACTGATACCAAGGAATAGTATTCAGGTTCACTTTCAAATGGTCCATATTGCCGTTAGCTGAGAGGACATATTGAATCCAGAAGTAAGCCGTGTCCTTTGGACTCATCATTTGTGTTCTGGAAAGTTTGGAGTAGACTCTCATTCTTTCGTACACCCTGAAATTATTTAAAGAGGAATGTGTAAAAAAAAATAAAAAAGTTAAGTTACAAGAACAAAAAAAATCTGGTGTAAACATCAAACGACTTTCCTTATTCCCCGAAAAGAAGTCGAGTTCTGCCACAGGTAACAGATAGCTAAAAATCAATGCCAAAGTCCTAATCAGCACCTCAAATTCATTGGATTTGATATGTCACAACCCCCATCTAAAATGAATCATGAAAAAAGTTAGCCCAAGCGGCTACCCCCCCAAAATACCGGGTTCAAAAAAGTTCAAATTATCAACAACAAAAAAATGATCAGAGTAAACCCCTATTATTTTTTTTTAGTTTTAAGAAAATGATGTTCTCTATTTCTCTAACTTCTTTTTGTATCTTTAAATAGAAGCAAATAAAGCTTGGAGAAACTCCAGTGGCATGCGACACTCTAAGTTAACGCTAACAGGATACTCCAAGAAACTCACTCAGGAATCTCTGTCACTCAACAGAAATAAACTAAGATTAATAGTGAGCCTACTCACTGGCCACGGACCACTTAGGAAACACTTACACAGATTAGGACTCTCTAGAGGAGAACCAATCGATTGTAGGCTATGTGGTCTGGAAGAAGAAACAGCAACACACATTCTCTTCGAATGTGAGGCGCTGGATAACAGGAGATTTAGGATTTTCGAATCCAGTAATCTCGAAGATCTCCATAACCAAGAACACCTCGTCCAGAGACTGACACTTCTCATGAAGGGAACAGGTTTCTGGACTTAGGGTGTTAAGCATTGGACAACCACTCTCAACTAAGCCCAGTTGGTCCGTCATAGGCACAGAACTGGGAAATAGGATGAGAGATTTTCTCCCTGGTCACAATAGATCTTACTAGGTCGCAGTGTTAATTGTATGGTGTCTCAGACGAAACCCTGCAACCAGGTTTTATAATAATAATAATAAAATCTTTAAATAATGCAAAGAAGCGGCCTTTGCGGTAGATTTTTGCGGCCTCATAATACAAATATCTGATGCAATGCGTATTTAACTTACGTCTCATTGTAAAGAACAGATCTCATCTGACTGATCAGCGTGTCTGCTGCAATGTCCTCATAATCCAAATATCTGGCGACTCCCGCTGACTCAAGTCTTCTCACGTTGTAATCTGATCCGCGAAGAACGGGATCCCAAGAACTGGTACTCCGAATGAATCGCCTCTGAGAGCTCTGCAGACCTCCCTGCATGATGAACAGCTTCACATTGGGATGAGCTGCAACAAGAGAGCAGTTATTTTTACATAACTGCTCGAGCGCGCAATTAGCTCAGTGTTAGTACTCGCTTTCCATGCGGAAGGTTCCGGGTCGATCCCCCGTGCCAACAAAAAATTGTATTCTTAATGTGGTTACAATTGTTTGTAAGAAGACCTTTCCGGTGCACGTTGTTGACCCAGCACTAATTGGAAGTATTGTGTTACCTCTCGCCCAACAGAGGGCAGGCATACTGCCGGGATGGGCAGGCTACAACACAGACCACAAGCGTCTACTGTAGCTCGTGTTTAAGGGCTACAAAATAAAAAGGTCTGTGACACACCCATTTTTTTTTAATGTCGCTTGCGCCGATATAGTTCTCGAACGTTACCTAAAATATCAATTTGTGGAAACCATTTCCTGCAGAGAACATTGCCGGGAAGGTCGGCCCTCGGTTCTTCCTCCCACTTCCAGAGGACTCTGTGGCCAGGAAACTGTCTGAAGCTGTCAACAATAGCTTTCCTCTTGTGCTCCTTCAATGAGGCACTCCGCATGTTGGAGCCTAGACTGAAATAGATCACGCCTTCCTCCGCTCCTTCAATCCAGTCCTTTAAATCCTTGAAATAGACAAAGCATTGGATGGGTGGGAGTTTGTTCCCATTAGCTTTGGTAGTCAAGTATGTGACGCACTAGTCTGGATACCTTCCGGGCTCGTGTTGACCCAGCTCCTAAATAGGAAGTATTGTGTCATTTCTCGCCCATCAGAGGAGAGGCATACTACGGGATGGGCAGGCTACAACACAAACCACAAGCGTCTGCAGTATAGCTACGGGTTCATGTCTTCCGATTTATCGGAAGTAAAACCTGTGAAACAATATTTTTAATAGCATTTCATTGTACCACTAGAGGAACTTAAGCACTGAAATGAAGTAACTGAAGTTAAGAAGTTGCAGTTAAGAAGTTAAGTTGCATTTTTCATATTGGATAGTCACAGCTTTTTTTTCACATTAGATAGCTATTTTCATATCAGCAATTTAGAGCATTAAGTTTTGATAGTTAGGTTTCTTGTGATAATTATAGTTTTATTTTTTTAAATGTAACAATTGTTTGTTTTATTGTATTCATGTATATTGCGCCACGCCTTTTTTTTTAAGGTAACTGTGCCCTGGAACCGCTTTCGCATTACTTCAGAGCACTTTGCCTTAACATCCATACCATTCCGGAAACGGAAAAACTCGGTGAAATTTTTCCGCTCCGGCCGGGATTCGAACCTGCAACCTGTGGGTCAGCAACCAATGCTCTTAACCACTGAGCCAAAAAAAAAATCCCATATCCAATACCTGAGGCAAGGGCCGCGCATCGTCCATATGTACCGGGCCCAGCAGCACCGTGTTGGGGAACACCGGCCTCGGGTAGGTCATCAGCCAGGAGGTGCTCAGGAACATCAGGGACTTGTGGGCCTCCAGCCGCTCCCCAGAGAGGCCGGCAGTGCCGAAGTACTTCTCCATGAGCGAGTCCTGTCGCCTCAGCATACGAGGCTTCACATAGTAGGAGGTGTAGAGGGTCATGAGCCACGTGTCCACCCGCTGTGCTAGGGTCATGCTGTTGGTGTACCCTGAAATGAAACGAACCCTTAGGGTCATGATGATGATAGGGTGGCGTCATCGTAAACGATGGTAGCCAGACAGTGGAGGAATGACTCAGCACTTCTACCACTGTCTTTACAAGGAGCATAGTAATTGACAAGGGCCCCCAGAACCAAGCCAACCCTGGTCTACTCCCTCTTTATAGTCCCCCAGCGAGATTATTATGGTCATAATAATAATAATACTCTTGAGTAACTAATACTCTCGCCTGGTAACCACCAGGCGAGGTTAATGTTCAAAACATTTTCTACCACCTAACCCTCAGAGTCTTATTATTATGTGGTCAGAAACTCAAATGAACTAGGAAAAAATCGTACACTGTGTGGGATTCGAACCAATGGATCCCTACGCTACCTGGATTACCAGACTAGCACGTTAACCACTTGACTACCAGTGCACTTTTGGTGTAGTCTGAAATGAAACGAACCCTTAGGGTCATACTATTGGTGTACCCTGATATGAAATGAAGCCTTAGGGTCATACTGTTGGTGTACCCTGAAATGGAACGAACCCTTAGGGTCATGCTGTTGGTGTAACCTGAAATGAAACGAACCCTTAGGGTCATAGAATAGAATATACCTTGTTTATACTGCCGATGTAATACGGAAAAGTCCCTTTACTCCACCAGTCAACTCATACTGTTGGTGTACCCTGAAATGAAACAAACCCTTAGGGTCATACTGTTGGTGTACCCTGAAATGAAACGAACCCTTAGGGTCATAGAATAGAATATACCTTGTTTATACTGCCGATGTAAGGCTGAAAAGTCCCTTTACTCCACCAATCAACTCCTACTGTTGGTGTACCCTGAAATGAAATGAACCCTTAGGGTCATACTGTTGGTGTACTCTGAAATGAAGCGAACCCTTAGGGTCATAGAATAGAATATAACTTGTTTATACTGCCGATGTAATACTGAAAAGTCCCTTTACTCCACCAGTCAACTCATGCTGTTGGTGTACCCTGAAATGAAACAAACCCTTAGGGTCATACTGTTGGTGTAGCCTGAAATGAAACGAACCCTTAGGGTCATACTGTTGGTGTACCCTGAAATGAAAAGAACCCTTAGGGTCATACTGTTAGTGTACCCTGAAATGAAAAGAACCCTTAGGGTCATACTGTTGGTGTACCCTGAAATGAAACGAACCCTTAGGGTCATAATAATAATAATACTCCTTAGTGGAAGGTAAACACCAGGCGAGGTTAATGCTCAAAACATTTTCTAACACCTAGCCCTCAGAGTCTTATTATTATGTGGTCAGAAACTCAAATTAATTAGGAAAAATTCGTGAACTGGGTGGGATTCGAACCAATGGATCCCTACGCTACCTGGATTACAAGACTAGCACGTTAACCACTTGACTACCAGTGCACTTTTGGTGTAGTCTGAAATGAAACGAACCCATAGGGTCATACTGTTGGTGTAACCTGAAATGAAACGAACCCTTAGAAACATACTACTGTTGGTGTACCCTGAAATGACAGCAGCGCATAGGGTTATACCTACTCAGTACTCATAGTACAGGGTGCAACCATAGATTTAAAAAACAATAAATAGTCAATAAGGGTTGGGTGGAAGAGATTGGCATAGGCACCCCGTCCTTCATATTTTATTCATGTTATCTATGTTGTTTATCTTTTTTTCTTGTTTATATTGTTCTAAATTTCGTATTTTAATTTTCATCACTACTTGTTTATACATGTAATATCATTTTAATAAATAGTTAAATAAAAATAACAATAAAGAACTCCCTGGGCATGTTATGTGAAGCACTTCCTCGATAGGAAATGGTGGACAGTGGATACCATAATGCTATTAGTATGGTGTTCGCCATTTTCTATTGAGGTACCTAGTCATACTCATAAATATCATAATACATAGTGCAACAGAAGAACCTGACGAATTTATCATGTTCACAACAAGTCAAAACTTATTGTAGAATATATAATATATAAATATGTAGATGTTACCAAAATACCTTTACGAGTTTAACATGATCATTGATCACTGTCAAATCAAAACTAAATTTGGTTTAATAAATCTACGCTGAAACTATTAGGACTTGAACCACCAACCTCCGGGTTACAAGTCCACCGCCTTACCGATCAAGCTACTGAGGTCGGTTTGTTGTCCTAATTTTTTTTCTTCAAAAATTGCGTGTGAAGCAACATTTCAATCACCAGCTCTATCTGCCATTTTTTATGTGTACCTGTGTATATTTACCCTGAAATAACAAAATCCATGATTTATATCCTTTCAATAACCTTTGCCTGTTCGGTAAAATATTTCAATTTTCCGCCTCGAACGACCTAGACATTAAGCAACAAAAAAAATATGTTCTTTTTTTTCTATTTTTGAAATGTTAACTTTGTTACATGCAGTCTCCGTGGCGAAACGGTTGTGACTACTGCCGGTAGTCCAGAGATCCCGAGATCGCGTCCCGGTTGGAGCATACTTTTCGAAGAAAATTCTATTTTCGGCCCTACCCAGGCTGGGTGAGGTTAATGTGGGTAGCTGGCACGATTCTTAACGAACGAAGGGTAACTATCGATCTCAACTCATGACGTTAAAACCAAATAGAATCAACTGGTCACAATAGATCTAATTATGTCGCAGTGTAATTGTAAGGGTTTCACTGAAAACCTTGCAACCAGGTCAGATAATACCTTATAATAATAATAATACTCTTTAGTGAAAGGTATCCACCAGGCGAGGTTAGTGCTCAAAGCATTTCTATACCACTTAACCCTCAGAGTCTTATTATTATGTGGTCACAAACTCAAATTAATGAGAAAAAATTCATACACTGGGTGGAATTCAAACCGACCGACGCGACGGATCCCTACGCTACCTGGATTACCAGACTAGCACGTTAACCACTTGACTATCAGTGACAATATTGGCGAGTACTTTTGTATATACCGGGATTGTATGCGTTTTCGTGGAATGAAATGTTTTTTACTACAACCTAAATTTTTTTCAAATATTTAGAAATGCTGTAACCACCTGTTCCTGCTTTAACATAGAAATGTAGCATATGGATCAGCGATTCTCAACCGGGGGTGCCCGAACCCCTGGGCGTTAGCGAAAGACCCTGAGGGGGTTCGCGAAAAAAAAAATCGAGTAATGTCGGACAAAGGAATAACATGCAAAAGTACAAGAACGCACCAAAGTAATAAAAAAAAAAAAATCGCAATTAACTCAATACTGCACCAACCTGATTTAAGAGTCTATTTTTTTCTTGTTATAATATTATGAATATTGTCAATATTTATATTTAATTTTTACCATTATTTGTTTATATGTATGTTTCACTAATAAAGAGTTTCTAAATAAATAAAATGAAAATAAATTTATCATCAACTGAACCGGACTTTAAAGAACTCGCTAGTAAAGTTCAAGCCCTATTATCACATTAGGCATCAAATCTCAATCCATCTTATGATACTCCATGGTCTCAATTTGTAACTTCCTGTTCTTACTAATAAAAAATAAAATGGTTCAACATTTTCAATTTTTGTCATTTTTATTTGTGTGTGTTTAGAACTCCGTAATGGTACGGACACATGTAAATTCCCCCGGTTTTTTGAAAGGTTCGTATTTCCGGTTGTATATTCCCCCCGTTAAAATATTTGATTACCTGAGGGTTTCATGGTAAATTCCCCCGATTCTGTACGTACAGGTATAAAATTGTATATTGTAGGTATGTAGGCAATCTTTTTTTCCTTATAGGCATAGCCTTCAATGAACCGAGGCATGGCCTACATTGTATTTTACCTGACCCTACTATAAACCCAAGGCATGGCCTTCATTGTATTTTACCTAACCCTGCTATAAACCCAAGGCATGGCCTTCATTGTATTTTACCTAAACCTACTATAAACCCAAGGCATGGCCTTCATTGTATTTTACCTAACCCTGCTATATAAACCCAAGGCATGGCCTTCATTGTATTTTACCTAACCCTGCTATAAACCCAAGGCATGGCTTTCATTGTATTTTACCTAACCCTACTATAAACCCAAGGCATGGCCTTCATTGTATTTTACCTAACCCTGCTATATAAACCCAAGGCATGGCCTTCATTGTATTTTACCTAACCCTACTATAAACCCAAGGCATGGCCTCCATTGTATTTTACCTAACCCTACTATAAAGCCAAGGCATGGCCTTCATTGTATTTTACCTAACCCTACTATACACCCAAGGCATATCGAAACTTGATTACAAATATTCAATAAACTGACATTTTTGTTATTTTCTGTAGGTTGACCATCGGGGGAATTTACATTATACCTTTTTTTTGCAATCGGGGGAATTTTCATGTACCTTTTTAAGTCCCAAATTTGCAATCGGGGGAGTTTGTATGAAAGCGGGGGAATTTACAATCGCCCAATGGTACACAACAACCTAGATATGCAGGTAGGTAGTAGGTACCTGGTACTATAGTCTGGTATATGAATATGAATGAACAGGCGACGGGGGTGCGCGAGATTGAAGCCGGGGACCCAAGGGGCACGGAGACGAAGAAAAGTTGAGAACCGCTGATATAGATAGACACATCCATGTGTAAATATGGAAATGGATGTTGTGTTTGGAAATGCCTAAAGTCTCGGGGCGAGTATTAAAATGAAAACTATTATTCTGCATCAGAAAAGTTTTGATCGATTTTTTTAACAGGATTTTCACATAGAAACAGACCTTGTTTGTATGCATGTAAGTACATGTATATGTATTACATATATTTGTGTATATTTTATGTATATTTAAAAATGTAATTACACATATGCTATGTACTGGTATGTACAGTGTACACATGTCCTCTGAAAAGCGAGACGTACAAATATCTCGAGAACTGACGAGGACGGAGAACTAGTACTTTCGGTGGTTTTCCTAACATTTTAGGGGACATCAAACGACGACCTTCACAAATCTGCCAAGGTTGTACATCAAGGTTATTTTTAGGTCAACTTTAGAAAACCACCAAAAAAAAACAAGTTTTTTATCTTCATTAGTTATCGAGAAATTTTAATGTTTCGCTTTTAATGGGACACACAATATGAGAGCATTTAAAAATTTAATAATAATAATACTTTTTAGTGGAATTTAACCACCAGGCGAGGTTAATGCTTAAAGCATTTTCTGCCACCTAACCCTCAGTCATATTATTATGTGGTCATATGCTCTAATGAATGACGAAAAATCCATGCATTGGGTGGGATTCGAACCAACGGATCCCTACGCTACCTGGATTACCAGACTAGCGCGTTACCCACTTTAACCAATACAAACTGTATGTAATTGAGTAGATGTTAGCAGTCACTCTTCAACAAAAAACCCAAACTTTTTCTTAACCAACGTCGATGGTAAGTTAAATACACTATTTTACATTTATTCACTGAAATTAAGCAACGTCCAGCGAGGCTAGGACTTGGATCCTTAGATGGGTAACCATTCAAATTCACGTGATGCTCACGATTTATGTCCCCACTCAGGCTGGTTCAGGTTAATTTAATTAGGTTTGTGAGTTTCCAGCGATGTGAGGGGAAAAAACCGCCGTCGGTCGTGAATTGACCATGCATTTGCTGATTGCAACAGCTAAACTGTTGGGCGATAAGGTTGCTACATCTCAACGCCAAAACTTACCTGAGAAAATCTCCGGTAGATAGGCAGGATTGCAGATCAGGACGTCAGAGTTCAGGCGAAACAGACAGGTGGGGTTGATAGTTGTCATGACGATCAGCGGGGGATACCCCAGCTTTGGCAGAAACCCCAAGTAAGCTGTGTGTATCAAGCCTTCGTAGATCATCAAATCAAAGTGGATATGCTTTTCATCTATTAACCTGAAAATGGAGACATTCAGTGTTTTTACAACAGAGCGTGGTTGGGCCCAAATTATGAAACAGGATTAGATAATCCTAATGGACACGATCCCTTAACTTTCACCTTGACATCAACTGTAGAGGTCAACTAAACCAGGCTTTGTAGCTGTATCATTACCTCTGTGGCGTAGCGGAGCTGTGGCCAGCCTTGGTGACGGAAAATCTCGTTTTAAAATACATATCGGTCAGCTGATAAAATATAAGGGTCGGCTTAGATTTACTAATCCTGTTTCATAATACGGCCCTAATCATAATATATATTATGTCTATCGGGGTCATGTTTATTTTAACAACTCGGTACTTCTTCTACTACTAATGGGCCGCGGGGGCCAAAACTCCACCGAACTCAAAATCTACTTAAAATCTTTTAAAGTCTAATGTTAATCATGTTTTATTTATAATGTACAGATGAAATGTTTTCTCAGAGAAAAATAATGAAGCTCACTTTGCATACTTTTACTCTGAGGTATGGTATTTAAAACAGCGCGCAGCGTTCGAATTTCCCCTTTGGATCGACAAAGATATTTTCTGTCTAAAACAGGTGCCTGCTCTGTTGTTTCCTGTGTGGCTAAAACCAACATTTTTGAATACTCACTTACTTCAAGAACTTTTGCATCTCCTCTGATTTGAGTTGATCCTCCGTGTAGGCATTGGTGGTCCTCTCAATGTTATCGATGAATTCATATCCCGTTTTCCTAGCCTGATTGTCTAGAGCGTCGGTGAGCTCGGAATTCTTGAGTTCGGGTTTGAAATACTTGTACGAGGCGGAAAGATCGATCTGTGTGAAGTTGGCGGGCGGATCCTAAAATAATAATTGCGTTTGTCAACGTTGCTCAATTAGATTTCATGACCCATAAGTCCGTCCCGGTAGCTCAGTAGTAAAGGCGGCACTGTGTGAATCCAGAGATTCCAGACGTCACGGGTTCGAAACCCAGCCGGGACAAGACAAGTTATCCTCCCTTTCGGGATTTTTACCACATAATAATATGTCTTGGGCTTACTGCTGGAATAATGGGACTTTAATAGTCCTAATCGGGCAGTATAAATAAGGCGATATTATTATTATTGTTACCGTTACCCATGTTGAATAAAGCAAAATGTCAAGGTCAAAGGGCATTGTGACTTTTGAGATATCTTAATATATAAATGTCAAAGTCACTGACTGACTGATCATCGCTCTACAGCCCAAACCGTAATACCTAGCGAGCTGAAATTTTGACACAACATACGTGCAATAAGAAAGGATTTTGCAAAAGTCCAAACCGTTCCATAAATAGAGCCCTAAAAGTGCACTTTTAGATCGTGGCAAAGCACGGGTTAACTGCTAGTACTGTATAATGTTTATCAAATAAAACCAATAAAATTCTGAGTAAGAAAAAGTAAGATATAATAAGCGAATAAATAAAAACATCGTCTTGATTTCTGGAAACATGGAACAATTGCTTATGAGCAAAAGGAAAAGTTTTCGAGCTAAAGGAAATGGTTATGAATACGAAAAAGAGCAATTAATTGCTTTTTCTTCTTGCTTTTGCTCACTAGCAATTGCTTCTTTTTTTATCAATACGGCCCAATGACGCACCTTCAGAGGGTCTGTTCCAACCATAGTCACCAAATGTCCCCTTCGGACCAAATCTTTTCCGATTGCAATGAACGGTAGTTGGTGGCTGTAGGAGGGGGTAGGGCAGACGATAAGCACATTGATACAGTCCACCACAGACAGCAAGAGTAGTGCCGGGAACAGGGCCCACGGGTCCATTGAGAACTGGAGACCCATGACATAGAACCTCTTGACGAAATCCACAACACAAAATGTATTTTTTGCGATCAAATCGTCATCAACAATTTTTGTTACTAATTCATCGTAATTTTTTATTTATTTTTTATTTTACCGACCTCAGTTGCTTGATCGATTTGGCGACAGCGAACAAAAAATAATTAGAAATATGATATTAAATTCGACAAAATAATAAATGATTCTGGATAGTATAATGTTAAAATGCATTTATTACTTCCGAGAAATTTCTAATATTAGGAATCGGAAGTACTGTTTTCATTTTTGTAAAAAATAATAATATTATTTTGCTCCGATTTCAATTCATATTTCTGGACGTTTTATAACCTCCTGAGCAACTTTGGTTTTGTGTCTGTCTGTCAGTGTGTCTATTAACGCGCAAATCTCGGAAACTGCTAAACATATTTCAATGAAATTGTGTGCACATATAGGAGACGTTCTGTAAATGGTCCCTTTTTTAATTCATAAATTTTTCACAAGTGGTTCTGGGTGAAAGAGACCATGCGCCTGAAAACTAACTTTTTACTTAAACGCTTATATCTCGTGAACGGTACACCCGATTTTGATTAAAATTTGTATGTATGTGCATATTATTGTTTTACATAGGCTTTTTATAATTATATTTTAATTAATTATGATTGAGCTCTGCTACTAAAGAAAATCCAAATGTGAAAAAATGAGGTCTTCGACTTGTCAATACAGAATTTTTGTGGATAATGTAGAAAGAACAGTATTCTACCATTTAAAACAAATTTGAAGAAAATCGGTAAAGCGGTTTTGGAGATACAATTGATTTAGTATAAAATCTCAAAATTGTCACGTGTAGGTATACAATGACAATTACGAGGAAGTATTGTTTTCATAATTGGCAATGTTTTTTTTTATACAATAAAATATTAACAAGGAGAAAAAATATTTAAAACTACATACAAAAAAATATACATCATTAATTTATATTTACAATTTTGTCTTGTAATCCGGGGCGAAAATAATGCTTTGGTCATTCTCTGCCACTTAACCCCGATATACTCATTTTTACGTTCTTATGTAATAATTATTAATAATTTATTATTATTTAATTTCAAATGATTAGCAATCGCTTATATTCCATATCACACTCGGAACACTTCACTAAAATTATCAGTAACGTTATCCTTTTAATGAAAAGATTCACACATCACAAACTACTTTTCTTATCACCCCACTTATTCCACAATAAATAACAAAAAAATTTAACACTTCGACTTCAGTTTAAAAACATAGTTTACTTAGGTAGAGTTTGCAAATTATTCACACTCACAATAAATTATGATTAAATAACTCATGCTAATATTAATTCACACTCAAGAATCTCCTACACTTCAAACTATCAAATAATGCGAAGAGAATCTACATAACTTTGACCAGAACTATGTGTATGTTCCCACCACCTTATGGATTAATAGTACAGTAATTCTGGAATAATTTCAAGTCAAAATTGGGAAATTGCTGAAACTTATCAAAAAGATTATGAATTTTTTTAGTTGACCATTTTAAAATAGACATGTCAACAAAATCAACAGAATTCCCAAAACTTTAATTTTCAAACTTAAAAAAGGTAAAAATGAATTCTTACAAAATCACACAAAAAAATTTCTTTCAAAATCACAAAAAAATTCGCCTTATTTACTGTATTATAAACGTTGATAGACATTTCAAAGACTTCAGTTCCAACCTTGTTATCACGAATTTAATGATTTGATTCATAGTTCATAGAGTTGAATAATATAACATGCAAGTCACACAGCTATGTCCATCACTAATTGAGGCCACACGTGTTTAACTTGATTATGATTCAGAAGTGTTCTTTAAGCTTACGTTCCATGATCTAGTACCTAATATAAAAGAGCTTTCATTTTTCTAAACTAAACATAATAGGGTATTTTTTAACTAATGGTACGCAGAATTGCAAATGTAGAAGTACTCTAAATTCACGAAAGGGGAAAAAACGGGAATTTTCGCAGAAAAAACCTTATAATCAAATAGCTCTCTGGTCTTTCAATATTTTTTGATGCAACTAACTGCATTTGAAGGAAAATATGCATGAATATCCAATTATCCATACATGAAGTCAAAACTTACCTACTGGCTATCATTTCTTTAAAAACGTGCATCGATCCAAGTGACCTTTAGACCTGTGGGAAAAACAGGGATTTTGCCATTACTCTTTAATGAAGAAATATGTTCCACTGCAACTTGAGCTTCTATAACTCATGGTGGGCTGGTCCTACCCTCAAAATAATATATAACTATGCAAACTATGCATCTGTATCCGGGACACCCTGTATATACATCACACATAATTATCTAAACTGAAAAGCGGTTCGGGGTTATTGTCAATGGCAATCTTTTACACCCAACCCTCATAGACCCAGGTTCAATGGGCCATTTTTGACATTTTCATGTCTTTGCTCTGGCACATAACCAAAATTATGTGACGAAATTATGTAACGAAATTATGTAACGATATTATGTAACGATATTATGTAACGAAATATTGAATTGTAAAGGGAGAGAAGAGGGAAAGTGTGTGTCATGCGCACAATGGCGAAGTATTGAATTGTAGAGGGAGAGAAGAGAGAAGGTATGTGTCATGCGCACAATACGAAATTTGGTCAGTTGGGTTTTGGACCTTGAATAGTAAAGATGAAAATGTCCCGATGGTTGCAGACTCGTATGCAAGCGTTTTTTTAAACAAAAATTTAACATCGCTTTCAACTGCATGGTCATATCAGTAGTCACCGTGGCAGAGTGAGTTAGCGCGCTAGGCATTGTACGCATGGTGACCTGGGTTCGGTTCCCAGCGGGGCAGGAATTTTTTTTTTTTTTTTTTTAAGAATTTTTATAGATGTTTATTATACAATCTGCCTTTTTGAATTGTTGAAATATTAAGGCCAAATACATGTGCTTCCCATAAGATTCCCATAGAATAGAAAAGAATATAGGTACCTTGTTACTACTGCCGAGGTAAAACCGAAAAGTCCCTTTACTCCAGCAAGTAATAGGTAAAATTATGTCAAAATAATAATATAATAATAATTATATAAAAAAAATTATATTATTTATATTCCATTTAAAATACATCATACACACGCAATATCTACTAATGCATTAACTTAGAGATATGATAAGGTGTAATTCAGTCCTATGATGATATGAATTACTTACATAGGTACCTATAGGTACATTTCTAAATAAATATAGGTATTAATAATATCTACGTATGTAGATAAAAATAATCCTGGAATAAATATTTACCACAATTATAAATAACTATAGGTAGGTGCTTGAGTATTTTTATTAGGCTAGTAGTGACGTAAATGTATTTTTGTAAACAATGCTATGCAATATTTATGCATGTCCAAATGTCCATGACGAACGAGCTCTCAAAAATCTTATCCGATTTCACTATGGTCTGCAATTGTGATGCATTGTGCAATTATAATTATCCGCCAATAATCCGCGGATAGTTATAATTATAATAATATTACAATTATTGTAACTATAACCGGATGATTTTATTTTTTTAAACTAATTTACCGGTTCAACCCGTGTATTAATTGCCTAATTGCCCTCCCTCACGAAGAAAAAATAGTAGTCACTTGTATGAGTTACTGCCAGTACTGGCATTACCAGATAATGAAGAAAACAAAATAGTATTAAAATTAGTTTTAATGAGTGGTGGAGACTAGTAATGCAGCGGTACCCACAAAAATTGTAAAGAGGCCAAGTTTCACCAGAAATAAATCTTACTGCCGCCTCCACTTAACCCCCCTCCCCCTCCTCTCGTAGATCTGTGCCTGAAATGACTATTAGGACTTGGGAGTGAAATGAATACAATTCTGAGCTACCCACTCACTGAAATTCTTCGTCTCCACTACTGAAGAATAAATTCATTAGTTTATTATTGGGGGTCAACTTAGGCTGGTATGCAGAGACGTTTTTCTTTATCCCTATAGGGTTCACTGTAGGGTGGTCCCGAGCTTGCTATAGGGAAAACTTCGACCTTGACAATTATTATTTACCTCCTCATTTCTCGCATGGTTATTGATAATACAAAGCAAATACAAAATAATAGAAGCGTTCAAAAATCTCTTCTTTCAAGAGACATCTGAATGCGCATGCGCACAGGCGCTTCAAACAAATGTCTCTGCATAACAAAATCAGCTGAAGGGACAAATGACCCAGGCATCCCTACATTGAGGACTCTGCATACCAGACTTAGTAAAAAATGAAATAATCATTATTATTATCTAATCTTGAGGGTAATAATAATAATAATGATCAGGAATTCAGGATACGTCAGGAGAAGGTACCGAGAAAGTTAGTTCGGAGAGACGCAAGTGTTTTTTCAGGATTATAACTCAATTACCTGAGTCGGGAACTACGGGACTATGGTAATTTATTAATTATTGAATTAAAAGTTTAATCAGAAACATCCCTCCGAGTGTGAGAAGGGACTGAGGACGACCAGGATAAAATACCTAGGTGTGAAACTTTATAGAAAGTTGACGTCAAATACCTATAGATAAACGACCTCAGTGGCTTGATCGATAAGACGGTGGACTTGTAATCTGAAGGTCGGTGGTTCAACTTACTGTTCAAGTACCATTTTCAGCAAATATTTAGTAAAGAGAGTTTGAGTAGATGTGACATCACGATTGTTGGGTAACACAAAAATGGTAAAAAATTTATGATATAACTATGTAGGTATAGGTCAGTATACCCTAGTTCCCTAGTATTATTACTTACAAGGGCTGAATCGAAGTTCATCGGATCGGCCGGCATCGGCGAAAATGTAATTAAAAAAGGTTCTTTCATCTGTTGAGGGTTCTTGTAATGGTAAGTCGATGGTTCAAGTCCCGACTTAAGCAAATATTTAGTAAATATTTATTATTTCCTTCCACTAAATAGTGTTATTATTATGTGGAAAAAGAACCGTGGCAGAGTAAGTTAGCGCGCTAGGCATTGCACGCATGGTGACCTAGGTTCGATCCCCAGCGGGACAGGAATTTTTCTGCTCTGTACTTGGATGTTCGGTGTTCATTCATACCTCGTGAGGAAAAATGAGTAGTTACTTGTATGAGTAACTACCAGTGGCGGCATTACCATAGTAAAAAGAAATTAATGTAATAGAACAATTCGAAAAGTAAAGGAGGCTCTTGGTAATGCTGCGCTCACAAGAATTGTGAAGAGGCCTTGTGCTTCACCACAAATAAAACCATACATACATACATATTTAGTAAAGCGAGTTTGAGTAGTTGTGTGTCTGACATCATGATTGTGATCAACACAAATACATATAACGAAAAAGCTGGAACAGAATGTTCTCTACAATAAGTCACGTAGATATTTACCTATGTCAAGGAACTTTACGACAATTATTTGACAATAGAGTTAAATTATTTAATTAATTAGGTTTTTTTTTTTTTTTTTCCGTAAGGCGCTTTAACACTGTGAATTCCAGGTCGTTCGCGCCGATTCCTCTATAAAGTTATCATATTAGCGTGTATAGGTTTAATCTTTTTAAGTAACACAAGAGTGAATCAACGCTCTCGACGTTGTCTATCAGAGCAGGAGGTACCGGAAGGGAGGATCGAATATGGACATGGTTAATACATGATAAGATGTGATGAACGGATAGGTTTTCGCCACAAGAACAAATAGGTGGTGCGATGCGCTTGAAGAGGAAATTATGCGTAGCTCTCGTATGACCTATCCTCATTCTACATAGCACAACCTCTTCGAATCTGTTTGTCCTGTTACTAGAGCACCAATAACCAATAAGTGGTTTAATGGCTTTTAATTTATTAGTGTTAGGGACGGTGTCCCATGAAATTTGCCAAAGTTTTTTGATCAACTTGGAGATAGACAGCTTGAAATCGTCAGGGGAGCAAATTATAAGAGGGGGGACAGATGGAATTGGGTTTCGTGCTAGTCTATCGACTGCCTCATTGCCCTGGATGCCTACATGGGAAGGACACCAAATGAATGCTATACTCTTCCCACAAGTGATCAGGTCCATCCAGCAAGAGATAGCTTGTGCAACGATAGGATTGTTGTTGTTAGCATTCGATAGTGCAGTCAAGGAGCTCTTTGAGTCAGAGATTATTGCGTATTTTACTCCAGGTAGGAATTTAATATGCTTAAGACATAAAAGTAGGGCAACAAGCTCAGATGTAAAGACAGAATTAACATCATTCAATTTAAATGAAGAAGCGATATGACTATCTATAATATAGGCGCAGCTAGTAGAATTAGCTGATTTTGATCCATCGGTAAAGCAGAGCTTGTGATCATGATATTTTAAAGTGACTAATTCTTTAAAATTCTGTTGAAAAATAATATCAGAGATATTCTCTTTCTTATCAAATGAAAGAGTAATATCTATAGTTGGTGTATCAACAGACCAGGGAGGCATAACCTTATTATAGGGCGCCATTTCACTATTCTCCAAGTTGTTCATAAATGTATCCAATTCTCTAACTCTTAAGGAGAGGGGTTTTGGTTTACTGGGTGGATGGACAGTGTCAGTTAAGTTTGAATTGTAAATACAGTCATGAACAGGATTAGTGGGGCAACTGGCAATTTTAACTACATAATTTAATGCAAGCTGAGATCTTCTGAGTGGAAGCGGGGGAACACATGATTCTACCAGAAGGCTAGGAACAGGGCTAGTTCTCATAGCTCCTGTGGCAATCCTAATTCCAGAATTTTGGACAGGGTTCAGTCTGTTCAAGACGTGTTCCTTTGCAGAACCATAAACAAAACAACCGTAATCAATAATGGGAAGAATGTATGATTTAAACAGCATTAAAAGTGTAGAACGGCGAACACCGAAGCGCTTGTTCGAAACCATTTTTAAAACATTAAGGGCCCGAAGTGACTTATCTTTCACATATTGTATATGAAAAGACCAGTTCATTTTGGAATCCCAAATCATACCAAGAAACTTGGTTTTTTCGACAAAGTTCAGTGGCATACCATCATAAAACAAAGGAGGCCGAGTGCAATTACGTGACCTTGAAAAATGTATACAGACTGATTTAGATGGATCAGCCGTAAAAACCAATCCATTCATTTTCGACCAGTTAGATAAGTTGTTTAGAGTAGCTTGTAGGCGCATAACAAGGGATTCAATAGCTTTACCCCTGATTATAATGAGAAGGTCGTCAATGAATAAGAGTCGTCGCAGTGGTAACTTTATACAGTCCAACAAGTCATCCATAAAGACTATGAACAATAGCGGACTGAGCGACGAGCCTTGGACTATGCCATTACTCAGGTTGAAAGAATCAGAAAGGTGTCCATTGCATTTTACCTGGATTTTTCTATTATACAGAAAATTTTGGAGGTATAACAGTATATGACCATTGATACCAAAGTCCAATAATTTCTTCAATATTTTGTGTCTCCAGGTCATGTCAAAGGCCTTCTGAACATCTAAAAATGCTGCCAGAATATGCTCTTTATTGGCAAAACCTTGAGCCACTTCATGTTCTAAATATACCAAATTATCCATGGTTGATCTCTTGAATCTACCGCCACTTTGACAAGTGTTGAGACAACCTTTATTTTCAAGTACCCAAGATAATCTCTTATTAACCATTTTCTCAAGTATCTTGCCACTGCAGTTTAGTAGAGAAATTGGTCGGTAACTGGACGGCAAAATTTTATTTTTACCAGGTTTAGGCAACGGTAAGATGTAAGCAGAGGACCAGAGAGATGGAAATTTCCCTGATATCCAAATGAAATTGAAAAAACCCAAAAGTTTCTCCAATGCTTTATTTGGCAGGTTTTTCAACAGCATAAAAGAGATACCATCGGGTCCAGCAGCCTTTGAGGTACAATTGGAGAGAACATTTGTCATTTCATGGTATTTGAAAGGTCTGTTATACTCATGACTATCATTAAGGTCAGGGATGATGATCTCACTTTCAGATGAAATTTTGTGTCTGAGAAAATCACTGGGATAATTCTCATCAGAAGAAACGCTCGAAAAATGAGCCCCTAGAGCATTGGCAATGGAATAGTTATCAAAAAGGAGATCATCACCGTCATTACTGTCTTTCATGGCCGGGATTTGTCTTGAAACATATTTCCCACGTAACTTGCCCATTTTGTGGAATAATTCACCTGATGACATAGAATGGTCAATCGATTCCACAAAATTGGTCCAACCTTTCTGCTTTTTCTCTCTCGTGGTTTTCCGAGCAACAGCACGCGCCCTCATAAAGGCGACCCTATTATCAGCGGAGGGATGTTTTCTCAGGGCTCGAAGATACTTGCGCCTATTTCGAATAACTACCTTAACCTCATCATCCCACCAGGGAACAGGAAGACGATGAGGAGGTAATTTTTTCTCAGGAATAGCAGCATCTGCTGCAGATAATATGGAACTATTAAACAGTGAGAGTGTAAAATCAATATCACTATTGTCAACAGGAAAATTGAAATCAATACGTTCCCTGTATAGATCCCAATTGGCCTTATCGTAATTCCATATTTTCTGAGCCGGTGTAGATATCTGAGATATTTCACAGGGAGAAGGAACATTTGAAGAAATAACAATGGGAAAGTGCCCAGAGAAACAAAGATCATTTTCAACCTTGAATAACAAGTCAGGGAAAATTAATGATGAACAAAGAGACAGATCAATAGCTGTGTGACTGAGATGGGTAAGACTGTAGTGGGTGGGTTCCCCTATATTCAGGAGGTGGACATTGCTATTATTGACAATGAATTTTTCAACTTCTTTGCCTTTAACATCAAGTCTAGAATCCCCCCAGAGAGGATTGTGGGCGTTAAAATCACCCACAAGTAGGTAAGGATGGGGTAATTGAGACTCAATGTTAGACAAATCAGACTCTGAAAAAACCAAGTGGGGGGGAAGATAGACATTACAAAAACATATAGGATCAGAAAAATGAGTCAATTTAACTTGCACCGCAACACACTGCAAGTTTGTATTGACATTTATCTTTTTAGAAAAGCAAGAGCTTAAGACAAAAGTAATGACACCTCCACAAGCATTATTGCCATCAAGGTAATCATGCCTGAAGGAGTCATATATTTTCAGATTAATATTTTTTGAGGGCGACAAGCGTGACTCTTGTATACAAATAACAGGAGGTTGGAATTTTTTCACAAGACATTTTAACTCATCAAAATGGTTTAATATGCCATTTATATTCCATTGTACTAGAATGTTATTCATTCTTTATCATAAAAGAAAAGAAAGATAAAAGAAGAGGAAGAAAGAAAAAAAAAAAACAATATTTATGTCACTAGCAGGAGGTGTAAAAACCCTCCAAAAGAAGATAAAACACTTTGGCAAACCAACTTTTCAATCATCGCAAGCACGAATTTCACCCTGATCATAATAATTTTATTATTAAGAAAAGAAAGAAAAAAAAAAAAAGGTATCATAACCTAATAGCAGTCAGAGGTTATCGTGTACCTCAAGATATGGTCGGTCCCAAAACTGATATCCAAAAGGATAAAGCATATAAAACCAAGCGGAAGTTACAGTTGAACGGATGACAAGATGCGATCAGCACAGAACAACACAGTAGCCACATCCAAGGCTCGATGGCCAAGTTGCGGTAAAATAAATAATCTAGGGTGTACATTACCACGGCACTCGTTACCGGGTTATAATATATGTCAATAATCATTCACCTCTAGGAGGTTGTCTGGCTATAATGATCGTATGTCCCGTCTTCTCTGCTTCATGACATATTTTCATATGCCACGATCAAGGTATATATGCTGGGAAATCTAGACTGGTAGGGAAGGACACCTAACATTATATGAAATGGAGGATGGGAGAGGAAATAACATGCAATAAGGTGAGGATTGATCAGTTGAGTGAGAAGAGAAAACGATATTTGCTAGTAGGATAATGTAAGACATAAGTATTGAATTAAAAAGGAGAAGAAAGAAGAGGAATAGAGTAAAGAAGGAAGGAAGGAAGGGAGAAAAGAAAAGAGGGAAAAAAGGAAAGAAAGGAATAACATTTTAGGATTGGGGACAGATTGACAAAATAGCCTTGTTAAGGTTATTTAATCTATTTTTCACAAGTCTGTGTGAAATAACAGTTGGATCTAGCACGAGCTTTTCTAGTAAAGATGAAACAAAGTGAGGGTCCATGTTATAATTAGATTTTATAATCTCTATCTTCTTTTTCCCATTTTGATTTTTTAGATCTTCAATGAGGTGTAAAATTACTTCAGGGTCAACTGAAGGCTCGCATTCTTTAATCAAAGGGACTAAGATCTTTAGATCAGTGGGTTGATCAACACAGACCTTTTTATCAGTGCTGATGTTATCAGGGGAGGAACTACTACCACGCTTCTTACCACCCAACACACCGCCTGACTGACTCTTGAGAGACTCCAAAACCATGTCACTATCATCATTATCAATAGCGGTCTTATTAGAAACATCGTCACTAGCAGTAGTTTTCACCTGAGTAGAGGGATCTACTTCTACAGAAGGGGTGAGAGAAGGATGAACCTCTGCTGTTGTGATGACAACATTCGACTGGAGAACCTGAGGGGTTGGGGAGTCCTGTGTCTCTTGAGAGAAAACACTAGGAGGAGGAGGACTTGGGATTGTGGGAGCAGAAATATGAAGGATAGGAGATACCTCTATTTCATTGAGTCCAGATGGGGATCCTACAGCCGTCCGCGAGGCAAACGCTGGGAGAAACATAGAGGTCATGGCATTCTCTTTTAGTGGAGGCGCCAGCGGAACATTATTTGGTAAAACAGGTTCATTGACCTTAGAGAGCCGCTCTTGAGCAAGGTTATTGGGCATAGGGCAGGTTCTAACAAAATGGCCTTCACCCTGACACCTGAAGCACTTGGCTTTATCAATGATAATATATACTTTATGATAATAATTTTCGAAGAATACATTGATAGAGGCTGGAAGGTCCAATACCTCCTCTACCAACACTGTTCTTCTAAACCCGATCAAATGACTAAAACGCTCATTACGAACACCTAAGGTAACGAATTTCATGGGCGACATAACTTTCGTATATTTCGCAAGCTCAGCAGTAATAAGAGAGTCAGGCATACCGGGTTTAGTATTACACAAAAATATTTTGTGTCCGTTATTTACAAGTTTTCTCACTGTGAGAGGTTTACCAGTTATAACGACTTGAGGATTGTTATTATAAAATGTCAATACCTCAGCCTCATTCGTCAGATAAATTTTAATCGAGTCATTGCTTTTTCCAGCAAAAACCATTTTCTGGTCCCCCACGATGTCCCCAATGGCGCAGAGATACTACTGCTCCATTGTAATAGACGAGTCAAAGGGGAGAGAAAACCCACAAGAATCAGACAAGTACAAGTTGTCAATTTTAGGAACATGAGTAGGAGCAGGGTATTTACTGTAACCTGGTCTGGGTACATAGGAAACCCGAGAGTTACTTTTAAATAAATCAGAGTATTGCATTATAGGAATTATGATTGAGTAAAATAAACACAAGGAAAATATGAGGTACACTCGTTAGGATTGACGCACAATAATGTCAATTATAAAAACACGCAAAAATTGAAAACCATGTTTGAAGGTGTTTCAATCAGCTGGTAAATAAACAAAAACAAAAACAGTAAACAAACTACAGAAAATGAAAAGCAAGGAAAGTTCTTACCGCCTCAGCTACGGGGCTTACAGCACTAAACTTACGGACGCGTTGCCATTGCAACGATAACCTTGGAAAATAACAAACTCATAATTTGCACAAGAATAGGCCACAGAAGTGAAAACTGAGAAAAATGAAAAATTACTGATAAAGATCATTATAATTAGAACAATGGGAAATCACAACTATGGAATTTGGCGAAAATACAACGTTATAATTTATGATACTAGTTGTATGCTAAAATTATAAGCTCATTTTCGTTAGGGTTAGGATAGCACAGAACAACAACGATTCACTTCCATAAAAAGTAGATTTTCAGGTATAGGTATGACAAAAATGATAAAAAGTAAGAAAGGACGTAAGGAAATGTTTTTTTAATAGCAAATTATGATTTAACTCACAAAAATACACTAGTGAGCAAAAACTGAAAATAAGGAAAAACATTGTTTCTTGAAAAATATTCATAATAACCGGGAGCACTGAAAAATCGACCGGACGCGGAAAACTATCGACGAGGAATGTTAATTAGGTTTTGATCTGTCAGAAAATATCTGTTTTGTTGCATCCCATCTTTGACTGATGTCACTTAGCATAGGTACTTATTGTAAACAAATTCAATTATTCATTGTACAACAGCATGTATTATCATTTTCATCAAACAATTTCATATTTGACTATTTGAGTATTTTTTTAGCTTCACAGTTTGCCCAGATTTGGCGAGGTTTTTTTGCTAAATTTTTTGGTAAAAAAACAGAAGGTTCTTGTACATCCAGATGTTGGTAGTAGTGTGTGCAGGTATGTGTGAATATTGTGTATGTAGAGACCTATTGTACCCTTGCTGAAATATATTGAATTCAATAGCGTTACGTGAACTTTCATGCAGATGACATAAATACTAAATACATTATATAAAAAAAAAAACCGTTTGAACACGTTAACGCTATCCCTTCCTTTGTTGTACGATTCTAATTATTAAAGTTTCTCTTAGAAGTCTCTTTAAGCGTAGGGACCGGCGCGAGTGACCCACTACACCAGTGGTGCTAAAGCGCCTAACGGAAAAAAAGCGTAGCGAAAATACATTTTAAAAAATATTAAAAAATAAATATCTTTGATCAAAAAACTTGTGAAAAAAGAATAAAAATCATCGTTTTTCCTACTAATGAAAATATTGAAATTATGTACATATTTCAATATATTCATTTATTCCTTTGACAATACGATATGTTATAGGTAATATTCCCGGTAAACGGGCATGTATTGAGGGAAAAAATCCTGTGTACAAATTATAACAATAAAAACATTTACATTAAAAAGAGTTCAAATTATGTATATTGGAATGTCCACAATCCATTATCCAAATACCTCAAATTCTTCTCTAAATCAAACCAGTGTAACCCCACAATCACCAAAATGCAACCCATAAAAATTTGGCAGTAAGATAGAGCGCACGAATACCTCAATGATGAGATACTCTCTTGCAATGAAAAATCTCTGGGTTCGAACACCAGAGCCAAAAAGAAATTTTTAACAGTTCTTGGAAGGACACTTTACGGTGCCCTCGTGTGTTGATCCAGCAGATAACTAGAAAGTATTTTATCACGCCCATTGGAGGGGAAGCGGACCATAGGATGGGCAAGCTACATCACAGACCAAAAGAGTCTACAGTAGCTTCTTTTTTCATTGCTATGAAATAAGACTGTGAAACATTTTTTGTTGTTGTTTTGAATCACTAAAAGAAATTAAGCACTGAAATAAATCAACTGAAGTTAAGAAACATCCAGCGAGGACAGGACTTGAATCAGGTGACCACTCAAATTCGAACTCTTGATATGTTGGCTGCAATTGGTATTCCCGGTCCGACCGACGCGACGCGACGGGGTGATTTTAATGTGGGTGTGGGTATAGCTAGGAGGCAATTTTCCATCGCAAAACGGTAAAACCTTCGTCTCGATAGGACCAAAGCAGTTGAAAGGAACATTACACCATTTACACCCCCCATCCCCCTTCTCCAAAAAAAAAGAACAAAAATAAGCAAGCCTGTGGATTGTTTTCCTCGTCAATGTTAGAAAATAGAAACATGCCATCACTGGATGATTTTAGGGAGGGCCCAACTGCCGTGCCTTGAGGAGCACCGCTAAGATTAAATTTCTCACCATTCTCCTCTTCTTATTCCTCTTCATTTTCTTCGTGTTGGTTAAGTGGAAGAGCTCACATTCTCATCCACTCAACTTCCACAAAAAAGTCTTAAAACAGACTTTAAAAAAATCAATACTCTCCCACTCCCGTGTCCAAGGTATCTCGTATATTCGTTATTCAGTCTCGGAATTGTATCAATAGGATATTACACTCTGTTCAAAATGTCAGATGACTGAGGGAAAATCCATGCATTGAGTGGGATTCAAACCATCAGTATCACCACTTGACCATCGGTAAAATTAGTGTGAGTGTGTCTATAGTGTGAAAATACTAACAGTTGAGTTACTAACAAAGAAAATCAGGGAAATTATTTCAATTGTACTCCCAAACAAAAGTCTCACAGATGTGTCAATATCTTTCGTAAGACTGTCTGAGACGGGATTGAGGCGCAGGTGGAACACTTCTCAAAATTAATTACAAGTCTTGCGAGGCAAAATCATTTAAATTTTAATAGCTTCCAATTTGCGTTTTGTATCTAGAGCAAGTTGGATGACTTGGATGTGATTGTTTATTTGACAAAATCAATTTTTGAGAAAAATCAGGACCGTTTTAATTCGGGTCTCTGGAAAACTGGACATGAAGACACCATTATGCTAATATTGTGGATAGCAAGTATCTCTTTGAGTCCCCGGTTTTTGGTAAGCTAACAATCGTAGACTTCAAGAAAATTGACCTTCCAGTTTTTAAGAAAATTGACCTACACTGGTCTGTGTGTATGTGTAGGTCAACACGGTATCTCAAGAACGGTAAGAGCTAGAGACATGATTTTTGGCATGGAAGTTAATTTCACATAAGTATCACACGAACCAGAAAACCTCGAAATAATGAGACCAATTTTTTTTTTAAATAAAAAAAATAATAGAGATTTACTCCGTTCATTTTCTTGAACTTTTTTGAGCAGGGTCCCAATTTACCGGTATTTAGGGGGGGTCCCGGTTGGACTAACTTTTCTATTATTCGTCTTAAATAGGGGTTGTGACAAATCAAGTCCAATGTATTTGAGGCGCTTTTTACGAATTTGACATTGATTTTAATGAACTGTTACCGTTGAGTCACTTTATTTGGCTTTCATTTGATGAAGAAAGCTGGTGGACAATATAGGTACTCATGTCCAAAAATGTTAGATGAAACATGAAACTTTGAGAGAAGAGATGAAAACTTGAAAACTATGTGAGCAGGATAAAATTAAGAACTAGATTTTGGGGAAAGAAGAAAAAAGAGGGAGTCCCAAGCTTAAGTGGAGACATACGTAGTAGAAGGTAGAGGAAGATTTGATAGAGAAGGGTTGGAAGACGGAGGTCCAAGCTTCGATGGAGAGATAAATTAAGAACTTGAGAGAGAAGAGTTGGAAGAGGGAGGTCCAAGCTTCGATGGAGAGATAAATTAAGAACTTGAGAGAGAAGGGTTGGAAGGGGCCAAAGCTTAGGTGGAGAGATAAATAAAGGCTTGAGAGAGAACAGGGAGGACACCATAGACAGAAACAAGTAGGGAACAAGACTGAGGGCGAAATGAATAGACGTAATCGAAAATATAAGTCATGACTTGGCATTGGTTTCCCCATTTAAGACAGTACGCAAATTGAGACTTAGCGTCACAGAAGTATTACAAACTGTTGGCAATGTTGGCATAATGGGACTATCTGTCTTGCGCTGACAGTCTAAATAAAGCACTACTTATACTTATTACAAAAATACTTTTATTCCGCCCTTTATAAAAAACGCCGCCCTTGGGCAGGTATTGGAATCGGTAGAGGTATTTCTCTCTGGTTTGATGGTCGGCCTTTTAAGGAGGCTTTCACACAGACATTGATGTTTGTAAAGCAGATCACCAGTACCTATACATTAGCTAGTTGACCCAAATTTACTAACCCATTTCAAATCTGCCCTCTCCCCATTTCAGATGGTCAGTGCAATAAGAACAGCCTTTGTCTTGTTACAACTTACTAACCCATTTCAAATCTGCCTTCTCTCCATTTCAGATGGTCAGTGCAATAAGAACAGCCTTTGTCCTGTTCTTCTCCATGCTCCTCCTGGTGGTCATCTCAGCTCATCCGGCGCCCAAAAGTGGAGGAGACAACTTCCAGACAAATGAGATCGGAGACGTAAGTATTTTCTTACCTTCT
Source organism: Bactericera cockerelli (assembly GCA_024516035.1). Taxonomy (NCBI): domain Eukaryota; kingdom Metazoa; phylum Arthropoda; class Insecta; order Hemiptera; family Triozidae; genus Bactericera; species Bactericera cockerelli. Next base: position 61,778,478 of record CM044955.1, on the reverse strand, counting down.
GTTATCAATAAAGCATATAATGTACCATAAAGATAAAGAGATTAATGGTCGGTTCTACGAATCTTGAAAAACACGAAACCGGGGATTGGGAAAGTTAGTTCCAAAAGGATTCGTCAAATTAGCGCTAGTGCAGTAAATCGAGGGTTTTGCTCGCCAAACCGAGGTTAGGAAAGACGTTCAGTATCCAAACAATTCCGACAGTTGAACAATTCCGACTCCATGTAGGTTGGGAAAGTGAAAGGTTAAGAAGAATATAATGCATTGCACCAAGTCGGTCACTTTTTTCGAAATTGAGCTGATAAAATTTCTGAACGAAATATATCGGTAGAAACAATGGGTCCATTCTGCGGGGAGATGTCTCATTTCATTGACTCCTTGGGAAGCTATCTGGTAGCTAAGACCGGAAACTCCCAAGGAGCAGTCTTTCTCGTTCAAAGGATCTCACTGGCAGTCCAAAAGAGAATCGCTGCTAGTTTGCTTCTACGCCAACTTCTGAAGATGTGTATAACATTTAATTAGTCCAGGGAGAAACAAATTGATCATATATTTAAAATACATACAATAGGGGCTGTCTACCTTTGGTAGATTGCTCATACACAGCGAATTCCATCAATCTAAAAGATATTAATTTTCTCAATGTTGGAGGTTTTTCTATTTCATTCTAAATGTCAATAGTAAATGAAAATTGTGTTAGATAATAGTAAGCAATATACCTAAATAAATTAAGCTCTCCTTGTTCCAAAATATTGTACAGTCAAACCTAGATAAAAAGAGAACTATTGTCAGGTCAAATTTACCTCTCTATAAGGGAAAATAACCTTTTCATAAGAGAAACCTGGTTATAAGAGAAAAAAATCCGGTCCCTTAATTCTCTTATCCAGTTTTGACTGTATTTATAATAATAATAATAATAACACTCTTTAGTGGAAGGTAAACACCAGACGAGGTTAATGCTCAAAGCATTTTCTAACACCTAACCTTCAGAATCTTATTATTATGTGGTCACAAACTCAACTGAATAAAGAAAAATTCATGCACTGGGTGGGATTCGAACCAACGGATCCCTACGCTAGCTGGATTACCAGACTACCGCGTTAAACACTTGACTACCACTGCACTGTATTTACTTTCTATTAGGTATCTATAATAATGTATTCCAACTCCCAAGCTTTTCCTATTTCACTCACATCAAATTTAAAAATCAATTTATCTGCTTGTATCTAGAGTACTCTTGGGAGTCAGGAGTGCACACAGTGTTTTTATCTAAAATTTGATCTAAAATTCATGTACAGTCTTCACCGTAAATAGCTCAGCTAGAACCAAGTGTCACTCAAAATAATAAAAAAGATAATTTATCTATGTTTTCTGGTGAACTCTAAGTTGATTCCCAAGGGATGAATTCGATTTGAATTCCCCCTAGTTGAGTCCCGGGACTTTCAGGTCTGAAATCCATTACCAGATTTAATTTCGGGACTATACAGATCATCCTATTCATGGTTGGAACTTTTCTTTTGCACTGTAGCGAAACAAGGTGTTTCGTATTCTAATGGATACTACCACATACACACGATGTAGTGCACATGGTATCCAACCCCCGTACTTTTCTGCTCCATATTAAGATCAGAGATGTACCGTTGTATTCTATTGTGTTCCACCCCCTTTTTTATTTCGTAGCTATGAAACGGGAGCTACTGTAGACGCTTGAGGACTGTGTTGTAGCCTGCCCAGCCCGTAGTATACCTAGGGTGACCAGATTTTTTTGGAGCTAAAGCGGGATGCGGCCCGTTTTCACGTTACCGGGGGGGGGGGGGGGGGGAGTTTCTGGTGTGAAAAGTTATAAATAGTCTATTTAACAGTGTAGACTAGCTGCCATGGATTAATGGTCACTGCACTACTCTTGTACACGGGAGACCTGGGTTCAAATCCTGGCGGGGGCAATAGCTTGTTACCGTGTATTGGATGTTTTCGGGGGTCACTCAGCCTAGTGAGGACAAAGAGTAGCTATAGCGACCCAGTCATCCAGTGTCAGCATGTAGGTAAAAATGGGATTAATGAGATTTGAAATTAAAAAAAAAAAAAGAAAAAAAAACCTTTTTTTTTATAGTTTTTTCGAAACTTTCGAAAAGTACGCTTTTTGGCGGCGCTCTTGCCGGTGCACTGGTACCTACCACAAAAATTAATAGACGAAATTGCGCTAAGTGTGTAGTTGTGTATGTGTGTTTGAACCTACATTGTAAAAAAAAAGAAAAAATACTAGCTTACAAAGTATGCTCAATCTTCGTTAGGTACCTAATTATTAAATATTTCTTTATAATAAGATAAGGAAAGTAAAAAAAGCGGGACATTTTAATGATTTTGGTCAAAAGCGGGACATTTTAGCGTCCCGAAGAGATCCCTCGGGACAGCGGGACAAACGGCTCCAAAGCGGGACTGTCCCGCCGAAAGCGGGACGTATGGTCACCCTAAGTATACCTCCCCTCTGATGGGCGAGAAGGGACATAATACTACCCATTTAGGTGCTTGGTCAACACGAGTGCACCGGAAGGTATCTCTTACAAAAAACAACTGCACCTAATCAAATTTAGAATACATTTTTTTTTTTTTTTTTTTTTTTAAACCATCTTCTCATACCTCTGCGGACTTAAAGTCTAGATTTTGCGTATTGTTTTACATGGGGAAATGGCAATTCTGACTCAAATTTGTGATCTCAATTTTGTCTATTAATTTCGCCCTTCAACATAAAATGTTCAAAAATATGGTTAAGTAAAATTTAATATTCTTGTCACGCACAAGAGTTAGTTGTGTATGAGGTACTTTCTTTTCTTTTCAATTTCATCTCACGTATTTTGGAAACATATTAAACGTTATTAGAAAAATGTCTCATGTAAGTTCATGAAGGTGCAGGATTAAAACAACGAGGGAAAAAAAGTTAAAAGGAGTTGAAATGAAATGCCAGAGTATTATACATACATAATATATATAATATATTTTTTTATTATTATAATATAGCCTTAAGAAACATTTGCTTACTTATTAATACTGCCCATTTGCCTAATTAGGACCAAAGTATCCTGTCAGCATTTTCAGAAGTTGGTGGCGTTATTATTGACATTAGTTTGTCCTTAGAGTCGCTATCTCTAATATCGGAGGTAAAAATATTGGATTTGAACTCACAGATCTCCACACAACCTGGGTGACCTCTACACACATGTATGATATTTGTGTACCTTCGAACTATTTTACTTGACCCGTCAAATTGCCTAAGATCAGCAAAGATGTATGGAGGTGGCAATTTGCCTGGTATAAAAAATCAAGAGAGCAGAATGGGGATATGTTGCTGTCCAAACTCGTCACACCGAAAGTCCACAGTGTGACGAGTGAAGGGGGCGAATCCTGGTGAAGGGGGGACAGCTTGGGTCATAAAGGAATAAGTAATGAAGAACTCGTAATGCCTCAAATCTATCACGTAAAGATACTGATAACAGCTATCCAATATCGTTACCATTATGAAATTCAAATCTTATTCCACAGTGGCGGGGGCATACTTCCCCGGGCGGCAGCCAAATAACAGCCCACAAGGGACGTGAGCGCCGTTCTTCTCTTTTATTCGGCCAATCAGCCCGGGCGAAAGTGTAGATCTCTGAGTGATCCAAAATAAAATCAAATTGACGCAAGTTTCAAGAGAGCTACAAGAGAAAATATTTCAGGCGGACATGTTAAGTGAAGGAGCAAGGATGATGGGAAAAGAATCAGGAGAATGGAAGAAGAAGATGTGGATAGAGGAAGAAGTAAAAGCGATGTGTAAATCAAGACTTGAGAGAGAACGGCATATCAAATATCAAGAGAACTGCTTCAAGCTTCAAAACAGAATTGAGTGGAGACACGACGCACGAAGAATGCGGACCCCGTCTGAACGGGAGAAAGCAAAGAAGAAGCAGGAAAAGAAGGAGAAGAAGGAAAAGAAGAAGAAGAAGGAAAAGAAGAAGAAGAATGAGAAGACAAATAAGAAGATGAAGAAAAACATGATGATGTTGAAGAATATTGTAAGTGCCTTCTTACATTGAAGAATATTGTAAGTGCCTTCTTACGTTGAAGAATGTTGTAAGTGCCTTCTTACGTTGAAGAATAATGTAAGTACGTAAGAAGAGCTTTCATAATTTCCACACCATCATGGCTAGCATTGTGAAACTTTAATTAGCACGCCTGAATCATATAGGAAATTAATGAAAAGCATCAGATGGAACAGAGGAAATGTTATGCTACTTTTATTGGGTCTTGTCCTTGTCCCAGAGATCAGAAAAATTGACACGAAAAACTAACTTAAGGGGTATTTTTCTTTTGGATAAAAAAAAATTCCAGGTTCGATATTTCCATTTTATTCCAAGGTCAAATTCACGACATTCGGAAGAGGAATTTCCTCTTCCAAAAGAAAAATGATTTGCTTCCAGTTTTGTTTCATTTTATTTCATTTTGGTTAACTTTGGTTAGAAAAAAATACGGCTTTAGTAAACAACCAAAGTTGCTATGACAACGTTTGAGAATATTATACTTGAGTAAATAGACGTAAAATATACAATCTGTTTGTAGGTGAAGATGTGTACAAACATACGGTACGAAAGTAAGTAAAGCCTTTTACTGAAATATTTATAACATTCTGAGTTGTTCTATGTTTGAGTATTTTATGATTTTTAAAAAGGCTTATTCATTTCAGGTTAAATTCCCCAAAGTACAGACATCTCTTAATTCAAACGAACCTTTTGGAAAATCCCAGGGTTTACCATGATAGTCTTACAAAAAACCCCCAGCCTTACATTCCACTGTTAGTCTCAAGCTTTTCCCAACAATGAACGAACGTGCCTAGAGTTTAGATTGTTATCTGACTAACTTATTAATAAATCTAGATAAAGCTACTCCTCACAGTCTTCACTATAATAATTTTATTTGACGAATGGTTAGTTTAGGACATTAGTATTATTTTCTTCTTGATTTATTTTTCATACTATTTTATCATTTATTTATTTATTCTAAATTTTGTACTTTGTCTTCCTAATAGAGATTCAAATAATAATAATGGTTTTGACATAATACAAGACCACCTGAATGACCTGTTGTAACAAACTGTTCACTCGAAAAGAATTCAAATTCGCCAATGGTGACTCAACAGTAACAGTTAGCTAACAATTTTTTTTTTTTTTTTTTAAAAGATGAGTGTTTCACAGCCGTTTTTATTTCGTAGCCATGAAACAGGAGCTACTGTAGACGCTTGTGGTCTGTGTTGTAGCCTACCCATCCCGTAGTATGCCTCCCCTCCGATGGGCGAGAAGTGACACAATACTTCCCAATTAGGTGCTGGGTCAACACGAGCGCACCGGAAGGTATCCCTTACAAACAATTGTAACCCAATTAAGAATACAAATTTTTGTCGGCACGGGGGATCGAACCCGGGACCTTCCGCATATTTTAGCACCTCGAATTCTAGCGGGTCCACCCAAATTACCAATAAATTGGATCCGGTATTGTTCTTCCTATATAAATAAACTGGTGTGACGCTACACGAATTTCGGTATCTCTCAAAAATAAGTTCCAATCCTCCACTGGTGACTCAATGGTAACAGTTAGCCGAAAATCAATGTAAAATTCATAATCAGCACCGCAAAATCATTGGATTTGATATGTCACACCCCCCATCTAGGATGAATAATAAAAAATTCAAGATATCAAAAAAATTATGTTATTACAAGAAAAACTTGTTACCGTTTAGTCAGAATGGCCAAACTCCGCAAAATGGCGGTCAAAAAGTGGCCATCGGCGGCACCGATTTTCTTCAAAAGTCTCATACCGCGCCCTCTATTTATGACCTCTATACCGAATTTCAATTCTCTAGCTCATGCCGTTCTTGAGATATTTCGTTTCCAGGCAGACAGACCGACGTACGGACCTATGGCTGAAACTTTGGATCTAGGCTTTGTCTATCGAACATGTTGGGTGATTACTTTCTTCTATAGCACAAGGAAAGTAAAAAAAGAAGAAGATAATAATCTAATAATGGACTCTGCACAAATCGTCAGTAGAAAATGCGACTCAAATGATTTCGACTTGTTGCGACTTGTCCCATTGTGCTAATGGGACAAAATATCGACAATAGGGTGCAGGGATTTTCTGGAAAGATTAATACGCTTTCGCCGTTCCTGCAGGAATAAATTGCTTCGTCTTCCCGTCAGCACAATCGTGTATTGAATTTAAAGTTGGCATTTCTCATTGTATATGCGTTATTAATAACGTTGGGAGTGGCAGATCTATTTAACACAGCTCAGTTTATTGGAATTGCTCGCCTAGAATCATGGAATAATAAAAGACAAAACAAATAATTTCAACCAAAGTCCGTCAATGGTGAATAATAATAATATCGTCTTATTTATACTGCCCGTTTAGGACTAATAAGTTCCATTATTCCAGCAGTAAGTCCAAGACGTATTATTATGTGGTAAAAATACTAAGTGGGAGGATAACTTGTTATTATTATTATGAAACACTTTATTAGATAAGAAGACACTATGTACAATACAAATAATTATATAACAATAAAAAAAAAAGGAAAAAGAAAAGAAAAATATATAATAAAAAAATAAACATAGGTATATCCTAACTAAAGGGTAGGGTTATTGCCTATGGCAATCTCTTCCACCCAACCCTTGTCTTCCACTCACCCTTGTTATATGTCGCGGCTGGGTTTCGAACCCGTAACCTCTCCATTACCATTCAGCTACCGGGACATTGACTACTGAGCTACCGGGACATTGACCACTGAGCTACCGGGACATTGACCACTGAACTACCTGGGCATTGACCACTGAGCTACCGGGACATTGACCACTGAGCTACCGGGATATTGACCACTGAGCTACCGGGACATTGACCACTGAGCTACCGGGACATTGACCACTGAGCTACCGGGACAGACAGTTGACCGTTCTGGTTACACCAGATTTTGTTCTTTCACTGAATTTTAATCAATGTGTTGCGAGGTTAGGGGCCTTATTATGAAACAGGATTAAATATCTAGAGCTCCAGCGTCCGCGGTGGACCGGTTGAGAACTGCTGCCCGTCGTCCAGAGGTTCTGAGTTCGATTCCCGGTCACAGCAGACTTTTCACACAGAAAATTCCGTTCTCTCCGAACATGTGGGGCTGGCGTTTCATTCACTACCCACAACCTCACCCAGACTGAATGAGTTTATTGATATAGTAAGAACCTATTCCTGCGAGGTCAAGGCTTGGATGAGTGACAAAGTGACCATTCAAATTCGAACCCTGTGATGCTGGCTATTCCTAGTCCAACCCAGGCTGGGTGAGGTTAGCTGGTTGTCGAGTTTTCATCAAAGGGCATGTAAAACCGCATCTCGATAAGACGTTAGAATTCGGACCATTCAAATTCGAGCCCTATTCCTAGTCCAACCCAGGCTGGGTGAGGTTGGCTGGTTGTCGAGTTTGCATCGAAGGGCGTGTAATCGTGTAAAACCGCGTCTCGATAAGACGTTAGCAATTGAAAGGGTCGTTAAATCCCAAGACATGGCATATTAATAATAATTTCACTCGAAACTAAATAGCGTCGTGGGAGTATCATTTATAATAGGGTGGGAATATCGAAAGCTGCACCCCATTTGTCTCTTTTTGTGAGTGAGAAGATTAGGGGTAATCTTGAAATTCTAAATTTCGACAGAAAAATGGAATAATATTAATACCTATGAAAAATTAAAGACGCGTCCCATCACATCTTTAGATAAATTAGATAAATGCCGGGGTTAAGTGGCAGAGAATGCCTAAGGCATTAATTTCGCCCCGGATTACAAGACAATTGTAAGTTTAAATATTTTTTTCTTTATTTTATTTTGTACATATTTTTAAGTTTTTTTTTTCTATATTAATAATTTTTTGTTGATTGTTTTGTATAAAAAAATAAAGTGTAAAAAAAAAAAAAAATATTATCTACCATACAAAATTATAAATTAACCAGATGACCTAGAATAGATTTTTTTACTATTTTTTTATTTGGGCTTAACGTTGCTCTCAAATGCATGGTCATATCACGACGGGGGTGTTACCCTCCATTTGCAGAAAACTCACAAGCACGCAACATGCAACCACACTATAATCTCGCTGGACGTTGCTTAAACTTCGCTGATCCTAACGAGGACCGGTGTATTCAACGCGGGAAATCTCAAACCTCGAATATAAAACTTTTTCCCCCAACAACTTGCAAATATTTTAAAGTTTTGTGTTCGTTTTTGTAAAAAAAAAAAAATTTTTTGCTCTGATTTCAATTTTTTTCATATTTTTTTTTCCTTCAAGGCGCTTTAACTCTGCTGGGCATGCCGTTCGCCCCGATATCCTGTTTTTTAAATCATAGTGTACAGTTGTACATATTTAGTTTTTTCAGATATTTAATGACTGCATCAAAGCTTTCATTTTCATCTAATAGTGCTGGAGGAACAGGTAATGAAGATCTAATATTGGACTTTAGGGGACATGATAGGACAATTGTTGGGTGGAAGAGATTGCCATAGGCAATAACCCCGCCCTTTAGTTAGGACATATGTTTTTATATATTTTTCTATTCTTTTTCATTTTATTGTATATATTGTTTCCATTTTTTTTCATTGTTTAAATAATTATTTACATTGTACATTATGTCCATTTATATCTAATAAAGTGTAAAATAATAATAATAATAATCTAATATTGAACTTTAGGGGACATGATAAGATGTGAGGAACAGTGAGTAGCTCACCACAAGTACAAGAAGGAGGGGGAGTTTTCTTGAATAGGAAAGCTTTTAACGTTTAGATTTATGATTTCATCAGATATTTTTTGTCGTTTAGATGATTATATATTATTGTACTTTCAAAAAGTTATTTATTGTTATTAAATTATATTGTCTGGCTGGGGGACTATAAACAGGGAGTAGACCAGCATTGGCTTGGTTCTGGGGCTCCTGTCAATTATTAGCCTCCTTGTAAAGACAGTGGTAGAAGTTCTGAGTCATTCCTTTACTGTCTGAATACCATCGTTCACGATGACGCCACCCTATGATGATGAAAATATATTTTTATTTGTTTTAACCATGTGTAGGTATAGGTAGTTAAGTACCTACCTATGGTCACTGAGAGAGTTATACATATAATATACATATAATTTCAAAGGACATAATATTATTGATAGTATAAATATGAGAAGGTGTTATTATGAGAGATGAGAATATTGCATAACCAGTGAAATAAATATTGCGTGTCAAAAAACAAACTCTTTTCTTTTCAAAAAAACTTGAGACACTGATATTAATTTTTGTACAATATATATTATATATGATATTTTTCATAATATGTATGTATGTACGATTTTATTTGTGGTGAAGCACAAGGCTTCTTCACAATTTTTGACGGTAGCTCAGCATTACTAAGAGACTCCTTCACTTTTCGAATTCTATTACATTATTTCTTTTTACTCTGGTAATGCCGCCACTGGTCGTTACTCATACAAGTAATTACTCATTTTTCCTCACGAGGAAAAAAGATCCATGAACAGAACAGAAAAATTAATAGAAACATAATGTCCTAACTAAAGGGCGGGGTTATTTGCCTATTGCCATCTCTTCCACCCAAGTAGGTACATGCCCAGTCTGCCTGGAGCGCTGTGGGCAGATTTTTCTTTTAGTGAATCTTAATCCCCCCAAAAAATTAAGGAATACTGGTTTTTGCGTTTTTCTATATTTTCAGACGTTCTTGAGATTAAGGGGATGGGGTGGGTACAGTCAGAGCAGCCAATATGTGTATCAGAAGGACGAGATGGAGGTTTTGTAGTGGTGAAAGTTTACTAGGCTTTGAAAAATGTTCAAATGTTTGTAAAAAGGGAGCTAAACACCGACCTCAGTAGCTCGATCGATAAGGTGGCGGACTTGTTGTGAATGGTCGGTGGTTCAAGTCCCGGTTTCAGCGTAGATTTAGTAAAGCGAGTTTGAGTAGTTGTGACGTCACAAAAGTGATTGACACAAATATGATAACTTTTTCTTAACTTTTATTCCTAGTCCAATCCAGGCTCGGTGAGGTTAGCTGGTTGTCAAGTTATCATAATTATGTGTATACACTCATATTCAAAAATGCTTGTACAAATAAATATTATTATTCAAATATTCATGTAAACATAAATCAGGAGCAAGCTACCTGTCCCCCCATTGGCAGAGTATTTCATCTCCTCAGCAGTTCTGTTTGAAATTCCATCTCTTTGTTATGATTTGGAGTGGGGAATTGGAAAAAAGTATCAAATTTTACTTGCCATGCGAATTGGAACAGACAATAATTGATATTTGATATTTTTCAAAGTCACTTCATTATACGAGCATTATTGAATATCGACAAAAATACACTTTGTGAAGGTAATTAAATTTTTCGAGAGGTGGAAGCAGTATAAAGTAGATGCTGGTCTGGTAATCCAGGTAGCGTAGGGATCCGTTGGTTCGAATCCCAACCAGTGCATGAATTTTAATTAATTAAATTGAGTTTGTGATCACATAATAATAAGACTCTGAAGGTTAAGTGGTAAAAAATGCTTTGAGCATAATCCTCGTCTGGTGGTTACCTTTCACTAAAGAGTATTATTATTAAAAGTAGATGCTGATATGTTTTTTTTTTAACTATAAAAAAGGAAAAAAATACTTAATAATGTTCAAGCAAAGCTTATCTCTCTTTCCTTAAAAAAAAAAAAAATCTTCCAATTGCGCCACTCAACTGCAACAGCTAGTGGAAACATAATATTCCTATTCAAATTATAAAGTTTTTAGACTTCTTGATGTGTCACAACCCCCATAATTATGTTTTAAAAAAAAATTGATCTGCGTGAATTGATGTGCCCCATTGCCTATTCTTGTTCCAAGTGAGGCCTTGTAACAGTTTTACCAAATTTAGCCATTTTGTTTCTTACCTATGTAGGTATGCGTTATACAGACCTACATACTTACTGTGCAATATCCTGATGCTCATATCATCTTTAAAACAAAAACATTTTGCAAACTAAGGCCTAATTGCATGTCACTAACAGCCTCATTAAGTACGGACAGTAGGCATTTGATTGTGTAAAAAGTTGATTGATTTGATTAATTGGAAAAAAGTGCATTAGCCACTATGAATTGTATCTACTTGGGCCTATAACCGATATCAAAATTTTGTAAAAAAAATTCAGTTTTTCATATTCAATTTCAATTTTTAACATTTGAATTTCTCCGATAAAAGCAGGCGAAAAAAAAGTTTCCATACAAATTTGAGATTAAATACACTATTTTGGTTCCAACTTGTAGTTTGTTTATTTTAAAAATTAAAAAATTGCTGGAAAAACACTGATAATTATGAGTAGGTATGTGTGATATTCCATGTATGTTCATAGACATCAATGTTTATATAGTTTATAGTTGTTTTTATAGTTCATATACAAATAATATTTTTTTTTTTTAATCACAGTACAAAAGCCTCATCGAGCCCTTGGTTGACAGGCAATGTGCCAAGTATGGCCGCCGCATTGTTCCTTCCGAAGTAAAGACCACCTGAACTTTTGTTTTCGACCCATCCTAGGCTAAGTGAGGTAAAGCCGGTACGATTCACGGAAATGTTGAAATAGGGTTTTACCCTTTCTGTAAATCGTACCAGCTACCCACAATAACCTAAACCAGCCTGGGCTGGGTCGGAAACGAAAGTTTCCGGTGGTCTTTACTTCGGGGGAAACAGAATGGAGGGTAAACCCCCCATAATGAACGAGTGGAGGGTAAAACCCCTATCACAGATTATTCAGGACGTTAAGACCTAATCTGAATGACTGAATTTTTCCACGTAGACACAGCTGTGAACATTGAAAATGTGTATCGCCTAGAGTTTAGACTAGGAGCCCAATTTAAGAAAGAGGTTGGGTGGAAGAGATTGCCACTGGGAGTAAACCCGCCTCTTAGGTAGGACATTAGCTTTATTCTATTTTTGTTCTTGTTTATTTCTGTCAATCTATATATTTTTTAAATTGTATTGTACTGTAAATATTGTTCTTTGTCTTGGCCTAATAAGGAGTAATATTATAATAATAAGATAATCCAGACCCTCCCTCAAATCGGAGTTACAACTACCCTTAAGTTTGTATATCTCACAACACACTATTTTAATCTGTTCATTAGTGACAAAGCACTTGGGCATAGGATATTGAAAATAATCTACAACTAGGTATAACATTTTTTTTATTACTAATAATGAATCATTTGTATTATTTTTTCATTTCTTTTTTGTATACAGAGGGCCCATCCTAAGCCATTCTTATTTGGATTCCAAAATAAACTTGTGAAATCAGAGTTAAAAAAAAAGAGAATATCATAGAAAAACAAAGAAACAATTTCTCACGGCTCCGTTTCGACTGCTTGTCCGTGTTTCAGGCTGGGCCGGAGAGTGAGGATGGCCTCGAGAATCAGATGTTCAACTACCTGGTGGCTCAACAGCTGTTCAGCCGCCTCAGGAGTCAAATGGCGGCCAACGATCTGCAGCGAAAACGAAGCTACTGGAAGCAGTGCGCCTTCAACGCGGTCTCTTGTTTCGGGCGGAAAAAGTAAACGATTGTCAATAAAAAAGTAAAATAAATTTAAAAAAATCCATTTTCAATGTCTATTTTTTATTTCATTTATGTCTCAAGTCTCATAGTAGTTATATATACTTTTTTCGTCAAAAATTCGACATGCCCAGTTTTTTTTACCGACCTCAGTAGCTTGATCAATAAGGCGGCGGACTTGTAACCTGGAGGTCGGTGGTTCAAGTCCCATTAAGCTACATTAATAGGTTTGATCTCTTTTAGAATTAGAGGGACATGTCACAAAAGATCTGTTGAAGGTCGCAGTGGAAAAAAGCTTCCGTAGCCGACAGTTTTATTTATACCAATACCTCCCATGTCAAGGAAAATTTAGTAAAGAGAGTTTGATTTGTTGTGATATATCACGATTGTGATTAACACAAATATGATAAGTTTTAACTTTTTTTTTTACTTAATTTATTTTGATTGAACCCGAGTTATGGCCCGAGGCATGGCCCTATATATTTTTCCTAAACCTACTTTACACAGTGAGGCATTGCCGTACATACATATAATCATAAAAATCTTCGATCTCTGTAGCTCAATCGATAGAGCGGCGGACTTGTAACCTGGAGGTCGGTGGTTCGAGACCCTAGTATGGCAAAATTTATGGTGAGATTAAGACGTAATGAGCCAGCGTCGCGGGAGCGTTGAATTCTCCGGTTCTCGTAGGATCACCGAAGTTAAGCAACGTTCAGCGAGTTGGAGACTTCCTAATGCTGGCATTACGGCCCAACCCAGGCTGGGTGAGGTGTGGGTAGCAGGTTTGTGAGTTTCCTGCAAATGAAGGGTAACAAAGGCAGTTGAAAGCGACGATAAACCCAAAAAAAAAGACGAACTTGTTAGATCACCACTGTGATTACCTCATAATAATAACTATAAAAGTGGTTTAGTGGAAGAGTTCACATATGAAAACCTTGCCACTTTAAATAAAGCCAAATATAAAATAATTATAGTATGTACTATTTTAATAACTCTAGGAGAATAATTATTATGAGCGAATTCTATTTGTCTTTTCTTTCATTCAGAGAAATGTAAGTTTTCTAGACAGGTCTTCTGAATGGTTACGGTCATTCATATTATTGTAGGGTTATTGTATACAGTAATTAAAATTAATTAAATTTACCTTATTATTAAAATAAAGACGTAAGCACTTATCTATTTATTTTGTCTACAGGCAGAAAATGTCGAACTCACTGGTTCTGAACTATGCGTGAATAGGTCCTGTTTTTTTTCAATAATTTTATTTTCTTTCACAATTGGTGTTTCCATTTTCATAAATAATGCTATGTAAAAAAACTGACTATAGAAATTTTTGGGTGATTCCATTACTTTTCTTTCCATAGGATAAGGAAAGTAAAAAAATAAGTTTGAAAAAATGAAACATTAAAGACATAACAAGTTTTTTTTTATTTTTTATTATTAACAGAGGAGACACAAAAATCAGAGTTCTTGCTCCTGGCTCCTGCATGGCAAGTTAAGGTGGTCCATTCAGCAAGGATAATGAAAGATGTTGCCAACCAAATTGGTGATCTTTTGGTTGAGGCATCAGGGGACCCTCGAGCCAAAAACTATGAGATGAAATGGAGACACAAAGTAGAGGAGGACCTAAGAGAGAAAAACTGGAGAAAAAAGGACGCTCTGTCAAAAGATATATGGAAAGGAAAGATTCGTGGAACAATTAGGTTTGGGAAATGGCCAGCTAAAAGAATAAGAAGACTGAAATTTTTGAAAAGGAATCGCCGAACTTGACCCTGTTCTCAAAGATACTTTCTTTGAGAGTTATAATCTTCTAAGCTTCACTTCATTGTTGGACGAATAGGGCACCGTCCGACGGACCTTCAAATAAAACCTTCGAGTGTTTAGCGCACAGAATACCAACCTGCCTACGTTGAGAAGAAAATTCTCGACAAAGAATTTCTTCAGAGGGATTAGTCAAGAAAGGAGAGGAATTCCAAGCTTGAAAACATTTAGTTCTGGCATTTCTTAACAAACAATAGCAAGATTATGGTTCATCATCAAAGCATTTTCAAAACAAGATACTAGGCCAGTCAATAAAGACACGATAACAATTTTTTTTCTTCAGTTTAAGTTTGATAATATAAATAAAACACAGGGATTTTTATGGAAACAAAACTACGATTTTGTTGGGTTCAACTGCATGGTCGATAGTCATATCACGACGGGGGTGTTACCTTCCATTCGCAGGAAACTCACAAACCTGTGTCACCTGGGTAGTGAGTGGGTGTGAGTGAATATATGTACTTGTTTTGTGCGTTTTGCGCAAAACGCATTTTTTTTTAGGCTTAACGACTTTCAATTGCTTTAAGCCTCAAAAAAAGGACCATACTTACACTAGCGAAAAAACCCTGTGCGTTTTAACAATTTGAAAGACATTAGAAAGAACTGAAATATATCGATACCTTTTTGCCAAAATGTGAATTATCCAAAATTTCAATTTTCGTTTTATTTCAGATTCTTAATCAGTTTTAAAAGCTCTTTCGGATGAACTCACGGCCAAGTTTCTATCTAGTATAGTTTTAATTTTAAGTTTTCATTTTTTTGGTCAAAATTTGAGATTTATCCAGCTAAAACGTGAAAAGTTTTTGTTTTTTCTTTTACATTATACGAGAATGTGAAAAATCCGATAATATATCGATACCTTTTTGCCAAAATGTGAAATATCCAAAATTTCAATTTTCGCTTTATTTCAGTGTCGCTTTTCACAATTGAGAGGTTGAAAAAGAATTCGCCAAAAAGTAAAAAACGCCATCTTTCTTTGTCTAAGTATTAGCCTTTCTTCCTAGTTTTTCTTTTCAGATGTTCTCATTACTATTT
The DNA here is from genome assembly GCA_024516035.1 of Bactericera cockerelli. Lineage (NCBI taxonomy): Eukaryota > Metazoa > Arthropoda > Insecta > Hemiptera > Triozidae > Bactericera > Bactericera cockerelli. Next base: position 61,762,997 of record CM044955.1, on the reverse strand, counting down.
AAACATTAAAGGGTTGTTATTAAAAAACAAAACAACAGGATTTTCAAAGTGCTATATACGTTAGTGCGGCTAAAATATCTTCCATTCGATTCAGGGTTTCAAACTATCTATGACCGGATTCAATTTCCGCCGCAATAACAAATGATGAATTTTCTGTATTCATTAATATAATAGGGCCCGTCAAAAAAGGAGCCACTCAGAATATCTAGAGAACGGATAAAAATTTTAAAAAATGCTAAAACACGTGTACCATTCTATCTATAGCAGGGGAAACCTTTTCTACTAGGTATTGGTTTTTTATCATTACCAGGGGCGGCCCCAGGGGTGTCAACTTTGGAATCTTAAAAGGAACCACCATATTTGTAAGACATTTCCAAAAAGTAGTTTACATTAAAAAATACAACTTATTTCTTATAAAAAAATTACTGAAACCTGATGTGAAATGAAATGTACGATATCTCCGACCCTGTTATGATTAAAAATCTCAAACTTGTCTTAAAATAATTTTAATGTCATCTTCTTTTCAAAAATGTATTTCAAATAGGGATATTTCATTTAAGATTCCAAAGTTGACTCCCTTGGGGCCACCCCTGGTAATGATAAAAAAAAAATCAGAACCTAATAGATAAGGTTTCCCCTCGATATAATGGTACAGGTTTTTTTTTTGCATTAAAAAAAAAAAAATAATCCGTTCTCTAGATATTTCGAGAGGCTCCTTTTTTCTGGCGGATCCTGTATGAAAAAGTAATAATCCCTAAAAAAATACCCCTTCACAATATAAAAATTACCCGCCCAGTCATCAGCCCAAAAATATTCTGAAATAATGTTTGGGCTCCGCTTCATGTTTACTATCCTCTCATGTACTATCGTTTATTATCTACTCGACTTACACTTAGAGCTATCTTATAGAGATAAGTTAGTAGTAATCAAGTAGTTAGTATTTTCACACGTTTTTGTATGTTTTCAAAAGGAAATAATATAGAGACATTTAGGATAAAATATTTGAAGTTTGTATTAGAAATACCCCCAGAAAATAAGCACAAATTAGCCATGTAAAAAAAACATTACGTTTCGAAGGTGGTGGTTCTACCGTTTCCCCAGCACCACCAAATTGAAATGGGCGTAGCGCCCTTATCGTTGAAACACAAAATTCGGGGTTTGAAGCACAAATTAGCACAAAATAAGCACAAATTAGCCATGTAAAAAAAACATTACATTTTAAAGGTGGTGGTGCTGGCGAAATAGACCCCCCAGGCACCTTCTGACAAGAAAGGTGTCTTCTTTAAATGCATACACACACAATCACACCAGTGCATTATCGCCCTACGATGTACGTAAAAGTATTTTAGTCTGTTCGTACAGGTATGTCTATCTAAATGTCTGCCTGTATGTCTGTACGTATACGTACAGGTATGTGTCTGTTCTAGGCGCGGCCGGTGGGGAAATGTTTTGGGGGTACTGCATACCGGACTAAAAAATTTATAATAGTTATGCATTAATTTTTCTAGAAATGTGTGATAATTTTTATTGTGTATTGTGTACGACTTGAGAAAATCCTCTCTTTTTTATTTTTCGTCTGGGGGTGCTGGAGCTCCGCAGCTCCTTAGCACCAGCCGCGCCTGGTCTGTTCATATGTCTGAACCTAAGTATGTTTGTATGTCTGTCTGTTTGTCTATGTGTATGTCTAATCAGTGATAAATATGCTTCACTTTACAATTAAAATAACACCTCATAAGGTTATATCCATCAAATAATTATGTCTGCCTGTATGTCCGTCTTTTGTTTATCCGTAGGTCTGTCTGTCTGTTTATATGTTTTTTTGTACTTAATGATGTATGTGCTTGACTAAGAATAAAAGGGCGACTCATAAATTTATATACATCAAAGAACTATGTCTGTCGGTCTGCTTTTATGTATGATTTTACTCATTGATCAATTTTATTTTTCATTATAATTAAAATTGCACCTCAATCGTCAATATCTGTAAAGTTCTCTGGAAAATATAAAATTTCTATTAATATTTTTACATCAATTAGTGGGTTTTTTAGAATTATGGGGCTGAAGTGCCCATTTTGGGGCTATATAAGTACTCAAAGGCACATCTGCCACCAAAGACGAGAAAAACAAGATCAAATTCATACATCAAAATTGGCCCAGTGGTTTAGGCTGTAGCCCGGTCAAGATCGAATAAGAACATCAAGCAGCAGAAAGTGAAAAATGGTTTTTTTCACCATTGATTATCAACGGTTTAAGTCAAGCGTTTTTGATGATTCTCTTATTAATCTTCATTATTCGAAAGCTTGCTTCTTTTCAGTAAATAATTCATCCTTTGTAGTGTTTTAGTTTTCATTCATCCTTTGTAGTTAGTTATTCCGATACAGAGGAGTGAAATTGGCACTTTGTGCTGTGACGTATAATATCTCTTGGTGCCCTCTTCTTAATTTTTGACTTGGCGTTGCGGAACGCCATCGCGTTCTTTAATAATAATCATTATTACAGTTACTATACGCACAAATTATGCACTATTTATTCTTCTTATATGTCGCTTTTCACAAATTTATTGTATTCCATATGGCACTTTTCACATTTTACGTAAACCACTTTTACTTAAAACCCAAAAAATCGGGCGTTTTTCACATTCTGGTTTAGCAGGCAGAGTTTTAGGAGTGGATTTTTCACATTTTGGCTAAACCAACTTTACTTAAAACCCGAAAAATCGGGCGTTTTTCACATTCTGGTTAGTAGGCTGAAGAACAAGAGTGGACAATTCACTTTTTGGCTAATACCTAAACAAAGAAAGATGGAGTTTTTCACTTTTTGGCGAATTCTTTTTCAACCTCTCAATTGTGAAAAGCGACACTATCTCAATAACTAAAGGCATTTCGCAGTTAAAATTATCAGGAATATTTAAAGCAAACAGTTTCAAGTATTATTTCCAAATTTGGTATAAATCGTACGTAGGACAACTGAGTAATGAAACTTTTTTTGAAAAAAACAACTTTTTATTTTTTCAAACCTCTCTCCTGAAAAATTTGATTTTGGCGCAATTCACATTTTGGCAAAAAGGTATCGATATCAAATATGGTATTTTACTCATCGCATTGATCTTAAAAAAAATTTTAAATCATCATTCCGGCCCACACTAGGCTCTAAGAGGTTATTGTGAGTTGCAGATTGCAGATGTGAGTTTTTTGTGAATGGAGGGTAAAAGCCCCGTCGTGATAATATAATTATGACCATGACCATGCAGTTGAAAGCAAAGTTAAATCCACTTTTTTTAAAGTTGCTCCACTTTTTGCATAATATAATGTCAAATGTGCTAACTTCGTTTTTTACCATACCATTAAATGTGTGTTTTTTCACATATTTATAGCCTTTATTAAGGCGTTGCGTAAAAAATATGCCTTCATTGACTGGCCTAAGCGTCAGGAAGAGAGAAACAAAGAAAGTCTGAAACTCTTGCCGGAGCTGAGAGCTATGCAGGAAGAAGTGGAGGCAAAAGTTGGAAGTCTATAAATGAGAGCTTATTCAAGAAAGAGGAATCCCCTTGTTGGCTTAGGGGAGGGTGCTCCAGTTCTAGGTCATGACGTCAAGTCCGGAAGCATAGGTGTCTCCATTGTAACCATTGACATTTGAAGAGAAAAAATCATCTCAAGAAGATATGAAGAAACATATAACAAACATTTAGTAATTATTTTTTTCACTTTAAATAGTGAAAGAAATAATAACTTTTGTCTATGCTAATCTTCTGAAAACCTGCATGGATCTCGAAGTAAGCAATTAGACATAGTTATTATTATTTTTTAAAGATGAGTGTTTCATAGCCATTTTTATTTTGTAGCCATCAAACAGGAGCTACGGTAGACGCTTGTGGACTGTGTTGTCGCTTGCCCATCCCGTAGTATGCCTCCCCTCTGATGGGCGAGAAGTGACACAATACTTCCCAATTCAGTGCTGGGTCAACACGAGCACACCGGAAGAAGGATAACCAAATTAAGGATACAAATTTTTGGCGGCACGGGGATCAAGCGAGTGCTTAACCACTGAGCTAATCGCGCGCTCGTTATGTTCTGGAATGCAACATGTATGGACAGTTGGATCTGCACCTAAATTCAGCTCTCAACAATCGTAGAACCTATTGCGAATAGGAAAATGCACACATATTCACTATCTTTGCTATGAAGTTACTTTTTTCGTTGGGAGTTTAACCATTGAGCTTGTTTGACGTGTTACAATATCAGTTAACAACTCGATTTTCCTATAGAATGATGGTATGACCATACATACCTACATAATATTATCCAATTCTTATATATATATATTTTTTTTTAAGATGAGTGTTTTACAGCCGTTTTTATTTCGTAGCCATGAAACAGGAGCTACTGTAGACCCTTGTGGTCTGTGTTGTAGCCTGCCCAAGTGCCCATCCCGTAGTATGCCTCCCCTCTGATGCCTCCCTTACAAACAATATTGTAACCAAATTAAGAATACAAATTTTTGTCAGCACGGGGGATCGAACCCGGAACCTTCCGCATGGCTAACGCGCTTTTTGTACATACGAGGTTTGGCTATTAAGTTCGTAGACGCGAGCCGCTACGCAAAAGCTGTCCGTGCTAGGAATATATGATAAACATATTTAGACAGCTTCAAGTCTTGTGTTTTGATTGATAGCTGTCACATGTATGTACTGTAATTAGTTCTGTTGTGACAGCCCGACGCGCAAGACACCTTTTTTAATTTTGCCGGAATTATGATTGATACAAACGTTGAGCAACGAGTGATTTTTGAATTTTACGTAAAACATGCTGGTGAAACATTTTCTTTGTTAAAGACAGTGTACCAGGAGTCATGTTTGAAAAGATCAACGCTTTATAAGTGGTTTAAACGGTTTTAAGATGGTCAGGAAGATGTTGAGGACGATCCACGTCCTGGTCTCCCCCAAAGCTCAAAAACTGACGAAAACATTGAAAAAATTGGTGTTATGATTCGTTCTGACCGTAGATTAACTCTTAGACTAATGGCTGATACACTTAAAATAAATAAATAATGTGTGAGACAAATTTTGCACGAAAATTTCAACATGACAAAAGTTTGCGTAAAAATGGTGCCATGCGCCAGGCCACAGTGCCTTCTCCGTGAAGACGTTCTTATCCAAGTACAACATCCCAGTGTTGGAACACCCTCCTTACTTACCCGACCTGGCATCGTGCGACTTTTACTTATTCCCAAAAATCAAATCTGCCCTGAAAGGTACCAGATTTGACAGCGTAGATGCCGTTCAGAAAAAACCGGCAAAAGTCTTGAAAGGCCTCACACAAAATGACCTCCATCACTGTATCGATCAATAGAAAATTTGCTTAGAACGTTGTAGGGATAGAGGAGGGGAGTACATTGAAGGGGATAACTACTAAAGTTGGGTAAGTTAAACACACATTGTTTTATGGGAAGAGTCTACGAATTTAATAGCCAAACCTCGTATTATGTACATTTCGAATTGCCGTATCAAACTATTGAAATTGAGCTAGATTTATTCTTATTCTGAGCCGTATGTACGTTTTTTTCTGACATCATAGCTGTAGATAGGGTTCCGTATGTATACTTTTTCCTGATAATATTGTATGCCATAAGATTGGCTGTTCATAGGGATGTGTATTGTGCATGTATGTGTTTTATTTAATATTATAGCTGTAGATAGGGATACGTATGTTTTATTTTTTTCCTATGAGGATGCGTTTGGATTGAACGCCCTGCTGTGAGCAGTGAGTGGTATTTATTTACCTTACTCCCTCTTCTTCTCTCCATTGTTCTTGTAATTCCTCTTAAATGCTTTTTAAATTCCACAGTATGCATTTTCTTCCTCCTACTTCATTTATTATACTATTTAATTAAAATTTCTCCAGCCTTAGTGAAAACACTAGATACAAAAACACTTACTAGATACAAGAGGGAGAGTAAATGAAAGTGAGAGAAAAATAGAAGGTATCCCTCTAACATAAGGGTTTTTGTTGTTTTGGGGTTTAACGTTTCTTTCAATTTTTTTATATAAAAGTTTCCCACCTTTTTTTTAATTTCGTAGCCATGAAACAGGAGCTACTGTAGACACTTGTGGTCTGTGTTGTAGCTTTCCCATCCCGTAGTATTCCTTCCCTCTGATAGGCGAAAAGTGACATACTTCCCATTTAGGTGCAGACATGCTGGGTCAACACGAGCGCAGCGGAAGGTATCCATCGGAATTGGAAAGTATAACAACTTTAGAATACAATTTTTTTGTTTGCTCGGGGGATCGAACCCGGGACCTTTCGCATGGCAAGCAAGTGCTTAGCTAAATGCCCATTCCTTGATATGATACAGAGATTTTAGCTTCCATTGGATGGATAATCTCACACAGCTTGAGTTGAACTAGGAATAGCTAGCATCACGAAGGTTTGTCAAATTCAAATGTCACCCATCCAAGTCAGTCAAATTCAAACGTGTCCAACGACGCGTCGATGGACACGTTGTGTCACGATGGACACAAGTTTGTGTCCTATATTGATTTGAGAATAGAATTGAAAAATCACTTTGGCATTTGAATAACTACACAGACAATACTAAATTTATATTACACAACATGCATTGGTGTAGTCAAGTAGTTAAGGCACTTGTCTAGTAATCCAGGTAGCGTAGGAATCCGTTGGTTCGAATCCCCCTCCGTGAATGAATTTTTCCTCATTAATTTGAGTATAAATAACCATATTGACCATTGATCACATTATAATAATACTCTAAGGGTTAGGTGTTAGTAAATTTATTTATTTTTTATTTATTTATGTACCCATTTTTACAAAGTCTCTATATAAATCAATTGAACAAAAAAAATTACTTAAATATAAAAGTGAATAAATTAATATAAAAAAATGCTTTGATCATTGACTTCGCCTGGTGGCCTGGTGGTTACCTTCCACTAAAAAGTATTATTATTATTATTATTACACAAAAAAGGGAAAAAAAGGACCACAAAACAATGTTCCATCCTAAGTCTTAAAAAAAAAGCTCCCTCTAGTATTGAAACACTGATTTCAAATTCGTTATTGGAACAGGATAAATTGAGAGTTCGTGAAGGAAAAACTAATTGAGCGCTGTGAACCCCATGGTGTTTCCCGCCGCGCCCCGGCCCTGGCGTTGGGGGGGTTCGATCCCCCCACCACCGACATTTGGTAGGAGGGGGGGTTCGATTCTCATTTCTCAAGAGGATAAGGTAGGTGCGAGAGAAAACAATCACTTTATTACGCCTGTCCGTCAATATATACTCACCAAGCTTGTGGCTTTCCATGGCCCAGCTGACGGCTTTCGCTTGCGGTGGACTACACGAATGGCGCAGTGTATTAGATACAGCCGTATTTATGTTATACAGGGTGTCCCGTATACAGATGCAAATATTTTGAGGGTAGATTCAGCCCACCGTGGACTATCATATGAGCGAAACTTGCAGTGGGGCATTTTGCTTCGTTAAAGAGTTATGGCCAAATCTCTGTTTTTCCCACAGGTCTAGAGGTCACTTGGATCGATGCACGTTTTTAAAGAAATGATAGCCAGTAAGTAATTTTTGACTTCATGTATGGATAGTCATGTATATTTCCCTTGAAATGCAGTTGGTTGCATAAAAAAATATTGAAAGACTAGAGAGATATTTAATCATAAGTTCAATATTTTTCTATAATTCGATTTTTCCCCTTTTTCCCTTTCGTAAATTTAGAGTACTTCTACAATTGCAATTCTGCGTATCACTAGGTAAAAAAATACCCTTTGCTATTTTGTTTCAATAAATACAAAGTTCTTTCAGACGCGTGAAGGAACGAATGAGATACGTCTTAATAAACGGCACCAGAAGGAGAGAAACACATCTATCAAATTTTGAATCTGGGCGCTATTGCATTTTGAAGAACACTCGATGCCTGAAGCGGTCTGTGTGACCATTTTTGTGCCACCTGCAAGTTATAAATGAAAAATTTCTGAGTACAAATAGTTCTATTAACCAACCATATCAATCAAATCTAAAAGTTAAAATAACAAGGCGATCAATTTGTTCGGTGGAAGAGAAAGCCACAAGCTTTAACCTCGCCCTTGGTTCGCTACATATTCTTTTGGGTTCTTTTCATTTCATGTCCTGTGTTGCAGAATGTATCATGTTTGTAGTTTATCAAGAAAGTATTAATAATAATAATAATTAATAATAATAGTAACCTGAAGGTTGGATGTTCGAGTTTTACCCAAGGCTAGTTTTCGGCATTATTTGTTATGTTTTTGATATCATAATTGTGATAGACACAAAAATGATATTTTTAATTTTACTTCTAAAAATAAAATGACAATTTTTGTTGTTAGCGCAGAGTCTTTCTCCATGTGTATTCTTTGTCCATAATTACACCACTGGTTGCTGCTTTCATTGCAGCCTCTCTCATTTTTCCTCATGATAACCCTGTGACCCCGTAACCCCATTCACATAAAAGTTCACAACAACCGACCACTGTGAATGATCAATTTCCCTCTGTTAAACATCCCAGAGCAGTGTATTTATACCTCAAATTACGCGCCAATTCTGTTAAAATTCAGCCAACTTTGAATTTTCCATCATGATTCAGAAGTGTTTTTTGAGCTTTGTGTGTACTGCGTTCCATGATCTTTAAAGTAATATACATGAGCTTTCTTTTTTCTAAAACTAAACATAATAGGGTATTTTTTTAACTAGTGATACGCAGAATTGCAATTGCAGAAGTACTTTAAATTCACGAAAGGGAAAAAAGGGAAAAATCGAATTTTAGAAAAATATTGAACTTATGATTAAATATCTCTCTGGTCTTTCAATATTTTTTTATGCAACCAACTGCATTTCAAGGGAAATATGCATGACTATCCATACATGAAGTCAAAAATTACTTACTGGCTATCATTTCTTTAAAAACTTGCATCGATCCAAGTGACCTCTAGACCTGTGGGAAAAACAGGGATTTGGCCATAACTCTTTAACGAAGCAAAATGCCCCACTGCAAGTTTCGCTCATGTGATAGTCCACGGTGGGTTGAACCTACCCTCAAAATATTTGCATCTGTATACGGGACACCCTGTATAAATGTGCAATACAAGAGAGTTCAACGTTTCTTTCCTCTGCTGAGGTCAAAAGGAGACGGGAGTTTTTCTCTCCATTCGCTGGAAACTTACCAGACTGGCTTGCACCGGGAATAGCCACCAGTAGCCGGTTCCAGAAACACTTTCTACTCTCCCCAAATATAATAATAATAACCCCAAAAACACCACTTCGTGGTTAAAAAAAGAAGAACGCCTCACTCAAAAGAATGGTTATAATTAGCTAAAAATAAATGATATCAAATTGAGAACACCTTATCCCCTCTCTTTCTATATCTCTGCACTCCTCTCTGAATTTATTCTTCTTATGTTTATCTTTCTTTATCCTTTCTAGGGGTCATCCCAAACTTGATTTCTCTTTAAATTTACTTGTTGCACGGCAATAAAAAATGGCGGTCGGAGTATGATTTTTCTGAACTTATTTGATTTGAATCGAGAAAATTACACCGCGACCGCCATTTTTTATTGCCGTGCAACAAGTAAATTTAAAGAGAAATCAAGTTTGGGATGACCCCTAGAAAGGATAAAGAAAGATAAACATAAGAAGAATAAATTCAGAGAGGAGTGCAGAGATATAGAAAGAGAGGGGATAAGGTGTTCTCAATTTGATATCATTTATTTTTAGCTAATTATAACCATTCTTTTGAGTGAGGCGTTCTTCTTTTTTTAACCACGAAGTGGTGTTTTTGGGGGGATATCAGTTCTTTTTGTACGAAAATATAGGTTCATACACTACTGAAACATTATGAATAACAAAAGTAAATAAACTGGGAAAATGTGAATGTACCAAGTTGTCTTTATTTTAAGATATAGTTTTAGCAGTACGTATTTAATTTTTCTAAGGTCAATATGTATTTGGATCACAGATTTGGCCCCCTGAGTCCCCAAAGTGAGTAAATAATATATAAATTTTCAATGCAAGACCTTTTGATTCTATACTCCACATGATTAGGTTTATCTTTCAATGCTAAATAGACCTCGGAGCCTCCTATGAGGGACATTAAAACACCTGGATTTACAAATACCAAAGAAATTAATTTGTAATCACCTTATCAAGGTGAGGTAATGAGTTCTCTCGTTGACCTTTTCTTACCCAAATTCTCTCCGGCTTGTTGCAGGGGTCACCACGAGTATCTCTCCCGGAAATAAGACCATGCTTTTTTACATTAGGTATTTAAGAAAATGAAAACTATAAAATTATCATTTTTATGTAAGAATCGGCCTTTTATAAGGAAATCTTTAAAATCTCTAACTAATGAAAGGCAATGCCTTGAGTGTATAGTAGAGTTAGGTAAAATACATAGAAGGCCATGCCTCAGGAATATAGTAGGGTTAGGGATAATACATCGAAGGCAATGCCTCGGGTTTATAGTAGGGTTAGGTAAATATATAGAAGGCCATGCCTTGGGTTTATCAAAGGGTTAGGAAAAATACATAGAGAGCCATGCCTCAGGTCTATATCAATAATTCCTAGGTGTTTCGATTATAATTATTATGCTAGGCCTAAACTATGTAGGTATAAAATCAGGTAAAAATGCAAGCGACGCGACGGGAGACAATTTGGTGTTGATAAAACCATGAGCGGGAGAGAACTCGGTGGTGACGTCCCTTATCAATACCTCACGAGGTATGTGTGTACCCCGGACATAATGGACAGAGAAAAAAACTTCCCTGAAGGTGATCGAAACCAAGTCATCGTGCGTGCAAGCCTAGTATGGCCTAGGGTTGCACTTGGCCAAAGTCACTACTTTGTCACAACTTTTAGTGAGTATAGCATCGACATTATGAGAGCTAATTCATCATATTTTATCTCCATCCAACCATGATTGTCCAAAATCAATCTCGTAATGCCGCCACAGGTCATTGCCCAATTCTGCAACTACTTAAATTTTCCTCGCGAGGGTAATGGGGTCGTCATGAAGATTAAATATAAAGATCGGAAAAACAAAACACCGTTAAGCCCAAATTGAAAATAAAGAGCAAAAAAATTTCGTCCCGCCAGGATTCGAACCCATGCTGACTGGGTGGCAAGTCGAGCATGCTACCAAGAGACAAAGTCATCTTCTAAAGAAACGTACGGAAAATGAATTATCTAAATTAATACTTGGAAACTTAAACATTAAAATTTTGCAGTGAGAGAGCGAGGTCATCTCGAAAAATACATACTGGCCAAGATCTGACCACTAAGCTAAGGATTCGAAGGTACCTACCCGCCAAAGAAAATGAAAAGGCCACCAGGTGCCACCCAGTGGACCGGATGAAGGAATAAAATCAATAAATTTGGTATCTGCTCATCAAGATCTTTCATTTGATACCACTTAAGATTAGTATTATCCTTCAATTCCCGATTTGGGCTCCCAAAACCCGAGGCCGCCCAAATGGGCCGCCCGCTTATAATTTAGAATTTTTTTTTGGTCCGGGCTCATCTCCATTATATCTTCATCACTTTAGACACCTCACTTAATCTTCAGTGCCAAGTTAAAGACACGAAGTCGGGTCTCAAAGGATCCGTATGAAAAAAAAAAACGGAAAAAAAAAAATTATGAATCTTTTCATGTCTTTCACGATTGTTGAGGGGTCTCGAAAATAGGGTTCCCGTTGGCCTAGGAAGTCAAACAAAAAGTCAAATCAATTTATTTTTCAGCGTAGAGTCCATTTTTGCAATAAATCGCAATTTTTGAAATTCATGTTGCACTTTTCGCTGGCTGAAAGTTCATGAAATGCATGGGAACTATGTTTTCCGTAACCTTACACTCTGCCGGGTTGTCTCTTTCTTTGTATAGGCGTTCTTCACACCTCGGCCGAGGTGTTTGATAATATCGCATTATTTATACTACCCGATTAGGACTATTAAGTCCCTTTATTCCAGCAGTAAGCCCAAGACGTATTATTATGTGGTAAAAATCCCAAATGGGAGGATAACTTGTCTTGTCCCGGCTGGATTTCGATCCCGCAACCTCTGGAATCTCTGGATTCACACAGTGCCGCCTCTACCACTGAGCTACAGGGACAGACCATAGATTATACGTTTCAATCATCACAAAACGCAATCTGATTCGTTAGTGCGTTCAAATTAACCAATCAAAGTGTGTTGTGTGACAGTTGAAAGGGAGATTCGGGGATTTGGAGAGTGTTTCTGGAACGGGCTACAGGTATCGAATATGAATGGTCATTCATACAAGTCCTTATCTCGCGAGAAGTTGCTTAACTTCAGTGATAGAATGAGAACTGGTGTATTCAACGTGCCACCTACACTTTCTGCACAGTAGCGCACTGATTGAGATCGGCCGAGTGGTGTAGCGCACTGAGCTTGCATGCACGATGATCTGGGTTCGATTCTTAGCAGGACAGATTTGTTTTTTACTCTGTAGGTACTTGGATGTTCGAGTTCCACTCATACATCGTGAGGAAAAATGAGTAGTTACTTCTAAGAGTTACGATCAGTGACGGCAATTATAATTATATCTGCTTATAATTATAATATTGCACTCATACCTCGTGAGAAAAAATGAATTGTTACTTCAATGAGTATCGACCAGTGGCGGAGTTACAAGAAAATGATATTATAATTGATTTAGAGAAGTGTTGAAGAATCTTAGTAACGCTGCGCTACCCTCAAAAATTATGAAGATAACTCCAACACAAGGAAATCATTCTTTAACTTTTCACCTTATTAGATTGAGATTTTCGAATTGACCATTGGGAGATACCGGTGGACGGGGTTTCGGAAATAGAAATCATAATACACTAAACGTAACTTTTATTAGGGACCAAATTCTGATCCATAAAAATTTCGGCCTCTTAGGGCCCACTAATGAAACAGAAGAATTTAATAAGAAATATAAATTCCAGAACAATCAACCAATCCATGTCCTCACCACGCTGGACGTTGCCTAACTTTCAGAACAAGTAGGTATGAATTAACCAGCTTGTTGCATTCGAATGTTAATTGAAGGCGTTTTAAGAATTGTTGTTTTTTTTTAAAATGGCACTGTCCACACATGCTGGTGTATCAAAGTAGCCACGCCAATATGCAATAAAATACAATAATAATAATAGGTATAGTATCGTCTTAGGTATAGTGCCCGATTAGGACTAATGAGTCCCATGATTCTAGCTGTAAGGCAAAGACGTATTATTGTGAGGTAAAAATCCCAAATTTGAGGATAACTTGCCATGTCCCGGTTGGGTTTTGAACCAGCGACTTGTGGATTACCAGTCAGACGCCTTGACCACTCAGCCACCGGGACAGATAAGGGTGAAAGACATTCTTTTAATTTTTTTATGATTTCTTATAGGCACCCCTACATTTGTCCGAACTTTGCTCTAGTATAGGTTTATCGAGATGGTATTTATACAAAAATAAGAAAAAAATGAATTTATATTGACAAACAAGAAAGCATACGAGTAACTCTGAGTTCATAAATCCTTGATAAACAGAAACTTACCTCACTCGATTATCATACAGAGGTTTTACCCTCCATTCGATATGACCAGCTGAAAAGGGACATAACTTATATATCATACAGGCTGCGCAATCTATCTGAAAACCTAGAAACGAAAATAACTTATTTTTTAGCGAAGAGAAATGGAAAATTTTCTCTTAGTAAAAGATGAAAAAGCTCCCACTTTGGTGAGCCACTTGTTATACTCGTACATGACAGGAGTAGTCACCTTGGCGCCTTGACCTAGCAGTAGTATGTGCGGCTTACACTCCAAGTGACCCGGGTTCGAATTCCGGCGGGGTTGGATTTTTTTCGGCTCTGTACTTTGGATTTCGGGGCCTACTGAAGCCTTGTTAGGACATTTGGGTTAATTGCAGAGTGAGCAGCGACCAGTGGCGGTATTACCGGATTGATGTTGGAATTGATAACTTGAATTCTCTTCCAGTGTCGACTAAGTTATTGGTTTTACGTCATACATACAAGTTATGCCTCTCATAACCGCTGACCCGGCTACTGATTCAGCATATTATCACCACTGAGTACCATCTTCCATTGTCACAAGTCAGTTCCTACTCAACCCTCGACTTGATCGAATCTTTGCGTATCTGGAGCTTCGATGTATACGAAGCCACAAGTAATTAAATAAATAATCTTTTTTTTGGGAGGGGGTAATTTAACGACGCTTTCAACTGCATGGTCATATCACGACGGGGGTGTTACCATCCATTCGCAGGAAATACACAAACCTGCTACACACATTAACCTCACCCAGCTTGGGTGGGGCTGGAATGCCAGCACCACGAAGTCGTTGCTTCTTCGGTGATCCTATGGAGAACCGGTGCATTCAACGCGCCATCGACGCTGGCTGATAGCATGTTTCTATTTTGTAAAGATGAGTGATTCACAGGTTTTCTTTATTTCGTAGTCTTTCCGCCACCAAGGTTGACCACATCAGCTCCGTTACGCCACAGAGCTAATATACAGCTACAAAGTCTGGCTTAGATATGACGACCTCTACAGTTGTTGTCAAGGTGAAAGTTAAGAGATAGTGTCCACTAAGATTAACAAATCCTGTTTCAAAATTCGGCCCTCATTTTTAGAGAGCTTATTTTATAATCAATTTATAATGATTCATTTTGTTTATTTAATAAGCAGGGTCGAAGAAATTGGGTGTATTGTGTCATAGCTTTTTAGGTTAATAAAAAAAAAAAATTAAAATATGTTTTTTTAATGCAGAAAACTGTTTATGCGCAAATTATGTGCATGTTGCGTCTCAATTCGTTACAAGGCGTAGCATCTCAACTGGCAAAATATTACTTCACTTTTGTTTGCTAAGTATACAGAAAATGTATTGATGGGAAAAATGTACACTTTTATGGTTGAAAATCAAATTTCTCTCTTGGTCTGTCACGGTAGACCAGTGGTAAAGGCAACACTCTGAATCCACAGAGATTACAGTAGTCGTGGTTTCGAAACCCAGCCAGGACATGCTAAAATATCCATTTTGGATTTTGAACACATAATAATACGTCTTGGGCTTACTGCTGGAATAATAGTCCTAATCGGGCAGTATAAATGTTTTTATTAAGGCGATATTTTTATTATTATTATTATTCCTTGGCAAGGACCACTCATATTTATATGAGTGGTCGTTGTGGATCATACATATTTATACCTGACGAGAAGGCAAATTTCTCTTTTCCTTAGACAATGGACTTATGGATCCCTCCTCAATTGGTCTCTAGAACTTGTGATTTCAGTTTTAAAATGCATTTTTGTTATACACTATGTGGCAGGTAGACATGGGTTGAACCCGTTAATTTGTTCTTTTTCTTTTAAAGATTGTCAGATATCCACAGATTTGAGTTTATTTTTATTTTATTTTTCCTTATTTTCTTCGTTCATTCTATGGCTCGATCGATAAGGCGGTGGTCTCAGAATCTGGAGTTTGGTAAGTACGACAAAATTTAAGGGAGTTTGACTGTATGAAATGGTTTTGCCTGCGAATGGTGCATCCCAAGTGGTGCAAGATCATGGTTTGGATGGTAGAGATTGCCTCAGGCAATAATATCGCCCATTGTGATTTATGTAAGTATATTTTCAACAAAGAACAATCCAGAAGGAACAAGACCCAGGGGAAGACCTAAATCAAGATGGTGGGACCAAGTAAGAAAAGATAGGTGGCATGTGACCTGTTAGAAGAAGACGACTCACAAGATCGTTCCAAAAGGAGGCAGACTGTTTGTGAGGTCAAATACCGACTGAGGTCAAATCCCACGACACAAGGACCATACTTCATAGGTGTGGCCCTTAGTGTGGAATGACGACAGCCAAAAGAAACTAGCATAAGTTCAGTTAAAAATATTATGAATTATGTAAACTGTCATTGTTATATAATTATATTTGAACCATTTACTTGTCATGTATTGAATAAAAAAAAGTGTCGGTATGCGTGGCCATAAAAGTAAATAAGTAAATTTCAATAATAATATCGCCTTATTTATACTGCCCGATTAAGAATTTTAAGTCCGATTATTCCAGAAGGAAGCCCAAGACGTACTGTTATGTGGTAAAAATCACAAATGGAAGGATAACTTGTCATGCATGTCCCGGCTGGATTTCGAACCCGCGATCTCTGGATTACCAGACCGCCGCCTTTACAACTGAGCTACCGGGATAGACAATAAAGAGTTTACTACTATAGGTACCTACTACCTATGGCAAAAAAAAGTCAAGGGAGTTTGACTAACTGTGACATATTATTATTCAACAATTTTGATCAAACTTTATTTAAATTTTTTATACATACAGGTACAGTGAATGTTTATAATTAATTAAACGTAAATAAAGCCTGATCAACGGTGGTGATAATGCCTTTGGCATTCTCTTAAATATTGTGATTAAAACAATTTTTATAAACATTTATTTATTTATAAACATTTGGATCAAGCTTTATTTACATATTTTATATACAATATACATGGTAACAATTTAGAAATAAATATAAACAAAGCCTGATCAAGGGTGGTGATAATGCCTACAGCATTCTCTTCCTTTAACATTTGGGGAAGCTATTGTTCGTTCAATTATTGGTAAGATGTCCACAAAAAACGTAAATCAGAATGCAATAAATCAAAAAAAAAAAAAAAAAAAAATGAAAACAATGCCATCATCGGAATATCGAATCGTCTCGCATTTTTTAGCAGCAATATCTTAAAATTGTTTCCTCTTCACCTCCACCATAACCCCCAATCCCCATTATTCATCATATTATCTCGAGTTTGATTTTTCATATCGTGTCTTTTGTACCTCAGAGAATTCCACCGTCAGAAATAAGGAGAATAATATAATGTATTATGTATAATATACACAATATTATGAGGGGTTATAAATGTAATAATAGGAAAAACAAATACCAACGATCTTCCCTCCCACCCCGAGTTCGAATATGTATTCCAGAAAAGAAGAAAAAAAAATGTATGTATATTGAATTAATGTGTATTGAAATTCTGAACGAATAATCTACTTTATTTTATTTCTTCCCCGAACAATACCACTTTTCTCGATGCGGGAGGAGCCTTTGACCCACATTGACGGTGGTGATATGATTTAGGGGGGGTTTTTTCCGTCCTTTTGAGACTGTCTTGGGATATCTTGTTCACTCAAACAAAAGAGACCGAGCCAGCGTTGAAGGCAATGAAGGCACCGGTTCTCGTAGGATCACTGAAGTTAAGTAACGTTCAGCGATGTGTATACTTCGTGATGCTGGCATTCCGGTCCAACTCAGGCTGGGTGAGATTAATGTGGGAAGCAGGTTTGTGAATTTCTTGCGATTGGAGGGTGACCTTGCAGTTGAAAGCAACGCCGATGGTATAACCTAGATTAAAATAAACTGGTGTGTAACTTAGATTTAATTTAATAAACTTTCCTCATCACTAAGAATTCAGATTTCGTCACTGGTGACTCTACGGTAAGAGTTAGCTAAAAATCAATTTCAAATTCGCAATCAGCAGCTCAAAATCATTGGTTTTGATATGTCATAACCCCATTTTAAGATTAATAATAAAAAAAGTTAGTCCAAGCGGGACCCTCTAAAATGCCGCTGGGTAAATTGGGGCCTGGTTCCAAAAAATGAAGATATCAAAAAAATGAGCACAGTAAACCCTTGTTTTTTTTTAATTTAAGAAAGTTAGGGGTCGGTTTCAAAAAAATGAAGATATCAAAAAACTGATCACTTTAACCCCTATTAAAAAAAAAATTAAGAAAATTTTGTTTTTTTTTTAACTTTTTTTGTATCGTTAACTCTTTGCAGCACAGTGGTCTCTTCGGGGACCACCTAAAGCAGCCCCCTTGCAGCACAGCTAAAAATAAATAAAATTACCCTTCCGGCACGGTGGTCCCAAGGAGGACCACATAAAATGGGACCTTTACTGCACGGGCCCTCCTGACTTGTTGTGTGCTGTATGCACAGGGTACATTTTTTTAAAAAATATTGCTGAATGTAAGGAAACTAAATACTGCACATAAAAAGAACCATTTTTGTGTTTTTCTAAGTTATTTTTACATTACCATTACAGAGAAAACATAAAATATAAGGTGGTCCCTGAAGGGACCACCATGCATTAACTTTCATTTTTTTGGACGTCGCGGTGCCTACCTTCTAACCTAAGTTATTAAATCAAAGTACTCAAGTTGTAAGTTTTATGTATAGAAAGAAATCCAGCTAAAGCTGTAAAATGGGGTAAATTTTCTATATTATGCAAATTTCTTCGTATATTAATAATTGTAGTAATAAAATTGATTGCTCCTTCAGAGAAATTACTTCAGAGATTTTCATACAAAACCTTAGTATGTAGTTACCTATTACATACTAAGGTTTTGTATGAAAATCTCTGAAGCAATTTCTATCTTTACTGAGACATAGTCCTACATTGCATGCTTTGCATTTCCACGTCGTTCTTCCAGGATGAGCTTTTGTGCTACAATGAGCGCATCTAATTTTGGATGCTACAGTAATGGGCAAGTGTGATACGCTTGCGAAGTGAATATTTGTGTCTACATGGGGTTTGTGTCCATTGCTGGACTCTTCTATAACAGGTGTTTTGCTAAACTTCTTCTGTCTTTTATTTAATGGCTCATAGTTGGGGGGTCTGCATCACTATCATCTGTAACTTCTTCTTCAGAATCAGTAGGAATCTGTAGGTAATGTTCTATTTTATCATCATTGAGAGCCATTTTGAAGATTACAATACTTAGGTCTGTCACTGCACAGTGGTCCTTGAAGGGACCACCTTTTTTAATTTATACTGACACAATATAAATAAAATTCATCAAAAACTATCTTCACTGTACTGAAAGTTTATATTGTTAACTATTATTTCCACTCACTTTGAAATAAAACTCACAAATAATCAAAAAGACATCAATCAAAAATCACTTGAAAACACACTACAGAAGCACACGCCAAACAAAACAAACAATAAGAACCGAACTGTGAAAGCTACGACAATGTCCGACTACAGCCGAAAACTTTTATCCAATAGGAAGAAGCTTGAGTGGTCCCTGGCTAAGTGAAGCTTGCTGAGACGATACTAAAGACAGTTCTCATATGGTCCCTCACGGGACCACCGTGCAGTAAGGTACATTTTCCAAGTGGTCTTTCTGGGGACCACCGTGCCGGAAAGTTAAAAAAAGAAAATCTACTCTGTGCCGAAAGGGGTCTGCTATAAGTGGTCCTCTGGGGGACCACCGTGCCGGAAAGGTTATTCAAAAAAATCCGAGCTGTGCCGCAAAGAGTTAACCAATCCAAAGAAATCTAGCTTTGACCGTTATCGAGATATCTTGTTCACAGACCGATGGACGGACGGACGCACGGATCAATGGGCGAAAACAACTTTTTTGGTATCCTGAGGCTATGATTCTTCCAGATATGTGAAAAACTGGGTAGGTCAAATTATCGACGAATACAATACTTTCCTTTTTATAGGATAAGGGAAGTAAAAAAAAAAAAAAAAAAAAAAAAAAAACAAGAAACAAAACAAAAACAAAAACAAACAAAGAGAAACTGAGTGCTGTGAAATGTTCTATAATACAACATATTCATTGAACATAGCTTGACTGACCTAGGTATTCACTGTTTGGAGGTGCATCATCAAACAGAGTGATGTTTTGAAAAGCTTTGACCTATGATTTTATATCACAACACTCGTAGATTCTCATGAAATAAAATACTACTCATAATAACTTGATTATAAAACATGGCGGAGATGTCATTGACCAAATCTATCAGGCACACGCCTGATATACAGGATGTACTGATGAATAAGATTGTTATACTTATTTAGCGATTGCACAGAATGACCTATGAAAACCTGATAATTGTCTGTATTTTTCTATGTTTCACATATTGATTTGAGATAGGTACCTACATAGAATGGACTTTACATAGGAATGGGGAGAATGCTCTAGACTAGACAGAAACAAGTGGAGAAAAATATTTCAGAAAATCAACATTGACCCAAAGGGCCGAATTGTGAAACAGGATTAAATATCTAGGATTTGTTAATACAAGCCAATATTACTTAAACAGCTGATATAAATGCGCTGTGATTGGTTGAAATTCTCACCAGAGGGCGTGTTAAGGGATAGCGTAGGATTATTTAATCTATTTTTTCAAAACACATCAAATCCATAAGAAACATTTGAAAGAGCTATGCTTGACTGTCCTGCGCGACACTTTGAATATTGTTCATAGACATTTGTACCCATAAGAAACGAGTTGGCCAAAGACACAAAAAAAAAAAAAAAAAAAATAAATAAATAAATAAATAAATAAATAAATAAATAAATAAATAATAATAATAAAATAATAATAACAGTATTCAGTTAGCCAGCTAACTGAATACTGGCCACCACGTTTCGGAGTTGCTCCGCTGAAAATTTAAATTTTCTGAAAATTCTGTCTAAATTTCCCGTAATTTCACTGTTTGGACTATTGATGAACCTATTGTACAAGCGTTTTCTTCTGTACGTGACAAGAGATGTCTCAAAGGACATCGCGAGGCACCAGGTCTCGCCGCCCGCCTGCTCGAGATCCCAGGTATTGTCGCCCTACATTTAGATATCCAGACAGTGGCAGCACGGACGAGGACATCCCATCATCCCGAGGCAACACACCCCGCTCAGTCGTTACTACCCGTACCCTACTGAACTCCGACCACTCTAACACCTCACACAACCTGGATGGTGAGTCAAGTGGCACCTCCAGCGACTCCTTAACTTCAAAAACCACGAGGGTTTATGTGACGAGAACTTTCAGAAGATCTTTGGACTCTACCACAGTTGTAAGTCCCAGCTCTCCTCAAACTCAATCTTCACCACCAAATCGACGTCACAATGGCCGTATGCGATGGTCCAGAGAATTAAATATTAAATTACTTCACGCATACTACGAATCCACCGAACTAGACAATAATCGGAAGCAGTACATGAAAAGATTGGAATGTATATGGAATGGAGATTCAAGTAACGTCAAGATTGACGGTAACAAGCTAGCAACAAGAGTAAGGTATATTCTTAACAAGAACTTATACTCTACGCCTGAAATTGAAGCCGTTAAAAACAGCGTCAGAGAGAAGCTCTCTCATATCAGAGATGATGCTTCTACTGAAGTACCACCTGACCGAACTCATGATTCTCCTAATATCCTTCACTCACCACCTGACGTCCTTCACTCACCACCTGAAGTCTTTCACTCACCACCGGATCTTCCTCACCAACATTCGCTCCATCCTCCTATCCAGATCAATGAAAATTCATCTGATCAATATAATGACATCAAAGACAAATTCCGAAAAATCCAGAACCAATATGAACATGTATCTCCTGATCAAAGACCATTGATACCCAAAGTTCCATACAACTACAGAACTTACCAAGCAATACGTCATGTAGATGAAGCCTTGAAAAATGAATTTTTAGAAAGTAAAAAACATTCACCAAACACATGGTTTTGTATATTTCGCTGCGCTCACTGTCTGTTTACTTTTGAACCTCTCCATTGAAAACAATCATACCAGTAGAGACCGTCATCATAGCAGTGAAAGTCCACCCTGGAAAAGAAGACTGGAAAAGAAAATAGAAGAACTCCGAAAAAGTATTGGCTGTCTAACACAGTTTTTCAATAACAACTTTAATGTTTCGCAGAAAGTAAAGACCAAAGTCAAAAGTATATCCAAATGCGCCAGAATCAAACCATGGAAACCAGATTATCTGCAAAATCTGAAAGTGTACCTGGAAACGATGAAACAAAAAATCAAAGCGTTTGGATTCCGGATACGAAAGTACAACAAGAGAACTGCGCGTCATCATCAGAATAAGTTATTCAATGCAAATCAAAAGAAGTTCTACCGCTCCCTCAATGAAAAACAAACTTCTTCTCAGACAGATTCAACTCCCAATGCAGAAATGATTTACAACTTCTGGAATAGTATCTGGGGTAGCGAGAAAAAACACAACGAACATGAGAAGTGGATTCATGAGGAAGAAGAGAGATATCGACATGTTCCTATTATGCCTACAACAAAAGTTACCTTGCAAGATGTGCAATATGCTGTCCGTTACACCCATAATTGGAAAAGTCCTGGCCCCGATAGAGTGCAAAACTATTGGTATAAACACTTCACCAACGTTCATCCAGTACTGGCAAAACAATTCCAAGAGTGCTTAGAAATGCCAGACTTGTTGCCTACCTACTTTACTGAAGGGGTAACTTATATGCTCCCTAAATCTGGAAACACAAACGATCCTGGAAACTATCGACCAATTACCTGTCTACCCAGTATTTATAAAATATTATCGTCCATCATGAAAAATAAAATTTACAAGCACGTCATAGATAACAATATACTGGCAGCCGAACAAAACGGAGCACGCACACACAGCAGGGGTAGCAAGGAACTACTGACGCTCGACACCATCATTACAAAACAAGCAAGAATTAAGTGCAAAGACTTATCAGTTGGTTGGGTTGACTACAGAAAAGCGTACGACAGTATCCCTCACTCCTGGCTGTTGAAAGTTCTGGAAATTTACAAGATAGATCCCGTCATTATCCACTTCTTTAAAATTTCAATGAAAAATTGGTCAACCAGATTGTTTATACAAGCACCTATTACCTCAAACCGTTATAATAATAATCAGCCAACATCTCATATCCAGACAGAAAAATTGGCATTCAAACGTGGTATATATCAAGGTGATACGTTGAGTGCGTTGTGGTTCTGCTTATGTTTAAACCCTTTAAGCAACATCCTCAACTCTACAAACTATGGTTATAAACTAAATAAAGATTCTAACTCTCGCGTCACTCACTTTTTCTATCTGGATGATCTCAAGCTTTATACACAAAATGCAAGTCAACTGCAGAGTATGTTGGAGATTGTATTAGATTTCAGCACAACAATATGTATGACACTAGGCCTGAACAAATGCAATATTCTCAACGTAAAGAGAGGAAAAATTGTTGAAACACCCGGTATAACTTTACTCACTAATAACCTGAAGATCGATGGGTTGGACTCCAATGAAGGCTACAAGTACCTGGGTATGAAACAAACATTACACATTAGTGATACTGAATTGAAGAAAGAGTATGAAAAATGCTTCTACCAAAGATTGATAAATATAATGAACACTGAACTCAATTCTAAAAACAAGATCAAAGCCATTAACTCTTGGGCTATTCCTGTGCTGACGTACACATTCGGCATCTTGAAATGGTCACCTACTAACCTTGAAATAATTAACCGAAAGATAAGAACAACCTTCACTAAGTTCAGAATCCACCACTGCCATTCAGCCTTAGAAAGATTGTACCTGCCGAGATGCGAGGGAGGAAGAGGATTACTCAACCTCACAAATCTACACAACAAACTGCTAATAAACTATCGTGAATTCTTTATGAAGAAAAATACACCTTTCTATGATCAAGTAAAGCAGTGTGATAATAAATATACTCCTCTCAACCTGTGTTCACAAAACTTTGTCCCTCCAAAAGTTCAAACCATACAAGAACAGAAGTTGCAATTATTATCTGGAATCAAGAAAAGGAAATATCCATCCACCCTGTATGAGAACCCGAATATTGATAAGAAGCTATCCACAGGTTATTTGACAAACGGATTTTTGATGCCTGAAACAGAAGGATTCATTCATGCGATTCAAGATCAAGTTATGAAGACGAGGAATTACATAAAGTATATCATGAAACAACCTATAGAAAATGAAATGTGCCGTCTTTGTAACTTGGTCAGCGAAAGCATTCAACACCTGTCGTCCGGCTGTAAAGTGCTAGCACCACGTGAGTACTTGAATCGACATAACATGGTTGCCAACATCATTCATCAAGAACTTTTAAAGAAAATGATCACAACAAACCGTACAACCCAGCCTTATTACAAGTACAAACCAGTTACTGTTGAAGAAGATGCCAAATACAAATTGCTGTGGGATATGTCGATTCAAACCGAGCACAATCTTCTTAGCAACAGACCAGACATTTTATTTATGAATAAAGAGGAGAAAAAAGCCATGATTATTGACGTGAAAATACCTCTTGATGACAACATTCATTCGGGATATACAGAGAAGATTATGAAGTACGAAGACTTAAAACAACAATTAAAAAATATGTACCAGCTCAATGCAGTGTCTGTACTTCCCATTGTCATCTCTACAAACGGTCTTGTCCACAAAAACACAGAATATAACCTGAAGAAACTCTGTATCAGGAACCCACAAGCTGTCATCAAGAAAGCGCAATTTTCCGTCATACTGTCCACCACGTCAATCATCAGGAAGGTGCTTAACGAGTGAAGATCATTCCATTGTACTGTAACCACCAATTGTAACTGTTTATACATATTATGTTGAACTTGTTTCCCATAATCATGTTTATGATGTACTGAACCTTTAATAAAAAGTGATGATTAAACAATAACTAATGAAAAAAAAAATACCAACACCTGTCTGATCTGTATACTGTGTCTTTGGGCAACTCGTTGATTTATGAGCAGTTCGAAATAAAATAAAACTTTATTTTGTTAATAAAAAATATTTCATAATTCGGGCCTTAGTAGTTTTGAGGAAAGGGAAAGGTTTAAATTCTGAAAGAGTGTATCGTTTAGTTGGGAGAGTTAGTGAAATCCCGAATTTCATTGAGTATCACATTTTCTTTTACAGCATTTTGAAAAATTATCTCGAATTTTAAATTTGAAGTGTGGCTAAGCGTTGCAAAGTAAATTTTCAGTCAGTGGAATTCGATCTCATTTGATTCTAAAGGAAGAGTAGAGCATAAAACATTGCGAGATACATCAATTTTACTCGTGTCAGGTATTTAATAGCTCATTCTGTACAGTGGACACTCTGGATCATCTACATAGTCAGAGAGAGCGAGATCTTGTAAATATCATCTCAAAAAACAATTATGAGCAAAAAATATTATGTGAATGCAACGAGTTCAGCCAATTCATGAAAAACATCACAGCCAAAACTCCAATGGATTTTTTTTTTTTCATTTTAATTTTGAAAAAATGAGATAAATCACAGAATAATAACGTTATATGGTAAAAGTTAACAATCCTCTTTATTACACTCCTGAAATTTTCTGAATATTTCAATTCGACTCCGTAGCTTTTTTAAGTATATTCATATTTACTTATCTATTAACCCATTGATCAATCCTGGTTTTCATTTTCATCCACTTCCAAGTCGTCAGCTCCTTCGGCATCCTCGTCCTTTGGCATCTCCAACATGTCTGCACTGTTCTCACTCTGGCCGTCCAATCCGTCGCCTTCACCCCTCTCATCTCTGTAGTTCTCGTCTTCATTCTCTCCAATGTCCGAGGGTGCATCATACGGGAAGGGAGGAATGGGCAGGTCCGTCTTCGATGAGCTCAAGTCTCCTTTCCGGAACAACTTGTACTCAGCAGGAATGTCTCTGTCCTCGTACAACCTATCAGCAAAGTAGATTCTCCTCAACCTGCAGTTGGCGTGGACTCTGATTTGGATTGTCTCCAGGTAGACGGTGTTGTACGACTTGTAGACGAAATCTTCCAGATTGATCTTCAACTCGTTCCAGCCAGGGATCAGACACAGCGGGAATGTCACGATGAAAGGCGTGATCTTGCAGCGAGAGTGGTAGTTGCTGAAGCGGAGTCTGCGCTTTGTGCCGGCATTGTCGAGGACTTGGACCTCAAAGCTGAAGAACTTGTTGAGATTCTTGACAAGGAAGCAGATGTAGGGGAGCTTCACACCGAGAGATTTGAAGCAGTGGTTCGGACACGTGATGTGTGTGTTCATGACGGTTGTACTGATGATTTCCAGAGCCAAGGAGTTGATGTCATGGTCAGTGATTCTTTTGATGAAACCATTCTGGACACCTGTATCCCATGTGCTCAGAGGCTTCGACCCTATACTGTAAAATATGGAGATGAATCGTCCCTGATATGCATTTTTATACATTTTAGAAATGCCGATTCAATTAAAATAATATTTTAAGATAATTTTCAAATTGAATGAAAACATTTCGGCCTAACTTGAAAGTGGCTGAATTTCACTTTAACTTGTACACAGCTGATTTTGTGATGACGGAGGGAATAACACCATTAGGAGAAATTCCTAAAGAATAAATCCCTAGAAAACACAACATTGAAAGAACCTGAAACGATACTATTAATAGTTAGGAACAATATTAGTGCACATATATAATTGCACAGTTATACATGATTGTCTATTGTAAACGCTCCTTTGTAGGTTTGTAAATGGAGTCACAAAAACACCACCAAATTAACTCATGTTAACTCAATTTCTTGTAAACTGGAAATTATTAATGAAAACGGATTCTAATCACAGAAATCAAGCACAATGACATGTTCTCTAAAAAATAACTAATGTAATATTCCCATTTTCAAGGTAAATAATTAATTATCGATCGAAATTGTCTTGCTGGAGATTGTGGCACAATGGCGCTCTCATACTGCCAAATGATAATAACAAAACTCATTGGCGACCTGAACAGGGTTGCCGTTACAGTTAGAAAGGGCATTCAGCCTCAAAATGTTGAAGCAGGAGTACTGAAACCAACCATACGGAAGAAGTTGAACAAAGCTAAACTCAAGTAGGTTTTGAAAAATGCGAAATAGAAGAGAATTTTGATCAAATCAAAAAAGGTATCTACTTTTTTGATCGAATGACTGAAGAAAGAGATTTGATCAAATGACTGAATGGGGTTACTTTTGCCCCAATGCCAACGCAAAAAAAAAGTAAAAAAAAATAAATAAAAAGGATTACCAATTAAATCATGTAAATGTTTGAACTTACAATCTAGACACAACACAAACAACAGCCATTGAAAGTAACAGGCTTGGGAAAGTGTGTGTATACACGAGGTACAATATCATCCTCAATCAGTTATCAGTTTCGATTCTCGATAAAATAATGTAACAACAAATCAGCAGAAACAGATTATCAAGAACGAGCGCACTACAACTTTTTGATAACGCCAATTCAATCGATTTGATTAATGAAATCTGAATCAACATTTCATTCAGTGTTATTGAGAGGACTGACGCGCGATTTCAACATTAATTCTTAATTTTAGCTCTTTAATTGGTACGAATTAACAATATTTTTATTGCAGATTTTGCTAACGAAAATAACAAAGTATTTGTGTACCTCATAGATTTATGTGAGCTAAGTGCATATAAATATTCTCTATTTGTTTCATGTCTGCTTTAATCCATTAGTAGGTAATTTTTATCAGAATCAAAAAGGAAATTTCTTCTTGTGTGTGAGTGTTTTTTCAAATTGGTTTAAATTCTTTGTACGATATTGCTTCGTTTCCTATTTTTGTATAATATTTGGTGCTTTTATTATTATTTATTTACCTATTCTTATTTACCTAACGTCTTTTTTAACATTCGAGACGGTTTTTTTTGTTCCTAATATTATTGAATCGACCACTAAGGACAACTATAGAAGCTTCCAGTAAGTTCTCTGTATTTAATTACATACTCAATATACTTTCAGTAAATTTTTAATATTAGAAATTGAAAGTATTGTGTTCGTGTTTGTATTTTTATTTATACAGGCCGCGATGGTCTGAAAGCTCCAAACAGTTTTTTTCTTGATGCTTTCACAAATGCACATTCCTAGTCTGGTTCATGGTTCCCGGAACATAACATTTTTTACATAATTAGGGAGTTAACTTAAAGCTCTACCTCCATATAGGAAGGATATTATTTGTTGTTGTTGTTCCGAAGACAACTGTGAAGCCTCTGGAGGTATACAGAATTTCCGTGTCAGGTGTTCTAGCGGTAGGTTGGCACTTGTTTTAGGCTGTCTGTATTTGGACAAAGCTGAAATCCCCAAGCAAGACCCTTGAAATGAGAAAAATGTTTGGAAATAACATTTGTTAGGAGCAAAGTATAGTCTGGTGATGTTACTTTGCATTTTTTTTTACCAGCATTATTTATTATATCTACCTATATATCTTCTTCTATTACGTATATTAGGTGGTGTTTTTCAACTTTATACTTGTTTTTTATATGATTTGATTTAAATGAAATAGTTTTTTTTTTTTGTACGTCAAGGAAATGTGTTACAATTGCACATAAACAATACCTAACATAATTCATTCAATTCATATATGCAGTCATAATACGTATCTAACATATGACTGTACATAATGCCCTAATGAGTGATGTGCAAGAAGTTCTAAGGGGTTTGTTGTACGTCCTAGGATTATTATCCTAGCAGTAATCATATTTTTCATTAAGTATTATTGTTATACGTACTAGGATTATTATTCTAGCCGTAATGATATTTTTCATTAAGTATTATTGTTATACGTACTAGGATTATTATCCTAGCAGTAATCATTTTTTTCATTAAATATTATCAATTATCATTACGTCCAAACTTTACACGGTCAGTGTTGCCGTCAGAACTGCAGTCTGTGTTGTTATTAAGTTGTTCTGTCTAAAGTTGCTTAGGGCAAGGACTCTGAATGTTACAGACCTCTCTATAAACATTCATTTAAAAAAATTGTCTAATCGGAAAAAAGCGGACGCGTATTTGTGACGTCATATTTATAGAATCGGATTTTTCAGTCTACATAATTATGTGTACAATATTAGTTATTATGGGGATTTTTTTCTAGCAAGGATTTCATCGTCTTCTGGGCTTCGGACTATTTTATCGCTCATAAGTCCCTTTAAATTTTGTCAGGAATCGTTTCCTGTTTTCAGAACTTGCAAAAAATACCGACCTGAGTAGCTTGATCGATAAGGCTGCGGACTTGTAACCTAGAGGTCCGTGGTTCAAGTCTCGGTTTCAACGTAGATTTAGTAAAGCGAGTTTGAGTAGTTTTGATATCACGAAAGTGACTTACATGATAACTCAAACTTAAGTTACAATAAATAATTTTCATATTTCCACATTGTCCCGGGAGAAAAACACCATGGAAATTTTTACAATGAACTCTTTCGGTAGAGCCATTAAAAAATTTAATTATATGATAAGGAAAGTAAAAATTGGTGCAAGTGATCCATTGAGAAATATCCGCTTCTGGATTCTCAAGGTCCCAAAAATAGAACACCTTTCATTTGATAACTCAGCTATTAGGTATGATAGGCATTTATTATAATAATAATAATAATAATAATATCGCCTTATTTATACTGCCCGATTAGGACGATGAAAGTCCCATTATTCCAGCAGTAAGCCCAAGACATATTATTATGTGGTAAAAATCCCAAATAGGAGTATAACTTGATTAACTTGTCAAGCCCCGGCTGGGTTTCGAACCCGCGACCTCTGGAATCTCTGCATTCACAGAGTGCCGCCTTTACCACTGAGCTACCACCGGTACACTGAGCTAATAGTAATCATGAGTAGATTTGCTATTAAATACAGGAAATGTCTGATCCCTTTTATGGACCCTTACACAACGGGCACTATTTAAATTGTGTGCTATGTGTACCTGTACAACTTTACAATCGTGGTAAAGCTGGCTCTGTTAGGTTAACTACATATATCGTTATAACTAATTAACTATGTATATCCATTTTGTGCAACTCATGAATTGTCCCAAAGGTGGGACTATTGAGGGTTGGACAAATCCCTACGCTACCTGGATTACAAGACTATCGCGTTAACCACTTGACTTCCAGTGCACTTGGCTTTTTTGTTGAGAAAATCGTAGTTTTGTCGAGAAATTCTAGGAATCATTATCAGATGAATCTGTAAGGTACCTATACCTACATAGCAGTTTTATTTCAATCTCTTATCTTTTCCAGTGGCGAACCTCTTATCTTTTGCAAAGCCTTAGCTTCTGAAGTCGAGTATACTGTTTCTTTTAATCACAGTGGCGAAGGGTACATAATATTTAGAGGTCATTTCTCGCTTCTGTAACAAAGCCACGTGAGGTTTTATTTGTATTATTTTTATTTTAATATTTATTATTTTTTTTATTTTTTTCTTCATTTTTTTATAAAAGATGAGTGTTTCATAGCCTTTTTTATTTCGATGCCATGAAACAGGAGCTACTGTAGACGCTTGTGGTCTGTGTTGCAGCTTGCCCATCCCGTAGTATGCCTCCCCTCTGATAGGCGAGAAGTGACACAATACTTCCCAATTAGGTGTGGGGTCAACACGAGCTCACCGGAAGGTATCCCTTACAAACAACTGTAATTAAATTAAGAATACAAAATTTTGTCGGCACGGAGGATCGAACCCGGGACCTTCCGCATGGCAAGCGAGTGCTTAAGTACTGAGCTAATAATTAACTATTATAGTTACAAAAATGGGAAAATATCAAAACACATTATAAATTTGAAAATAATTAACGTCCCTGAATCAATTCAGACATTTTTTTTTTTTGAAAAATCTCTCTAATAAAACCATTCTAAGTAGTGTGAAGTTGGAAGAAATATTTTATTAAAAAAAAAAAAATATAGATATACATATACCTATGAGACTAAAAAAAATAAACTAGTATTATAATGAAAGGAAAAAAGTTTCACATTAGGTATTTCCAAATCTAGAAGTACTTTTTTGTACTAGTATATAGGTACATAAGTTTCTGCCCGCCATATCTCGCTCATGAATGACGCACACAAGCCCGTGTCTAGTTATATATTATTAACGAACGCAAAACCGATCTATTTATTATACTGCCATCCCCGTGGCGTGATGTTTAGCGCACGAATAGCTCAGTGGTTAAGCACTCGCTTGCCATTCGGAAGGTCCCGGGCTCGATGCCCCGTGCCGACAAAAATTTGTATTCTTAATTTAGTTACAATTGTTTTTAAGGGATACCGTGTTGACCCAGCACCTAAATGGGAAGTATTGTGTACCTTCTCGCCCATCAGAGGGGAGCCATACGCATACTACGGGATGGGCAAACTTCCCTCCAAAAACGTGAGGCTGGCATTTCCGGCCCTACCTAGACTGGGTGAGGTTAATGTGGGTATCCGTTACGATTCCCAGCAAATGGAGGGTACAACCCCCGCGTCCTGACTATCTTTTTCAATCAGGACGTTAAAACCAAATAGAATCAAGTGCGGTCACAATATATCTAATAAGGTCGCAGCGTTAATTGAAAGGGTTTCACTGAAAACCCTGCAACCTGGGGCCTATTACATAAAGCACTTTAACTTCATACTTGACGAGTTTACACTTCAAAATTCAAATTCTGTTCCATAAAGAAACTTTACGAATTGATTTTTAAAGACATTCAAGTGAACTGCCACACATTTTTTTCCATTTTTACTAGTGCTTATTATTTATTTGAATGAATTAGATAAAACTGAAAGACACAAAAAATTGAATTAAATTTATTTAATTTTTTTTTAATATCATTTTTTTTTACAAATGCGTGTGAATTGAACTGAAGTGAATTGAATATTTTTATTTAATATAATTATTCACAGTAAAATATATAAAATAGGCGGCCACAACGAAGACCCTGGGCTAGGCTGGGCCTATACCCTATAGCCCTACACCCTCGACCTTTGACCTCAGACCCTAGACCTCAGACCCTTGAAATTTTGTTTACATTTCAGGTCAGATATCACGACCGGGAAGATGGTCACCGCAAGCTCCTGCGATCAGATTTATCAGATAGAATCCATCTGTCCGATGTGTGGCCGCCTGATTTCCATCTGTGGAATAGGGCCCGGGACTGTTCCGGCTGACGTGGAACAGCCAGTGTCTGAGCCGCGGCCCAATGGAACAAACATGGAACAGAATGGAACAAACATGGAACTGGGCCACGGCCCAGTGGGTCGACCAGGTTGGGCCAGAAGACGACTCGGGTCTTCAATGGGTGAGTTTGAGTTTTTACTAATTTTAGGCCCAAGTGCATGGTAACTAGTTAACAGATTAAAATAGGCAATAACCCCGCCCCCCGCCCTTTAGTTAGGACATACTATGTGTTTATCTATTTCTTTCCATTTTAATTGTTTATGCTGTTTCTATTTTTCATAATAATTATTTGTAGGTATTGTCTTTTTATCTAATAAAGCATTAAATAATAATAATAAAATCAATCAACTTTATACTCAATCAAAATAATGGCTAATGGGCGCGCTTAATCAGGCTGTTAGTGACTATGCACTCTACCACAGCCACCACTAGGCATTTTTATTTATTTCTTCTTTTTGCTTTTCTGAAAGAACTTGGGTTCTAATCATAAACTAAGAATCCACCCTATCAATTTGATGCAGACATTTTGTTACACCTTGTATACAGGGTAATCTGAAATCATGATATAAAGGTAGCTACATGGATTACGTCCAGGTAGCGTAGGATGTAGGATCCGTATGTTCGAATACCACCCAGTGCATCAATTTTTCTTCAATAATTTGAGTTTGTGACAACATTATAATAAAACTCTGAGGAGTCTGAGGGTTAGGTGGTGGAAAATGCTTTCAGCATTAACCTCGCTTTCCACGAAAGAGTGTTATTATTACTACTATTAATACAAATATATCACGAAAGAAGTCACATGCTTCTTTCGGACACGGAATTATTATTGTGATGATGAAGGCCCAAATTATGCGAGTAAAATAAGACTACAACAATCACAATTAAAGACCCTCCCTAATGTAAGGTATGATGAGCTGTGATTGGTAGAAAACCGACTTCAGGTAGAGTCAGTGGTAAAGGCGGCACTCTATGAATGCAGATTGCAGAGGTTCCAGAGGTCGCAGGTTCGAAACCCAGCCGGGACATAACAAGTTATCCTCTCATTTGGGAATTTAACCACATTATTATAATGCGTCTTGTGCTTTCTGTTTTTGTAATGGGACTTTAATAGTCCTAATTGGACAGTATAAACAAGGCGATATTATTATAGTCATAAGTGTCATTAGATGTAATCCTAGTCATGAGTGTTTTAATCTTAATGTTTAATTGTAAGTGTTTTTTCTATGTAATAAAATGGCCTAACCCGTAAACTTGTATATAAAAAATCTGGTGTAAACATCACACGACTTTCCTTATCATAATTATAAGGAATTGGAACAGGACCAAAAGCCACTGGTGACTCAAAGGTAACATTTAGCTAAAAATCAATATCAAATTCGTAATCAGCACCTCAAAATCATTGGATTTGATATGTCACAACCCCCATCTACGATAAATAATAAAAAAGTTAATCAAAGCGGGTCCCCCCCAAAATACCGGTAAATTGGGGCCGAGGTCCAAAAAGTTCAAGATATCAAAAAAATGATCAGAAGAGACCCCTATTATTTTTTTAATCTAAGACATAATTGTTCTCTAATATTTTTTTGTATCTTTAACCAATTCAAAGAAGCGGTACTTGCGGCCAATATTTGCGGTCCTGCGGCCGCAGTCTGCGGCCGATTGCAACCAAAAGTTTCGTGGTTCGTCTGGTGTATAATTATAATTAGCATACCAAATTTCAAGTCTCTAGCTCTTACCGTTCTTGAGATATCCTGTTTACACACAGACAGACAGACAGACAGACAGACAGACGCACGGACCAATGGCTGAAAACAACTTTTTTGGTATCCTGAGGCTATAATTCGTCCAGAAATGTGAAAAACTGGGTAGGTCAAATTTTCGACGAATACAATACTTTCCTTATTATAGGATAAGGAAAGTAAAAAAATACCTAAGAAGCAGACAAGCAAAGCGTGGCAAGGCGGCTAGTCATGGAAAGCTAGCAACAAGGAGGCGTAAGTCTCCACAACTTGGTGTCTCCTCTATTTATAGCCATAAGCTTTTAATATTTTATATTCAGCTCTTCGTCTGAAGGAACGAACATTACTTGTGAAAATACTGAAAATGCATAATAAAACTCTGTAATTCAATTTGCCGATAATTGAAAGAAACAGCCTCGGGTGCACTTCAGTTAACTGAAAGCAGTGCTGAATACTGTCTCGAGGGTCAATCGGATAATTTCTGACATCTTTTGCAATAAAATATTTTAAAAAACAGGTAATTGTGCCCCGGAACCGCTTTCGCATTACTTCAGGCCACTTTACACTCATGCCATTCAGGAAAAAGGAGAAAATGGGTCAGAATTTTGCTATCCAGCCGGAATTCGAACCCGCAACCTACTCAAATACGCTCAAACTCACTTAAGTAAATCTATGCTGAAAGCAGGACTTGAACCACCCAATTATAGTCCACTGCCTTATCGATCAAGCTACTGAGGTTGGTCAATCACCTATACCTACAAGGTATAGGACGTATAGGTAATAATAACAAAAAAATCTATCCTTTTCAGCCTATTCAAAAAAATCTATCCAATTGCGAACTGGGGGACGTTTAAGACTAATAAGTCCCATTATTCCAACAGTAAGTCCAAGACGTATTATTATGTGTTAAAAATTCCAAATGGGAGGAAAACTTGTCATGTCCCGGCTGGGTTTCAAAGCCGCAACCTCTGGAATCCCTGGATAGCCAACAGAGAATAAAAAGAGAACAAACTAACCAACTCTAACAAACCAGACTAGCTTGCAGTTTCCCCATGGTTTTATGGCTTATAAAGAAAAAACTCAGATTCTGACGATGATTGAGCGCACATGGAAATATATGGTTCAGTTTTTTTTGAAAAGATACCACTGATCCAACCCCTTTAAAAAATTAGTGAACTTTATTACTTGATTAGCCATTTGCTTGTGCATAAAAGTTATTGTCAAAACCATGATTAAAAATCTGTCCATTAGGAACCAAGCAATTGTTTATATTTAAACAATTGCTTTTATATTTAGTTTAGGACCATAGCTAAAACCCGTCCTATTTGAATCATTATTGGACCAGAAAATCCCGATATCTTGAAAATGGCAATAGATGTTTTAATTTTGATAATTTTCTATGTAATTTGAGGGTATTTTAGGGAGGGTTAACTCTAAAGAAAATTTCAATATCTGTTACCGTTTGGGCTGTGGTATTGTAAACAGACAACCCTTAAGAGCACATAGTCAGCCAGTCAGACACGCATAGATTTTAGTTTTATATAATAGAGATGTGATACCTACATATACTTCAATAGAAAACATGAGTGTAAGTCTTTTATATTTAGTTTAGAGTGTGTGATACCTACATAGAACATAATATCCTTAAATAGAAAAAATCAGTGTAGGTGTTTTAGAAAAATCACATGACTATTACTGGCGCTGTTGACAATTCCAAGTCAAGATTTCACACGGTGACGTCATGTTCTGACGTTCATCCTTCCGGCATTCAAGTGGGTAGCAATCAATTCAGATTCTCCCCAACCGACCAAGAAACCCACACAATCAGTCCCGGTGCGGTGAAGGCGGTACTGTGCGGGGTGCGGTGACGCGGTGAAGCAGGCACATCCACTGTGCGAGGTGCGGCGGGGTGCGGTGACGCGGTGAAACAGGCACATCCACTGGGCGGAGTGTGGCGGAATGCGGCGGGGTGCGGCGGGGTGAAGCAGGCACATCCACTGATCCCGCCAATCCGTTTTCTTTCCGTCGGGTCCATACATGCGTGCGAGATGAGCCCAGGACTCGGCTATAAAGCTTCATCGCTGTCTCCTCGCCCTCTCTGTCTTTCCAATGCTCCTCGGAAAAGCTCAAAGACAGCACTCGAACTTCGCCACCGGATCGAGAGGATATCAGGCATATAGATTTGAAACGGGAAAAGTAACCGCCAAGGAGACGAATTTTCGACGTTTCGTGTGAGAAACAAGTTTCGTCCCTTCTGTTTTGAATACCCAAGTCGGAAGTTGTGAATTTCATCATTTCAGGAGTCGTGAATTTTCCAACCGTTCGTGTAATTTATTTTGTATTTTTTCTTTTTACTTCGAGAATGATGCCAGTTAATCCAGCAGGTAGGATTATTATATTGATATTTATTTTCCTAGTTATTTAATACTTATATCTAGGTTTAAGTATCATTTAGTTATTATTATTTGTCCGCTCGTATTGATGATTATGGTGTGTTATAGAAAACTGACAAAAGTTCAGCGGCATTCATTGTGTTCTAAATAAACTGTAATATATTGTCAATTACCTATATTTATTTTATTCTTTCGAATTGCATTGGAATTCATATAAGTTCAATGAAATTACAAAATTTCTAATTCGAAGGGATTTTAGCAATATTTCGAGTTATCGGGCTTTTCTAAAAATCGAGAAACCTTCTTGATGCTAGAGTTCCGGCCCAACCCAGGCCTTAATATTAATGTGGGTAGTTTCTGAGTTTCCTGCGAATGGAGGGTAACACCCCCGTCGAAATATGACCGTCCAGTTGAAAGCGACGTTGAACCCGAATTCAAAAAAAGTTCAAAGTATCTACAGAATAACTATATTATGCACAATATTACAGTACATATATGTATATGTAAGTACCTTCTATAGGTACACTGCTACACCGAGGGTAAAACCGCCATTCTTTATCCAATAAAATATATAAGAACTGCTTGACTGCTGTAGTAAAGAAAATTTTCAGCCTTACCTCGGCAGTATAAACAAGGTATATTCTATTCTATTCTAAATAACTCAAATCAGGAAGTTAAAACCAAATAGAATCAATGAACATGAAAAGAGTCTCGACCGTGGATCTCGGAGTCCATATGATCTTCTTACCACCGTGAGACAGCTCACTGTATGTATCTCACAATCATTTCATTTCTTTTTTTTTCTTCTTCTTCTTCTTTTCTGTCTTGAAGTTGGGCCATTTTATTCTATAGAGGAGTAAGTAGGTACTTTATACACAATATCATTTTTTGCGTTTAACGTCGCTTTCAACTGCATGGTCCAAGTGCAAGTGAAGGGTAACATGGTCATAATTATGTTACCCTCCATTCGCAAGAAACTCACAAACTTGTTGTCCACATTAACCTCACCCACCATGGGTCGGACCGGAATGCCAGCATCGCGAAGTCTTCAGCTCGCTAGACGTTGTTTAACTTCGGTGATACTACGAGAACCGGTGCCTTCAACTCGCCATAAACCGTAGCTCAAAAATATTCCGTTCCGGGAAAGAATAACGCTCGCACAGAAGATACCTATTTTGAATCTTTTTAGATACCTAAACCTAGAAATGGGAACACATCCCGTAAATTCTTGTAAAAAAGAAAAGAAAAAAAAATCTCTCCATTCATCTTTTTTTTTTTTAAGTGGGGTTTAACGTCGCTTTCAACTGCCATGGTCATATCACGACGGGGGTTTTACCCTCCATTCGCAGGAAACTCACAAACCTGCTACTCACATTGACCTCACCCAGCCTGAGTGGGGCCGGGAAAAGCCAGCGTCACGAGAATTAGAATTTGAATGGTCACCCATCCAAGTCTTAACCTCGCTGGATGTCGCTTAACTTCGGTGTTCTGAAGGGAACCGGTGTATTCAACATGCCATCGACGCTGGCTCCATTCATCTTTGGTTGGAAGAAATCGTTTGATTCGGTAAGGGGGCTGTAATATAATACATCACATAATATATGCTATGCATTGTGTTTTCCGATTTTTCCAAGAGCCAAAGGATTCCTTCGAATTATCGGCGTTTTTGATTCAACAGGATATGAAAATGTTATAATGTATGTAAAATATTACATTGTATAAAACATTTCCAAAAAATTTCCAATAAAATATAGATTTGGAAATGGCAAATATAGCATCATGTACGTGGAATTCTTACAATGACATGGAACTTCACACCCACCTCGGTATCTACTACGAGTAAGATATTTATGAAAGTTGAAACGATTTTTTCCAAGAAATTGACCAAGTTGAATTTGCGGAGCTACAGCACCCACAGACGAAAAACATCATTTGATGTTTGAATCATCATTTGAAAATGGCGTCATTAATTTGACATTTCCTTACTTTAATTTTTATTTTATGTTTATTTGTCTAACTTGAAGTTTTTTTCTTTTTGTAGGACCAGTAATTATTATAAAATGGGTTCAATCCCGTAGATGTTCTAAATAAATAAATAAGAAATAAATTTTAAAAAAGAGAAAATTTTCTCAGGTCATAACTCGTACACAATGTAAACTCTTTAGATTCTGAAAGAGCCACTCTATAAAGCCGGACCAATCGGACCATATTAAAACGGTTTTTGTGTGAGCACCCCCGAAACATTTTCCCACCGGCCACGCCTGCATAACACAATAGTTGAAGGCACGTCGAATACACCAGTTCCCTTTCTATCACTGAAGTTAAGCAACGTCCAGCGAAGTTAGTACTTGGTTGGGTGACCAATTATATTCGAAAAATATTTCTGGCTCAACCTAGGCTGGTTGAGGTTTAGAAAATATTATAGCTGGTTGGTATAAGTTTCCAGCAAATGAAGGGTAAATCCCCCGTCCCAATATGACCTTATGAGTTGAAAGGGTCGAAGCCCTAAACCATAACATAGCATAACACTGGTATATTCATTTCACATTAGATGTTGGTACATATTGGACATTTTAAATGGAAATTTTAGTTTAGCCCTCAGGCAAATCATTAAAAATGAAAATGAGTCTATTTAACGATAAATGAAATTACAGAACTTATTTTGGGTTTTAGAGCTTGGCCTGATTTTCCTTGATTAATTCATCAATTTTTAACAAAAAAATAGTTAAATTCAGGTGTCAAGTTTCAAGGAGTATGAGTGTGAGGTTGAGAAGCACGTACGAGGTAGAAAGTAGAAAGGATTGGGTGTGAAGATGCTGCAGGAATGTATTAGATTTCGATTATGTCTGTTTTAATTGTAAGTGTAAAAAAAATATAAAATTAATGACAATACATGTCATGTTCAAAAAAAATTCATTCAAAATTTTAATAAAGTTATCACATTACATTTGTGTTAATCACCTTCGTGATATCACAACTACTCAAACTCGCTTTTCTAGAATCCACGCTGAAACCGGGACTTGAACCCCACCGACCTCCAGGTTACAAGTCCGCCGCCTTATCGATCAAGCTACTGAGGTCGGTGAAGAATCTTTCAGTCAACTACCTAGGTAATCTAAACTAGGAATAAACCTTCATGTAAACCCTAGACTAATCTCGCATGTTTTATTATAATAATACTCTTTAGTGGAAGGTAACCACCAGGCGAGGTTAATGCTCAAAGCATTTTCTACCACCTAACCCTCAGAGTTTTATTATGTGGTCACAAACTCAAATTAATCAGGAAAAATTCGTGCGCTGGGTAGGATTCGAAACAACGGATCCCTACGCTACATGGATTACCAGACTAGCGCGTTAACCACTTGACTACCAGTGCACTGTTTCTTCATTTATATGAACTCCTAGTATGTTTTCAATATAGGCAATGTGAGAAACATCGCCAACACAAATTATTGCTCAGGGTTGGCGGTAAGAAGCGAGCCGTCAAATGTGGGATTAGGTAAGCCAGT
Source organism: Bactericera cockerelli (assembly GCA_024516035.1). Lineage (NCBI taxonomy): Eukaryota > Metazoa > Arthropoda > Insecta > Hemiptera > Triozidae > Bactericera > Bactericera cockerelli. Next base: position 61,723,519 of record CM044955.1, on the reverse strand, counting down.
GTACCAACCTCATCCATGAGGAAGAGGTTGAACAATGCCAACCCCAAGTGATCCATGAGTCGAATTCGACTATGCGAGCTTAGTCTAGCATGTTAATTGAATTGAAAATATTTATTTACAAGAATGTTAAAAAAATACAAGTTCAAGACTTGTTCTAAAAAAATAGGTAGCACGTTGAATGCACCGGTTCTCGTAGGATCACCGAAGTTAAGCAAGGCCCAGCGAGGTGAAGACTTTGTAATTCTGACATTCCGGCACAACCCAGGCTGGGTGAGGTGAATTTGGGTAGCAGGTTTGTGAGTTTCCTGTGAATGTAGGATAACACCCCCGTCGTGATATGACCATGCAGTTGAAAGCGACGTTCAACCCAAACAAAAAAAAAAGAACATGTAAAAGACTTTGTAAAGGAAATGAATTCGCTGAAAAATTCTTTGACATAGAAAGAAAATAATTTAAACACCCTCCAATTTTTCTACTAGGTAAGAGAATGAAAGAGAGTGAAAGAATGTGTGTAAGACTTCAGAGCAAGAAGATAAATATCCTGGGGGCTCCTCCATTTATTTCTGTTAATTTCATTATTTCTCAACCCTCTACTGTGAAGCCGAAGTATTTGAGCTGTTTTGCGAAACTAGGGGCCAATAAAATAGACCCTTAGGTATACTAATTATAAAATAGACTCTTTGGTCCAAATTATAAAATAGACCCTTAGGTCCAAATTATAAAATAGACCCTTAGGTTCGAATCATGAAATAGACTCTTAGGTCCTAATTATAAAATAGACTCTATGCTCCAAATTATAAAATAGACCCTTAGGTCCTAATATTATAAAATAGATCCTAAGTTCCAAATTATAAAATAGATCCTTAGGTCCTAATTATAAAATAGATCCTAAGTTCCAAATTATAAAATAGACCCTAAGTTCCAAATTATAAAATAGACCCTAAGGTCCTAATTCTAAAATAGACCCTTAGGAACAAATTATAAAATAGACCCTAAGGTCCTAATTATAAAATAGACCCTAAGTTCCAAATTATAAAGTAGACCCTAAGGTCCTAATTCTAACATAGACCCTTAGGTCCGAATTATAAAATAGACCCTAAGGTTCTAATTATAAAAGGTTTAGGGTGGTGCAGAAACAGGATGGACAGTTGGACAGGTAGACAGGAGGATGATGACGGCAATCTCTTCCAGATATGTTGTCAGCTGAATTTCAATTTTTTTAAAACGGATTACACTACATTCTTTACTAAGTACATACTTACCTCTACTATTTACTCCTTATATGTTAGATATATGTATTGGTAACAGAAAGTAAAACCCTTACATAAATTATGAGATGCAGACTGAGGAACGGAAAAGAACTAGGTTCTCTAAGAGGTTAATCTAATTTTTCTCTCGGAAAAAATACAAATACGTCTCGCAAGAAACTCTGAGACAAAATATGGACCCTAATTTTTAATGTGTTCGTTTCTCAGAGTCCTTTATAAAAGTTCCCTTCCTTTTTAAAAGATTTTATAACAGTTGGAGAGAATGGTCAAGAGAAGTGCAGTTCCATAAAATGTGTATGCATTATGCATTACAAAAATGTGTATGCAATGTGCATTATTATTATGTATGACCAATCCAAAGAAACGGCCCTTGCGGCGTTTTTATGCGGCCCTGCGGCCAATTTCAACGGAAAGTTTTAACCAAATAAAGTAAACTTCCATACCACATTTTAAGCCTCTAGCTCTTACCGTTCTCGAGTTTCAACCAAATAAAATAAACCAAAAGTTTCAACGAAGTAAAATAAACTTCCATTCCAAATTTTAAGTTTCTAGCTCTTACTGTTCTCGAGATTTATCTTGTTCCTAGACAGACAGACAGACGGACGCACGGACCAATGACTGAAAACACCTTTTTTGGTATCATGAGGCGATGATTCGTCCAGAATTGTCAAATTTCCAACGAAAACAATACTTCCCTTATTATAGGATAAGAAAAGTAAAAAAGGCCGTGTACAGAAACAGGTACATTTCAGGTCTATATCAGTGGCACTCTGACCCTTCTTAGAAAGAAAGAAAAAAAATTTTAGGACCATCAAGCATTGCGCAATGCGCAGCCAGCGTCGATGGCGCGCTGAATGCACCGGTTCTCGTAGGATCACCAAAGATGAGGAACATCCAGCGAGGTGAAGACTTCGTGATGCTGGCATTCCGGCCCAACCCAGGCTGGGTGAGGTTAATGTGGGTAGCAGGTTTGAGAATTTCCTGCGAATGGAGGCTAACACCCCCGTCGCGATATGACCATGCAGTTGAAAGCGACGTTGAACCCCAATTCCAACAGAAGGAAAGTAAAAAAGCATTGCGCACCTACGCAGCTAGGTAGATATTTAATTGATTCGCCGAAGATTTTTACCACGAAAAGCTTCTTATGTCTACAATGTGTAAATTAGCTCTTAATTATCGTTCCAATGGTACACTAAGAACAGGTATACTTACCACAGGTACAAGTATACTTACTTTACAAGTCCACTAAGTACAGGCTCTTGTTTATTCTCGGAGGAAACCACTTGTAAAAATATTTAATTAATGCAAATACACGTTAGGAAATATCTCGCCTCCCCTACCTCTCCAATTTCAGAATGTTTTTTCTTTCTTTTACAAAAAGACTTGCTTAATTACCATCAAGAACATAGTCTGTCTGGACCTAATAATAAATTTAAAATTGTTAGAGAAAAAAAAAATCCAATACAATACTTTCTTCATGATAGGATAAGGAAAGTAAAATAGGAAGGTATTTGTGCCCTTAAACCGCTTTCTCATTATAAATCCCTTGTATCTCCAAAACCACTAAACCGATTTTTTTGTAATTTGTATCTTATGGCAGAATGTTTTATATGGCGTTTTTCCTATATTCTAGATTCTAACACAAAAAATCGTAGGCCTTATATTGTCCAAAATTTTGGATTTCCTTAAATATCAGAGCTAGATCATATTTTATTTCAAAATATTTACAATTGAACTATGTGAAACACTAAGGAATTAAGTCGAACATCTGGATTGTTCGAGGCGGTAAAATGTTCGTTTCAATTGGATTAAAAACACAATTTTCAAATTCAAAACACATTTTCCTATTTTCCTTTGAAGAAAAACAAAACGCCTATGTAAATCACCGTACATAGGTGATCGATATTTGATTTCAAAAGATAGAATACGAAAACATTATTATTATTTAATTTATATTTTTCATATATTTTACTTCCGAGAAATTTCTCATATCAGAAATCGAAAGTATTGTGTTCGTTTTTGTAAAAAAATATTTTTTGCTCCGATTTCAATTTTTTCACATTTCTGGATGTTTCATAACCTCCTGAGATGTTTGGTTTTGTGTCTGTCTGTCGGGCTGTCTGTCTGTTAAAAACATTCCTTGTAACGCACAAATCTCAGAAACTTCTAAACGGATTTTGACAAAATTTTGTAAACATATAGTAGATGGTTCTATTTTAAATTCATCAACTTCGTACTAGCGGTTCTTGGTGGTAGAGACCATGAGCCTGACCACTAACTTTTTACTTATACTGTTATATCTCGTGAACGGTACAACCGATTTTGATGGAATTCCGTATGTATATGCGTATTAGCGTTTTACATAGTGCATTTATAATTATTTTAAATTTATTTTGATTGAGCTCTGATATATAAGAAAATTTGAAATTTTGGACAACAAGTCAAAAAATAATACGACTTTCTGATACAGAATTTTTTGTAGAATCTAGAATGTAGGAAAAACGGTATTCTACCATATAAAATAAATTTGAAGAGAATTGGTTGAGAACTGTAAATACAAGTGATTCAGTAAAAAAATCTCTGAATCTAGCGATAATAAAAGTTGAAAATTTTGATTACCATTCACGAGGAAGTATTGTGTCCATAATTGGCAGTGTATCTTTCATATATTTTTCCACATAGTGTTCGCATGAATTGAAATTGAAAAAATAGAATAAATAATAGACCACTGATGTATTTTTCTCCATAATTACATATTTATTACCATAAAAAATGGCACAAACATGGAGTTTAAATTGAGTTTGAAATGAAATTACAGTTCCATATGCGGAAGGGTAAACAACTAAACAATGTAGAATGCATTGTATTAGTGGTCATAATGGTTAAGGCGCTAGTCTGGTAATCCGGATTGCGTAGTGATACCTGTGTTCGAATCCCACCCAGTGCATGATTTTTTCCTCATTAATTTGAGACTTTTCGGACTTTTTTCTTTATGTTTTTGGGTTCAACGGCGCTTTCAAATGCATGGTCATATCACGACAAGGGTGTTACCCTCCATTCACAGAAAACACACAAAGATGGTACTCACATTAACCTAGGTACTCACCCAGCCTAGGTTGAGCCGGAATGCCGAAATCTTCACCTCGCTGGACTTTGCTTAAATTCTTTGATCCTACGAGAACCGGTGCCGCTAGACTCAACGCATCATAGACGCTGGCAAACCCATTCTTACTTAACTATAAAATCTATAAATCAATAAATTAACCAAACATTCCCAAAACATTGTTCAATAAACTCCTCTTTTTACATACCTGTTAGCCTCCGACAAGTGTGACATTGTAAGAACTTAACACATCAGAGACAAGGGAAGGAATATTGAGACTGGGAGTTAAGAATATAACCTCTCATGAACTCTAATTAGTAACATCATGTGTAATAATTATTCATATACCTATAACATAATATTTATATACTTACATTTATATGTATGCGTAAATAATTGGAAAACTTTCTTTTTAAAACTTTTACTTTACCTAAGTAGGTAGGAACTCTTAATAATTTTATTATATTAAATTTGTAATTTTTCTGTCGGGGATATCCTATATATCTTTGTTGTATGCTTATGCATAGTGACGGATTTGTTAAAAATAAACTGGTGTGACATCACATGACTTTCCTGATCACTCGAAAGGAATTCGAATGCCGCCACTGGTGACTCAATGGTAACAGCCAGCTAAAAATAAATGATTTTTAACTATGAACCCATCATTCACTGGAAACTCACTAACCAGCTACCCTCATTAACCTCACCCAGCCTAAGTTGAGTCGCGAATAGCCAGCATCACGAGAGTTCGAATTTGAACAGTCACCCATTCATGTCCTAAACTCGCTAGAAGTTGTTAAACTTCAGTGACTGAAAACGAGAACTGGTGTATTCAACGTGCCATCGATATCGCGATGGCGCGGCAACGGGGGTCAATTTTTTATTTTTTATTTTTTGAATATTATGTTAGAAAAAAAAATCGGAAGTTACTCAGATCTTAGGGGTTTGACAAGTAAAAAACCCAAGCTACCAAGCAAGACTTGAAGTTTCAAGATGATGAACATCAAAGAAATCAAGTTTATAAATTCTGACCCTGCCGTTTGTTAATTTGCATATTAATAAGAAAATACATAAACTTCGAGATTTGTAGAAATTTATAAAAGAAATTTATTTATGTAGATATAAATTGTATAATTACTTTCAGATTCACAAAAGTTTTAACGTTCTAACACCTCCTACTCATGGTAAATATACTATAAATTAATGTAATACCATGAGTGAAAGATTTTCTTTTTATATAATGCATACCACTTTAATGGCTGGGGGACTATATACAGGGGTAGACCAGCAGTCTGGCTGGGGGACTATAAACAGGGAGTAGACCAGTAGTCTGGCTGGGGGACTATAAACAGGGAGTAGATCAGCAGTCTGGCTGGGGGACTATAAAGAGGGAGTAGACCAGCAGTCTGGCTGGGGGACTATAAACAGGGAGAATACCAGCAGTCTGGCTGGGGAACTATAAACAGGGAGTAGACCAGCATTGGCTTGGTTCTGGGGGCCTTTATTAGCCTCCTTGTAAAGACAGTGGTGGAAGTTCTGAGTCATTCCTCCACTGTCTGGCTACCACCACCACCGTTCACGATGACGCCACCCTATGATGATACCACTTTACCACCTATATTCATTTGTTAACATCACCCAGCCAGCCTCACAAAAACATAATTATTCATGATCGAAAATAAACTCCTTACGGAAACAAGCGTGCCGTATAGGGATGAGGTTATAAAAAGATATTTTTTTAAAACGACATTAATTAATTTCACATGTCCACCATTCCTCAACGCCCTGATCAAACAAGTTGGAAATCGGTATCAAAATGTAAACATCGGACTCGAAACGGATTTTTGTCCCACAAAAAAAAAGAAAAAAAAAAGAGGCATACCTTTACATCGACCAAAAGTAGCCTGGAGATATTTTTTCTAATTGATTTTTGTGTATAAAAAAACTGAAATCAAGCATTGTTTACTTTTTGACGTGATGGATAATAATTAATCGGCTTACATATACAAACATGATCATGTAACTTGCGTGGGAACGAGTAAGAATAATAATAAGCAGGTATGTATATTGTATACCTAGTATATGTATGTATATTGTACATGTATATTATGTATATAAATATAATTTATTTTCTTTGAAAAGGTAATTGTGCCCCGGAACCACTTTTGCACTTTATCTTTCAGGGTAGTTTCTTTACCTTCATCCATGCCATTCCGGAAACGGAAAAACGCGGTCAGAATTTTCCACTGCGGCCGGGATTCGAACTCGCAACCACCGGGTCAGCAACCAATGCTCTTAACCACTGAGCCATGAAGGTCGACATAATTATACCTAGTATTAATTAATACTAATGCTAGCCAGTTGGGTAGCGCATCATTATTTTGGGCTATTTCTTTACAATCCATCCAACCCTTGGGAAAACTCCTATCTAGCCTTGGTTGTAAGGGTTGGCTACTCAATTCTCTCTTTTTAGTCCTCTAGCGAACCAGTGGTCTTCTCCCTGTTTAAGAGCACTGATCAGATAGTTTTAGTATTTTTGTCACTTCTGTTTTTCTTTGTGGTTTAGTGTTTTCCGATAATCTTGCAACCAATTAATGATAGAGAATTATTTTTTTAACATACCCAGAGCAAAAAATATATCATATAATAAGAATTTGGATCGTTTTAAGTCTTCAATGTACTCGAAATACATGCTGGGTCACATGTCCCCGACACTATTTTGAAATCTTATACGTAATAATTTTTTTTGTGTATAATATTTTTTTTAAAAATTTGTAATCAAATACTTTTAGAAGAGTAATTAAAATGCGAATTTCATGGTATCATAAAATTCATTATTTTTTCCAAACGATTTTCTTGATTGAAAATTAGTCTTTCAAAATTTGTACAACTGGGTCACAACTATTTGTTCAACAAGTGATTTGAGTAGGAGACAAAAGAAAACAAGTTTTCGTTATGTTTGAGATTGCTCATTGAAGCACAGGGATCAGTTTAGCTGGCCAGTAACATTTTTGATGAGAACATCATACGTTTTAGTGTTTTTTCTCTGAATTAATTTTTGGTAAGTTAAATATTTCGATCATGATTAACAACTAGGTCACATAGTTTTTTTCGTTATTAATTATTTTTCTTTTTTTTTTTCTTTTTTTTAATAAGTGTAAAATATTAGTTATTTTAAAATTTCAATTACCTTTTTAAAGTTAAAATCAATTTTAAAATTAAAAAAATGAAAATGTTTATTTTTACAACTGGGTCACGTACAACAAGGTCACATTTTATGAGTGACCGAGTTGTAAATGTGTGACCCAGTTGATGTGACCCAGTTGTGACAAAATAACTGGGATATAAAGTAGGTCTAGTACAATAGTTTAAAAAGATCTAATTAAAAAAATAAGTAAAAAAGGCTTTGTTTTGAATTTGCCACAAAAATTACATTGTTCTTTTCATTTCTTAACAGCAACATTATCAAATTTAGTAGGATATTACAACTGGGTCACATGACATTACAATTAGGTCACATGCCCTAAAACTCAAAAGTCGTTTTCTACAAAAGTCGGTAACTGGTAGATTGGAAAATGCTTTCAAAATGAAGTATACAATATATTGTTTTGGTTTAATGTTTTTTTTTTTTTTTTCTTAAGTAGGAAAAAATTTAAAAAAATCAAAGTGAAATATTAAAACTATCTGATTAGTACTCTTAACGTCCCGCAGACAAAAATTGTGAAGAGGTATTGTGCTTCACCGCAAAGAAATCATACATTTATGAAAAAAAAATTTACTCTAGCTTGGACAATTCTTCGCTTGATATCATAACTTGAATAGATTCCTCTTTAACCCTTAAGTCGAAGTTTCAGTTCCTCAAGTCGGAATTTGAACCAATCACAGCACAGTATACTTCGGCTTGAGGGACTATAGTTTATCTTGCAATCCTCTTTTGTAATTAGGCCCTAATTAGGATAAAATACGATTACAAGATTAACCAGATGTTTATAACTAATGCACTCTCAAATAATTACAGTAAAAATTACTGGAATTATTATTTTTTGGGGGGTTTACGGTCGTTTTCAACTGTATGGTCATATCACGACGGTGAAGTTAATTATTAATTCCTAGTATCTATAGATATAAACAGCCGCCGCGCCGTGGCGTAATTGTTGTGACTACTGCCTGTAGTCCAAAGTTCGATCCCCAAATTGTACAGATTTTTGAAGAAAATTCTGTTCCCTCCAAACACGTGAATGATTTCCGTCACTACCCTCGGTGATGTTAATGTGGGTAGCTGGTAAGATTCGAAGCGAATGGGGGGTTTCACCCCTGTCCTGATCAGGACGTTGAAACCAAATAGATACATATTTATATGAGGTTGAACAATGCCGATCCCAAGTAGGATTATCCCTAACTAAAGGGCGGGGTTATTGCCTATGGCAATCTCTTCCACCCAACCCTTTTGTGTTCAACTCTGATATGTAGGATTTTTTGGGGATCTTTAATTTTATTATTAATTCCTAGTAGATCAGTTGATATCGCAATTGATAAAAACCGTACTTATCTTTCTCCTTATGGTAACAAAATCACGCATGCAACAGTGCCTACCCGCCTACACAAGTGAGTGATTCAAATTTCAAAATGTCACAAATTTAAAAATAAATTTTCATTCCTATACCTGATGAGCCAATTCTTTTCAAAGTTAGTAGTTAGATATATGTGCTAGGAGAGAGAGGGTAAATATGGGGTCCGGTCTGTCACGTAGACGCAAGAAAGCTGGAGATAAATATTACTTTTGCTGTTACGTGATGCTGAAATAAAAAAAAAACGTCAAAAGCAAAAATGAGGACTCAAATTCTTTATCCTTTTAAAAAAGAAAAGATTAACTTTCAAGTAATTTGATTTATCAATTTTTATTTATTCTGTACATACGCTCCTTGTCCTTCCTTCTCTCTCTCCCCTTCTCCCTCTCTCTCTCTATTTCTCCTTCTCTTTCCCTCTCTATTTCTCCTTCTCTCTCCCTCTCTATTTCTCCTTCTCTTTCCCTCTCTATTTCTCCTTCTCTCTCCCTCTCTATTTCTCCTTCTCTCTCCCTCTCTATTTCTCCTTCTCTCAACTTCTCTCTCTCTCTCTCTCTCTTCTCTCTCTCTCTCTCCCCTTCTCTCTCTCTCTCTCTCTATTTCTCCTTCTCTTTCCCTCTCTATTTCTCCTTCTCTCTCCCTCTCTATTTCTCCTTCTCTCAACTTCTCTCTCTCTCTCTCTATTTCTCCTTCTCTTTCCCTCTCTATTTCTCCTTCTCTCTCTCTCTCTCTATTTCTCCTTCTCTCTCTCTCTATTTCTCCTTCTCTCTCTCTCTCTCTATTTCTCCTTCTCTCTCTCTCTCTCTATTTCTCCTTCTCTCTCTCTCTCTCTATTTCTCCTTCTCTCTCTCTCTCTCTATTTCTCCTTCTCTCTCTCTCTCTCTATTTCTCCTTCTCTCTCCCTCTCTATTTCTCCTTCTCTCAACTTCTCTCTCTCTCTCCTTCTCTCTCCCTCTCTATTTCTCCTTCTCTCTCCTTCTCTATTTCTCCTTCTCTCTCTCTCTATTTCTCCTTCTCTCAACTTCTCTCTGATTCTCTCCATCCTTGATCCTCCCACGATCCTCCCTCTCCCTCTGTCTCTCTCCCTCTCTCTCTCTCTCCCTCTATCTATCTTTCTCCCTCTCTCTTTCTCTCTCCCTCCCTCTCTCTCTCTCTCTCTCTCTCTCTCTCTCTCTCACACACACACACACACACCTATTCATTCCCTCCCCTTCTCCCTCTCCCTTTATATCTCTCTCACACACCTTTTCTTTCCCTGCCCTTCTCCCTCTCCCTATCCTTCTCTCTCTCTCCATTTATAGCTCTCTCTTTTTCTCCTTATCTCTGCCTCTTCTTCCTCCTTCTATCTCTCTTCCTTTGCCTCCTTTTCATCTCTCTTTCTCTCTCTTTCCCTCTCCCTCTCCTTCTCTCTATCTCTGCTTTCCTTCTCTCTTTCTCTCTTTCTCTCTCTCTCTCTCTCATTTTTCTCTCATCCATCTATCCACGCTCAATCTCCTTTGTTTCTCTCTCTCTCTCCCTCTCCATCTCTCTCCCTCTCCATCTCTCTCCCTCTCCATCTCTCTCCCTCTCCATCTCTCTCCCTCTCCATCTCTCTCCCTCTCCATCTCTCTCTCCCCTTCTCTCTCTCTCCCTTTTTCTCTCTCTCCTCCCCCCCTTCCCCCTCCCCTACTTTTTCCTCCGGATTCAACTTTCTATTCGTGCGGAACTAACAGGTAAATTGAAGCTTGAGGAAGAACATTGAACCACACACAGAGATTGGACGTTGTTATGTTATGCTTTGAGGTTTAACGTCCGTCCCCTTTGAATTGGAGCCGACTTTGTTGACAAAAATTCATCTATGTCACTCTGCTAGTCCAAGAAAATTTACTCTAGTTGTAAGAATATTCTGTTCCTTTTTACTTTTTTTTGGCGGGGTTATTGCCAAAGGCAATAATGCCACCCTTTAGTTAGGACATATACCTGTATGTATGGATGTATATATTTATTTATTTTGTCTTCTATATAATACATTATATAACATAGGCATCTATCTATACAGGGTGAGCATAAAGTCTCACCCCACCCCCCGTATCTCGAGAATGGTTGAAAATACAAGAAAACGCAAAAACCCGTATTACTTGATTTTTGAGGGGGTCAATTTTCAGCCAAAAAAAATTTGCCTACACGGCCCCAGTCAGGCTGGGCATGGACCAACTTTAAAATCTTAAATAGAATGGTATGTCTTGTGGCATATTGTTTTAAAGGTCTCATAGAGAGAAGTTCATTACAATAAATTTCAGTAAGCTACAACTTACCGTTCTTGAGATACAAGGTCGAACGTCCTACGTAATATCCATATATTTTGACCTATAACTCGTTAACCGTAAATTATGGAGAAAATCTTACTTGATAATAATAACTCCTTATGACAAGCCCTGTCGAAAAAGGTATAACTCGACATATTCTGTTGATATCAGTTTCTGGTCGGTTTCGTCAGCCAGCCGGACGAACAGTCCGAAATTTTTTAACGAAAAAACAAATCAAGTTTTAACTTGCTCGAAAGTTCTTGCGATAAGGAGTTATTATCAACAAATTTTATTTTTCTGGAATTTACGGTCAACGAGTTATAGGTCAAAATATATGGATATTACGCAGGACGTCCGACCCTGTATCTCAAGAACGATAAGTAGTAGCTCACTGAAGTTTGTTGTAATGAACTTCTCTCTATGAGACCTTTAAAACAATATGCCACAAGACATACCATTCTATTTAAGATTTTAAAGTTGGTCCATGCCCAGCCTGACTGGGGACGTGTAGGCAAAAATTTTTTGGCTGAAAATTTATCCCCCTAAAATTTAAGGAATACGGATTTTTGCGTTTTCTTGTATTTTCAGCCATTCTCGAGATACGGGGGGTGGGGTGAGACTTTATGCTCACCCTGTATACATTATACAACAAAGGATCGAAAAGACTTTGTAAAGAACTTGCAATGATATTGCTTCGTAAACAACAATCTGGATTAAAATTTTTTCAATATGTTGCATCTTAATAAAACAAGCATTATTCTCATGTGGAAAATTCTTATTAACCCTGTAAGGACTTTGAGGAAGCCGGCGTCGATGCCACGTTGAATACACCAGTTCTCGTTCTGTCTCTGAAGCAACGTCCAGCGAGGTTAGGACTCAGATGGGTGACTATTCAAATTCGAACACTTGCGAAGCTGGCAATTCCCGGACCCACTCAGGCTGGGTGAGGTTCATTTGAGTTGCTGCATTGTGAGTTTCCTGCGAATGGAGAGTGAAACCCCCGTCGTGATAATTATGACCATGTCATATGACCAATGACCATGTCATATGATCAATGACCATGTCATATGACCAATGACCATGTCATATGACCAATGACCATGTCATATGACCAACGACCATGTCATATGACCAATGACCATGTCATATGACCAATGACCATGTCATATGACCAATGACCATGTCATATGACCAACGACCATGTCATATGACCAATGACCATGTCATATGACCAATGACCATGTCATATGACCAATGCCCATGTCATATGACCAGTTGAAAGCGATGTCTCTGTGTCCGAATCGTCCAGGCGAAATGGTGTTTTGCATGTGGTGTGTGGGTGTGTATTTGAGGATGTGACTCATATGTATATTCTTGATATGTATATGCATATTTGTATATACTATATCATATGTATACAGGGTGTCCCGTATACAGATGCAAATATTTTGAGGGTAGGTTCAGCCCACCGTGGACTATCATATGAGCGAAACTTGCAGTGGGGCATTTTGCTTCGTTAAAGAGTTATGGCCAAATCCCTGTTTTTCCCACAGGTCTAGAGTTCACTTAGATCGATGCACGTTTTTAAAGAAATGGTAGCCAGTAAGTAATTTTTGACTTCATGTATGGATAGTCATGCATATTTCCCTTCGAATGCAGTTGGTTGCATGAAAAAATATTGAAAGACCAGAGAGATATTTAATCATAAGTTGAATATTTTTCTAAAATTCGATTTTTCCCTGTTTTCCCTTTCGTGAATTTAGAGTACTTCTACAATTGCAATTCTGCGTATCACTAGGTAAAAAAATACCCTTTGCTATTTTGTTTCAATAAATACAAAGTTCTTTCAGACGCGTGAAGGAACGAATGAGATACGCCTTACCAAACGGCACCAGAAGGAGTGAAACACATCTTTCAAATTTTGAATCTGGGCGCTATTGCATTTTGAAGAACACTCGATGCCTGAAGCGGTCTGTGTGACTATTTTTGTGCCAGCTGCAAGTTATAAATGAAAATTTTCTGAGAACAATTAGTTCTATTAACCAACTATATCAATCAAATATAATAGTTAAAATAACAATTTGTTCGGTGGAAGAGAAAGCCACAAGCTTTAAACCCCGCCCTTGGTTCGCTACATATTCTATTGGATTCTTTTCATTTCATGTCCTGTGTTGCAGAATGTATCATGTTTGTAGTTTATCAATAAACTACAAACATGTAACACTGTATCACCACCCTTGATCAGTCTTTGTTTATATTTATTTCACAAATTGTTACCATGTTCATTGTAAAAAAAAAATGTAAATAAAGCTTGGTCCAATTGTTTATAAAATATAAATAAATTATTAATAATAATATAGTAGTCACTGTGGTAGAGCGAGTTAGCGCGCTAGGCATTGCACACATGGTGACCTGGGTTCGATTCCCAGCGGGGGAGGATTTTTTCTGCTCTGTACTTGGATGTTCGGGGTCAACTCATACCTCGTGAGGAAAAATGAGTAGCTGCTTTAATGTGAAGCAGCGACCAGTGGCAGAATCTTAGGCAAAAAAATAATACAAGATATTGTAAATTAAAGTGGTAAAGTCCTATGATTCTACGCTACCCACTAAAATTGTGACATAATAACACAAAGAAAAAGCATTATTAATAATAATAGTAACCTTAAGGTTGGATGTTCGAGTTTTACCCAAGGTTAATTTTCGGCACTATTTGTTATGTTTTTGATATCATGATTGTGATAAACACAAAAATGATATTTTTAATTTTACTTCTAAAAATAAAATCATAATTTTTGTTGGTAGCGCAGAGTCTTTCTCCATGTGTATTCTTTTTCCATAATTACACCACTGGTTGCTGCTTTCGTTGCAGCCTCTCTCATTTTTCCTCATGATAACCCTGTGATTCCGTAACCCCATTCACATAACAGTTCACACCGACCGACCACTGTGAATGATCAATTTCCCTCTGTTAAACATCCCAGAGCAGTGTATTTATACCTCAAATTAGGCGCCAATTCTGTTAAAATTCAGCCAACTTTGAATTTTCCATCATGATTCAGAAGTGTTTTTTGAGCTTTGTGTGTACTGCGTTCCATGATCTTTAAAGTAATATAAATGAGCTTTCTTTTTTATAAATCTAAACATAAAAGGGTATTTTTTTAAATAGTGATACGCAGAATTGCAATTGTAGAAGTACTCTAAATTCACGAAAGGGAAAACAGGGAGAAATCAAATTTTAGAAAAGTATTGAACTTATGATTAAATATCTCTCTGGTCTTTCAATATTTTTTTATGCAACCAACTGCATTTCAAGGGAAATATGCATGACTATCCATACATGAAGTCAAAAATTACTTACTGGCTATCATTTCTTTAAAAATGTGCATCGATCCAAGTGACCTCTAGACTTGTGGGAAAAACAGGGATTTGGCCATAACTCTTTAACGAAGCAAAATGCCCCACTGCAAGTTTCGCTCATATGATAGTCCACGGTGGGTTGAACCTACCCTCAAAATATTTGCATCTGTATACGGGACACCCTGTATAGTCAATGACTAGCGGGCTGTACCCACTAGTCAACTAGTCATGCCATATATATGTGCTTTAGGAACTAAACAACCTAACTAGGTAAAAGCTAAAAAAAATAACCATAAAGAACCATCATTTGTATAAATTTTGAGTTCGTGAAAGACAAGACAATAGAAAATTGTGCAGTTAAAAAAAGTTCTGACAAAAAAAAATGCTGAAGAGCACATCATAAATCTCCTGAGTTTTCATACTTTTGACAACTCTAACCTGTAAAAAAATCTAGAAATTGAAAATCACGGAACCACAAACCATAGAATTTGAATTATTTGAAATGCAATCTGGGCTATCAAGAATTTACGAAATTGGTGGTATAATTCTTTCCCCCTCATATATCTGCAGAAAGGGACTTTTTTATGAATACGAACTGTCGGGATGTGTAAATGGCACGTGTGTTTCCTGAGGGCTCTCTGAATTATATCAACAATCGTGGACCAATAAATTTTCCTGCTCACTGGTCACAACTTTGCCGTCATTAGGCAGTCGATTAAAAGCGAATGCCTCCTAGGGTCGAATTTAAGCATGAAAATATTGCGGGTTCCTTGAGTTCCTGTGTACCCAGGTTCCACTGTAAAGTATAACAATGGAGTTGGGTGGAAGAGAAAGCCACAGACTTTAACCTCGCCCCTTAGTTCACCACATGTTCTATTGAATTCTTTTTATTTCATGTCGTGTGTTGCAGTACATGTTGTATTATGTTGTTTGCCAATAAAATTTTACATAGGTAATCATAATCGTTCGTTGTTTTCGATGTTGAGCTGATATTTTATCAAGAAATTCTTCCAAGAAATTTCTAATATTAGAAATCGGAAGTATTGTGTTCTTTTCTTTCGAATTTAAGATTTTATTGTGTGTATCACTTCCTGTGTAATCACAACTACTCAAAATCGTTTCTAAATCGGGATTTGAACCACCGACCTCCAGGTTACAAGTTCGCCGCCTTGTCGATCACACTACTGAGCTCGGTTGAATTTGACATTATTTCAGCAGATAGAGGTGTGATGTTCACATCACCAGTATTTATTTGGAAAGCATCGGATTTCGACAGCACTTGAAGAATCTCCTCCCAGCGTCCATTAGTCTAATTCGTTCTCGTCACAGTCAAGCACGTAATACTCAGACAGTCTGTCGTCACGTTGAGTTTAGAATAATTTCATTATAGTTTCAAATCAGAGTACCGAAAGGTGCCTGGATTTTCGATTTTCTAAAGACAACTGACTCTAGATTCTTGGGGGGGGGGGGGGGGGGGGGGGGGCAGGTGGAGCGTGGGGGGGGGGGGGACCGGCCGTGCACTGGTAGTCAAGTGGTTAACGCGCTAGTCTGGTAATCCAGGTAGCGTGGGGATCCGTTGGTTCGAATCCCACCCAGTGCACGAATTTTTCCTCATTGATTTGAGTTTGAGACCACATAATAATAAGACTCTGAGGGTTAGAAAATGCTTTGAGCATTAAACTTGACTGGTGGTTACGTTCCACGAGCGGATTCTTCAAAATTGTTGAAATTTAGTATACATATTTATTTGGGCCGATTCGGGCCACTCGGGACCAAATGGGGGCCGTTTTGGTGAATATTGAAAACAATTTTTCTATTATTATTGAATAAAGCTAGGCTCTTAAAATTTTGTAAAGTCGTTGAGAAAAAATATTTGAGTTTTGTAGTGAAATCTGGCGACCGTAAAAGCTAAGGGGTTCGCACTGTGGTAAAAAATCGAAAAAGGTCCAAGAAAAGGGCGAGTTGATATTTTTTTTATTAAAACCTATCAAGTGGGGTATTGAATAAATATTAAATGATTAAATATTTCTTATGCATTAGTTGAATCTGTGTGAGGTTTACAGTTCACAGAACCACTAGTGTTAAACTCGGAAGTAAAATAACAATAGAATAGAGCAGCTGAACACCGCACAGTCTCTATTTCAATCAAGGCAAATTGGAAATGAATAAATAACAATTAAACGGAACAGTTTTTAGACAAAATAAATGGGCATCAAATCAATGACACGCTAATTGAAAAAGTTATTCAGCGCTATATCCACACAGTAATTACCTCATGGTTTCAAGCACCGTTATAAAAAAAAAAATTAATATAAAAAAATAATTTCTGTTCCGTGCATTGTGAAAAAAGTCAGCGTCAATGGCGCGTTGAATGCATCGGTTCTCGTAGGATAACCGAAGTTAAGCGTCGTCCAGCAAAGTGAAGACTTCGTGATGCTGACAATCCGGCCCAACCCAGGCTGGGTGAGGTTAATGTGGGTAGCAGGTTTGTCAGTTTCCTGCGAATGGAGCGTAACAGTTGTTGAGTTCGAACCCGGGAAATCTAACCTAACTTCAGTGACTGAGTGAGAACTGGTGTGTTCAACGAGCCATCGACGACTATCTTTAACTTTAAACAGACAATCGAATCGATCGTCTGTCTCCTATGTCCGCCCCTGCGATCGATAATACCAATAAGAGACTGAAAGTTATAATAAGACGCCTTATTTATACTGCCCGATTAGGACTATCAGGTCCCATTATTCCAGCAGTAAGCCCAAGATGTATTATTATGTGCTAAAAATCCCAAATGGGAGAATAACTTGTCATATCCAGACTGGGTTTCGAACCCGCAATCTCTGGATTTACATTATATACATGAATTATACCTTCCTATAACCTTATTTTTTATGTAGGTAACTCTTTTCTAGTTTCTTCAAGAATGTTTTAACGCAAAAGTTTGCTACCTACCTACTTTTATTCAGTAGAATTTAAAATAATTTCACATTCCATCCAAACATTTGTTTCATATCTAGCATACCGACTTTCATTTAGGTAGATACATATCTACGTATGTAAAGGCTGTTCTATGTAATAAGTAGGTATGTACATAGATATGTAAAGGCTATGTAATAAGTATGTATGTGGTTTGAATTCTAGGCAACTTGCTCGTGTAACGAGCGTTTACAGACAGGAAAATTGTGGAGGAGGGTTTTGAAATTAAAATACCTAAATATTTGCTATTTTCATATTTTTACTGTCCTCTTTTGGCATTGGTTGTCAAGGCCATTCCATATTTATTTTTTTAACGTCACCTTCAACTCTATACATGGTTTATATCACGACGCGACGGAGAATCTGCTGGAAACTCTCAAACCAGCTACTTACTTTAACCTCACCTAGCCAGAGTGAGGTCCGGAAGAGGCAGCATCACGAGAGTTCGAATTTGTATGGTTACCCATCCAAGTCCGTACCTCGTTAGACGTTGCTTCAATTCAGTGACAGAACGATTGAACCCATTCGCGAAACACTTTCCACTCTCCAAATCCCCGAATCTCCCTTTCGCCTGTCACACAACGCACTCTGACTGGTTAATTTGAACACAATAATCATTCAGATTGAGCTGTGTGACGGTTGAGACGGAGATTTGGAGAGTAGAAAGTGTTTCTGGAATGGACCACTGATGTATTTAACTCTTTCATTTTTGGGTTGATTAATTTTTGCCTAAAATTTTAATCAACGTTGGTTATGTCAATATACATATACCTACCTCAAGTATATTTTCCTTGCAAATTAAACATCTTATCCCTCAGCTAAAATTACCGCCCCAGGCATAGGCAAAACAATTTAGAGCCTCCAAATTGTTGATAGCTCATGGTCTCTCCTTATTTGTAGGAAATTCAACCGTAGGTATCTTGTGTAATTATGATTTAATACTGATGGAAGTTAATAACCCAAGCTGGGTGAGGTTAATGTGGGTAGCAGGTTTGAGAGTTTCCTGCGAATGGAGGGTAACACCCCCGTCGTGATATGACCATGCAGTTGAAAGCGACGTCATCATCATCATGGTCATAGAGTGGCCTCATCGTGAACGATGGTAGCCAGACAAGGGATTAATGACTCAGCACTTCTACCACTATCTTTACAAGGAGGCTAATAATTGACAAGGGCCCCCAGAACCAAGCCAATCCTGGTCTACTCCTTGTTTATAGTCCCCCAGCCGGACTGCTGGTCTAAAACTCCAACTTTATAGTCCCCCAGCTAGACTGCTGGTCCACTTTCTGTTTATAGTCCCCTAGATAGACTGCTGGTCTCCTCCCTGTTTATAGTACCCCAACCAGACTAAGCGACGCGATGTTAAACTAAAAAAAAATCAACTTATCTGTAGTCACCGTGGCCGAGTGGAGTGTTAAATTATAACCATGCCTTAGTAAATATAACTTGGTTAATTAGTATTTTTGCAATGTACGGGAAAACGGCTAGTTCTTACAAATGCATCATCCAGATAATTATTCTAGGTGAATTTTCTCAGCTTTTGTTTCAGCTGGAGAACAAGGAAGAAAGGTCAGGATTTGACATGGAAATGACATTAGGTTGCTGCTGCGAGTGTTAAGTAGTGGCTAATCTAATGAACTCATGTCTACCCTAACTTACTTCTCTCTATCTCTCTCTCTTTCTTTATCTCTCCCACTCTCTCTTTTTATCTCTCTCTCTCTCCCTCTCTCTCTCTTTCTCTTCCTCTGTTTACCTTTCTCTCTCTCTCTGTCTATATATCTTTCTCTCCCTTTCTACCTTTCTCTTCCTCTATTTCTTCCCTCTCTTCTTGTCTAATTTTTCTTCACAAATTCAAATTTTCTCTCTCTTTCCGAAAGTAGACACCATTCTCTCTCTTTCTTCTTCTCTCTTCCTCTATTTCATCTCTCTCTCTCTCTCTTCCCTATTTTTCTCTCTCTCTCTCTCTTCCCTATCTTTCTCTCTCTCTCTCTCTCTCTCTCTCTCTCACTTCCCTATCTTTCTCCCTCTCTCTTCCCTATCTTTCTCTTCCTCTCTCTTTCTGTCTTCCCTATCTATTTCTATCTCTCTCTCTTCTCTATCCTCCCAACAAGTTGACTTTAGCTTAGGTGGTAATAATTATTAATTGATGTTAATATTGTTTCTTTATTCAATTAAATTCAAATTCTCTCTCATTTTTTTTTCTCTCTCTCTCTCTTACCGTCTGTATTTCTTTCTTTACCTCTCCCTCTCTCTCTCTCTCTCTTTCTTTCTCTCCCTCTCTTTCTTTTATCTCGCTATAATATAATATTATTATGTATTTACACAATAAAATTAAATTTAACATTAAGCTAGATAGCGATATTTAGGGCATGAGAGCAAATCTCCATCAAAACTTAGACTTATGTAGCTTAGGAGATTCTTTTTATTTTAAAAATCTTTAAACCAAATAAATGTCAAATTTAATTCAATTTAATTCTCTCTCTCTATCTCTCTCTCTCTATCTCTCTCTATCTCTCTCTCTCTCTCTCTCTATCTCGCCCTCTCGCTACGTAAATATGTAATTACGTACATGTATCACGGTGGTGAGAGGATTATATGGACGCCCAGATCCAATGTCTAGGCTCCTTTCATGTCCATTGATTCTATTTGGTTTTAACGTCCTGATTTGAGAGGGAAGAAAAGTTAGCGATATCGTGGATTTGTGTTAATCACTTTCGTGATATCACAACTACTCCAGCTCGCTTTGCTAAATCCTCGCGGAAACCGGGACTTGAACCACCGACCTCCAGGTTGGAAGTCCGCCGCCTTATCGATCAAGCTACTGAGGTTCATTATTGACGGATTTTTTTCCGACTTTGATTTGATGTACTTTTATTTATAACAATTTTAAATTTCAAATATAACATATCAATTTTGAAATAGAAATATTATGAATGGCTTACAAGTGAAAAATATATACCTTAGGAGGCCACAGTCCACCCACGCAAGACATATTTCTTCTCTCCTGTAGTATAGGCAGGCGTCCCAGTTGGAGTATTGAAAAAAAAAAAATTATTGCACATCCGACACATCAAAGAATATTTTCATACATAATTTTCAGCTTTCTACAGACTATGGGGGTCAATGCCCCATCAATACCTCCACCACCATGACACAAATATCATTTACACGGAAAAAAATTTGATGATGAGAAAGAACAAAACCATGTTACTTATCAATAGCATTTTGATGAGGCATTTATTTAGTATGTCCTGGTAGCTCAGTAGTAAAGGCGGCACTCTGTGAATCCAGAGATTCCAGAAGTCGTGCGTTCGAAACCCAGTTATCTTCGAAACATGACAAGTTATCCTCCCATTTGGGATATTGACCACATAATACCTAATATGCCTTGGGCTTGCTGCTAGAATAATGGGGCTTAATAGTCCTAATCGGGCACTATAATTAATAAGGTGATATTATTACTATTATTTATAAATTTAGCACTAATAAGCTATTAAGGACATGAGGGTCACTTTTGTTGTTGTTCCTCCTAAATGTCTCTTTTTTAAATCGGGTTTAACGTCGCTTTCAACTACATGGTCATATCACGACGGGGGTGTTACCCTCCATTCGCAGGAAACTCACAAACCTGCTACCCACATTAACCTCATGTAGATTGGGTCGGAATGCCAGCATCACGAAGTCTTCACCTTGCTGGACGTTGCTTAACACGGAAAGTTATTACACATAAAATATTACTGACCGTTGCGAAGCACGGGTAAAACTGCTAATAATACAAATTCTTCAGCCAGCTCAGCGTCACGATGTCACCAGTTTTTGTTCTGTCATTGAAGTTAAGCAACGTCCAGCAAGATCAGGACTTGGATAAGTAACCATTCGAACCCTCGTGATGGCTATTTCCGACCTAACTCAGGCTGAGAGAGGTTAATGTGGAGTAGCTGGTTTGTGAGATTACAGCGAATAGAGGATAAAACCCCCGTCTCCATTTGTGCATATAGCAGTTAAAAGGTGCAGTAAACCCTATAAAAACAGAGAAAAATATTGATTACAAGTGCTTCGTTATTGAACTCCAGCTTTTTAAATGATGAAACTCAAGACGAATAAATTTAATGATTAAGAGTGTCTCTTCAAAAGTTATTAAAATGTTTGTTTGTTAACGCCAGAACCCATAAAAAACTCAATGTCTTCAGCCCGAGTTTTATTTCGCTAGACCATCTAGGAGCCAAATTTTTGTGAATTACATCGGGGTTGTTTCGATTTTTTAAAATAAAATCCCGAAAATTAATAGCTATGAAACAATTAATAAATCTTTTTAATCTTCTCAAAGTTGTTACATAAAGTTATACGAGTATAAGCTCAATTTCGAAAAAATACGTACATTATAAGGTTAGGTTACTAATACTAAGAACATAATGATGATATTAAATTAATAATAATAATGTTTTTTCTTTGTGTTATTATGTTACAATTTTAGAAGGTAGCGCAGAATCATAGGATTTTACCACTTTAATTTAGGTACAATACCAGCTACTCATTTTTCCTCACTAGGTATGAGTGTGTGGATATTAAAAAATCCTCATTATATAGTAGTTATTTAACGGACCTCGGTAGCTTGATCGATAAGACAGCGGACTTGTAACCTGGAGGTCGGTGGTTCGAGTTCTAAAAACTTTAGAAGCGTGTGTTGGAGTTAAAATTATTTAATCATAATTGTGTTAATCACTTTCGCGATAAGAACCACTCAAACTCACTGTACCAAATCCACGTTGAATCCGGGACTTGAACCACCGACCTCCAGGTTACAAGTCCACCGCCTTATCGATCAAGCTACTGAGGTCTGTGTGTGTGTTTGAATGATTGTGACGTCACGATTGTGATTAACACAAAAACTAGCTTTATTAGTGAGTCATTTATAATAAAATCACTATTTAGTGGCAGGTAACCACCAGGCGAGGTTAATGCTAAAAGTATTATTTACTACCACATAACTCTCAGAGTCTTATTACTATGGGGTCACAGATTCAAATGAATGAGGAAACATATAATTATGCACTGGGTGAGATTCGAACCAACGGATCCCTACGCTACCTGGAATACCAGACTAGCGCGTTAACCACTTGACCACCAGTGCACGGTCGTTAACCACTTGACTACTGTTTGTATTGTTTCAGGGATGGGAGGTCTACTTACCTGGGCAATCGTGTTACTTACTTTTGTACATGGAGTTCTCAGTCAACAGAATGCGCGAGACTTCATCAATGGCTTGGACCAACCACAGGTGAGCTTTGAGGTTGGGCGGAAGAGAATGTTTTAGGGTTCATAGTGTACGTATACTAGAATAGAATATACCTTGTTTATACTTCCGAAGTAAGTTCCTTTACTCAACCGGGACATGACAATTTATGCTCCCATTTGGGATTTTCCTTTTTGCTTTGCTTATTCTTATTTGGAACTGGCCATACCACATACAGCCATAGGTAAAATTAGTGTGAGTAATAATGTTTCTGAATTTTCTACATGACATTTTTTTTCCTCTAGTTAGATACCAAGTAAAGAACATTTTAGGTTGGAGTTTCCGGCCCAACCTAGGGTTGGTGAGGTAAGTATCTACAGTTGAACCTGGAAATATGAGAACTCAAGCGACCTGATTTTTTTGATTTTCCTTTAGAGGTACATTTGACCCGGAAATCGTTCTCTTATATCCAGCACCGATTGTATCGTAAGGAAGCTAGAGTGTATAGAATAAAGGCAGAGAAAGCCATATATTTAATGACACCCTCTCCAATAGGTACGTCTTATGAGATAATATAGCGGTGGAAAAGCTCAAAAGTGAGAAACCATCCACAGTTAAGAAAGCCCACCCACATAAATAGACAAAAAAAATGCGGGTATGTGTGGAAAATTCTAGAAAAAGTAAGGAAAATTAATCTGCAAAATATCTCCCACATTCAGTTATGTGTTACAAATCACAGGTGTTGATACCAGGGCCGGGGCATTTTTACGCCAACGACTGTCATTGGAAGTCCAGCGTGGAAATGCCACCAGCCTGGTAGGCACCATGTGTCGGGAGAAGACGGAAGACATGTTTTTTTTTATGTAGATGATAATTATTTTGTTCGATAATTTTGCTCTGAATATATTTTTATATTCTGATTATTTTTTCTTGTCCCAATTTATCACCCTTATTTTGAATCTTATAATGTCTAATTTTTGTTTAGTATTTTTATTCTAAACTTTTTTCTGATATTTAAGTCTTTATAATTATTACTTTGTATTTCGTCATATTATTTTACTACCCATATTTTTAATTTTGAAAGGTATTTTTCTTATTTTGCATTGTATATTATTTTTTAACTTTTGTATTTGTTACATGTTTATATAGTCTCTTTCCGTAATAACAAGTCTTTGAGTACCATTACCCTTACCATTAATGAATGAATGAATATTTATTGTAATTATACAAGTTGTATGTTTTCAAATTACAACGTACAAAACAATTTTAAAATAAAATAAATTCAAGGTAAGAATTAATAATGTGGTACCTATATTATTTTTAAAAACTTAGTTAAGTATAATTGTATAGGTATACTGGCAATGTTCTTACATGAAAAGTACAATAGCTGTTTAGGTAGTATAGCGTTCTTACATCAAAAATACAAGTTTTATCTTCATATACCTACCTCTTGCGTTTTGTGTGTGTTCGTGGATTACTTCTCTGAGAACATATAAAATAATAACGGGCTGGCAATCGTAAAGAGCCGTGTTTCTTGAATGCTTATTTCTTGTGTCTATGTTTTATGATGTGTGAAATTTTTCATTCGTAAGAGGGGCGGGGCCGTCTCGCCTCGGGCTGCATGTCTCCAGCTTTTGTCTCTGAGAAAGTCACTGACGATTTGTTGACTTTATTATTATTATCATTGAATTCTTTATTAATAGGACATATGTACAAACAAGTAATGTATAATTTTATATAATTATTTATTTATGTACAAACAAGTGATTTCAAAATATTTCCCCACCTTCAGCATTAAATTTTTATGTTTTGAAGGTGGGTATACCCTCGTTATTTATTGATGATGTTTATGTGTTAAAGACAAATACATGGAAACTTAAAAAAAAATGATAAAAATTAAAATTAAAATTGAGAATAATATAAACAAGAACAAGAAAAAAAAAAACAACATAGGTAAAATATAAACACAAATATGTTTTTACTTAAAATCCCCGACATCGCTAAGTGCACAGAATTACCCGGACACTTGCTGACCTTGCATATATTTGTGTTTTCGTGATGTCACAGATACTCGAACTCGCTTTTACTAAGGGCGCAATTAATAGACAACATCAATAACTTAAGTCATTGGTAAGTTTCGGTTTTCCCTATCTTACACAGTACGCAATCCGTGACTTAGCGCCACAGAGGTATTACAAAAACGTCTATTAATTCCGCCCTAAATCTTTGCTGAACTTGGGAATGTAACCTAACTACTGAGGTTGGTAATTCGTGTATTTCTTTGTGGACTAAATTTGACTTGTTTTGTTTTTATCGTTGGGACCAAAAACGATCGTCCGAACTGATTTCAACTCTTTGGTTCACAGACGCGCTACGAGACTCCAGAGCGCGTGCGCGAACTGGCCAACATCTTCGAGCTGATCCAGAGCGCAGCCGCAATGCAGCGACAGCAGCAGACTGCGCAGCAAGCCCAGCGTGCGCGCGCACTCAACATGATAGGCGCGGAGGACAACGAGTTGCCAGTGGAGACCCTGGGGATGGATCAGTACGAGACCAGTATGGTGCCGGGTCCGGCCATGCCTCTGGGAATGCTGATGCAGAACCGGGAGCTGCAGAACTTGCTGCAGCAGCAGGAGTACAATGAGGTCGGCCGCCAGGACAAGCGAGGCAGTTGTGAGTTCATCATTTTTTTTAATAATATTTTTGTTCATTTAATACATGAAACTTGGTCACGTGACAGAGAACAAGATACGTGATCAAACAACACTGAGACCGGTGTTCTGTTAGTAATTTTGGGATTTATAATCCCACTTGAACAGGAAAAGCTATCTCTGGGACGTATAATCCCATTAGGGTTGAAAGGGTTAAGTTAAATAATAATAATACTAATTTTGTAAAAAAATATTAATTTATTACAAATAAATCTTATCTTATCTTAATAATAATACCACTTCTTTATGGAAGATAACCACCAGGCGAGGTTTATGTTTAAAACATTTTCTACCACCTAACCCTCAGAGTCTTATAATTATGTGGTCACGAACTCAAATTAATGAGAAAAAATGCATGCACTGGGTGGGATTCGAACCAACAGAGCCCGGGACCTTTCGCATGGCAAGCGAGTGCTTAACCACTGAGCTAATCGTGCGCTCATTATCCGCCTTTCACTCTCTCTTTCCAGAAGAAAGTGTTCTCCAAAGCCCCGACCAGCGGAGCAATGGAATGTGGCATCGCGTCCAGCTACACAAACGGGGCCGCGGGGGCCTCGAGTGAGAGGGCCGCCGGGCCCAAAATGAATGCGCTCATGAATTAAAATTTCTGTCTTGGTTTGTTGCAGATATGGCGCTGTGTCACTTCAAAATCTGCAACATGGGACGAAAGCGGACCTCAAAATGGACCCCTTGGTTGCGGACCGAAAACATCTAAATCATGAAACCGCAATACATTATTTTGTTTAATTTATTTAATAATTACGAGTTAGATGTATTTTGTTGAAAGTTGAACGTACCTTGTCTTATTTTCGTTAGTTTGTAATTCAGTTACCATAATTATAAACTTACCAATATTACCACATTTAACTATCAACATTAAAATATTTAAGCAGTTGTTGACATACAGGGACTTTGTAGTCTTAGCTGACAGAATAAATAAATCAGGTTGTTCTAATAATATTACATAAAATCACAGGTCTGCTTGCAACATTATCTTAACCAGGACTGAAACTAAAATATAAAAACTATGATACAAATCGGTAGAGTTAAGATTTACCTCCCACACATTCTTCTTTCTTATTTCCTGATTGAAAAAGGTCAGGGGTCCACTATTGGGGGAGGGGTCCATTTTAGGGGGGGTCCAATTTTGGCGAACTTCCTCTAATTTTAAGATAAGGACAAAATAAAATGAAAGTCGTGCAGGAATCGAACCTGCGACTTGATGGTTCAAAGATGAAAAGTGTGCTAGCTTCCTAGCATTTGATCGAGTTATTTCAGTGTCAAGGTCACGCTATCGAAACTCAGTGATTGCGCATGCGTACAGAAGAAAGCTGGCGCATTGATCATCTTAGAAGCACTAGGTCACAGGTTCGATTCCTAGCTGTGGCAATTTTTTTTAATTTCTAAGATAAATATATTTGTTATTATCTCGTTCGTTAATTTATTTATTTATGCCATAAGCCATTCCTAAGTCCAGAACCGTTAGTCTGATTTTCCTGAAAATAGTTTCATACTCATAACGTACTAGGAAGATAGCCATGTATCGAAAATCCCACTTAAAATCCTATTGAACAACTGAGCTACTTGGTAGCTCAGTGGTCAAGGCGTCTAACTGGTAAGCCAGAGGTCGCGGGTTCGAAACCCAACCGGAAAATGACAAGTTATCCTCCCATTTGGGATTTTGACCACATATTAATACGTCTTAGGCTTACTGCTAGAATTATGGGACTAATTAGTCCTAATCGAGCAGCATAAATAAGGCAATATTATTATTATAATTATATCATTTACCTCGATAAAATAAACTAAAATTAGAAATATAAAACTATCATTAGCTAAAAAAATTAAATATACAGTTAAATACATTGAACATTAGGTACTAGTCATACAGTTAGGTTATACGTATATCTGTTAATATACAACTATACATGTACCTACAACCTGTTAGTCATTTCAGAAGTTATTTTACTTTTTTTTTAAATTGAACCTTGCTGAACAGAATTTTCAAGCTGTTAATTAATTTTACTTTCAAAGGAAGGAAAAAATCAGAAAAAAAGTTCACTTTCAATATTGATCTCAAAATTTAAATATTCCAAGTTACCAAGATATTTATATTCCGCTGTTATCGAATCATCTGTAAAAAATAATTGTAGTCTATTTACTTGTTCGTTAATTCATTTTATTTTTTAGTTTACTCATTAGCCAGTTTCTGTTCCAACATATTTCTTTTAGCTTTCTTATAAACCTATTCTCACCTAAATCTAAAAAAACCCTAAATCTTGACTTAAAGTGATATCATTACTTGTGTACGTCAAAGTTTCTACCCTTTTTTAGGGTCCAGAGGAGTCCCTAAATGTCCTTAATCAATGTATGACAACAGATGTAAATTTTACTATGAAATAAGCTTTTTGGTTTCACCCAAAACTACCTATTTCGACAGCAAAGTCAAGTCTTACTATTTGAGACCTTTCCAAGGATACCCAAATTAATAGTTTTCCATCGTAAGTCTTACGTGCGCCCCTCTGCGACCCTTTATAGGGCACTAGGTAGTTCAAGGGCCTAGGACATTTTAAAACTCACGTTAAACCTTTTCCTGGGTTTCAATAATATGTGTGTAAAATTTAACAATATGAAAGATAAATAAAGACACCCTCATTTTAAAAATAATATATCTACATAAGTATTTATTTATTACAGAGAGCATTAATTTATATCAAAAATATATTTCAAAGGTAAAACATTTCTTCAAACTCACTACCGAGAGGAAGCGTGCCTCTGATGCTCGAGCTATTGCCCCTTTGGATGGCCTGTGATATTTTTGTATTACCAGAAACGCGCCGAAGGAAGGGCAGAATTAATTTATATTAAGTATTAATCAGATAGTTTCTATAATCAGTCTGGCTGGGGGACTATAAACAGGGAGTAGACCAGCATTGGCTTGGTTCTGGGGGCCCTTGTCAATTATTAGCCTCCTTGTAAAGACAGTGTTCGAAGTGCTGAGTCATTCCTCCACTGTCTGGCTACCATCGTCAACGATGACGCCACCCTATGATGATATGATGTTTAATTAGAGAACAAAATTATCCCTTAGCCAGCGTCGATTTCAGGTTGAATACACCTGTTCTCATTCAGTTACTGAAGTTAAGCAAAGTCCAGTGAGGCTAGAACTTGGATAGGTGACCATTCAAATTCGAACCCTCGTGATGCTGGCTATTCCCGGCCAAACTAAGGTTGGGTGAGGTTAGTTTTAGTGTCTAGTTTGTGAGTTTAAAGCAAATGCAGTTGAAAGCGACGTTGAAAAAACAAACAAACAAAAAATACTGTTTCTTTTTTGTGTACACACCATATACAAAAAGAGAGGGTCCGCCGAAAAAAAGGACCCACTCGAAATATCAAGAGAACGGATTAAAATTATTGAAAATGCTATAGCATGTGTACGATGATATCGAGGGGGAATCCTTTTTTACCAGGTTTTGATTAACTTTGAATTTTCAATTTTATTTAATGACAATAACTTCGCCCCTGAATACTTTTATTACACCGAACCCAAGAAAACTAACCTAACTTCAGTGATAGAATGAGAACTGGTGTGTTCGACGTGCCATCGATGACTATGGAGGGTAAAACCCCCGTCGTGTATGACGAAATGGCCATGCAGTTGAAAAACGACGTTAAACTGTAATAAAACAAACAAACAACCCTGTATCTCAGGTTGAAAGCATTTGCGATCCCTTATTTGATAGGCAATTTTTTCTCCATCAGCCTCAGTCCTATAACTCTGTCTTACAAGCACCAGTAACTTTGAAATTTAAAAATTATTTAATGACAAATACTCGATCCTCGATTTGTGCAACAAAACCCTCTGGGTTTTTGTGTTCGTTTTTGTAAAAAGAAAATATTTTTTTTGTTCCGATTTCAATTTTTTTCATATATCTGCACGTTTCATAACCTAAAGAGCAAATTTTTCGCTAAAATTATGAAACACCCTGTATTAACTGTATTATCTTTATTCTTTAGAGCGTTTTTTTTTTTCTTCTTTTTGTTGAGGAAAACTTTCACTGAGTAGGTAAGGTACTTATTTTACAATATTGAAAAGTTAACAAAAATAAATGAAAATATTTCAAAACATTAAAGTAGCGATCAAATATCAAGGGTGACAAATTTCAACAAAAAATCTTCCCCGTGAACGTTTCGCTCACTTGAAAATAATTCTCCAAAATGTCGCAAAATTATTTTACAATCATGCTGTTGAACTGACACCATCGAGAAAATAACTTCGCTCGCGTTTATTACTTTGCAAAAGGTTAATATTTGCTCCAGTGACTTTTGAAAGATTAATAAACCTATCACATAAAAGGCCAAACGCATTTTTGATCCCTTGTAGGTAGGTATTTCGGAAAAGTTCATGTACCGAAAAAAAATTGAAAAAGGACTCTCCATAATAATTATGTAGGGAATTTCGAAAAAGTTCATCTACCTACAATTTTTGAAAGAGGAATCCATGAGAAGGAAAGATGAAAGCAAGGAATGTCTCTGGCTGACAATAATGAATGCACTTTTAGTTTTGAGGGTACGAGATCTCTCTTCCAAGGATAGATATATTTTCGTGTTTTTGGGGTTTAACTTTCAACTGTTCAGTTCGTATCGAGACCTTTTATTCGCTGGAATCTTACCAATCATAATAATAATACTCTTTAGAGGAAGGTAACCACCAGGCGAGGTTAATGCTCAAAGCATTTTCTACCACCTAACCCTCCGAGTCTAATTATTATGTTAAATGTATTGGAGTCTTAGTAGGCGTCCACAACGAGGACCTATAATAATAGCACTCTTTAGTGGCAGGTAACCACCAGGCGAGGTTAATACTCATAGCATTTTCTACCACCTAACCCTTAGAGTCTTATGATTATGTGGTCATAATCTCAAATTAATGAGGAAAAATGCATGCACTCGGTAGGATTCGAACCATCGGATCGATACATTACCTGGATTACTAGACTAGCACGTTAACCACTTGACTTCCAGTGCACAGTAGTCCTACAAGACAGTCTGGACCCTAGAGCCCTAGACCATAGTCCCTACTGCTTGATATAGTCAATTTTCGGGACTCCGTTGAAGCCGCTTACATTTAATAACATGGTTAGATTATTATGCGTGGTTCCGGAGCTACCCTAGGGTCTAGAGTTTAGGGCTCCGTTATGTACGCACAGTTACAGAAAACTGATTAAATCAACACTGCTACATGATGAGAGCAAATAAGTTCGAAACAGCTGTCCAGGTATGTTCTGATATTCACGTACATCTAGTACAACTTCCCACTTTTCTGTTTACACTGATACTACACTGATCAGCAAACAAATGCCATTTTTGAAAACTTTAGGTACCTATCATACACAAGATGAAAAGAGGACTGGCAGATAAAATCGTACATCGATAGGTGCTGATTCAATTAAACTTCATGGTCTAAAAAATATAAAGCATAATCAAGTTTAAAAAAATGCACAATGTTCAACAGCTCAGAGTTTCCAGTCAGCCACAGTCGAGGGAAGGTTGAATACACCAGTTCTCGTTCGGTCACTAAAGCTAAGCAGGCAGGCACAACGGAGCAGCTAATAAGTTCATGCCGAAAAGTGTGGCACTCATACATGGACCACCCGGTATCCATGCCTGCCTACCCTAACTAAAACCCGCGGCTCCTCATCAATACTAAACCATACCGTTGTGGTACTGTTACATATTAATTCAACATATACCACAGACCTTGGTACCTACAGCTTGATAAAGACGATTTTCAGGACTCCGTTGCTCATGCCGAAAAGTGTGGGACTCAGATCTGGACCACTTGGTATCCATGGCTACCTACCCTAACTGAAACCAGCGGCTCCTCATCAATATTAAACCATATCCGTTGTAGAACTGTTAAATATTACTTCAACATCAACGAGTCTGCTTATGTCCATGTACATAAATTATTTAAATTTACATTAGTAGTTTAAGATTAGAATAGTAAGCCTCCGTGACGTAACGGTTGTGACTAGTGCCCGTAGTCCAGAGATCCTGAGTTCGATCCCCGGTCGGAGCAGACTTTTCACACAGAAAATTCTTTTCCCTCCGTACATGTGAGCTGGTAAGATTCCCAGCGAATGGAGGGTAAAACCCCCGTCCTGATCCAGGACGTTAAATCAAATGGAATCGTTGGCGTTAGGAAGGGCATCCAGACGTAAAAAAATGTGCCAAAACCAACCAACCTCAACCATGAGGTTGAACAACGTCGACCCTGCTTAAGCGGGCTAAGACAGAGTAGAAATAGAAGATTAGAATAAAAATATTTATTAGTTTTAAGAACTAGATTGTATTAATAAATTTAGTCCCCAGGGACTCTGTTAAAAAAAAAAAATATTTCCAGCGATGGAGGTTAAAACCCCCCTCTCGATTCAACCACTTCAAGAAGACGTTTATTTACCGCAAAAACATAATATAATTATAATATTGCCACCCCGTTATGTTCGGTAGTCACCGTGGCAGAGTGAGTTAGCGCACTAGGCATAGCACGCACCGTGACCTGGGTTCGATCCCCAGCGGGGTCTGCTTTTTACTTGGATGTACGGGGTCCACTCATACTTGGTGAGGAAAAATGAGTAGCTGCTTTAATGTGAGTACCGACCAGTGGCGGCAAAAATAAGATATTGGGTTATTAAAGATATGGAAAAGTCCTAAAATTTCGAGATATATACTAAAATTGTGTTATAATAACACAAAGAAACACATTTATTTATTTTTATTTGTAGATGTCACCCAGTGATTTCCTATGGGTGTTGGTTTGTTTGTTTGTAATTGTATTTAAAACTCACTTCTATATAAAGAAATGATCTGTAGATAAGGCATTCCGTTCTTCAGGCACGCTTGAGTTAACAACCAATCTTGAGGACTCTTGGTGCGTGAACACAACGGAGGCCTGAACCCTGGGGTAGAGCCAGTACCACGTAAAATAATCTAACCATGTTATTAAATGTAAGCGGCCACAACGGAGGGCCGAAGCTGTAGGTACCAGGAGGGTCTGGGGTGTAAGTAGGCGGCCACAACGAGGACCCTGGCTTATACCCTACACCCCAGACCCTGGTACCTACAGCTTGATATAGACAAATTTCGATACTTCATTGTGGCCGCTTACACTCAACGGACTCCCGAAAATCGTCTGTATCAAAATGTAGGTACCAGGGTCTAGGGTCTGGGGTCAAGGGTGTAAGCCAAGGTCCTCGTTGTGGCCGTCTACTAAGGTATAGGCCAGTCGTTGTGGTCATCTACTTAGTGCAGGAACACAACGGAGTCCTAGACCCTAGGGTAGTGCCCGGTAGCACGTAGAATAATCTAACCATGTTATTTAATGTAAGCGGCCCTAATAGAATCCCGATAGTCGTCTAAGTGTAGGGACTAGGGTCTAGGTCTAGGGTCGAGAGTGTAGGGACTAGGGTCTAGGTCTAGGGTCCTCGTTGTGGCCGCCTACTTACTCAAGACATTTTGAACAATAATAATACTCTTTAGCGGAAGGTAACCACCAGGCGAGGTTAATGCTCGAACCATTTTCTACCACCTAACCCTCAGAGTCTTATTATTATGTGGTCAGTTGGTCACAAACTGAAATTAATGAGGAAATATTCGTGCACTGGGTGGGATTCGAACCAACGGATCCCTACGCTACCTGGATTACCAGACTAGCGCGTTAACCACTTGACTACCAGTGCACATAATATACATATACATTTCACAACAAGGATCTGTCTATTGGGAACACCTAACGTCCAACTGTATTGATTTGAGAACTTGAGCACCTTCTGTAAACATAAAATCTTTCCTCTCTCCGGATTCCACTTATTTGCACCATATTTCAAATCCTGAAAAAAAAAGGGAATACCTACCAAAAATGTTTACATGTGACTGGTGTGAACATCACACGAATCTTATTATTCCCTGAAAATGAAAGAATAGTGAGTAGTGGCGGATTTCGACCACTATTGACTATACGTAGGGCTTCTAAAATTTTATTTCGAAAATCAGAGTTAGTTTTTTACCTTTTTGGTATTCGTCCAAAAAAAAAAAAAAAAAAAAAAAAACAGGTGAATCTCGCTACAATTTACCGCTAGTGAAAATAATATTTTTATTTAAAGTGCTCATACTGAGCAGTTGGATATGATTTTGTTATGACACAACTCTCGTTTACCACCAAAGATCGGTTGAAATAATGCCCCCAGCGGCATCAATTTTACCAATTTTGTGTTGCATCCTCTCCCTATACAAGGTGTTTAAAGTGAAATATTCTTTAATAAATTTCATACCTTCATTTTGAACAGAAACGCACATTTAAAATAAAAAGGGCCCTTGGAGCCACTCTAAGTCATTTGACTACTACAAGGGATAGCTATTTTTTTAAACTGCATTCAGGCTTTTTTTCTAGAAACCACTCTCACTCTCATAGTCCCTTAATCTATCTTTCAACCGTCATACAACGCACTCTATTTAGCTAATTTGAAAGATTAGCCAATCAGAGTGTGTTGTGGTTGTGTCATGGTTGAAAAGGAGATTTGGAGATTAAAGACTGGGGATTATAATAAGGAGACAAGTCTGTGAGAGTACAGGGACTCTTTAATATCATTCTCGCAAGATAAACAGAATATTGTATGATGAGATTGAGAGTGGTTTCTCTAATGCAGACATTGAAAGCATACATTTTTTTTTTTTTTTTGGTTTAACATAGCTTTCAGCTGCATGGTCATATCACGACGGGGGTATTTGTGACCCTCCACTCACAGAAAACTCACAAACCTGCTACCCAAAATAACATCATCCAGCCTGGGTTGGACCGGAATGCCAGTATCACAAAGTTTTCACCTCGCTGGACATTGAATAACTTTGGTGATCCTACGAGAACCGGTGCATTCAACACTCCATTGGCGCAGGCTATAACGGAAAGCATTACCTAAGGTTTTTCAGCTGCTTTCTCTTCTGTCTCTACTGCATCTGGTTGTGTGGCAGCCAGCATGAGCTCATACAACTGAGCTACTTGGTCATCCCTGAGATCATTGAGAGATTGTTCGTCTAAGTATTCTCCTACAGGTGAGGCAAATTTGGGGCCCTTAATGCCTAGCTGCTCGGCCAAATTAACTGCATATTTCTGTGAAAACAAAAAAGAAGTTTCCTCTTAGAAGCCCTTCAAAGCTTAGGAGAAGTACCTTTGAATAAATGTCTCTTTATAAAGAAAATAAATAAATAAATAAAGTATCAATTAGGAAAATTTTAGCATGCATTTGTAAAGACCCAGGTTTGATTATTGGCACAGTAGATTTTTTTCTGCTCTGTTCTTGAATGTTCATTGTTCAATCATACCTCATGAGGTAAAATGAGCAGCTATTTGTATCATTAGTGGTGGCATTCATTAAGAGCAGGAAATTGGCAAACAATGTTATTCAGAGACTTGAAGTGCTGTGCTTACCACTAAAGTTGTGACATAATTAAGGATTGGTGGAAGAGACTGCCATTGGCAATAACCCACCCTTTAGTAAGGACATATGTGTGTATGTATTGATCTGTTTTTCCCTTTTTATTGTTTCCATTTTTTCATTTATTTGTAATTGTTAATTTTTTAATAAAGAATTTCATAATAATAATTACAAAAAGAAATTAAATGCACACAATTTTACAGAGTTGTCATGTATACTTACAGCCCATTCATGCATGAACACTTGGGCTTCACTGGGGTTGCAATTCTTGTGCCTTCGAAACTCGTCTCTCACATAGTTTTGCCCGAGTACCTGGAGTTCGGGTGGTAGACCTCTATGCAGTCGGTGAATAGTTTTATATAGAAGCCTCACTTTCTGCACATGAGCATTATTCATTACCTATAAGAAGAAAAAATAGTTTCAATAAAAAGAAAGTCCAAATGAATTATTCATAAGAAACTCCAGTACCTATTGGATTATCCATATCATGGATTTGCAGATGACAAAGACTTTGTGTTTGGGGGTCCCTTGTGCTTTTATCCAAAGAATATTTCACAACTGATTCTTATGAAACTTATAAAGAATGATTAGATGATATAAGAAAATGATACAGCCTTGAAAATTAGTATATTTCATTATTTAAATCATCAAGTCATTGAATCCTGGCTAAATTACCCAAAAAAACATTTGTCGAAGATCAAATGTGGAAAATGTAACCTCGTAACACCTTGTTAACAATAAAACCTAACCACTAATTCTATTTTAAAAATAGATTTGAAATGAAATACAATAGCTCTAAATAAATGAAAATCATACCTACCAATATTAGGTAGTTGGGTTAGCAAAGTCAAACTAACATTCTTATAAATATTATCTAACCAATTGAACTCAAAATTTGATTTTTTTTTCTTCTTTTTTTGTATAGGTAGGTAAATAGTTGAATATAGATTGAATAAAAATCCATTCAATAACATTACAAGTGTTGAACATGAAAATTTACTTTTAAATTTCTATAATTTAGCTCATATCATTACTTCTTGAGTCCCTTAAGTACATTAAATAAATATTTATACTGAATAGTCATCCTGGTTGAGTGGAGTAGTGCATACAAAGTTACCTGGGTTTGATTCTCTGCAGCACCAAATTATTTCTGCTCTGAATTTGAAAGTCCAGGATCTCATACTTTTAGGCAAAATGAGTAGATATTTGTAATGCTGGGCTACCTACTATAGTTCTCACATAATGGCCCAAGTGCAAAGTTCCTAATGATCAGATTAAATCAATCAACTTTATACACAATCAAATGGCTAATGGCCATGCTTAACCAGACTGTTAGTGACTATGCACTCCACCAAAGATACAAAGAAAACCAAAATACTACAAACCTACCTTGAAATTGATAATTTCCTTTATTCAATAAGATTATTGAAATCAGCTAGACTTCATAGGTTCCTAGATTCAAAATGTTGCAATCTATAGGAATCAGGGCCGAAAGGCTCCAGACGAAAGCAGATAATACAGAGTATGGTTCCAGAATTCAGGTAATCCAGAATCTCCACTATCGCCAGAATCCAGATTCAAGTACACAGACTACGAGTACAGACTGCAGAAGACCAGACCAGATTTTCTTTTATTTATCAGCTACCAAATTTAAAATTTCGCGCTCACTCAAATGAGATAAAGTGAAAAAACTGATAACCAATCAGAGAGAGATAATCACTTTATCTTCAACCAATTGGATTGGAGAAAAGTGTAAATAGAACATTGTTTGTTATTGTACTTACTCTTACCTGTATTGGAAATCACACGACTTTCCTTATCCACCGAAAAGAACTCGGATTCCGCCCCTGGTGACTCAAAGGTAACAAATAGCTAAAAATCTATGCCAAATTCGTAATCAGCAACTCAAAATCATTGGATTTGATATGTCACAGCCCCCATTTACATTACATTATTTCTGGCGGTCTTTTCTAAAAATGAAATAAATTCCTATGTTCTACGTCCATTATTTAGAACCCAAACCCCCATAGGTCTAAGATGAATAGTAAAAAAGTTAGTCAAAGGAAAGTAAAACTGGCTTTTTATCAAAAATTAATGAATGTGTGTCTTCTTAATCGTAAACATCGTAATCTTTATTATGTGTGTGCCTTTATGCCCTTTATAATTTTATTATATGTGTTTACAAAATACAGATTAAGTTTTTAGACATCATATGTCAGTCAAAAAAAAAAAAATCATAATTGTAATGAAATGTCGTGTGATACTTATTTTTGTTAATTTTCTGTGGCAACACTGTATGTATTTGAAGGGCGCCAAGTTTCAAATATTCTGAATTTTAATTTGTTGATCTTAAAAAAACTTACCTGGTTCCTGGAAATGTAATTGTAAATAAAATCTGATAATCTTCAATCCTGATTGATTACTTGAGCCATGGAGGAATAAAAATTATTTCTCCTTGACTTGATCAATGATTCTTAAAAATATCTGCCTATGAAATTAATCAGTGATCATAATATTAACATTGAAGATACCGCAGTTAAAGACCACCATTATATTCTAGTACAAAAGATTGGCCATCACTTTCTTTGTGGAATCAATACTTGATCTCAAGTTAGACCTTCTTGCAGTGTTAAGATGTCACAAGTACAAGGTAAGAGAACAAAAAAATACCCATTTTTATTATATTAGTATGGAACTTAATAATAATAATAGAAATCTTTTAAGGGCAAAGTTTTATAAGTAAAGCTATTAAGCCCAGAACAGCTATTAAGTGTCAGGAGCACATTGAATACACCAGTTCTTGTATTGACATGGCTTCTAGAATAATCTGCCCTATAAAGGATTTAGGTGCTTCAAGACTGTGAAAGTATAACGCAGATCAACTTGGGCTTCAAATAAAGCTTGTTTGGTTCTTGTTCTATCACTGAATCTAAACAGTCTCCAGTGAGGGTGGATGGGTGATCATTCAAATTCAAACCTTTGTGATGCTGGTTATTCCAATAATCTGGTGAAGTTAATTTCAGTAGCTGGTTTGTAAGTTTCCAGTGAGGGGAGGGTAAAACCTCCATTGTGGTATGACCATGTAGTTGAAATACACGTAAAACCCATGAATGAAAAGAAAAAAAAACAGTAGATAATAATTGAGCTTAGTTAAGTGTGCTCTGTTAATTATACTAATTACTAACATGAACTATAAGTAGGTGCTACTGTTGCTTCTTAGATATTTAAGTAAAAATACTGTTACATTTCCTTGCTTTCATTAGTATTATTGTAATTCATTTGAAAGAGAGTGTAAAAAAGGTAATATTGTATTTGTGCAGTTACAACCATTAGTTCATGCTAAATCTATATTATACCTAATATATATTTTGTTCCTATATTATTATTTGCCTTATAGACATCGAAAAACGGTCAAGATCAGGCAACTTCTCAAAAGCAGAGACAAAGCTACTACTGCAATTAGCAAATTCAAACAAAAGTGTGGTGGAAAATAAAAGAACAGACTCTCGCACTAATAAACTGAAAGCATGTACCTGGGATCAAATAGAAAAAGACTTCAACCGGCTAATACAAGGACCACCAAGAAGCATGAAAGTTTTGAAAGCAAAGTATGAGACAGTAAAAAGAGAGCTACGAAAAAGGTCTCTAGATTGGAAGCAGACGGGAGGTGATCCAAGCAAAAATTGGCCGTCACCCCTCACAGAGGAAGAAAAAGAACTGTGGGATACGATCATACTCTCTTGTGAAGACCAGGTCTCCCTTCCTCAAGACTTGGATTACAATCCTGAGGTCCCAAAAGGTAAAAGCAATCTTCTTTTTCTTTCACTTTGCATTTCCCAAACCCACTTGCGGGAGGCATTGTTCAACCTCTACCTCATAGTTGAGCTTGGTTGGTTCTGGTACTTTTTCCACATTTTATGGCTCACAGCTGATACCCTTCCTAACACCAACCCAGTTAAGGGCACCAAAAAATTATGTTTTTGTGTTTTGGCCTGACAGGGCTGGGTACCATATCCATTTAATGTCCACCAGAAATACATCCATAGTGTAAGACTCTTACCAATATGTAAGAGCAATGAATGACACCTGTGATTGAAATTAAAATAAAAAAAAACCTTGCAATATTTATACCAAAACATTATTTGTGGTCACAGTCCCTATATTGTATATAGAAAACCTGGGTTTAAATTCTAATAGAGCCAATTTTTACTGTAATTTGGAGGTCTTCAGGGCCTACAAAAACTTATGAGACAAAGTAAATTGAAGATAAGCCAGACATTTCTTCAAGTCAGAATTTCAACCAATCACATAGAGCACTGCCCATCTTGAGGGACAGTTGTTTATCTTAACTTTAATCCTTTTTTACTTTGATTATCTGATAGAACAGAGAGTAATGGAATCACCCAAAAATATAATTTGACTATTAGTCATTCATAATTTAGACTGTCTTGACTTCTTCTTTCACTTTGCCTTTTCCCAATTCTACTTGGGGTCAGCATTGTACAATGTCATGCTTGAGGTTGCTTGGTTGAGGCTGGATGCCCTTCCTAACGCCAACGATTCTATTTGATATAACGTCCTAATTAGGACGGGGGTTTTACCCTCCATTTGCTAGTAATCGTACTAGCTACCCACATTAACCTCACCCAGCCTGGATTGCCTTGACTAATTATCATTCAATTTTCTAGGATTTGAAACACACCAAACACACATTGTGGAAGACAACTTAGAACACTTTATCAATAATGAGGAGACAAATGAAGGGGCATCATACTGTCCCGTCATGCTCTGTCATCCCCTTCTCTCTTCAACAAGTGAAGTGTCTGCCCCGCCCACTTCCATTACCACCCCTGCCACTTCCACCACTGCTTCCTCTGCCAAACATTACTGTAGGCGACGTCCAGGCTTGAAATGGAAGAGGTACCGTGCAAAGTTTGATGAGTTGATGGAGAAGAAATTGAAAACTGAAGATCTCAAATATGAAAAGGCCAATCTTGACAGGGAAACGGCAAAAATCAATCTTGCTATTGCCCAAGTTAAACTGAAAATAGTTATGCTCGAACATGAATGTCAGAAACGTGACACTTGAAAAATTGTGTGATATGTGAAAAGTTTTGTGATGTTCAAATTTGATTCTTTCTTCTATTTTTCTAAAACAAAAAAGCTGATGACATCTTCTCGTACTACCTAATGGTTTCCCTGTTCAAATTGGGCTGTTTCCAATTTAAGATTTTCATGCTTTTACAAGAATAAATTACTTTCAGAAGTGTACACATCCCATCTCATTGGCATCTTCACACGTGCCAAGAGAGAGGTATAATTGTGTTCTATCACCACTTTGGCTATCGACACTTACGTTGCCTCTTCTCTTCCCTTCATGCAGATTTTTTTCTTTTTACTTTACATTCTGTTAGAATTTCTTCATTTATTGCAAATTACGTTGAATACAAATATTATTATTTTTTAAAAAATACCGAATATTATTATATATTTTTTTCATTAATTGTATGTATATTCCGTTAGATTTAAAGAGTATTTTTTGTATTTTTATATATTGAGTGTTTTCAATCTTTGTAGTCTAAAATCCATGTAACTTAACTAAGTCATCATAAGCTGATTCTCAATGTTTAGTCCTGAGTAAATATCGTCAATTTTATTGACTCAGCTGTGTAACTAAACCCTTATTAAAATATGTACTATGTTCCTTGTTTTGATCCTTTATAACTCAAATAAATTGGGTGTGCCCCCCCAAAAATATGCTGATTGTTGATACAGATGACAAACATCAGATATTATTTTGCTTCTTTTTTTTTGATTATAATGTTGCTTTAAACTACATGTTGAAACCAATGATTACAATTTGACAATAAAACATGACGATGACCTCTTATCTTCAGCTAGATCTGCAATGAATCTTTTTTCACGAAAAGGAATACTTGCGAAAAAGATTGAAGAAACAGGAGTATAATAATGAGTTAAGTTCTTAGTTATCTAAATTCTGAATGTGCACATTTTTTAATTCTCTATGTTTTTTTATATTACTTCCGATAAATTTCTAATATTAGAAATCGGAAATATTTTTTTGTTGAGATCATTGATTAATTATTTACCCTACATGAAGCAGATTATCGTTAACTTTAACCTTCTACCTATTGTTTTGTTTTCTTACAATGTCTTGATGTTCTTACTTGATATTATATGATCAAGGTCTTTATGTTCAACTCCAGGGACCGGAAATTTGTTCTCTTATAACCAGGTTTTTCTTAAAAAAAAAAGGTTTTATTCTCGAGGTGAATTTTAACTAGGAATTGTTCTCTAATATCCAGTTCTCTTATAAAGAGGTCTTATTCCCGAGGTGAATTTTACCTAGGAATTGTTCTCTAATATCAAGTTCTCATATTAAGAGGTTTTATTCCCGAGGTGAATTTTACCTGGGAATTAATCTCTTATATCCAGGTTTGTCTGTAATTCATACTTTTTGCACTGAACTTTAGTTTCCAATTCCTTTAGAATAGATGCATAGAAATGTTTTGTCTCTCTGCTCTCATTTAGTTCTTTATGTGTAGGTATTATCTGGGATCCAGTTATCATTGGGGTATTAAGTGGTAGATTTTCTAAAATTTGATGATATATATTATGTAAATGCTAATGTTTTTGTGTTCAAATATTTATTTTATTATTTTGTGTAACGATTTCCATGAGGAAAGATAATAAAAATAAAAAAATTGTCCTCAAAATATTTTATAAATTTGTGTCTTTTTCTTTAAGTTTCTTGTCCATATTATGTTCCTTATCTTTCTCTAACTCCACTTTCCTTTTTTTTTGTATTTTTTTTTTTTTTTTTTTTTTTAATTTTAAAGATGAGTGTTTCAGTGAATTTTGATGTTTGATTTTAATTTTGTGAAACACTTTTCACAGCCTCTTTTATCTTAGAGAACGTAGCCATGACACAGAAGCTACTGTGGAGGGTGCAGCCCGCTAGTAGGTATACAGGGTGGGGCAAAAGTCTGGAAACCCCTGAATAACTTTCGAATAGCTTCTTCGGTAAAATTAAAATTTTGTAAGGTAAACCGGGCTAATAAGACCTTTTTTTAGAGTGGTGTTGATTTTTGTTACCGGCCCCCATGTTGGGGCCAGGGGGGCCAAATTCATTTTTTTAAATACGAACCCCTACCTTGCGATACATTTTTGGAAAGTTCTTTAAATAAGAAATACATTGGTCCAAATTTTATTTTTTTAATATTAACTGTTTGCAAATGGCGTCCAACTTTGTGTATGCAGTAAAGTCTGGAAACCCCTGAATATCTTTTGAAAGGGCTTCCTCAGTAAATTTAAAATGGTACACGGTAAGTCAGGGTAATAAGACCTTTCCAAAAATGTATCGCAAGGTGGGGTTTCGTATTTAAAAAAAATGAAGTTGGCCTCCCTGGCCCCGACATGGGGGCCGGTTAAAAAAAATCGGTCCCATTCTAATAAAAGGTCTAATTACCAAGGATTACCGTACACAATTTTAAATTTACTGAGAAAGCCCTTTCGAAAGATATTCAGGGGTTTCCAGACTTTACTGCATACACAAAGTTGGACGCCATTTGCAAACAGTTAATATTAAAAAAATAAAATTTGCACCAATGTATTTCTTATTCAAAGACCTTTTCAAAAATGTATCGCAAGGTGGGGGTTCGTATTTAAAAAAATGAAGTTGGCCCCCCTGGCCCCGACATGGGGGCCGGTAACGAAAATCGACCCCACTTTAAAAGAAGGTCTTATTAGCCCGGTTCACTGTACAAAATTTTAATTTTACCGAAGAAGCCATTCGAAAGTTATTCAGGGGTTTCCAGACTTTTGCCCCACCCTGTATAAAGAGTAAGACCACCCGAAAAAAAATAGTAACTTAATCTTATCTATAATTAGTGTGGTTGATCCTGCCTGTTCTCTTACTTTATAAAAAATGAGTGGAGCTACTGTGGACGCTTGTGGTCTGTCTTGTAGCTTGTCTATCCCATAGTATGCCTCCCCTCTGATGAACAAGAAGTGACACAATATTTCCGGACGCACCGGAAAGTATCCCCTACGGACATCTGTAACCAAATTTTTAATACATTTTGTCAGCTCTGGGATTCGAGTTACTTATCA
The DNA here is from genome assembly GCA_024516035.1 of Bactericera cockerelli. Classification (NCBI taxonomy): domain Eukaryota; kingdom Metazoa; phylum Arthropoda; class Insecta; order Hemiptera; family Triozidae; genus Bactericera; species Bactericera cockerelli. The sequence continues at coordinate 61,680,397 of CM044955.1, read as the reverse complement.
AATTGGTGAAGATCACGTAATGTCTAAATTTCTGACCCAAGCCAGGCTGATTGAGGTTGATTTGGAGAGATGGTACGATTCTCAGTAATTTGAGTGTAACACCCCCGAGAAGTATCCTCCCAGCACCTCCTGAGTTAAGTCACTCAATGATTGGAGATCGTTTGCCATTATTAGAATTATATAAAAATTTGGTTATTTTTAATGCACTTTGCATAATCAGATGAAATCTCAGGCGTACATAGAATTTGACACCCTTTAATAAATTGTAAGTTACGCACATTGCATAATCAAAAGAGATCTCAGGCGTTCATAGAGTTTGATACCCTTGAATAAGACAGTTACATACCTACTTTACTTTCCGTACGGTGTTTTTCTTTTGGATATTTTTTTTTTTCAGGTTCGGTATTTTCAAATAATTCCATTTTCTTCCAAGTTTAGCTTCCCCACTATTCGTGAAAGAAAAATGTGTTTCGGTACTTTTAAAGATAAACAATGGAAAAATAAAAATTTAACCTATAAAACTAATGGAAGGAAGAATTTTATAAGTCCATTTTGCTTTACCAGACTGAAAAAAGATTTTTCCTCTTCCAAAAGAAAAATGACTTTCTTCCAGTTCGTCCATTTTATTCCATTAGAATCCTTGAGAAATCAATCCACTTTGGTTAGAAAGAAGACATACATTTCTGAGACGTTGTCGTGGTTAGACGTGCTCTCCTTGCACCATGTACATAGTGTAATATTATAACTACAGGACATAACTTAATCAAAGTGTAACTTATATCATAAAATAGTACATAAAATTATTAATTTTTTGACATTTTTAAAAATATTCCTCAAAAAACTTAAAACCCCAAAACCAAATATTTTGGATTTAAAATTTCGTAATTCATTTTCAATTTTTTTTTCTGCAAGACAATTATTAGACTTTATCCTTGTTTATACTTGCATGTGTTAATGTTTATATTACTTGTGACAGTGATAGTGACGTGAGTTTATCAAAACAAGCTCCAACAAAAATTCTTCATCAAATTTGCAAGGACGTAAGTACTTTGACATCTAAATGATTCAGTACTAGAATTATAATAGTCAGCAAAATTTAATCTTTGCCTATCACAACTTATACTCACATATTGACCTTCACTCATTCTGTGGTATAAGAAATGGAGAAAACTAGCACGCCGAATAAGAATAACAGTCTTTACGAAGGCGAACTGCTGACACATCAGAATTACACTTATGCTTACTCTGAGCCGCTACTTAGCGGAAACATAATTTTTAAATGCACAGCAGGGAGATGTGATGGCACGATCATAGTGAAAAAATCCAAAAGTAAAAACTTTAAGTTTCTAGCTTTTCAACAAGAGCATTCAAATAGAAGATGTCTAAATTCAGAGAAAGATAATGAACTTCTCTACAAAACAGCAGTTGAGAATAAAGACGATACTGAACTTAACAATACATCAAGGGAAATTGAAGCCATCACACATCATAGAAATTTGTTGCTTGAGAACGTAACAAAACAAAAAACAGAAATCGATCTCTTAAAGCAAATAAACAAAGAAAAAGACACACTTATTGAAAATTTAAAAACATCATTAGAAACCACTGAAGCCGGGTGGAATGTAGACAAAAAAGAACTAGAACAACTTAGAAATAAAATAAGAATGCATGAAAATACATCACTGCTCCCAAAAAGCGCTAATAAAAAAGTGTCTTTTGTCACAGAAAAAAGAGATCACACTGAAACTTCAAACAATACCCTAACATCTAGTATCAATAATTTAGAAGAATCAAAAGAAAAATATCTCAATGAAAAGGCAATTTCAACTCAGTCCAAAAGCGTGAATAACCTAGTGAATCAACAGAGAGCACAAAATAAAAAAACGCCTGAGCAACAACAAGGCACAAAAACAAAGGGTAAATCATACATCATACTTGGCGATGAACACGTCAGAGACATGAATGTACAAATGAAAAATATTGATACTGATAATAAGTACATTGTACACTGCCACCCTGGAAAATATATCACGGACCTAAATTTAGATCCTAACACCATGATTGGACAATACGAATGCCTTATTCTCATGGGAGGTTCAAACGATGTTTTTAATAATGAATTCTCTATAATCCACAAATATTTAACTGATCTCATAAGAAATTTATGTTCTAAAATCAAAATAATCCTCGTATCAATCCCTTACCGTTATGATAAACCTTCAGCCAATATCCACATCCAACGACTAAATAAGAAAATAAGAAGTATAGTCAACATATTCAAAAATGTAGTATTCTTGGATATTAACAAAAGGCTAAAACGTTCTAGTTATGGGTATGATAAAATAAATATCAACTTTCAGGGAAAACAGAAAATATGTGCAGCAGTACAAAAAATAATAAATAACGACAAAATTTTCGAAAACAAAAATAATGGATACCAACAGCAGATAGTGGTACAAGATCTAAAGAAACCAGCGCCACCAGTACCAGTAAATGTACGACGCCCTAATCAGCGACAGCAATACCAGAATCAGACCAGAAAGAAAATGCAATATAATAATCATAACCTGCAATACAAGCGTCTGACGGAAGAAAGCCAATGGTATAAACTGCAACACGCTCCTAGTCGGCAAGGCAGGCCCGTCGCAAAATCAAAAACACCATATCATAGATCATCACAATCACCATCAACCCAGCACGATGGATCTGCAAGTCATCCAACAACTCCGCAATATACGAAGTCGCCACAGCATCATATTTTAGAACACCACACGGCTCCACAATATCATGCCTCATCGCAAAAATTAACATTGCGGCATTCTTTACCCTCAGCACAGCCAGACCCTTGTCAGCAAACTTTGCCACAACAACCGACAAAACAACAACAAACTCCGCCACTGCAACGAGTACAGCAACCAACGGAACTGCAATGTACGTACGCAGCACAGATGAATCATTCTTTGTTGCAACCATCAACTTCCCGGCACTCTTTACCCTCAGCACAGCTGGATCCTCGTCAGCAAATTTTGCCACAACAACCGACAGCACAACAACAAACGCCACTGCAACAACGAGTACAGCAACCAAATGAACTCCAATGGGCGTACACAAATCAGATGAGTCAGTCACAAATTCTCAGTCAACAAAAAATGATGCTACAACATCAAGTACAGCAATTGTTGGGCACACTTCACAGACACTATCAGCAACAAGAACAGCACTACCAATTACCACCTTTTATGAGTATGCCACCATCGTCAGCCCCATATATTCAATCCAGTGTAGTTCCTACTCCCCAGCACAGCCTACCACCACATTCAACAATACCACCCTATGTAAACAGTGACATGAGCCATATTTTTGGCTTCTCCCGACAATGTTAGCGATACAGCTTCAAATCGCCCGATTTACAATGAGAACAAATTCTCAAAAAACATAGATTTAAGTTTAGAAATAGAAAGCGATCATGTTTTACCTACTGGTAATCTGACCAGTAACCATAATAATAACGAAATTGTACAAACATCAGGACAGATAGGAAATAACAAATTATCCTCTAATAACAATACTAGTAGGAAAAAAGTAATCAATATTTTTTACCAGAATACTCGAGGTTTGAAAACTAAAACGAAAGAATTTTATTTAAATCTCCTCTCAGAAGAATACGACATAGTGGCTATCACTGAGTCGTGGTTAAGTCCAGATGTAAATACAAATGAACTTTTCGACTCTCGATATACAATATTTCGGCAAGATAGGGACGAAAAGAAGACAGGCAAAAAAAGAGGAGGTGGCCTAATTTTAGCTTCAAAACGAGAAATTTCCTTGACTAGAATTGTACATTGGGACATATGTAACAATATTCTTGAGCTCATATGGTTTCGATTGACACTAATAGGGGAAATAATCTATCTTTGTTTGATTTATTTACCACCACATCAAGAGTCAAAAAAATATGACGCTGTGAAATTCCTTTCAGAATCAATATCAGAGCGAAACTTACAAAATGAAAATTTCATTCTTATTGGTGATTTAAATTTGCCCGATTTCTCTGAGGAATTAAATGTAGACCCTCCTCGTTCAGTTTCCAAGTTTAGAGAATTTACCAATTTTTACCTCCTAGAATCCAAAAACCATATAAGAAATAAAAATAATAGAATACTAGATCTATGTCTAACGAACATAAGTGAAATATTTTTATCTAATAATAAACAAGTTGATGTAGAAATCTTAAAAACTCAGGGATTAGTAAAGGAAGACAGTCACCATCCTGCATTAGAAATACTGATCAAGTATCAAAATAAAATTAAAATTAAGCAAATACCATATAAAGTTGATTCTAAAGAAAAGACAAAATATTTTGCCTTCCACAAAATTGACGCTGAAAAACTAAATAGTGAAATACAAAAAATCTGCTGGGAAGATGACATAAATCTAATCACGTGTCCAAACATCTTCCTTAATAATATTTATGTAAAGTTAAATGAAATATTTTTGAAAAATGTTCCCCTTTACAATGTAAGCAAGCGATCACAAAATTTCCCCGAGTGGTGGAGCGCAAATACAAGACACATTTTCAAAACAAAAGAAAAATTGCGCAAAACGCAAAACAAAACACAGCAACAATCTGAACACTATAAATATTTACGAAAAGAAATTAAAAAAGAGATTAAGTCCAACTATCAATCCTACATCCAGAAGTTATCCACTGAATTCAAACATAACAGTAAAAGTTTCTGGAAATACGTAAAAAAGGAAAGATCTAAGGGTAAATCGACAAACATAATCTTTAAGGGGCAGCAGTTGAACTCTCAAAAAGAGATTGTTGACTCCTTTGCAGATCACTTCATTACCTCATACAAACCATGCTCTGTGGACTTAGATAAAATCTGTTCGCTGAACGATCTCTCTACCAGTATAGAGATACCTTTGTTCACAGAGCAACAGGTCTTGGATGAAGCTATGAATATAAACCCAAATAAGCCCGCGGGAAGGGATGGAATACCCCCCAAAATAGTGCGAGAATGCGCTCCATCACTCGCCAAACCTCTTACTTATTTATTTAATTTAAGTTTGCAATCAAATGTGTTTCCTGATCGACTTAAAGATACAATAATAACACCTGTACCAAAAAATGAATCTGGCTGTGTTGAGGACCACAGACCAATAGCTAACCTCAATTCTTTTGCCAAACTATATGAGGCACTATTATACAAATCTATAGCAGGTCAAGTTTTTTCTAAGGTTACAAATATTCAGCATGGCTTTGTGGAAGGACGTTCGACAGTTACAAATCTCACTGAATTTTCAGAATATGTATGTGCAACCTTACAGGAAGGCTATCAAACGGATGTCCTTCTCACAGATGTCATGAAGGGATTTGATCAAATCTCACATGAATCAATCATAAAAAAATTATACAGCATAGGATTTAAGTCAGCAAAATTATTTGTCTCATACCTCACCAATAGGAACCTTCAGGTAAAATATATGGACATTACATCAGAACCATTTATCCCAACATCAGGCATTGCTCAAGGCTCAAAATTAAGTAGCTTACTATTCATTTTAACCTACGATGAAGTGTGCAAAGATATTAGCCCTGAATCAAAAATACTCCTCTACGCAGATGACCTCAAAATCTTTAGAAAAATAACAAACATAAATGACTGCCAAAAATTGCAGGAAGATCTCAACATAGTTAGACAAAAACTTCACCTGATTGGGCTAAATTTCCATCCATCCAAATCAAAACAAATCACTATCACAAGAAAAAAAGTCAATATAAACTATAACTACAAAATGGGAGACATCTGTATAGAAAAAGTAAATTCTCATAAAGATTTGGGTATTATAATTGACAGTGAACATAAATTTAACGAACATCGTGCAAACATGCTAAAACGAGCTTATAGAAAACTTGGCCTCATTATTCGATTCGGAAAACACGTTAAGGATATTGATGTTTTAAGAACGCTATTTTTATCACTAGTGAGATCTACTGTGGAGTATGGATCAATATTATGGGATCCAAACTCGAAATTAGAATCAAAAACAATTGAAAAAATTCAGTCCACATTTGTTAGATACCTATTTAAAAAAGAAAACGGGTTTTATCCAAAATACCCGGAAGCTATTTCCTACAACACCCTTCTAGAAATGCTTGATATTAATTCTCTTGAATTAAGACGTAAAGTAGACCTAGTGATGTTAATTTATAATCTTGTAAACAATAATATTACATGTCTAGAACTCAAAGAAAAAATAGTGGAAAAAACACCAAACCCCATTTTAAGAAATACAAATATTGAAACCTTCACAGTCCCTCATCCTAGACTTACTAAACTTCATAAATCGCCACTGAACAGAGCAATGACTCTATGTAATGAAGTACACTTAAGCACAGACGACTTTTTACTGTCTAAGGAAGCTTTTAAAGCAAATGTAAGACAATTAGTTTTTAGTTCGCTATAGTTTTAAGTTCTTAATTAATTATTTAATTTTAATGTGAACATTGGTATTGTTGTTTCAATTTATAGTTATAAGAATTATTTTTGAAGCAATGTTATGTTCTTAATAAAAAAAAAAAAAAAAAAAAAAAAAAAAAAAAAAAAAAAAATACAGCTCATAAGCCTTCAGAAGTCTCTCTTCACTGAGGAAATCTTTGCTCCTGACGACAATTTTTTTCTTCTAAAAACCAAGCCAAAGAGGTTTGTCACTGCAGATATTTTAACTTTTTATGAACCTATGCACATATTCCCAAAGTAATCAGCGTCCTTCCACCTGTCAGATGTCCTTAATATGACCGGAACTTTGATCCAATCATAACTAGAGACTTGGCAACGTGAACTTTTCGGGACTCCGCTCCGTTGAGGACTCTTAAATTTAATAACATGGTTTTATTTATTTATTTAAAATAAACTTCATTCATTTCATGGCCTTATGGCATAAAACTAGGGATGCATGCAGCCTTCTGAATGGCCCGACAAATTCTCTGGGAAAGAAATTGTTTAGATCGTGGTTCACCCGACTCCACCCATACATCTAAACAATATCTAAACGTGATAATCCTTCCATTAAAATCTCTGAAAATTTGATCCAATTACCTAATTTTTTATGCCAGCGTCGATTAAAGCACCGGTTCTCGTAGGATCACCGAAGTTAAGCAACATCCAGGTCGTCCAGACTTCGTGTAGCTGGCATTCTGGCACAATCCAGGCTGGCTGAGGTTAATGTAGGTAGCAGGTTTGTGAGTTTCCTGCATGCGGAGTGTAACACCCCCGTCGTGATTTGACCATGTAGTTGAAAGAAACGTTAAACCTACTTTTAAAAAAATCTTTAGCTGAGATAACTTCTCTCCCGAAATCAAATCATCGATACTTTTCCTGCAAAAAAGTAAAGAAAAGGAACAAATTTCAAGGTATCATTAATAAAAATTCTTTGTAAATTTCATCTATTTCATAAATTTTCAGTGAAGTTATCAAACGACAGATTATAGTGAGGCTCCACTTATACTTGAAAATTATCATATATTATATTTTTTTGTTGGTCACTTTCGTTATGTGACAACTACTCAGGCTCACCGCTGCTAAATTTTTACCGAAATTGGGACTCGAACCACCGACCTCCAGGTTACAAGTCCATCGCGCTATCGATGAAGCTATTGAGGTCGGTGCTTCGCTATAATTTCGTCCGAGTATATTTTAGGTACCAACCAATAGGTATCGGAAGATTTTTAGTTTTATTAATTAAAAACGTTTGTTAAACAGTATTTTCTTCAAAAAAGCTTCGATGACAAACATACAAAAATGAACAAAATATTAGAAAAGTTATTAACAATGAACATGTATTTAGTACAAATAAAATTACATTGAAATTTTAAAACAAATTTTATATAACACCTACTTTTTTAGTTAAAAAATTGAAAAACGTAACACAAAAAGTGCAGGAATAAAAAATGTACAGTTCTTGAAATTTGGGCTCATGACCACAAAAATCTGCCTAAAAATACATAGATTGCACAGTGGCCTTTTCGGGTAAATTTACTAAGAACAAAAATACAAAAATACAAATTCTGAGAGTAGGACAATAGGTACAATGGATGAAATTGTATAATGAAAATACTCGATAATACGAGTATTTTCATCAAGGTTTTCGTTGAAAGAAAATTAATAATTATTGCATCAGGTCATTCCTTATCCATAAAAAAAACTGACCATTTCGCCACTGGTGGCTGTGCTTGGTTTTTACCCCTATAGGGATGTAGGTATAATATGTGGTCAAGGGGGCAACTAAAATTAATTTTAATAATATCTGTAAGTAGGCGGTCACAACGAGGGCCCTGGGCCTATACCCGATATCCTAGACCCTAATATATCAAGCTGCAGGTACCAGGGTCTGGGGTCAAGTGTGTAGGGTATAGACCCAGGGTCCTCGTTGTGTTCGCGCCCTAACGTTAAACCAGAACCACTGAATTCGCAGCAGGGAAAAAAACCCTGTACATGATACTCAAGGATTAGGTACCAGCTTCAGTTCTTTACTCTAGGATTAGGTACCAGCTTCAGTTCCTTATTCTAGGATTAGGTACCAGCTTCAGTTCCTTACTCTAGGATTAGGTACCAGCTTCAGTTCCTTACTCTAGGATTAGGTACCAGCTTCAGTTCCTTACTCTAGGATTAGGTACCAGCTTCAGTTCCTTACTCTAGGATTAGGTACCAGCTTCAGTTCCTTACTCTAGGATTTGTTCATCAATTATTATATTAAACAGGGTCATTATTCTCCAACCCTGATATGTTGATTAATGCTGCTGGAGCAAGCGTCGATGGCACACTGAATAGACCAGGTCTCGTTCTGTCACTGAAGTTAATCAATGTCCAGCTAGGTTAGGACTTGGATGGGTACTATTCAAATTCGAAGACTCGTGATACTGGCTATTTATTTCTGGCTATTCCCAGGTTGTAAACATTTTTGTAGTGTTTATGAATGGGTTGGGCTGGAAAGCCAGCAGTCTTCACCTCGCTAGACGTTGCTTAACTTCGGTGATCTTACGAGAACCGGTGCATTCAACGCGCCATCGACGCGACGTGACGCTGACTCAGTGATTGGTTTATTTGAACAAAATTTGATGGTCAACAGGGAGATTTGGGTAGAGATATTGAGAGTAACACCCGTATTTATGAACAGCGAATTTCGTCTGAGCACTGTCTCAAGCAAGATACTGGCCAATAATATTAATGGAAACCATGCTTCAGACCATGCTCAGACGGCGGCGGCGTTTTCTGTTCATAAATACGGCTGTAATAAGAGTGCTGTCTGGCACGCGGCCCGTGGCCCTCAGCTTCACAGGGCACTGGACGTGGTGCTATTGGGCCGGCCCGCACTGTTGGGCCGCCCCGTGGACCCGGGACTGGGGCTGGGACTCGAGTGGCAGTGGACGCAGTGCATGCAGACGACGCAGCTGCCGAGCCTGGCGGCCAGCACGGACCTCAGCTTGAGGGCGGGGCCTAGCTTCATGCTGAGGGTCGACACCAGGTGCTCCTCGGAGAGAAGGGGCAGCGCCGAGCCGTCTATCCTCTGCTCCCGGAAGTTCTGAAACACGGGAGAGAGGGGGTGGGTTTGTTAGTTTCAGAGTTACTAAAGTACACCGTTTGTTAGTTTTAGAGTTACTACTTTAAGGGAGGCCTCAGATATTAATCTGATTTTGTCACTGAGATCATATAACATAGAGGGAACCTTACCTATGTATCTCGAACTGAACAAATTTATGCGTCCAACTTTGAACAGCTGATGGTCCCTCTTTCAACAAATCCCGGCCTCTGATTGGTTCAATTATTTTGAATTTTTTGTTTACCTCATGCAATGGCGGATATCTAAACATCCTTAATTTTCACGTCAGATACCAAGTCGTATATTACTACATAATAAGTAGAAAATAAGGAAAGTAAAAGAGGAAACAAAGACATAGAATAACTAATAGGTAAGTATGAAAATAGTAAAAATATTATTTTAGAAGAATTAGGTAGTTTAGGAACCCGGTCCCTTCGCGAGAGAAAAATTACTACAACTCCGGCACTTATTTTGAAATCAGCTGATGGTCCCTACTGGACGCAAATCTTGATACATAGGGTTCCCTCTATGTCATAATATGATCTCAGTGGATTTTGTACAAAATGCTCATGTACGAGATGTAATTAACTAATTATTTTTTCTGTAAATTTAATTGTACAAATGGAGCCTATTTATATTACATTACATAGTACACAGTATAGTGTGTTTTTTTGTACAGGGCATTCTTCACTTGTATTATAAAAATTGTATTTGCATAATAAAAATATTTTAAGTATTATAAACTATTCAACTGTTGGCATAATGGGGGACTACCTGTCTTTCGCTGACAGTCCAAATAAAGACTAATTATAAAGAGGTTTCTAATATAGCAAGTTCTCTATTACGGATAAACACCTGGTAAGGCAGGGATTTTAGGTTTTCTGTACTATAAAGAGTTTTCTATTTTATCCAGGTTCGATTGTAAAGACAACGGTTTTTGGTGCATTTAGACTTTGTAACGCTGGCAATCTGGCCCAAACCAGGCTGTGTGGGTAGCAGATTTGTGAGTTTCCTGTGAATGTAGGGTAACACCCCCTTCGTGATGTGATCATGCAGTTGAAAGCGACGTTAACACACCACACTACACCACACAACACACACCACACACACACGGACCCCACAGGAAATTGTGTGGAAAACAGATATGCTCGTAATAGTATTACTCTCAAACACACACACACACGCACGCACACACCATCACACAGACACACGCAAACTATCACACACACACGCGCACACACAAACCATCACACAGAAACACGCACACACACCACACACACACACACGGGCCCCACAGGAAATTTTGTGGAAAACAGTTATACTCGTAATAATATTACTATCAAATACATACACACACACATAGTACAAGCACGCACACACACACACCACACACGGGCACCTCTCGCTTTGTCTTCGAGCGGAGATGATATCTACAAGCAAGCAATAGCCTCCTAACTCTCCGACCCAGTGCACCTAGGGTTACCTGGACCATGCCAATGCATTTAATGAGCTTATTTCTGAAACTCATTCTATCTCACAACTCTTGTGTTTCTTGAAACTGCTCTTGTTTTGCTACCCACGGACTCTGTCTCACTTTATTTAAAAGAGGAGTTTGAATAAATAAATAAATTTAATGTGTGTTCGTTGTGCTGTTATGTCACAATTTTAGTGGGTAGCGCAGAATTATAGGACTTTTCCGTATCTTTAAAGCCCCAATTTCTTATTTTTGCCTATAATTCCGCCACTGGTCGCTGCTAACATTAAAGCAGCTACTCATTTTTCCTCACAAGCCATGAGTGGACCCCGAACACCCAAGTACAGAGCAGAAAAATCCTGCCCCGCTGATGATCGAAACCAAGTCACCGTGCATAAATTCACGTCTTGAATAACTAAGATGAGGACATTGAAACCAAAATAGAATCAATGGACATGACAGCAGCCTAGACATTGGATATGAGCGTTCATAGTACAATTTCTCACTCTTCTGTTTATACTGATTAAAATAGAGAGGTTAGTTGATGGCATGGATATTCAAAACTATTACCTGCTGATGAGAGAAAATCACCTCGAAACAGCTGTCCAAGTGTGTTCTGATATTCATCTACATCTATTACAACTTCTCACTTTCATCTTGACTGATTGTAGATAGACCAAGAAGAGAGATAATACTGATATACTCTAAGAATCCTTCCACCACCGTTACATAGCTATTTGTACCTATCTTACGGAATTTTTTTATTACAGACAATATAAAAAGGTCATAGATGGAGATAAAAAGGGTAGTACGAGGCCTTCCTAAGACAAGAAAATCTGAGATAGTAATAGCATTGCCTCCGTATTGGTAGTTGTGTCATCTCCACTAAGTTTCAATGTTTTAAAAGTTTTTTTTTTTTTTTTAATTGGGTTTAACATCGTTTTCAACTGCTGAACTGTTTAGAATTTTTCAGTTTACAATTTATTAAACATAAAACATTTCATCGAAAACTCCAGTTTTTGGAATTGCTCCCAAAAATATTTTTTCTTATTTAAAAAAAAAAAATATTTTTTCCGACCCTGTATTTCCTGACTTTTTTCTCTACGCGTAAGTTTAGTATTATGTATATGGCATTAAAAAGAAAAGATATCTAGATCAACTACCTACTGAACTTACGAGTTGTTTTCATTCTAATACAAAATAATAAAAAAAAACTATAGGAAGATAAGTGCTTGGAGCAAAGTAAAAAAATACACTGCTAGCCATGGACACATCGCTTCCTCGTACTACTCGATGATGTCACAAAATCCGAGTGTCTCGACGTATCCGCACTTTTCCGATTCAGCAACTTTAAAGTTTTTTTTTTTTTTTTTTTTTTTTTTTTTTTTTTTTTTTGCCAGCCTCCGTGGCGTAATGGTTGTGACTACTGCCCGTAGTCCAGAGTTCCCGAGTTCAACTCCCGGCTGGGGCAGACTTTTCGAAGAAAATTCTGTTCCATCCAAACACGTGAGGCTGGCATTTCCGGCCCTGCCCAGGCTGTGTGAGGTTAATGTGGGTAGCTGGTACGATTCCCAGCGACTGGAGGGTAAAACCCCCGTCCAAAACCAGGACGTTAAATCAAATAGAATCGTTGGCGTTAGGAAGGGCATCCAGCCATAAAAAACGTGCTCCACCCTACCAACCTCAACCATGAGGTTGAACAATGCCGACCCCAAAAGCAACATAAGCTAATATGGGATAAAGGCAAGGGAGATATATATAACTTTAAAGGTTTTTTAACACGTTCATCGCCGCAATATTTTATATGACATATTGTTCTGTGCCAACCTTGTTCAGCCAAAATTGACATGTTTTTACAAATTGACAAGTACATCAAGCTGGAGTGTTCCAGGACAATCATAATCCCATAAGAAATACATTGAAATAAAAGCCCTATAAAGAGGTTTAGGGTACAGAAACTTTTCACATATTTCAAAACACCTAGGAGGGATTGCGGTACCAGCTCTATTTCTAAAAAAAAACCCCCCATATAGGTTTACGGCATTCCAACCTAACCCAGGCTGGGTGAAGTTAATGTGGGTAGCAGGTTTGTGAGTTTCTTGCGAATGGAGGGTAACACCCCCGTCGTGATATGAACATGTAGTTAAAAGTGATGTTAAAAAAAAAATACACACAAAACACAACTTGAACCCTTTTTTCAACTGGGGGTGGTCCTCAGGCGCTTTTTAGGAATTTAAAAACTACTACACTCAGCTTTTTTTTCTACAGAAACAAACCCAATGCTTCATCTACTCATACATGATCTCGGAAGTAATGTAAAGCTACTAAAATTTATTACGGCTGCCAGTACAAGCGGGAGCTAGTGTCTGGAAGTCTTAAACTAAGAACAGAAAGTATTGCATGTAATGAAATTTCTTTTCCAATCAGAATAGGCTTTTCATTTTTATTTCTTCGCATCAGTTAAACCAAGAAAAAGTGGCACGTTTAATATTAGACACCAGAGCATCGTTCTGAAAGCTCTCTCTCAATTGTGAAAACAACACACTCTGATTGGGTTATTTGGGTAAACAACACACTCTGATTGGGTTATTTGGGTAAACAACACACTCTAATACAACTTCTCACCTTTTTAAATAATAATTTATATCTGTTGAACAGGTGTATATTTACGGGCCAAGCCCTATATAAACATACTAGCCGTTTGCCCGTGCTTTGCAACGGGACTAAATTTCAAATTTACTAAGGCATGGCCGTACTGCTGGACAGCAATGCCTTTTTGAACTTTTTATAATTTTCCTGGACAAAGCGATAATGGTTTTGGGGGGGTCAATTCTGAGACATTTTTCGCTATCTCTTACCGTTTTGGCTAAACAACTCCGGACAAACAAACAAACAAACATAGGTAGGTAGGTAGGTAGGTAGTCCTTTTTTCTGTTTTATTTATAGAGATAACAAGATTACAAAAACAAAATATAAGTACAAAATAAAAGTAAAATTAAAAATATTTATCAAAATTATAAGATCTAACTAACATAAGTTTTCTGTTTATACTCATTCAATTCTATTCCATTTTATCCAATTCTATTCTATTCCACAGCAAAATAGAGCGTCATTTATCTCCCGACGTGCTAACAATCCGTGTCTCGGCACTTTGTCAGGCGGGATGAAGGTGTCAATACTGTTGCGCGGCTAATTATTTATTACTTACCTGATTTTAGTCTGCTTTTAGGGTCACTTGCAAACGGAAATTTTTATTATTATTCTTACTAGTAAATGACAGATTCTATATAATAAATAAACCAAAAAAAGCATTTCAGCTCTAAAACGAACGTGAAAGACCTATAAAGTCTGTCCCAGTAGCTCAGTGGTTAAGGCGGTACTCTGTGAATCCAGAGGTTGCGGGTTCGAAGCCCAGCCAGAACATGACATCCTTCAATTTGGGATTTTTTCCCCATAATAATACGTCTTGGGCTGACTATTGGAATAATGGGACTTCATAGTCCTAATCGGGCAGTTTAAATAAGGCGATATTATTATTTTAAAGTCCCCAGTAGTCACCGTGGCCGAGTGAGTTAGCGCGCTAGGCATTGCACTCACGGTGACCTGGGTTCGATCCCCAGCGGGCCAGAATTTTTTCTGCTCTGTACTTGGGTGTTCGCTGTCCACTCATATACGTCGTGAGGAAAAATGATTAGATGCTTTAATGTTAGCAGCAACCAGTGGCGGAATTATAGGCAAAAATAAAATATTTGGATATTAAAGATACGGAAAAGTCATATGATTCTGCGCAAAGCACTAAACTTGTGATATTTATTATATTATTTCGCAAACATTTTTGCCTTATATTTTAAAAAAATCAGTTTTTCTCCACTCATCTCTTTATTGAGCTTGTCCTTGAAACGCCTTCTTTGGATGTCATGTCTTCCTAGAATTTTGACTTGAAATTTTGATGCTTAAAATTTTAAAATTCTAGCAGGACTTTATGCTGCCATACTGGCGCGTGCCTGGCTAGATTTTGTGATATAATAACTCAAAGAAACTTATTTATTTTATTTATTACTAGCGGGCTGTTGCCCGCTTTGTGGGCCGAGGCATGGCCGTGAAAGCAAAAAATCCTTTTTCGCCAATGGCAGGTGTTGTAGTGGGAGTTTCGAAAAATCCCGTCTTATTGCACATCTAGACTATAAGACAAAGCTACCTACCAAATTTCAGCTAGCTAGGTATTACGGTTTGGGCTGTAGAGCGATAATCAGTCAGTCAGTCAGTGACTTTGACATTTATATATCAAGATAATTAATTAGGATCATACCAATAAAAATAGGTGCAAGGGACCCATTATTTGTTAGTCGTCTGCTTTTAGTGCTCTGTTTCAGCAGATTGTCTCGCACGAATAGAAAACTGATATTGGTTGCCATCGTGTTTCGGTTTACTGAAATCCCGGCTGGTGTGAGAACCGTGTTGATTGGCTCTGTTTTGAAACCGATAACCTGGATTCGACCAGAGGTAGATTGACCATAATACACTGTAGCCAACCTCCGTGACGTACCGGACTACTGCCCGTAGTCCAGAGATCCTGAGTTCGATTCCCGGATGGAGCAGACTTTTCACACAGCAAATTCTGTCCACCTACCCAGGCAGGGTGAGGTTATTGTGGGTAGCTGGTACGATTCCCAGCGAATGGAGGGTAAAACTCCTTCCTAATTAGGACGTTAAATCAAAAAAGAATCGCTGGCTTTAGGAAAGACATCCAGCCATAACAATGTGCCACAACCACCCAACCTCAACCATGAGGTTGAACAATGCCGACCAGAAGTAGGTTTGGGAAAATACAAAGTGAAAAAAGAAGAAGAAGGCAAAGTGAAAAAAGTTTTTATCTACAATTCATTGTTAATAATTAAGATGTTATAATCTTTTCTTAGAAGCTTTAGCTTAGGAAATAATTCCTGTCCCGCTGGGAATCGAACCCAGGTCACCATGCGTACAATGCCTAGCGCGCTAACTCACTCTGCCACGGTGACTACTGATATGACCATGCAGTTGAAAGCGATGTTAAATTTTTGTTTAAAAAAACGCTTGCATACGAGTCTGCAACCATTTCGACATTTTCATCTTTACTATTCAAGGTCCAAAACCCAACTGACCAAATTTCGTATTGTGCGCATGACACACACTTTCCCTCTTCTCTTAGGGTTGCAATATCGAAACGAAAATATCGATATTAGGTATATCGATAATATCGAAACCATAATATCGATATCCGATATTAGAAGACTTCTCTCCCTTTACAATTCGATATTTCGTTACATAATATCGTTACATAATATCGTTACATAATTTCGTTACATAATTTCGTCACATAATTTTGGTTATGTGCCAGAGCAAAGACATGAAAATGTCAAAATACCTTTGTATATGTTATCCTGTTATTAAATAAATAAATAAACTTAAAAAAAAAGAAGTAGTGGTAAGTCTGTGTACACCAGCTTCCTTTAGATCACTGAAGATAAGCAACGTTCAACGAGCTCAGGAATTGGTGGGTGTTCACTTAAATTCGAATTTTTCGAATCTGGAATGGGCTACAGATCACAATTTTATTGTCCGATCAGAGTATGTTTTTTTATACAATATCATCATCATAGGGTGGCGTCATCGTGAACGATGGTAGCCAGACAATGGGGGAATGACTCAAGGACCGTTCTCCCACAAGGGCTCCTAGGATACATGAGGCAATTTTTTACGGATGTTTGTTGTTCCCTGAATATTTTCGTTCTGGTGATTATTAAACTTGTCTACATTCTGTAATTGTAGCATAGTTACTAGATCCTAAATAACAAAAATATCAAGAAAACATTGCTACTATGTAGCTTGATTTCTTGACTTTATTTAATAGGCAACGAACCACCTAACCACCTAACCAGGTATCGAGAACAGTTTGAAAATGAGCGCCAGTAGCACTTTCTGGCTGATTTGTGGACCATGCCGTTTCATTGAAATCAAACTGCCTGGCAGTGGAGCGCTCGTCAAGAAAGCGCACACGCCAAATCGGCTGCGTCCTACGATAGGTTTGTACCGATCTCAGTCGCTTGATCGATAAGGCGGCGGACTTGTCACCTGAAGGTCGATGGTTCAAGTCTCGGTTTCAGCCTGGATTTAGTAAAGTGAGTTTGAGTAGTTGTGATATCACGAAAGTGATTAACACAAATATGATAACTTAAAATGCCACAGATGGAGATAAAAAGTTACCTACGTGGACCTCCTAAGACGACAAGAAAATTTGAGATAGTAATAGCGTAGCCTCCGTTTTGGTAGTTGTGTCATCTCCACTAAAGTTGAACAAAAATAAGATGACAAGAAAAATTGGGTGTATTGGCTAAGGGCCGAATTTAAACAGGATTAAAGTCGGGCTAAAGTGCGTTGTGATTGGTTGAATCTCCACCTTGAGGGAGGATCTAGCTGACCTTAACTTTAATCCTGTTTTGATATTTGGCCCTATAGCGCTAGTCTGGTAATACAATACAATACTCTGTTCATCCTGAAAGAATTATTATTTTACATTTTATTAATAACATAAATATATAGGTACAACACAGATAATTACAAATTAATATCTATAAGAACATGTAAAAAGAGAAAAAAATGAAGGAAAACAACTAACTTTAACTCTTGACGAGTTCCTTAACACGAAAAGTATTTTTTGGTTGTCGTCTGAGTCTCGTAGCACTTTACTTTAAATAAGAAGCAATGTTTATGCCAATTGTGCTAAGCCTCTGGTCAGTAGCTATCAGTGGACACCTCTACAGCACATAAATCAAGATAATTCTCGCTTTTGTACAACATATTTGCTCACTTAATAAGAAAAAGTGGACGTGTTAATAGGACAAGACAATGATAGGGTTCATGAGACCATCGTTAGAACTAAAATCAACTTGCCTAAAGCTTGATTGGTAAGTGAAAATGAACTGGATTGAATACAGAACTGAATTTGCACCTCAACCTGGTCATATGTCATACCTGACCAGGCAATCAATAAATCAGACCAAGTTAATTTAATGTTGGAAAGGGCAGTTACTGAGATGTACTTGAACACATACATACAATTGTACATAGATATAGGTACATTGAGTCATTTAGTGGCAACTTCGTAATTTAAAATTATTTTCAGCAAACTATGAGATACACTAGTACTTATATCGCCAAAAATAACGATCTCAGTAGCTGGATCGATAAGGCGACGGACTTGTAACCTGGAGGTCGGTGGTTCGAGTTTCGGTTTCAGCGTAGATTTAATAAAGCACTTTAATGATAGCACAAAAGTGATTAATATAAATATGATAATTTTAAAACGTAACCTATATCGCCAAAATTTACAGATTATTAATACTAAAAATGGTGAAAAAAAAATCAATATGTTTATGTGGTAGGTGAAGTTAAATGAGGTGGGAGAAAATTAGTTAAGATCAGGATGTTTGGAAAAGAGAAATCCTTTATGTCACTCAGAGACACAGTGAAATAGCCCATTTATGTTCTGAGTATGAGTTGGCAGACCTTTGAAGTCGTATTAATGGTGAATTTTGAAGGTACATCCAATCATAACGGAGGTTACTCTACAATCCACCTATACCTTCTAGCTTTCGTACAGAAACTTTCATTCCTTCAACAGCACATTCAAAAGCCATAATTCTCGGGTATCATTAGCCTGAAATAGCACCTCCACACCAGAGCACGTGCTAGATCGCCCGGGGGTGGGCTAATATTTTACAATCATAGAGAGGAGTCTGAGCCATAATCAAAGCATTGAGTTTTATCAAGCTGAACCCGATGCCTCTAAACTAGTCTGAAGTACCACTGGGACGTGTGTAGAGGTGTTGTGTGGAGACTATGAAGATGTTTCGGAGCTCGTGTCTTCGTGATGCTTGTTATAGGATGTAACAAGTCGTTGAGCGCACGATTAGCTGTCTGACCTCGCTTACCATGCGGAAGATTCTGGGTTTGAACTCCAGGGCTGACAAAAAATGTAAAATAAGTAAAATAAACAGATGACTATAGAATCATACAGTTGAAAGAGGATGTAAATAAATTAAACACAGATGAATACCGGAATCATTCAATTGAAAGAGAATAGTTTATTGATGTCAAATATACCTACATATAAACCTATTGTCTGGCTGGGGGACTATAAACAGGGAGTAGACCAGCATTGGCTTGGCTCTGGGGGCCCTTGTCAATTATTAGCCTTCTGTAAAGAGAGTGGTAGAAGTGCTGAGTCATTCCTCCACTCTCTGGCTACCATCGTTCACGATGACGCCACCCTATGATGGTGATATAACAATCACAGATAAACACCAACATTTTGAAAGAGACTTGATGCCTGACATCAAAAACACATATATGAAATCTGAATCATACAATTGAAAGAGAAGCGATGCTTGATATAAATAAAATAAGCACGCATAATAAAATAAACACATAATATATGAAAACTGAAAAATCATATAGTTGAAAGAGGATATAACACAGATTCATACAATTACAAGAGACTTGATGCCTGATAAAAATGAAACCAACACAAATGAGCACCGGAACCGTGCAATTGAAAGAGAATATTTTTTTGGTGCCAGATATACCTAAATAAAAAATCACACATTAACACCGAATCACAAAGTTGATAGAAAAACGACGCCTCATATAAATAAAATAAACAAACTGAATCACATAGTTGAAAGAGGATACAAATAGCATAAACACAGATGAAACACCGGAATCATACAATTGAAAGAGAACTGACGCCCGCTGCCTGTACAGAGGATCACGGGGTCGCGTCCACCGGATAGCATCGTGCTGGAATGTCCCGGCTTCCAGACAGAAGCGGCTGCAGGCTGCAAGCCGCCACATGGCTAGTTCAAGGCCATCCGACTGATGAAACGAAAACCAACGCCACCAGAACCAGTGTCAAGGTGAGAGAGGAGCCCAGAAGAGCAATTATCCGAGAGACAATAGAAGCCCGAAGTGGTTATTACCGACGTTTAAACAAGATATGGGGTCGCGGGGGTCAGGGAGGAGTGCCCCACACTGCCCCGCGGCTACTGCCTCCCTGCCTACTCTTCTTAGGAAATAGTTACGAACATTATCATTATTTATCGGTGTATTCAGTTTTATTATGTTCTTATAAGTTCTGACCCCAGGCGCTAGAGGAGTTCAAACTCCGCGGTCTCAAACTTGATGTCGTGACTAAGAATCCCTTCAGTTCATCAGTTGAAAGAGTTAGAAGCTCCAAAAAGGTTTAATCAAGACAATCATCAGAAATATTTTCGTGAATTCATTTCCAACTACCATTACTCTAACAGACACGCGTGCTGTTATAATCGCGAAACAAAACTGAGAATTTGAAAACATAAAATCTGAAATTGAAGCAAGCAAATAAGTTATTGAAGCAGAAAAGTTATTGAATTAAACAAATAAGTTATTGAAGCAAACAAATAAGTTATTGAAGCTAACAAATATGTTACTGAAGCAAACAAATACTCGTTATTGAAGCAAACAAATAAGATATTGAAGCAAACAAAAAAAGAGCACTACAACAATACTGAACCTAACGATAGACTCCTACTTCAGATCCCGACAATCCATACTGAGACTTTAAACCCAAATGAAAAAAAAAATCCATACTGACCACTGACTAACATCAGTCATTTACCATTTATATTAAGTCATAAGCCCACTAAATGGATGTACGTATAGATGTTCTTAAAAAAAAAAAAAAAAAAAAAAAAAAAAAAAAAAAAAAACGATAAAAA
The DNA here is from genome assembly GCA_024516035.1 of Bactericera cockerelli. NCBI lineage: Eukaryota > Metazoa > Arthropoda > Insecta > Hemiptera > Triozidae > Bactericera > Bactericera cockerelli. The sequence continues at coordinate 61,659,523 of CM044955.1, read as the reverse complement.
AATAAAGAAGTTGGAAGATGAGAATCTGAAATTATTGAACAAATTTTAATGCATGAACGATTTTGAACAGTATTTCCGAAGATCAAATTTCTGAATCAACAATATTCCTATGTACCCAAATGAATCTCTTCAAAATAAAATTTAAGAGATGGTACAGAAATTGGGAGTCACTATCAATTAGATGCAAGTCAGATGCACACCGTGTCCTAACCTCATCCAGCCTTATTCAACCTATTGTAAAACTCCAACAGACTGGTAGGAGCACTTCAAGAAGTGACTTCTTGACAAAAGCAAATAAAACTAAAGTAAATTGCAAATATTTTGAATCAATGATAAATCTGCTCTTCTAGTCTGAAAATAAAATTAATGTGAATTATCAAATTTAATATTATGTTGAACTTTATTATAAAATTTTAACCGGAACAGCACGAACATATATTTACATGTTTTTGGTGTTTGATTGGTTGAAGATAAAGAAAATACGTTAAAACCAAATAGAATCGTTGGCGTTAGGAAGGGTATCCAGCCATAAAAAACGTACTCCACCCTACCAACCTCAACCATGAGGTTGCAGAGTGCCGACCCCAATAGCAACATAAGCCAATATGGATAAAGGCAAGAGAGATATACATATATATTATGTACTTATCTATGTACTGCGAAGGAGATAAATGACATGCTTTCCAATTACATTCTGCAACATCCTAGTGGCAGGCAAGGATTAATTAGCTAATGGATGATCATGAGTGATGTCGAGAAATCAGTCACCGAGATGACCAGTAGGTATATGAAAAGTTTACATCTAATGAGGATGGAAGACCTCCAGGTGGCAGCTATGAAAAGTTTACGGGCCAGATTATGAAACAGGATGAAATTTAAGATAAGCCAGCAGACACGCTTTCTAGTCGGAGTTTCAACCAATCACAACATAGCCCGACTTGAGAGACATCAAAAAGGCCATCTGCCAGCGTCGATGGCGCGTTGAATGCACCAATTCTCGTTGGATCACCGAAGTTAAGCAACGTCCAGCGAGGTGAAGACTTCGTGATGCTCTGGCATTCCGGCCCAACCCAGGCTGGGTGAGGTCAATGTGGGTAGCAGGTTTGTTAGTTTCCTGCGAATGGAGGGTAAAACCCCCGTTGTGTGTGACCATGCAGTTGAAAAACGACGTTAAACTCTAATAAAACAAACAAAAGGCTATATAAAATAGTCCTGTTTTAAAATTTGGCCCTCAGCCACTACAACCAACACACGGGTGTGCCGAGGGAGAGTGTGGCTTATCTTAACATTATTAATGTTTTATAATTCGGCCCTAAGTCGCTTGATCGATAAGGTGGCGGACTTGTAACCTGGAGGTCGGTGGTTCAAGTCCCGGTTTCAGCGTAGATTTAGTAGAGCGAGATTGAGTAGTTGTGATATCACGGAAGTGATTAACACAAATATGATGACTAACTAATTCGGCCCTAAATCTAATGAGGATAGAAAACTTCAAGATGACAGGTCGGAAAAGTTTCAACATAATGAGGACCTCCAGTGTCCTGGACTATTCAGAGTCGGAAACCCAGATGAAGATAGCACAACTCGGACATAATTAAGCTGAGAAGATAGAACCTCATAATTGTCCGACATTGTAGAAATGTGCAGCACGACATATTGCATGCACGGTCGAGAGTACCGGACTTGTGCTAGCATTATTATTAGTATATTATTATTATTACCGGTGCAGACTTCAGGTCGTCGCTAACATATAAACTGCAATAATTGCGCTCGTCATATGTGTATTACCAGAGCGCATAGAAGATCATTAAAGTCATTAAAGACGCAGGACAAAGGTCCCCGGGTATGGGTTTATAAAGAAATAAACCATCGACAAACATAAATTACATCGACTGACTTCTAACCGACACTAACCGACAGACGAAAAAACATTATGGGTCGTAAAAATAGATACTTATTATAATAATTATAATAATAAATAATAGATACTTATTTATACTGCCCGACTGAAAAGTATTCTCGCAGTTGTTTTGGTGGCATTATTAGGTGGTCAAAGTCTCGAGTATAGGAGGATAATTCATGCATTGGGTGGGATTCGAACCAACCACTCGACCACCAGTTTGATTTGTATTTTTTGTATGCATATAAAAAAAAAGTTAAAAAAGTTATCACATTTGCAGGCGCGGCTAGTGCTCAGGAGCTGCGGAACTGCAGACCCCCAAACGAAAAAGTAATATATAGGATTTTCTTAGTCCTGCTTGTACACAATGAAATTCATCACACAATTCTAGAATAATTCATGCATAATTCTTATGATTGGCATAGTAAACAAGCTCAAACTATTTACATACTGAAAGAACGATTCTATAAATGCCATTTTAGTCCGGTTTATGTGCTGGCAGCACCTCCAAATCATTTTCTCACCGGCCGCGCCTACATATTTGTGTTAATCACTTTCGTGACATCACAACTACTCAAACTAGCTTTACTAAATCTACGCTGGAACTTCAACCCCGACCTCCAGGTTACAAGTCCGCCGCCACGCCATATCGATCAAGCTACTGAGGTCAGTTTTTTGTATACATATATAATTTGCATGCAGGCATCAAAAGATATACATTTGAAATTTGGATCAAGATAATCAGTGGATCATTACACCAATCTCAGTATCTTGATCATGAAGGCGGCGGACTCGTAATCTCTAGGTCGGTAGTTCAAGTCCCAAGAAGAAAATATTTTGTAAAGCTAGTAAGCCAGTAGTTGTGACATCACGAAAGTGATTAACACAAAATATATGAATTTTTTTTTTTTCAATCATTCCTATCTAATTCATACTTTGTTAGAGGAGGAAAATAGATCTCTTCAATTTTTCGCCAACTCTTGAGTCACCAGTGCCGGAAAGCAACCGCTTTTTCTCAGCTCTGGCAACTCTGACTAAAAGGACAGTATTAACGAAATAACTTATGAGATTTCATTCCCCTTGGACATAAATTAAAACCCGCAAGGAAGCGTCGATGCAATGCGATGGAGCGTTGAATGCACCGGTTCTCGTAGGATCACCGATGTTTAGCAACGTCCAGCGAGGCGAAGACTTTGTGATGCTGGCATTCCGGCCCCACCCAGGCTGGGTGAGGTTAATGTGAGTAGCAGGTTTGAGAATTTCCTACGAATGGAAGGTAACACCCCCGTCGGGATAAGACCGTGTACTCGTAGTTGAAATCGACGTTAAACCCTAATTAAAAAAAAACCACAAATGTTATAGGTAATAGAAAGTAAAAAAAAAGTTATTTTGATAATCAGTGCCGGAATATGACTTCTTTTCGAGGCACAAGCCTGGTCATGTGTTGTTCAGTGTTCACACCAGTTTTTTCCGTTGATTGAGTTCAACTTCTGGGCTTCGGTTTATCGTTTCAGGCTACCCGATACCAAACAGCCAGTGATATTCAATAAAACCAAATGTATTAATTTTGGTTTTGTATTGAAAGCAATTTATTCCAGGATGTAAATCAAATAAGAGTATTTTTTTCTGAACGAATTGAGAGAATGATACCTGAACATGATATCAGTATACATAATTATAGGATTTACAATACATATTAGGTATGTATACATTGTATACTTATACATTGTACCTATACCCATTACGTGTAAATCTATACATGGTTTGCTTTTAATATTCAGAATATTTTCGTGTGAAAAAGAGCGTTATGATATTATGTAATTGATAGTCAAGTGGTTAAAGTGCTAGTCTGTTAATCCAGGTAGCGTAGGGATCCGTTGGTTTGAATCCCACCCAATGCGTGAATTTTTCCTAATTTATTTCAGTATTTGACCAAATAAGTCTCTGAGGATTAGGTGGTAGAAAATGCTTCGAGCATTAACCTCGCCTGGTGGTTACCTTCCACTAAAGAGTATTATTATTATCTCTTCCACCCAACCCTTGTATCCGGTTGTACCTCTTGCATCTCCACTAGCCAGCAGCTAGCCACTAGAAACTGCACCCCTATCCTTTCCTCTGGTCAGAGGTGTGTTGTTTCAGTAACCACTTTACCATTCTTCAGAAAATGCATCTTCCAAACTCCTTGGGGCGGCTCATAACTCCCGAGCTTCTCCGGTCAAGGTACTTCCAGTATGCAGGACGTACGACGTACCAGGTAATACCAGTCATGAATGTGCCGGGTAATAGTATCTCGTATATCGTCGGCTAGAAGGTAAAACTGACCAAGTGACAGTTGGTCATTTTTCCGATTTTTTGTTACTCTGGTCGGAAATTAACCCAACTATTGGCTAAAAATCAAAAGTTCGGTAGTATTCAAACATATGCGCGGGAAAAAGCGAAAAACAATTTTTACCTGAAAGACTGGTGGAGATATTGTTTCGATGAAGAAATTAACATTTTAAGATTCATTTGGTGAAATCAAGGTTGTATCGATGCAATAAAATAGAAAATTTCAATTTTGAGCGCAAAACAGTCCACCGGGAAGATTTCTTCAGGAAGGCCCGCCACGCCAAAACTTTGCGCGGCTCTCCTGAAAAATTGTCCAAATGCAGATGGTCAGATTTACCTTCCAGCCGACGATATTTTCAACTGGAGTGACCATTAAACTCTGCAATATTCCTCGTTCATCCGGAGTATAATGACTCAAATTCAGAGCACCGGGCGAAAAGGCAAACTCACTCTTGCAACCCGCTATGTACAATATGTTTGAGAGATATGAGCGTCTCTTCCTAGAGTTGTTTGCCCAAAGCATCAAGCTCCTCTGGTGTCACACTTTACATGTAAACACGGAAAACCACCATCAGAATCTCTCTTGAGAAACAGGGGCTCGTTTCATAAAAACTTTACACATCATACTTGATGAGTTGTTACGAAATTGAAATGTTACTAAAGTGTAAAGACTCTAAAGTATCTAAAGTATTTCCGTTTCAAGCTTTAAAAGTCTATTTACGATTTCCCTTTGAACTACCAACGAAAATTCAATTCCTAAAGTGTAAACAAATAAAATTTAAAATAAATAAATATTTTCATGAATTTAATTCATTTTCTGGTGCCTTTCAGTTTTCTGTAATTCATTCAAATAAATAATAAGCACTAGTAAAAACGGAAGAAAATGTGTGACAGTTCACTTGACAAATGACTTTAAAAATCAAGTCGTAGCGTTTCTTTATCGTACAGAATTTGCATCAACTCGTCAAGTATGAAGTGTAAAGTGCTTTATGTAATAGGCCCCAGCTCCACATTCTGTAACTGAGAGGAATCTTGTTTTATCTGTAACTGTAACACAGAAGAATCTTGTGGGTTTTGAACAAAGGTAAATACAACGGAGAAAACAATGCTGTATCTTACTTCTTTATGATTTATGTGTGACAACAGTGTATAATATTCGGTTCATTGGTTGTACCTATGGGTATGTAATGAATAATAATAATAGTAAAACTCTTCAGTGGAAGGTACACCACCAGGCGAGGTTAATGCTCAAAGCATGTTCTACCATCTAACTCTCAGAGTCTTCTTATTATGTGGTCACAAACTCCAATTAATGAGGAAAAATTCATGCACTGGGTGGGATTCGAACCCACGGACCCCTACGCTACGTGGATTACTAGACTAGCGCATTAACCACTTGACTAACAGTGCACTATTAGTATAATATATGAGTATGTAATGTATGTTATCTTCATGAACCCTTTGGACACCTAGAACCTAGAACCATCGTTTTGGGCTCCTTCCGTGTCCAGTGTGTAGTGTATGTGTATTGTGTTTAATTCATAAATAAAAACGTGCATTGCTAGTCAAGTGGTTAAGGCGCTATTCTGGTAATCTGGGTAGCGCAGGGGTCCATTGGTTCGAATCTCACCCAATGCATGAATTTTTCCTCATTAATTTGAGTTTGTAACTACATATTAATTAGACTCTGAGGGTTAGTCGGTAGAAAATGAGTTAAGTTTTAGCCTCGTTCTGGGGTTCCACTAAATATTATTATTATAAATATTATTAATTATATACTTAAAATTGAGAATAGTAATCTAATTTTAAAAGTACCTCATCATCTCGACTGGTGGCTACTGTCCAGTGGCACAAACCACCTCCTCGTCTTTTCAGTACCCGAAACTTCTTTAAATTATCAAATGGTTAATGGTCAATTAACTGTACGGTTAAATCTGTCCACTAGATACTACACAATAAATTACATTAGCTGTTGAGTGGTACAAACAATCTGATTCCCTATTGCAGTACAAAAACCTCTTTACACAATCAAATTTCTAATGGTCAATTAAGTCCATGGTTAAATCTGTCCATTAGTGAGTACACAGCTGGGGGATAGTATTCATACACGATGTCTATTTATTTTATTATTTCCTTCTTCTTTTTCTTCTTGTATATTGTACTCTGGAATCGCTTTCACATCACTTCAGGGCACTTTACCTTTACAGACATGCCATTCCAGAATCAAAAAACTCGGTCAGAATTTTCCTCTCCGGCCGGTATCCGAACCCGTAACCTCTGGGTCAGCAACCAATGCTCTTAACCACTGAGCCACGGAGGTCGGCTGACTAATTAGAAGAAGAGAAAGATTTAAACCTGCCTGGGTTTTAAATGACTCAATATTAGCCTTGAATACATGGGAGACAAAGCTTTGTAGGCCTGCAGCAACAATCAAAGGATTAAGAGAAGAAAGTTATGCGCAAGACCATTAGTTCAATATTAGGTACTTACCTATTCAAAATGATTTAATTATTGTAAAAAAAACTGACATACCGTAGACTAATTATTGCAAGAATGATTTAATTATTGTAAACAAACAAATATTTTACGGTAGACTAATTTCAAAAACGATAATCTAGTAAACAAACAGTTGAAAGCGACTTTAAAAACCACCTTCAGGTTAATTTTATTTAAAATGATAATTATTGTAAAGAAATACGAAGACTATGGCTTATTCCAAAATATCTATGGCCGCATGCATCAGCAGTCTTAATGGTCTGTTAAATATTGATTGACCGAATAAGCTCTTACTACGAGTACTGTCTCGTAGGTCGTTAAATTTTCATAGCATAGTTTATGAAAGTTCATTAAATTTTAATCGATGCTTTAATGTTCGTTGGACCGATCATGATTGATCGCACCAACTTCAACTCCCAATAATGTACAAATAATCTATTTCGAGTTCTTCTTTTTTTTCTCAATTTTTTTTTTTTTTTTTAAATCAACCAATCAGAGATCTTGTAACATATTAAGTAAAGAATATGTTTACACTGTTGCAAAACGGACGCTGAATGAATAATTTCATTATCATGACAATTCATGACATATTGGTAAAAATCGTCAAAATATACAATTACATATTCCAATATTCAATTGCATAAAATCAGGGCTCTCGTTATGCCGATTTGTCAACTAGGCTTGACGGATGACTACGGAATTTAGTGAATCATTAACTAAAACTCCAATTAGGACTATGCAATACGGCAACATTCTGACTTTTCAACTTAGAGCGGTAAATAATGACATTAATGGTTTAATAACATAATCATAGGCATCATTTCACCAAGGAAGGTACCCAGAGTAATTGCTGACATTACTGTACACCAAGTAGCTATGTTCACAATCATAGAACACAGAGTCTGGGCCTAGGGGATTATGCTGCGGATCTTCACAATCATAGAACACAGACTTCGGGCCTAGGGGACTATGCTGCGGGGCTATCTTTACAATCATAGAACACAGACTCTGGGCCTAGGGTATTATGCTGTGGGGCTATCTTCACAATCATAGAACACAGACTTTGGGCCTACGGAATTATGCTGCGGTTCACAATCATATAGAACACAGACTCTTTGGCCTAGGGGATTATGCTGCGGTGCTATCTTCACAATCATAGAACACAGACTTTGGGCCTACGGGATTATGCTGCGGGCTATCTTCACAATCATAGAACACAGATATTTAGATTTTAGATAAATATGTAGAATAATTCGATGTTTCTTCCGAACAAAATACTCAAGGATTTTATTGACTTACCAATCTGCTATCTGCTTGTAGGTACCAAGGAAAACAATTTACTTAATAAATTGAATAATTACCTGCAACAGATAAAGAAAAGACAAGGAAATCAGTGAAAAGTTACTCTGTAAACATGAAATGTAAAATAAAAAAAGTAAACCTTGGGAATGGAGGGTGAAACCTCTCGTAAAATCACCATGCAGTTGAAAATAACGTTAAAGCCAAATAAAAAAACCTTTTTTTTTTACTCATGAAAATGTGTTTACTCATGAAAATGTATATCGGTATAAAGAAAAAAATTCAGAAATGCTTTTTTTGGTGGCGTCATCGTGAACAATGGTAGCCAGACAGTGGAGGAATGTCTCAGCACTTCTACCACTGTTTTAACAAGGAGACTAATAATTGACAAAGGCCACCCGAACCAAGCCAATGCTGGTCTACTCCCTGTTTATGGTCCTCCAGCCAGAAATGTTACCGACCTCAGTTAGCTAGATCCTTATTCCTTAAGGCGGCGGGCTAGCAACCTACAGGTCGGTGGTTCGAGTCCCAAGTATAGAAAATATTAAAAAGGCGACATTCAATAGTAAAGTTCAACCGACCTCAGTAGCTTGATCAATAAGGCGACGGTCTTATATCCTGGAGGTCGGTGGTTCAAGTCCCGGTTTCAGCGTAGATTTAGTAAGGCGAGTTCGAGTTGTTGTGATAACACGAAAGTGATTAACACAAATATACATATGATACCTTTTTCTTCACCTAGTTACTTTATTCAACGTGCCCTCAACACTGGCTCTTGGTTTTTATTTTAAGAAACATAGCAAATAAAATTGCTTGATCTAGTTATTCACTATTTGACTACACTGTTAATCGTCCAGCAGAACGATAGCTACTTTCATTGATAGCCAAATAACAAACATGCCTAGAGCAACTCTAGTTAGACGATTGTGAACTAGTTATTAAAGATGATTGCGTACGTGCCTATAAGTAGCATGTATCTCGATCTATTGTACATAACTTACTACACTCAAGTTTATCCTGGTATCTCGAAGATCAATCTATAAAAATAATTTGTATACAACCACACACAGACAGCGAGATCTTGGAGATAACATTTAGTACATCGGATTGATATTTGCATTAAAATAATCATATCTTGCACGCATATTGTTGGGCACAAGATTTGTACATTCCGTTTGGTATGTGTTTAAAGTTATGTTCTTTAAAAAAACATTGCAGCTATTGTAAAGCTATTTACTGTTTGAATTATTCAACATGGATTAGCTACAAACGTATACAATGATAAGAGTTGGGTGGAAGAGATTGCCACGGGCAATAACCCCGTCCTTTGGGTAGTACATTAGCTTCATTATCTTTTTTGTTCTTGTATCTTTGTTCATTTTATTTATTTTTCTTTATAAGTCCAATGTAAGTATTGTACTGTAAATAGTGTACTTTGTCTTTACCTAATAAAGCATAATATTATAATAATAATTAGGCTGCACCCGTTTGGCAGGAGGCTGCACCCGTTTACCAGGAGGTTGCACCCGAGTTACGGCCCGAGGAATGGTCGCATATTTATTTTTCCTGAACCTATAAGGCTATAAGCTACAGTCTACATCTACATCATTAGGTATTACCGTACATCATTTCGAGTCCTGAATTCGGGGGCAACGGGGAATAGTTGATGTTTGAATACTATCTCCTCTCAGGCAATCAGAACATTTCATACAGAGCAGCTCATGTTACCAGATAGCAAATATGAAGAATGCTATCAATAGTCTGTTATCACCAAATTTCATCCTAATCTAGTGTGTTAAGTGGGTATAATCGATTAGTCGAATTATGTGGGTACCATCGATTACTGCTAGGTAGGTATTCGATCACCAACTATTTTACTTATTGTTTATTTATACTGTCCGATTAGGACTAATGAGCGGCATTACTCCAGCAACCCTTAGACGTATTATCATGTGGTCAAAACCTCATATGGGAGGATAACTTGTGCTGGGATTCGAACTCGCGACTTCTGGATTACCAAACAGACGCCTTGATTGACCACTGAGCTACTGGGACAGGACAATAGCTCTCCCCAATACAGGAAATGAGCTAAAAATGAGTGAGTCAGGATGCACTTAGATATTTACAACAAAAAAAGCCTTTCAGGTTTTCTTTGTAAAATCCTTTTAAGGTTTTCTTTAAAACATCCTTTCAGGTTTTTCTTTGTAAAATCCTTTTTGTTTAGAATGTGTTCAAACTTCAATTTTCGTTTTTTTTTTTCAATATCAATTTTTCTGCAAATAGGTTGGATTTGAAGCCCCTAATGCCCCCTTACCTACACCGGTGGTTTGAGCCTGGGAGCTGATCAATAGCTTGCGATAATGATAATGCAGCTATTGATCCCCTGTGGTCTGCATCTAGCATTATAAACTGAACCACTTCTGAGACAAGTGCACTTTATGTGCAAGTGCTCTCAGTTTTTGCATCTTTTATAAAATTATTTTATCACGGCATCTCGTTTGATTACAAGCTTATTATAATATACGATCTCATTGTACAACAGGTTGTGGACTTTCCGTACTTAACCTTTAGGCTTACTTGCTACTTGCTACTTACTACTACTACTTGCTACTTCTACTTGTGTTTACCGAGAGATACCTATCAATAGTTAAGAGTAATTGAAATGCAAGTTTTAATATACGGAAGGCATAGGTTTTTTCTCATATAGCGTGTGTATTTCTTGTTGGACAAAAACATTTTTTTTTTTTTATCATCATTTCTTTAAAAAAAAATGTTTTTGTCCAACAAGAAATACACACGCTATATGAGAAAAAACCTATGTCTTCCGTATATTAAAACTTGCATTTCAATTACTTTCTGAGTGAGTAAATCACACAAAAAATGGTACAGAGATAGCAAAGACACGAAGGACAATTTTCTTAATTGAATGAAGTAAAGTTAAGTTACTCGTAAGTTATCATATTTGTGTTAATTACTTTCGTGATATCGCAACTACTCAAATCCGCTCTACTAAATATAGGTACGCTGAAAGGGACTTGAATCACCGACCTTCAGGTCACAAGTCCGCCATATCGATCAAGCTACTGAGGTCGGTAATTGAAAGAAGTCCATCGTATTAAATTTCTTTTCAGGGGTTTCTTGAAAATTTCGGGGGGGTTTTGTCCCCAAAACTACCCCCCCTCCCTACGCCACTGGTGGAATAATATACAATTTCAGCATAGATAGTAACTACTATAATTGTATATTATCTACACATTTCACTTTACCTAGTGACAAAATTTATGTCCTTATGCAGAGTGGAACGCTACGAGAACAGACGCAGAACACAATTCCCTGCTCTAGTTTGATGTCCTGATAGCTCTTGTGAACAATGTGCCAGACAACGAGCTCAAAACCAAAACCAGGAGCATAATTCAATCAGGATGAGCGAGGCTTGTATAATGTGACCAAATAAGATGGAATCTAATATGTAGAATACCTAGTTCAGGCACGGCCGGTGCTAAGGAGCTGCGGAACTGTAGCACCCCCAAAAGAAAAAGAAAAGGAGAGGATTATCTCAAGACCTACATGTCTGGTACACAGTGAAAATGATCACACATTTCTAGAATAATGAATGCATAACTATTTATTATATGATTGACGTGGTCCTTCCTTCCTTCCTTTCCTTTTCGTGTCCGTGTCATGAAGAAATTGTCAAATAACTTTTTCCCAGAAAGACGCCACTTGCACCGTATAGGTTCGCATGATAAACAAACTCAATCTCTTGAGATACTGAAAGAGTGACTCTATAAATCCCATTTTAGTCAGGTTTAGGTGGCAGCACCCCAAAACATTTTCTCACCGGCCGCGCCTGCCAACTGATATAACCAAATAAGCTGGAATCTATGTAGAGTATCTGAAGACAATAGTAGTGAATGACACATTTATGTAGGACAAAATCTGCTGTGATGCTGTGAATTCAAATGTACTCCTAGATCCAATCCAAAATTGAAATGCTTTTCAGATTTGTGACATGAATAATTATTACTTCCGAGTTTGGATATCGTAATTGTGTTCGTTTTGTAAAAACGATAGGGTGTGTGTACCAAATATTCGACAGCAAAAAAGCGACCAAATTCGACACTTTTTTTCAGTCCTCGTAAAATTTTACAAGGAGACGTTTTCGAATTTCTGTTTCGACAGTTTTTTTCCAGCAGTCAAACAGGTATTATATATTTTATAGGATAAATATTTTACAATTTAATATATAAAAAACCATGTCAATTAATGTTGTTGTAAAAAAATCTCCGCTGCTGGGGATCGAACCCAGGGCCCTACGCCACTCGGGCACGGTGACTGAGAAGCCAGTCACAAGCCGCTGCACCAGATCAGGTTCCTAAAGGTCAATAACTAGAGTAACCTTACAGGACTGGGAGTTGGGGCTTCGGACCAAACCTCTTCATAGCTGGACTCTTCCTATATGTTCTATGTATTGTATAATGTACCTATATATGTTCTAATGTATGCATGCGCGTGTATAATGATTATTTTCTCTGCTTAAGGTTCTATTTAATCTTCTTCTTGAATATGGAGCCAGTGCCGGGTTCACGAGGCTTTAAAAACTATTCATAATACAATTCTTTCTTTATTATAATAATAAATATAATAATACTCTTTAGTGGAAGATAACTACCAGGCGAGGTTAATGCTCAAAGCATTTCCTACCACCTAACCCTGAGAGTCTTATTATTATGTGGTCACAAGCTCAAATTATTGAGGATAAATCATGCACAGGGTGGGATTCGAACCAACGGATCCCTACACTACCTGGATTAATTTGTATTATAAATATAGATTATGTCCCAATTAAAGGGAATACATAAATAATGTCCTAACACATATCTCTTCATACATTTGTCTGAACTGAAAATTATGCACCGAATTATACCATCACAGATGCACCAAGAGAAGACTGAACCATTATAGGAGCAGAACACTATGCCATATTAGGAGCTAGCAATGCAGCATGAAAAAAGAAAACTATGCCATATTAGGAGCAATGCAGCATGAAAAAAGAAAAAGAAATTCAGCATGAAAACAACGAGGTGTTTATTAATGGAATGAAAGAACGCGCAAATTCGCAAGAGCGCGCAAATTCAATGAGCAGTTGGACGAGCTAAAGAGATGTTGGATGTAGCATGGGGTCCATTAAGTATCATTATCAATCAAGTTATGGGTCGTGTATGGGAGCATCCGATCCCAATTATAATACACCGTAAAAAAGAATGAAATCCGAAATGACGAGATACTCGGAGATGATATACTGGGTGATCTCAAGGACGGTGACGGGACATGCCTCATAATTTTTTATTTGACAAATGGTCTTGACATATAATAATTATGAATGACCCGTCAGAAAAAAGACTTAAAGAAACGATTAGAAATTAGATATGAAGGAAAAAATGGGTTTTCTTTTTAAAAAAATCTGTTACAAATTTCTTGTTAAGTTAAATATTATTTAAAATAATCTAAATACACAAACACCCGATTTTTTAAAGTTGTTTTTGTTGGTAAAGAGAAAAATCAATTTTTGCCATCAAGAGATCCCAATCTGTCTAGAAATGTTAACAGGTTACTTTCGAGAGAACGGCAACCTTTTTGTCAAAATAATGTGTACTACATGTACTAAATGAAGATGAAAGAGGTAGGTACTTATTATTATTATATTAGTAATAATAATAACACTCTTTAGTGGAAGGTTAATAATTAGAAGCTCAAAGAGGAATTTCTTTTCACTAAACAACGATATTAACACATTGCATATACCAATGTAAAATAAACGGCGCTAAAATTAATGAAAGAAAAGGGTACAACACGCGAAGTCTAAACACGTTATTGTGTGTACATCTTGTAAAAAAGCAAGTAGAAATTGAAATTTGGTGTTTTGTTTTCATTCTTGTTCTTTGAAAATTTCTAATTTTATTCAATGTTCAAATGTTTTGAAGACTTGATGAGGTTCTGTGGAAATATGTCTTCTTCAAAAAGAGGCTGTACGTTGTACGTGTACACTATTGTACATTGAATTTTTTGTTATTAATGGATTCACATTCTCGATTAAAAAAAAAAATATATAAAAAATTGGCTCCATGGGTTTTTTTATGAGTGTTTCACAGCGTTTTTATTTCGTAGCCATGAAACAAGAGCTACTGTAGAACTATTGCTCTTCTTTCTAATAGCAAAAGAAAAGAAACCATACACAATTGGTGAAACATTAGTGAAGTAATGCATCCTCACAGCTCAGCTGTCCAAACTATTTTTGTTGATGGGACAGGCAAAGAAATGAAAGAGACGTCACTTTCTGAAATACTGTTAAGCTTGAAGAAATGTATGAAGATATGAAAGAACCATTGATACCTATCCATAGAGAGATATCAATGGAAAGATCCATAGATACTCTAAATGTCTGTAGATATGAAAGATGCATTGATGAGTATTTCACAAAAGATACCATGTTTCTAATATTGTAATGTTATGAATCAATTGTAATGTAAGTCAGAGACGTAAGTACTGTTCTTATACTGTCATATTGTACACAGGAAATTTATTTTTCTGGATCCGAAAAATACTACTTGCAACAAAGTAGTTGACATCTGTACCGAAAGGGCTATAGGGTCAAAATCTGGATTTAATAAACTAGCAAAGGAAAAGAAGGCTAACATAATTGGGTCTCACAGTGTCATACATAAGTAGACAAGCTTTGGCATTCAAGACTTTGAATAGTGATCCTGAGCCAAATGACCAATGTTGAAGAGTAAAGTTGTCTGACATCATCTCAGCATCACAAGACAAGTAAAAGAGATAGATAAATAGAAAGAGAGGGAATAAGAAAAATGTTTGAAATGAACAGAAAATCAATCTTTGGTCTGTTTAAACAATTTCTTGTAATGTAAAACATTAATTTGTAAGGTAATTTTTTAATAATACTGAAAAGCTTAAATGAAAGACAAGATTTTCCACATTGATTTAGTTCGATATAATTTATGTCGATTGAATACCTAGTTATCATATAAAAAGCAAATTACCTTTACTATAGGGTCTGTAGAAGAATTTATAGCTTATTTAGATTGAATAGAGCTATCATTTGAATAATATGTATATAAAAAGATGTTACATGTAGAATGAATAGAGATCTATCGTTTTAATATAAAAACCGTCACTTGAAACTGTACTTATCAATTAATGTTAATTTCTTCCAATGTTTTGCTCAGAGCTCCAATAGTACTAAGGGCAGTATTGATACTCAGCCAGCGCAGCGTCAATGGCACGTTGAATACATCAGTTCTCATTCAATCACTGAGGTGAAGCAACGTCCAGCGAGACTAGGACTTGGATGGGGTGACCATTCTGAACCCTCGTGATGTTGGCTATTTCCAGCCCAACTGAGAGTGGGTGAGGTTGATTTGACTAGCTGGTTGTGAGTTTCCAGCAAAAAGAGGGTAAAACCACTGTCTGGATATGATCATGCAGTTGGCTGGAAGAGATTGGCATAGGCAATGGCCTCACCCTTTAGTTAAGACAAATGTGTGTATATATTTATCTATATTTTCTTTCTTCCTTTTTATTGTTTACATTGTTTCCATTTTTACTTTCCTTATCCTATAATAAGGAAAGTATTGTATTCGTCGAAAATTTGACCTACCCAGCTTTTCACATTTCTGGACGAATCATAGCCTCAGGATACCAAAAAAGTGGTTTTCAGCCATTGGTCCGTGCGTCTGTCTGTGTGTCTGTCTGTGTGTCTGTCTGTGTGTCTGTGTGTCTGTGTGTGAACAGGATATCTCAAGAACGGTAAGAGCTAGAGACTTGAAATTTGGTATGGTAATTAATTTTATACACCAGACGAACCATGAAACTTTTGGTTGAAATCGGCCGCATTCTGCGGCCGCAGGGCCGCAAATATTGGCCGCAAGCACCGCTTCTTTGAATTGGTTAAAGATACAAAAAAAGTTCAAGAACAACATTTTCTCAGATTAAAAAAATAATAGGGGTTCACTCTGATCATTTTTTTGATATCTTTAACTTTTTGGAAACCGGCCCCAATTTACCGGTATTGTAGGGGGACCCGATTGGACTAACTTTTTTATTATTCATCCTAGATGGGGGTTGTGACATATCAAATTAAATGATTTTGAAGTGCTGATCACGAATTTGGCATTGATTTTTAGTTATCTGTTACCGTTCAGTCACCAGTGGCGGAATTCGACTCCTTTTTGGGAGATAAGGAAAGTCGTGTGATGTTTACACCAGATTTTTTAATGTTTGTGATCATTATTTGTAATGTACTTAAGTCTGTTGTCAAATAAAAATTTAAAAAAGGGACGTCAAACCAAAAAAAAAAGTATTGATGCTCCTGGATGACGGGATGACGGTCGCCATTAGTTCCACATCCTCTGCTGCAATCTCTCTTTTGAAAGTCAGGTGTTCATCAAGCAGACTGTTGGCCCCATCAAGACAAGCTCTAATAAGTTTTAACACATTTCTCTATCAGATTTTTATAACGAGCGAAGGTACACGCGTTGCACCTAAATCGGAGGCAAGTGCATCGGGTGCATAGTTGCATACAGTCATTATAAACTTTCCAGATAAAACAAATTAGTCCGGTACAAGAACAAGCTGCGCGCAGCTCCAGGGTAACTCATTACCATTGCACAGGTTATGACTATAATGGACTATGATTGATAGGATCGTCAATGTAAATATTCAACTTTCCTGCTTCGTGTGTACTGGTTACAGGATGCATCCAAGATAAATTGTTAACTTGTTCGAAGTAGATTGTAGTAGATCTATCTATTGATAAATTTATCGACTATACAATCCAGCAAGATAAGTTGTTCAAAGTAGATTGTGGGCGATTAATAAGGCATTCAAATGCTTTACCACTGATTTTAAGAAGGTCATCAATAAACAGGAGCCACCACAAAGGTAAACTTTATGGAAGGGGAATGGACTTGACTTTAAATGGATAATATATAATTATATTTAAGATAGAATTATAAGGTACATAAAACAATAATAAAATTACAGATTGTAGACCTTGGATAGTGATATTCATAATTATTTATGTAGTTCCACAAATTGGAGCCAAAATTGTATTGCTCTTAACATTCCTATGACAGATCAACGAAACAAGGCCCAACAACCCCTAAAATTTAAAGAAATTGCCCGGCTTGCTTTTTTTGTGGAAAACAAAATCTTTAAAAGACAACCACGTCTAACTCATACTGACCTGTGGAGTGGAATTACCACCCACTAAAAAAACACACATTTTCCAACAGCTGACCGCACTTGTGACCGAATATCATTGCTTCAAGTGCGGCGCATGCTGAGTGAAGGGTTTGATGCTCTCAGTCCCAAGCAGTCGATGGCAGTGCATCGAAACATGACATTTGTCGAGAGCAAATGAGAGCGCCCCGTCGAAGATAATACCCAGATACTTAATGAGGTCAAAATGTCTCATTGGGTCATGATAGGAACACGATGCCGCACTTGTCAAGAGTTTCAAGCCATTGAACTTTACTGGCGCAAGACCATTAGTTCAATATTAGGTACTTATTCAAAATGATTTAATTATTGTAAAGAAAACTGACATACCGTAGACTAATTATTGTAAGAATGATTTAATTATTGTAAACAAACAAATATTTTACGGTAGACTAATTTCGAAAATGATAATCTTGTAAACAAGCAGTTGAAAGCGTCGTTAAAAACCACCTTCAGGCTAATTTTATTTAAAATGATAATTATTGTAAAAAAAAAATAGGTACGTAGACTATGGCTTATTCCAAAATATCTATGGCCAGGTGCATCAGCAGACTTAATGGTCTGTTAAATATTGATTGGCCGAATAAGCTCTTACTACGAGTACCTAC
Source organism: Bactericera cockerelli (assembly GCA_024516035.1). Classification (NCBI taxonomy): domain Eukaryota; kingdom Metazoa; phylum Arthropoda; class Insecta; order Hemiptera; family Triozidae; genus Bactericera; species Bactericera cockerelli. The sequence continues at coordinate 61,641,598 of CM044955.1, read as the reverse complement.
TGTCTCGTAGGTCGTTAAATTTTCAAGAACAGTTTATGAAAGTTTATTAAATTTTAATGGATACTTTAATGTTCGTCGGACCGATCATGATTGATCGCACTGTGACTACTGCCCGTAGTCCAGAGGTCCCGAGTCCGATCCCCGGTTGGAGCAGACTTTTCGAAGAAAATTCTGTTCTCTCCAAACACGTGAGGCATTTCCGGCATTTCCTGGCATTTCCGGCCCTAACCAGGTTAGGTGAGGTTAATGTGGGTATCTGGTACGATTCGTAGCGAATGGAGGGTAAAACCCCCGTCCTGACTATCTATCTCAATCAGGACGTTGAAACCAAATAGAATCAACTGGTCACAACAGATCTAATTAGGGTTTCACTGAAAACCCTACAGCCAGATCAGATAATAATAAAAAAAAAAATGCAATTATAACATATTCCAATATTCAATCGCATAAAATCAGGGCTCTAGTTATCTCGATTTGTCCAGTAGGCTTGACGGATGACTACGGAGTTTAGTGAATCATTAACTAAAACTCCAATTAGGACTATGCAATACGGCAACATTCCGACTTTTCAACTTAGAGCGGTAAATAATGACATTAATGGTTTAATAACATAATCATAGGCATCATTTCACCAAGGAAGGTACCCAGAGTAATTGCTGACATTACTGTACACCAAGTAGCTATGTTCACAATCATAGAACACAGACTCTGGGCCTAGGGGATTATGCTGCGGGGCTATCTTCACATCATAGAACACAGACTTTGGCCCTAGGGGATTATGCTGCGGGGCTATCTTCACAATCATAGAACACAGACTCTAGGCCTAGGGGATTATGCTGCGGGGCTATCTTCACAATCATAGAACACAGACTTTGGGCTTAGGGGATTATGCTGCGGGGCTATCTTCACAATCATAGAACACAGACTCTGGGCCTAGGGGATTATGCTGTGGGCTATCTTCACAATCATAGAACACAGACTTTGGGCCTAGGGGATTATGCTGCGGGCTATCTTCACAATCATAGAACACAGATATTTATATTTTAGATAAATATGTAGAATAATTCGATGTTTCTTCCGAACAAAATACTCAAGGCTCTTATTGACTTACCAATCTGCTATCTGCTTGTGCCAAGGAAAGCAAGAGTTAATAAATGCAATAATTACCTGTAACAGATAAAGACAAAACAAAGAAATCAGTGAAAAGTTCCTCTGGTAACATGCAATGTAAAATTAAAAAAAAGTAAACCTTGGGAATGGAGGGTGAAATCAGCATGCAGTAGAAAGTAACTTTAAAGTCAAATAAAAAAAAACTTTTACTAGAGAAAATGTGTTTATTATTAATTTAAATGTTATATCGGTGTAAGAACAAAAAATCAGAAATATTTTTTATTTATTTTTGGCGTCATCGTGAATGATGATAGGCAGACAGTGGAGGAATGACTCAGCATTTCTACCACTGTCTTTACAAGGAGGCTAAGAATTGACAAGGGCCCCCAGAACCAAGCCAATGCTGGTCTACTCCCTGTTTATGGTCCCCCAGCCAGAAATTAATGTTACCGATGCTTAGTTAGCTAGATCCTTATTCCTTAAGGCGGCGGGCTAGCAACCTGGAGGTCGGTGGTTCGAGTCCCAAGTATAGCAAATATTAAAAAGGTGACATTCAATAGTAACCGACCTTAGTAGCTTGATCGATAAGGCGGCGGAATTGGAACCTGGAGGTCGGTGGATCAAATACTGGTTTCAGCGTGGATTTAGTAAAGCGAGTTTGAGCAGTTGTGATATCACAAAAGTGATTAATACAAATATTATGATAAATAACACTGGTAAACAAAGGTCGCTTCTTAAGCAGTCTCCGTGGTGTAACATTTGTGACTCGTGGTTTCTAACAAAATAGTGTGTTTCCACAAAAGTGATAACTTTTACTTGACCTACGTACTTTATTCAACATGCCATCAACGGTATCTCTTGGTTTTTATTTTAAGAAACATCGCAAATAAAATTGCTTGATCTAGTTATTCACTATTTGACTACATTCTTAATCGTCCAGCAGAACGATAGCTACTTTCATTGATAGCCAAATAACAGCCATGCCTAGAGCAACTCTAGTTAGATGATTGTGAACTAGTTATTAAAGATGATTGCGTACGTGCCTATAAGTAGCATGTATCTCGATCTATTGTACATAACTTACTACACTGAAGTTTATCCTGATATCTCGAAGATCAATCTATAAAAATAATTTGTATACAACCACACACAGACAGCAAGATCCTGGAGATAACATTTAGTACATCGGATTGATATTTGCATTAAAATAATCATATCTTGCACGCATATTGTTGGGCACAAGATTTGTACATTCCGTTTGGTATGTGTTTAAAGTTATGCTCTTTGAAGAAAATGTTTCAGCTATTGTAAAGCTATTTACTGTTTGAATTATTCAACATGGATTAGCTACGTATACAATGATAAGGGTTGGATGGAAGAGATTGCCACAGGTAATCACCCTGCCCTTTAGGTATTAATCGAATCATGTGGGTACCATCGATTTATCAATTACTGCTAGGTATTGGTATTCGATCACCAAATTATTTTACTATCTTGTTTATACTGCCCGATTACGACTAATGAACGGCATTACTCCAGCAACCCTAAGACGTATTATTATGTGGTCAAAACCACATATGGGAGAATAACTTAATTGTGCTGGGATTCGAACTCACGACTTCTGGATTACCAAACAGACGCCTTGACCACTGAGCTACTGGGACAGGACAATAACTCTCCCCAATAGAGGAAATGGAGCTAAAAATGAGTGACTCAGGATGTCTAATCTTACAAAAAAAAATATTTTCAGGTTTTTCTTTGTAAATTTTTTTCAGATTTTCTTTGTAAAATCCTTTCAGGTTTTTCTTTGTAAAATCTTTCCAGGTTTCCTTTGTAAAATCTTTTCAGGTTTTCTTTGTAAAATCCTCTCAGGTTTTCTTTGTAAAATCCTTTCAGAATTTCTTTGTAAAATCCTTTCAGGTTTTCTTTGTAAAATCATCTCAGGTTTTCTTTTTAAAATCCTTTCAGGTTTTCTTAGTAAAATCCTTTCAGGTTTTCTTAGTAAAATCCTTTCACGTTTTCTTTGTAGAATCCTTTCATTTTCTTTGTTTTTCTCTGTTTAGAATTGTATGTATGATTTTATTTGTGGTGAAGCACAAGGCCTCTTCAAAAAAATTGTGGGTAGCGCAGCATTGCTAAGAGCCTCATTCACTTTTCGAATTATTCTATTACATTCATTTATTTTTACTCTGGTAATGCCGCCACTGGTCGTTACTCATACAAGTAACTACTCACTTTTCCTCACGAGGTATAAGTGGACCCCGACCAACCAAGTAAAGAGCAGAAAAATTCCTGCTCCGCTGGGAATCGAACCCAGGTCACCATGCATGCAATGCCTAGCGCGCTAACTCACTCTGCCACGGTGACTACTTTCTTTGTTTAGAATGTGTTTAAATTTCAATTTTTAACAAATATCAATTTTGAACCCCCTTATTCCCCCCCTTACCTACGCCTGTGGTTTGAGCCTGGGAGCTGATCAATAGCTTGCGATAATGATAATGCAGCTATTGATCCCCTGTGGTCTGCATCTAGCATTATAAACTGAACCACTTCTGAGACAAGTGCACTTTATGTGCAAGTGCTCTCAGTTTTTGCATCTTTTATAAAATTATTTTATCACGGCATCTCGTTTGATTACAAGCTTATTATAATATACGATCTCATTGTACAACAGGTTGCGGACTTTCCGTACTTAACCTTTAGGCTTACTTGCTACTTGCTACTTACTACTACTACTTGCTACTTACTACTACTACTTGCTACTTCTACTTGTGTTTACCCAGAGATACCTATCAATAGTTAAGAGTAATTGAAATGCAAGTTTTAATATACGCATACACTGACTGGCAAATTTAGCGGAACGCAAAGGTTTTTTTCTCGTAAAGCGTGCGTATTTCTTGTTGGACAAAAACATTTTTCATATTTTTTCTGATTGAGGAAGTCACACAAAAATTGGCACAGAGATAGCAAAGACACGAAGGACAATTTTCTTAATTGAATGAAGTAAAGTTAAGTTACTCGTAAGTTATCATATTTGTGTTAATCACTTTCGTGATATCACAACTACTCCAATTCGCTCTACTAAATCATCGCTGAAACCGGGACTTGAAGTACCGACCTCCAGGTTACAAGTCCGTCGCGATATCGATCAAGCTACTGAGGTCGGTAATTGAAAGAAGTCCATCGTATTAAATTTCTTTGCAGGGGTTTCTTGACAATTTCGGGGGGTTTTGTCCCCAAAACTACCCCCCTTCCTACGCCACTGGTGGAATAATATACAATTTCAGCACAGATAGTAACTACTATAATTGTATATTATCTACACATTTCACTTTACCTAGTGACAAAATTTATGTCCTTATGCAGAGTGGAACGGTACGAGAACAGACGCAGAACACAATTCCCTGCTCCAGTTTGATGTCCTGATAGCTCTTGTGAACAATGTGCCAGACAACGAGCTCAAAACCAAAACCAGGAGCATAATTCAATCAGGATGAGCGAGACTTGTATAATGTGACCAAATAAGATGGAATCTAATATGTAGAATACCTAGTTCAGGCGCGGCCGGTGCTAAGGAGCTGCGGAACTAGCACCCCCAGACGAGAAAAAAAGAGGATTTTATCAAGTCCTAGCTCATAACACAGTGAAAATGATCACACATTTCTATAGAATAATAAATCCATAATTATTATGTTTGACATACCCCCAGACGAAAGAAAAGGAAAGGATTTTCTCAAGACTAAAATTGGACAAGAAATGAGAATATGATGAATTAAGATCAGATGTCCACATTCACAAAGGAGTGGATCTTCTTTCTTCATTAGATGAACATGTGTTAAATTTGAATGGCCAATTCTTATTCTTGCTAGTGCTGTCTCGAGTGTTCTTTTTTTTATTAAATGATGTTTTCCAAACTTCAATATTTTGTTTAATTTGATATAATTTATTTTCATGATTTTGTTCCCATTCTAGTTTCCATTTAATTTTAATTTGGCGTGATAAGAACATTTCAAGATCTATTATCTGTAGGAGAGTGAGGTGGGGGGCAGATTCATCAGTAACCGTTTGCTTAGCTAAGAGATCTACCGCCTCGTTACCAGAGATTCCTGTGTGCCCAGGACACCAGAGAAAGTCAACTTGAATATTCATTTCGGATTTTAAAGACAGTAGTATATTCCAAATCAAGGAAATGACTTGATGTTTTGTTTTGTTATTATATGATGCTATCGCTTGTATAGCACTTTTACAGTCTGATAGTATTACAATTTTAGGGTTTCTGGTTGAGTTTGATATGTTATATATATATTCTAAGCTTTTATAAATAGCCATTAGTTCACACGAGAAAATAGAGGATATTGGAAGGACTATTTATTTGCAAACCATACTAATGCAGGCAATGTGCAAAGAGGAAATGCAAATGTATATAGATGCGTACATAACCAGATCCGTACATACACCAGTCGGTATACATCATCTACTCTATATTTGTATGCTTAATAAATGAGAACAATTAGTGCAATTTAACCTCAAAAAGTGACTCTATAAATCCCATTTTAGTCCGGTTTATGAGGCAGCACCCCCAAAACATTTTCCCACCGGCCGCGTCTGCCTACCTTTAATATAACCAAATAAGATGGAATCTATGTAGAGTATCTGAAGACAATAGTAGTGAATGACACATTTATGTAGGACAAAATCTGCTGTGATGCTGTGAATTCAAATGTAACTCCTAGATCCAATCCAAAATTGAAATGCTTTTCAGATTTGTGACATGAATAATTATTACTTCCGAGTTTGGATATCGTAATTGTGTTGGTTTTGTAAAAACGATAGGGTATGTGTACCAAATATTCGACAGCAAAAGAAAGCGATCAAATTCGACACTTTTTTTCAGTCCTCGTAGAATTTTACAAGGAGACATTTACGGATTTCTGTTTCGACAATTTTTTCTTCAACCCTCATAAAAATCAAGTATACAAAGACAAGAGATCTCTGAGATAGGTACCTTTTTTTTAAATGAATATTTAGTTAAAGAGAGGTCTGTAACATTCAGAGTCCTTGGCCCTTTGGTACCTTTCTTGTTAGAAGAAAGGTACAAACATATACAGTCGAATCAGAGATCGCTTGTCTTTGATATAGCTTACAAAAACACATATTGCGTTTTGAAACGTACTGTTTCAAAATTAATTTTGAGCTCACGACCGTGAGACAATTTTTTCCTGTGGACCCGTTTTCAAATACCAGGAAGACACAACACATACAAATGACAAAGGAGGCCTGAACAATTGCACACGCATGGTGACCTGGGTTCGATCCCCAGCAGGACAGGATTTTTTTTGCTCTATACTTGGAGGTCTACTTATACCTCGTGAGGAAAAATGAGTAGCTACTTTAATGTGAGCAGCGACCAGAGGAGGAGTAATAGGCAAAAATAATAAATTACGATATTAAAGATTCCTGATGAATAAAATAACAAAATGAAGCATCACTTTTATTTATTTAGTTATTTTGAATACATTATTGCAAAATTATTGAAAAGTGCTCTTCTCATCGTGAACCTGTTGAAAAATAAAGTCAGCAAGAAGCGGCTGTGTTGGAGGTTGTGGGTTCGAATCCCAGCCGAAGCGGAAAGTACCGAGTTTTTCCATTTCCGGAATGGCATAGGTAGGTATAAAATTTAAACTCACTAAAGTACCCTGAAGTAATGTGAAAGCGGTTCCGCGGCAGTTTAAATTAAAAAAAGTAGGTAATGAGTAACATCAATCATCTACGTACAACTTCTCACTTTTCTGTTTGTACTGAAAAATTTCTACGCTTTTGGGGATCGAAGCCAGGTCCGGGTCACCGTGCGTGCAATCCTAGTGAGCTATAAATCTCGACCAAGGTGACTACTGTCACAATTTATTATCAACCAAGTATTACGTCCAAACTGTACACAATCAAAATTGCCGTCATTGCTGCAATTAATTTTGTTGTAAAAAAAATCTCCGCTGCTGGGGATCGAACCCAGGTCCCTACGTCACTCGGGCACGGTGACTGAGAAGCCAGTCACAAGCCGCTGCACCAGATCAGGTTCCTAAAGGTCAATAACTAGAGTAACCTTACAGGACTGGGAGTTGGGGCTTCGGACCAAACCTCTTCATAGCTGGACTCTTCCTATATGTTCTATGTATAATGTACCTATATATGTTCTAATGTATGCATGCGCGTGTATAATGATTATTTTCTCTGCTTAAGGTTCTATTTAATCTTCTTCTTGAATATGGAGCCAGTGCCGGGTTCACGAGGCTTTAAAAACTATTCATAATACAATTCTTTCTTTATTATAATAATAAATATAATAATACTCTTTAGTGGAAGATAACTACCAGGCGAGGTTAATGCTCAAAGCATTTCCTACCACCAAACCCCTGAGAGTCTTATTATTATGTGGTCACAAGCTCAAATTATTGAGGATAAATCATGCACAGGGTGGGATTCGAACCAACGGATCCCTACACTACCTGGATTAATTTGTATTATAAATATAGATTATGTCCCAATTAAAGGGAATACATAAATAATGTCCTAACACATATCTCTTCATACATTTGTCTGAACTGAAAATTATGCATTAAACGCACCGAATTATACCATCATAGATGCACCAAGAGAAGACTGAACCATTATACATAGAAGCAGAACACGATGCCATATTAGGAGCATCATGAAAAAAGAAAACTATGCCATATTAGGAGCAATGCAGCATGAGAAAAAAAGAAAAAGAAATTCAGCATGAAAACAACGAGGTGTTTATTAATGGATGGAAAGAACGCGCAAATTTGCAAGAGCGCGCAAATTCAATGAGTAGTTGGACGCGCTAAAGGATGCTGGATGTAGCATGGGGTCCATTAAGTATCATTATCAATCAAGTTATGGGTCGTGTATGGGAGCATCCGATCCCAATTATAATACACCGTAAAAAAGAATGAAATCCGAAATGACGAGATACTCGGAGATGATATACTGGGTGATCTCACGGACGGTGACGGGACATGTCTCATTATTTTTTATATTATTTGACAAATGGTCTTGACATATTATAATTATAAATTACCCGTCAGAAAAAAAAGACTTAAAGAAACGATTAGAAATTAGATATCAAGGGAAAAAAAGGGGTTTATGAATTTTCGATTTTAATAGGTATGTTATTGTTATCTTTGTATTAAAAAAAAAAAAAAAAATCAATGGTCTGTTTGAGCATTTTTGAGAAAAATCACTTTTTGCCATCAGGAGATCCTAATTTGTCCAGAAATGTTATCAGGTTACTCTCGAGAAAAAAAGTGATCGATTATCATAGAAGTAAAAAGAAAGAACTACAACCTTTTCGTCGAAATATCTTGTATCATAGTACTCAATGGAGATGAAAGAGGTAGGTACTTATTATTATTATCATTTTAGTAATTAGAAGCTCAAAGAGGAATTTCTTTTCACACAAAAACGATACTAACAACACATTGCATATCCCGATGTAAAATAAACGGCGCTAACATTAATGAAAGAAAAGGGTGCAACATGCGAAGTCCAAACACGTTATTGTGTGTACATTTTGTAAAAAAAAAAACAAGTAGAAATTGAAATTTGGTGTTTTGTTTTCATTCTTGTTCTTTGAAAATTTCAAATTTTATTCAATGTTCAAATGTTTTGAAGACTTGATGAGGTTCTGTGGAAATATGTCTTCTTCAAAAACAGACTGTACATACTGCACAATAGTGAACAATAAAAATTGTCTCGCTGGTTTTTTTTTTTTGTTTTTTTTTTGGTTTTTATATTGAGTGTTTCACAGCCTCCGTGGCGTAATGGTTGTGACTACTGCCCGTAGTCCAGAGTTCCCGAGTTCAACTCCCGGCTGGGGCAGACTTTTCGAAGAAAATTCTGTTCCATCCAAACACGTGTGAGGCTGGCATTTCCGGCCCTACCCAGGCTGGGTGAGGTTAATGTGGGTAGCTGGTACGATTCCCAGCGAATGGAGGGTAAAACCCCCGTCCTAATCCAGGACGTTAATCAAATAGAATCGTTGGCGTTAGGAAGGGCATCCAGCCGTAAAAAATGTGCCAAAACCAATCAACCTAAACCATGAGGTTGAAAAACGTCGACCCTGCTTGAGCGGGATAAGACAGAGTAAAAAGAAGATTGAGTGTTTCACAGCCTCTTTTATTTCGTAGCCATGAAACAGGAGCTACTGTAGAGCTATAGTTCTTCTATTTAATAGCAAAAGAAAGAAAAAAAAACACACACACAATTGGTGAAACATTAGTGAAGTAATGCATCCTCACATCTCAGCTGTCAAAACTATTTTGGTTGATGGGACAGGTAAGGAAATGAAAGAGATATCACTTACTGACAATATTGTTAAACTTGAAGAACTGTATGAAGATATGAAAGAACCATTGATACCTATCCAATCTATCCATAGAGAGATATCAATGGAAAGATCCATAGATACCTTAAATGTCTGTAAATATGAAAGATCAATTGATGAGAATTTCACAAAAGATACCATGTTTTTAATAATTATTGTAATGTTACGAATCAATTGTAATGTAAGTCAGAGACGTAAGTACTGTTCTTATACATACTGTCGTATTGTACACAGGAAATTTATTTATCTGAATCCGAAAAATACTACTTCCAACAAAGAAGTTGACAACTGTACCGAAAGGGCTATGGGGTCAAAATCTGGATTTAATAAACTAGCAAAGGAAAAGAAGGCTAACATAATTGGGTCTCACAGTGTCATACATAAGTAGACAAGCTTTGGCATTCAAGACTTTGAATAGTGATCCTGAGCCAAATGACCAATGTTGAAGAGTAAAGTTGTCTGACATCATCTCAGCATCACAAGACAAGTAAGAGAGATAGCTAAAGAGAAAGAGAGGGAATAAAAAAAATGTTTGAAATGAACAGAAAATCAATCTTTGGTCTGTTTAAACAATTTCTTGTAATGTAAAACATCAATTTGTAAGGTAATTTTTTAACAATACTGAAAAGCTTATATGAAAGACAAGATTTTCCACATTGATTTAGTTCGATATAATTTATGTCGATTGGAAACCTAGTTATCATATAAAAAGTAAATTACCTTTACTATAGGGTCTGTAGAAGAATTTATAGCTTATTTAGATTTAATAGAGCTATCATTTGAATAATATGTAAAAAGATGTTACATGTAGAATGAATAGAAATCTATCGTTTTAATATAAAAACCGTCACTTGAAACTGTACTTATCAATTAATGTTAATTTGTTCCGATGTTTTGCTCAGAGCTCCAATAGTATGAAGAGCAGTATTGATACTCAGCCAGCGTCGATGGCACGTTGAATACACCAGTTCTCATTCAGTCACTGAAGTGAAGAAACGTCCAGCGAGGCTAGGACTTGGATGGCGTGACCATTCCGAGCCCTCGTGATGCTGGCTATTCTCAGCCCAACTGAGAGTGGTTGAGAATGATTTGACTTGCTGGTTTGTGAGTTTTAAGCGAAAGGAGGGTTAATTCCCTATTATGACATGACCATGCAGTTGGCTGGAAAAGATTGCCGTAGGCTATGGCCTCGCCTTTTAGTTAGGACAAATGTGTGTATATATTTATCTATGTTTTCTTTCTTCCTTTTTATTCTTTACATTGTTTTCATTTTTTAAAGTTTGTAATCATTATTTGTACTGTACTTAAGGCTGTTGTCCAATATAGATTTTAAAAAAGCGACGTCAAACCAAAAAAATTATTGATGCTCCTGGATGACGGGTTGACGGTCGCCATTAGTTCCACATCCTCTGCTGCAATCTCTCTTTTGAAAGTCAGGTGTTCATCAAGCAGACTGTTGGCCCCGTCAAGACAAGCTCTAATAAGTTTTAACACATTTCTCTATCAGATTTTTATAACGAGCGAAGGTACACGCGTTGCACCTAAATCGGAGGCAAGTGCATCGGGTGCATAGTTGCATACAGTCATTATAAACTTTCCAGATAAAACAAATTAGTCCGGTACAAGAACAAGCTTCGCGCAGCTCCAGGGTAACTCATTACCATTGCACAGGTTATGACTATAATGGACTATGATTGATAGGATCGTCAATGTAAATATTCAACTTTCCTGCTTCGTGTGTACTGGTTACAGGATGCATCCAAGATAAATTTTTAACTTGTTCGAAGTAGATTGTAGTAGATCTATTGATAAAATTTATCGACTATACAAGCCAGCAAGATAAAATGGTCAAAGTAGATTGTGGGCGATTAATAAAGCATTCAATTGCTTTAACACTGATTCTAAAAAGGTCATCAATAAACAGGGGCCGCCACAAAGGTAAACTTTATGGAAGGGATAATGGACTTGACTTTAAATGGATAGTATATATATTTAAGATAGAATTATAAGGTACATAAAACAATAATAAAATTACAGATTGTAGACCTGGGATAGTGAAATTCATAATTATTTATGTAGTTCCACAAATTGGAGCCAAAATTGTATTGCTCTTAACATTCCTATGACAGATCAACGAAACAAGGCCCAACAACCCCTAAAATTTAAAGAAATTGCCCAGCTTGCTTTTTTTGTGGAAAACAAAATCTTTAAAAGACAACCAGGTCTAGCACTGACCTGTGGTGTGGAATTACCACCCACTAAAAAAAACACACATTTTCCAACAGCTGACCGCACTTTTAACCGAATATCATTGCTTCAAGTGCGGCGTATGCTGAGTTAAGGGTTTGATGCTCTCAGACTCAAGCAGTCGATGGCAGTGCATCGAAACATGACATTTATCGAGAGCGAATGAGAGCGCCCCGCCGAAGATAATACCCAGATACTTAATGAGGTCAAAATGTCTCATTGGGTCATGATAGGAACACGAAGCCGCACTTGTCAAGAGTTTCAAGCCATTGAACTTTACTGGCAGCAGTTGCATACTACACAACCAGCAGATACTGTTTGGCGATAAGCAGCACCATACCTGCGGGTCTCAAGTCTTAATTATCGCGGATTTCCTATCGTCGCGTCGCTTGTTACCAGGTGGAGTCTACTGCTTGAGTACCGCACAATGATAACACTCTGTAGTGGAAGGTAACCACCAGGCGAGGTTAAAGCTGAAAGCATTTTATATCCCCTAACCCTCAGAGTCTTATTATAATCAAATTAATGAGGAAAACTTCTAGCACTGGGTAGGATTCGAACCAACGGATCCATCCGCTACCTGGATTACCAGAAAAGCTTGTATTACCTACATAGAGGACATAAAATTATACACACAGGGTACGTCCACCGGTGTCTCAATACGCACGTACTTAGAGAGTATACAATGTACGTGGCTACTACCAACGTACCTTTGGCTGAATTTCATGATCACGACAGTGGCTCCCTCTCCATACATACATGGACACAGACGCAGCTTTTGATATTGAAACCAAGGCAATTAAAACGAGAGCGAAGTCATGCAACACAAGTTTGTCTCCTGCACGCAGGTGAAGATCTTCCACCGATAGAGAGAACTGAAAGCATCCGATGCTATCGGGAAATCAAGATCCAATATCTGCACTACTGGAATAACGCAGGGGAATAATGTATGCCCCGTCCAGATATAATGCATGTAAAGTATGTCTTGAATCCTGAGCAAGCACATGGACTAGAGATTCAGTTGAACAGATCAATTTAATGAATTGATCTGTTCAAGTGAAGCACGATTATCTGTGCGCACGACTAGTTTAGTGGTAAGATCTTGGCCCAGCATTCGGAAAAACCTGGGTTCGAACGACAAAACGAACAAAGAAATACATTCATAATTTGGTTTCAGTAGGCATTATGAGACTAACTTCCTTACGCTGACAGTCTAAAGTACTACATATTGCATAGTTGTGTTTGAAGTATACCTTTCGGTGCGCTCGTGTTGATTACCTTGCGTATCTTGATTACTTCTTATCCATCAAAGAGGTGACGTACTACGGGATGGACGAGCTATGGCACAAACCAAAAACGTCTAAAGTAGCTGTCGTTTCATGTCTAAGAAGAAAAGCCTATGGCCAGAAAAAATATCGGCAGTAATAATAGGATAACTTTGTCTAAATATCAATCGATCATTAGAATTCATTATGTGAAAAGAGAAGATGACACCTTGTTTTACTTATAATGTATTTAGACTGTCAGCGCAAGACAGGTAGTCCCATTATGTAAATAAGTAAAATCTTTCATCTAATAGTTTTCCTACGTAACATAAGTAGGTACAAAGTGAAATGTAAGATGACTTTTTCAAAGGACATTATTAAACAAATTCGATCAAGAATTATTTTCCAGTAAGGTTATGCCTGAAGCCATAAAATGTGGAAATAGGAGTGCCAGCCAGAACCAAACAACCTCATCTATAAGACCAAGTTTGGCCAATGGAGACCCCAAGTAGGTTTGGGAAAAGGTAAAGTGAAAGAAGAATGCATAGATTATTTAATACGAGTTGAAATTATTAAAAAAAAAAAATGCTTATTTAATTATTGTTCTCTGGTTTTTATTTTTAAAAGGAGTATTTTATAGCCTTTTTATTTCGTAGCTATGAAACAACAGATACTTTAGACGTTTGTGGTTTGTGTTGTAGCGTAGCTAGCCCATCCCGTAAAATGTATTTGAGAAATTGACCACATAAGTAATAATGTCATCAAAATAAATGTTGGAACAAGGAACTCTTCAGTCCTAATCACACATTAAGAACAAGTGTCTGTTAGTTTATTAATATTCCTATTGACAACTTTCAGTCTTTCAATGTGAAGTTTGGTATATTGGAACTCTTTAGTCCTAATCGGACACTATAAACAAGTGTCTTTTAGCTTATCAAAATTCCTATGGACAAGTTTCAGTTTTTCAATATTAAGTTTGGTTTATTGGAAACTCTTTAGTCCTCATCGGTCGGTATAACCAAGTGTCTAATAGTTTATTAATATGTATTATGTACTACTATTGATATTTCTCAATCTTCCAATGTGAAGTTTGGTTTCTTGTTATTGGGTTTCCTAAGAAACCATAAAACAATTGGTATTCTCGATTTTCTTTTTGGTATGGGATCCGGTATATTGTTCAGGACGAGAAATTAAGAAATAGTAAGAGCAGTCTTGTGCTTATTTGAATCAAACATTTTGAGGTCCAACTTGTTGGTAACAAGTGGTTAATTTCGTGTTTGTGAACTGTCTATTTCTTTTTGGATATCATAAGGTAAGTTACAGTAGAATTCCGCTAGCTCGGTTTTCGACTTACTGGGATTTCTACTGTATTTTTTTTACTTCTTCCTTGAAATTCGGGCGTGTTCAATCAAATATCTCCAAAAGGACCAGTTTAAAGCATGCAACAAAGTTGATTCAGTGAATTTTATATCGTGAAGAGCTACATGAACAATCTTTTAAAAAAAAACGAAATTAAAATACCGAATTTTAGTATGAGACATAAAGTTAAAGCCAACAGATAGGTATCTCTGATTAGAACTGAGAAAAGTTTAGATCAGATAACTAGAACTCTGTTGGAGGTAAACCATACGAATGTGGTTCGATCACACTTTGACCTTAGTTGTAGAGACGAATGACTTGTATTCAGAAGAAAAAAATACGGATTTTTTTATGATATCGTCAAACTTCAAATGTTGCATGAACATATTGGATATTTCACTATATACAAAAACATGGTAAATACACATATTACATACCTACATGAGAATCTTACATATTGGACATTTCATAAAAAAAAAAAACATTTACATGAGAATTTTGAAATTGGGATGTAAGATGTTAAGTACATCATGACGCTTGGAAAATTCTCGACAGGTCAAAGATGTACTAAAAATGGAATATCGATATCTCTCGAACGGAATAGCGAGTTCCTGGCATCAAATCAAGAAATGATGTCTCATCATATTAGGAATTTATGAAGAGTATTTGCCATTGGGATTTCAAACTTTTTCTATTTCATCAATAAGGAAAATTCTGGGTGTAGTATGTAGCTTGAATTATGCAGCAAAACTTTCTATTACCTTTCTATACGTTCTTACGTTGCACTTAATGCACTTAAATTCTTTGAGATACATTCTTAATATTTATATTGTAATGCATGCACACTTGCACACATACACACACTCACTCTTTATTCTATTTCTGAACGAATCAAGCATTACTGATTAGAAATTACAAGTGATTTATATCAAATTTTAAGCATTAAATGTAAAGTTAGAGCTATAAACCTCCGAGATCCGCTGGTGTCAAGTTGATGAATTTGAAAAGGGACCATCTGCAACACGTCTCCAATTTGTGTACAAAATTTTGTTGTAATATTTTCTCTAGTTTCCACAATTTTCACGAAGCGAGGAATGAAAATTGCAGATAAACACAAAACCAACAGACATAACTTGAGATTTTCCACATAGGTTAAAAAACGTATATGTATAGTATACTTCGGATATCTACTATACCTACATAGATTGGGACTATACCTACATAGTTGTACTCGAATTTAATAAAGCAAGACTCAGGATGAAAATAAATTAATACTCAATGGATATTTATTTTCAACACAAGCTACTACACTTGATCAAAAAATCAATTAATTAACTCTAATTTTAAACCGTGCGTTTTGGTTAGCACATTATTTTTAATATTTCAAAACAAGTTGATTGGATCGAAATCTTAATAAAGAAATCTCTGTACATAAATCTCTAATCTGTGCCTATCGGACCTACCTATCTAATACCTATTGGGGTTATATGTATATACTACTATCTGTTATATAATTGTGTATATATTAGGGGTTATATCTGAGTTATATATCAATACCACATCCCAAACGGTAACAGTTATCTAAATTTCGGTGATGGCCTTCTTTCATAATTTAATCCCGTTGCGAAGTAAGGGCAAGCAGCTAGTAGAACATGTTATTAAAAGGAGTGCTCCAGTTTAAAACAGTAGTTATACATATTTCAAAGTTAATATTCCAAAATAATACAGTAAATCTAGCAAAAAATCCCTATTTACTGGCTAAATAAGCCGATCACTAAAACTTTCAAAATCTATTGAGTCTGTTTTTCTTAGAGTAAAATGAGTTGGTAATTCAATATTGACCATAAAAAAAGTTAATGAATATTTTTTTATAGAACTTTTTGTAAGCCAAAACTTTGATACCCTTTACCTAAAGAGATCAGAGATAATTATTTCAAAATGAGAACTGATTCATAGCTGACAAGAACCAATCAGCTAAGGACAGCTTGTAAAATACCAGCTTGATCCAGCTTGTAAAATACCAGCTTGATCCAGCTTGTAAAATACCAGCTTGATCCAGCTTAGTTAATACCAGCTTGATAAAAAATACCAGCTTGATCCAAATTGTAAAATAGACAGCTTGATCAGCTTGTAAAATAACCAGCTTGATCGAAAGCGTAGCTTCGAAACCAAAGGTCGCAGCGAAGGCAAGTTTAAAATACCAAATCACTGTACTAATCGGTTAATATAATTAATTACATTGACCAATTTCATGAGTCCCACCTGTACGTTCTTGAATACTTCAATACAGCAGACAGTGGAGTTTAAAATACCAGCTTGACCAGCTTTAAAAACCATCTTGATCCAACTTGTAAAATACCAGCTTGATCCACATTGTAAAATACCAGCTTGCGTTAAGGTAGCGGACTCAAAACCTAAAGGTCGCTAGTTCGAACGCAATTACAGGATACCAGAATCACTGTACTAATCGGACTAATATCAATTTTATTGAGCATATTATCTATGAGATCCGCACCTGTATTCTTGAAAGACTTCTATACAGGGTCTTTAAAAAGGAGATGGAAGTTTCTACGTTTCAACAAGTCTGAAATTAAATAGCTTTGGTGTATGTAGGTAATAATACAAGCAGACGCCTAGTCCTCTTATGGCATGTAGTCAGTGTTAGCCTAGTGGTAATCAGGTAGTGTAGGATCGTGGTTCGAATCCAGGCAATTTCCTCATTATTGAGTTTGGCCAATAAATGAGACTTGAGGGTAGGTGTAGAAATGTTGAGCATTAACCTCGCTGGTGGTTCTTCTAAAGAGCGTCTATATTTATAACGCCATATTTATCTGCGATTAGGACTATGAGTCCCATTATTTCAGCAGTGAGCCCAAGACGGGATCAAAAACACAAAATGGGTGCCTAACTTTTTATGTCCCGATTAAGTTTCCAACCCGCGACCTCTGGATTACAAGACAAACGCCTTGACCAATGAGCTACCGGGATAGACAATGACCGGGACAGTACCAGGAAAATATAGGAAATTCTACACATGCATGCACTCCTGCACAATCTAAACATACATAGAAGTGCACTAATTAGAAATATGAAGAGAATAACAACATTATGTTGTTTCTGTTAAGTCAATTAGGCATAGCCTGACATAATTTTCATTACTCATACACATGGTATACATAAAAAACCTAACCCAAACATGGTTAATTTAAAAAAAAAAATGGGTCTACTGTACGCTGAAGAGAGCCGATTAGTCCGAAAACAGTGTACAGGTATGTTCTGATGTTCATGTACATCTAGTACAACTTCTCACTTTTCTCTTGACTGATTGTAGATAGACCAAGAAGAGAGTATAAACTTTTCGTTCTGCAACAAAAAAAGCTACGTCCAGCGAGATTAGCTTGGTTTGAGTCTTTGAGTGCATATTCAAATTCGTGAAATCTCGTGTTGCTGGTTATACTCAACCGGTGAGGTCATTTGGTAGCTGGTTAAATTTCCAGGAATGGAGGGTAAATCCCCGATATACTAGGCAGTTTCAAAGGGACGTAAAACCCACAATCACACATAATAATAATACCACTCTTTAGTGGAAGGTAACCACCAGGCGAGGTTCATGCTCAAAGCATTTTCTAACACCTAACCCTCAGAGTCTTATTATTATATGGTCAGTGGTCAGTGGTCACAAACTCCAATTAATGAGGAAAAATGCATGCACTGAGTGGTATTCGAACCAACGGATACCTACTCTGGTACAATCTGTAGCAGAATGAGTTGAACGAAAAGAAATTGCCGAGCTATCCTGTACATTTGGCTGGCTTTTATAACGAGCAATAGCAAAGTGTAAAACAATTAACTTGGAATGTGGTTTTAAATTATTTACATTTGAACGTAAATTATTTTGCTACCAAGTGAATTCAGATCTGAGAGCTTAGCTTAGCGGTCTACAACATGCCAGTGCCTGTATCTGATGGTGGGATAAGACCTCTTGGCAGTAAGATTAAGGCCTCATGGCACAAAATTGGCCTCCTGACTCTGAGATTAATGGAGGAAGATAGAAGGAAAGTCATGGTATAGATGAAATTGCCAACACTTCTCGAGACAAATTAGGTGTTTCAAACTGGGCAATGTCGAAAACTCGTGTGTACGTGTGCAGAATTCCCAATGTCTGTACGAGGAGGTGTAAGTAGACTTTGACGAAATACAGTCGAACCTGGATATAATAGAACCCAACTGACAAAGCAGTGATTATATTATAAAGAGGTTTTTAATACAGCTATAGTTCTCTATTAAACATATAAACAGGTGACACCGGGAACTGAGATTTTCTCTATTAGAAAGAGGTTTCTTTTTTATCCGGGTCCATTATATCCTAGTTCGACTGTATACAGCCACAAGTATCAGCAATTCAGTAATCCTTGATTTTTGTTTCTCTGTTCACAATATATTATAATATTTGTGTTTGAATGTTTTATTTTCCAGGATATGAGAAAACATAGATAATAAGATATTTCATGGCTATTGGACAAGAAATTTTACCTGAAGGAGATCAGACACAATGTGACAAGGAATTTTCAACTGACGTCATTCATCGCATATCTGATCCATCCAGCAAAATAATTCTCAAAATCATAATGAGATGACCAAAAGTTTATGAAGGACATCAAATATTTCAGAAACTTATTACCGGTTTCATTAAAAACTTTCGTGAGATTGGCAAGAAGAATGACCTCTGATGATATTTATGAGATTGACAGTAGAAATATCGAATAAAATGACAGTAAATGGCATTGGTACGAATATCAGAAAGGTATTAGGTATTCTCAAGTTGGTACTAAAATAGAATGTGTTCGTTGACAACACAAATCTACTTTATTGTTAACAAGATCTGGAAGAATCATAAAATACATTTCCAGTAAGCCAAACTTTCATCAACTGTCACTGTAGTTTAATAAATGTATCATATATCTGGTAAGTCCAAGTCGAAAGACTTCTTGAGCCATTAAAAAAAAGAAAGAAAAAAACTAAATGTATCCACTTGGCAGTCGGTTAGTGCTGAATCTGGTTCGGATTCCTTCTAAGGCAAGTTCAACAAAATAAGGTATTCATTATTGACAAGAAGCCTTAATAAATACGAGTGGACTCAACGCATGGCGAGAGAAGAAAAGGTTAACAAATTTATTTACTAGCGAGCTAATACTATAAAGCAGAAGAAATCAATTCTAATTTTCTCATGCCAGAAACAGGATTTATGTTTTGCACTGCGACTAATAATAGCTTGGATAAGAATAATGATCGGAGAGTAACTACTTGTATTATAACAATACACCAATACAAAGTGGGAGATAGAATACGAGGTTTGGCTATTAAGTTCGTAGACTCTTTCCTTAAAACGATGTGTGTTTAACTTACCCAACTTTAGTAGTTATCTCCTTCAATGTCTCCCCTCCTCTATCCCTACAACGTTCCAGGCGAATTTTTCATTGATCGAAACAGTGGTGGAGGTCATTTTGTGTGAGGCCTTTCAAGACTTCTGCCGGTTTTTTCTGAACGTCATTTACGCTGTCAAATCTGGTACCTTTCAGGGTAGATTTGATTTTTGGGAATAAGTAAAAGTCGCACGGGGCCAGGTCGGGTGATTAAGGAGGGTGTTTCAACACTGGGATGTTGTACTTGGATAGGAACGTCTTCACGGAGAAGGCACTGTGGACTGGCGCATGGCACCATTTTTGCGCAAGTTTTTGTCATGTTGAAATTTTCGTGCAAAATTTGTCTCACACATTATCTATTCATTTTCAGTGTACCAGCCATTAGTCCTAAAGTTAGGCTACGGTCAGAACGAATCATAACACCAATTTTTTCAATGTTTTCGTCAGTTTTTGAGGTCTGGGGGCGACCAGGACGTGGATCGTCCTCAACATCTTCCTGACCACATTGAAACCGTTTAAACCACTTATAAAGCGTTGATCTTTTCAAACATGACTCCTGGTACACTGTCTTTCACAAAGAAAAAGTTTTACCAGCAAGTTTTACGTAAAATTCAATAATCACTCGTTGCTCAACGTTTGTATCAATCATAATTCCGGCAAAATTAAAAAAGGTGTCTTGCGCGTCGGGCTATCACAAGAGAACTAATTACAGTACAGGCATGTGAGAGCTATCAATCAGAACACAAGACTTGAAGCTTTCTAAACATGTTCATCATATCTTCCTAGCATGCACAGCTTTTGCGTAGCGGCTCGCGTCTACGAACTTAATAGCCAAACCTCGTAGTAGGAGATATAACAGAATAGAACAGATGTGAAGACTCTGAATGTGGTCCGTATAGAATAGTAGGAGATATGACAGAAGGAGATATAATAGTAGGAGATATAATACTAGGACATAGAATAGTAGGAGATATAACAGAATAGAACATATTATGTGAAGACTCTCAATGTGGTCCGTCTATTCTTTGTTTTTATTGTAGGTGCAATTTATGAAAAAGTTGAGGTCGATTCAAACATGTAAGTATGCTGGAAATTGATGAACAAGATGTGAATAACATGTGTGTAAAATCACCAGAAAGGACGATGTATTCAAACAGGAATACGAATTTTCGATAGTTTCAAGTGTATAGGAGAAAAGTATTTGCAATTTTTCTGAATAAAATCAAGAATAGCTCGAGAATAGACGACCGATACCAAAAATAACTTCCTACGTATATCAGCGTTGAATGCACCGGTTCTCGTAGGATCACCGAAGTTAAGCAAAGTCCCGCAAGGTGAAGACTTCGTGATGCTGGCATTACGGCACAACACAGGCTAGGTGAGGTTAATATAGATAGCAAGTTTGTGAGTGTCCTGCGAATGGAGGGTAACACCCCCGTCGTGATGTGACCATGCAGTTGAAAGCGACGTTAAAAATAATAATAATAATACTTATCTGGTAAAAAAAAACCTCAAATTTAATAGAAAGTCGTGTGGTGTTAACACCAACTTATTCTCGGACGAAGAAAGTGTAAATCGCACCCAATCAATAAAAAATTCAAGCACTGATAAATTAATAGCCACTCAAGTAAGGCGGGTTGCAAAAAATTAACATAAAAAGTAAAACGCACCAGATTTAAAAAAAAATTAGAGCATAAGCATTGATTAATTAATAGCCACTCAAAAAAAGGCGGGTTTCAAAAAAAAATCTCAGGTAATTAGATCAATGATAAGTACAACATTGCCTAGCATAATTATTGGCTTCCATTGTTTTGATTAAATCAAATTAGCATTGGCGAGTTGACCTGGGGCCAATTCTGTCCAATCCAATAATTTCAAGTGTCACTTCTGCTTCTATGGGAGTTGGGCGTTTGACAGCCCCCATAACGTCTATAAGCACCTGATATCAGATCAACGTAGTGATTTATGTGTGATTGTGTGTATCCACGACTTGAAATGCTCTGTGGTGCTTTATTGGGTTCAACGTTGAGTTCATAATCTGATCTTGTCCAATAGCCATTTCTCACGTTAAATTTTGTTTTGTTTTTAATGTAAGCTTTTGAAGATAACATTACAACTTCAGGTTTATCTACATATTATTTTATTTTTGGTGATTTTATTACTTTTCTTTCTATAGGATAAGGAAAGTAAAAGGCTTTCATTATTATTTTATACTTAATTGTCAAATCTATTAATTTCAGGGATTCATTTATAGCCATACTTCTCTATCAGATGTTTTCCTCTTTATTTCATCATATTATTATACATTGGCACTTACTTCCAGAATATATTTAATGACAACATGGAGTTATTGAGCGGGGAACAGCTTTTGAATTTATAGCAGCTCATGATAGTTAATGTTGTTGATTTGAATGGTGTGTGCGTTGGGTACCTATATGAAGTCATTTTGAAATCAATGAGAAAGATTCTAGTTCAGCTACATAATTTTATTTGGTTCTCCGTTGCTGTAGCTTTTACACTGTGTTCAGCCAGCGTCGATGGCATGTTGAATACACCGGTTCCCTTCAGAACACCGAAGTTAAGCGACATCCAGCGAGGTTAAGACTTGGATGGGTGACCATTCAAATTCTAATTCTCGTGACGCTGGCTTTTCCCGGCCCCACTCAGGCTGGGTGAGGTCAATGTGAGTAGCAGGTTTGTGAGTTTCCTGCGAATGGAGGGTAAAACCCCCGTCGTGATATGACCATGGCAGTTGAAAGCGACGTTAAACCCCACTTAAAAAAAAAAAAACACTGTGTTCATTGTACAATGTATGCAATGTTTGTACAATCTCTAGCTGAACAAAAATCCTCGTCATTGAATGTTGTTTTGATTGACTCTGCAAATTTTAGAACAAAAATGAAACATAACTCACCGAAGCGTATTCCGCACAGAGTTCAATGGAGGACACGAAATCATACACTTGGTCCACATTCCACTCGGCTATCAGTCGGGCATCTTCGGAGCAGGACTTGTCTCCGGCGGTGGAGCAGGCAGACAGACAGGGGACGGACCGAACAGCGGCAGACTGTCTGGAGCTTGGCCGGGGCTTCGGTGACTCACTGCCCGACCTCTTAGAACTATTACTACTAGGAAACGGTTTCGAATTTTGAGCTAAAGACTTTTGATATTGATTTAGGAAAGGAAGGCCCAGCGTTCCAAGAACTTCAGGACTTAGCGTTCCTAGCACGTCTGGCGAGTAGAAATCGTTCAAACTGGACTGACTTTTTCTAGATTTCTTAGGTAGAGGAGCATTGGAAGACAAGTCTATAGGATTGTTGACCGGATCGCCGGGCGCCGATCTTTTGTTTGCGCCTTTGAGATAGTTTTCTAGTTGGTTGGCGCTTTGAGCGCTGGCAGATCGAACTAATGAGAGAAGCGCTTGGGTGGAGGTCATGTCGACCATTTGGGGGAAGACCGCGTTGGTGCCGGGGAACAGGGCGCCAGGCACGTTGGGAGATGTGAAGGGATGGATGCCGGCTGCTAGATTCGTGAACAGCTGAGCTTGCTGGGCAGCCTCGGAGGGGGTGGCAGCCTTGTTGGGCTCTGATAGATCACAACTGTCTTTGATGTTCACCGAACAGGAGGAGTTGGCGTTGGACGAATGGCCGGAGGCAGGGGTCGTCAGACCGAACGGTGGGGTGTTCCCGGGCTTGAACGCTGAGAACCTTGAATCACTGTTGAAGTTGCCGAAACCGTTGCGCTGCGTTGAACTAAAGTAGCTGAAACAAATAAACACATTTTGTGTTACTTAGAATCGTGATTCCCACCTGTAGCGCACGATATTTATCTTTATATGGTGGTTAATTGGGTATACCCTTCTTGTTGATTAAATTGGTGTTATATTGTGTTAAATAAATACAACACATTTTAAAAAATACTCAAACTCGCCTCATTTATTTTTATTAATGCGAGACTCGAGGCATTGATCGAGCTTCTGAGAAAACAAGAATAATAAATCTTAATAATAAGATTGCATTATTTAAAGACTCCAACAAGGACTAAGTTCCATTATTCTAGGAGTAAGTCCAAGACGTATTATTATGTGGTCGAAATCTCAAATTGGAGGAGAACTTTTCATGTCTCAGCTGGTTTTCGATTGTATCGAACCAGCGTTCTCTGGATTACCAGACCGACACCTTGACCACTGAGCTACCTGGACTAACGAGATAATCACTTCAGCCAGATTACCAATACTCATTTGAAGAACCTAGAGATCAGACATGTAGAAATTTCAGCAGATCTATTTTCGAGTGGCGAGAGAACTGAATTTTCGGTTCATTGTTGTTTTTTGTATACATGATGACTCGGCGGATTTCTGCTTAAATGGGACTACAATTCCCAGGACCTTATTCTTTTGTATAGGATTCTAACACCACTAACAATATTAAGCTCGTAATGAAGAGTCTTTCACTGTACAATAATAAATATATCAAAGTTTCTTGTACTCTTGAGAGTTCAAACTTTTTATACAGGGTGTTATACGTATTTTTTTATTATTATTATTTTTATGGAGAGGTGGTAAAATCTGTAGAGGAACACTAGATTTTACCCTAGTGAACAGTGTGAGTACTGAAATGAACTCTAAACAAATGATCCCGGATCGGTTCAAAACATTACATTGAAAAGGCCGTATTAAGTTACATTTTTTGGACATTCTCAGACACGCTTGAATAGTTAGACAAGTTATGACATGTTCAGCAAGAATCAAAATCGGTGACACCAAATTCAGGCCTGAAATGATGTACGGCAATGCCTCATTGTGTATAGTAGGGGTATTAGGAAAAATAAATATTGGGTCGGACTTGATTGCAGTCATCAAAATTCAATAAGGTATTTTTCGTACCAAATTCGATAAATTCGAAGCAATCTATTTTGAGTAGAGCTGTTAGAGTTTCTACTCTGCCGGGATTCGAACCCTGGTCACTGCGTGCAAGTGCGCTACTTCACTCAACCTAAGTGACTACACTGTTAGTGTATGACAGCCGTCATTTGCATTGTGTATCAAACTAGTTACTCTTCAAAACTACATAAATGTAATTGCTATTATTTTTGCTGATAGTTATTCTATCAACAAAAGTAACGCAGACATAATGGCTTCTTTCGGTGATTCAAAAAAGTAAATGCACCCTATCTTTCGATTTAGTTACATGGATAATAATTATGACTGTGTTGAAAAAGCTACTTAAATTTTACTGCCGATATTTTTCTATGTACATAACTGTAAATACATCGGAAGTAGTGTTTTTGTAATCGTACAATAAGAAATGCTCCTATTTAAAAAAAAAAAAAAAACGATTTTAATAAAAAATTGTATTTGAATGCCTAATATCGTGATGTAGGTACTCATGGACTATTGATATTTCTACGCCTTCAAGATTTGTCTTCTGCGTCGCCTTACTTAGCACTTTAAAATAAAATAAAACATCTCCAATTAAAAACATCAAGTACTCACTCGTTGGGATTGGAATTGTTGTACTTGGCGGCCAGACTCCGCATGAAGTCGCTGTAGTTCCGGTTCATCATCTGCTCCATGTTCTTGAGGTGGGGGCCGGGGGGCGGGCCGCTGTGGGGAGGTATGGCGGCCGCCGAGGAGGAGGAGGAAGGGGAGGAGCCTCTGTCCCCGACGGTCATGCCGGGGGGCGTGCCGGGATAGGAGGAGGAGGGCGTGTTGCTGCGCGGGGAGGAGGAGTTCGCGTCGATGTGAGGCGAGAGCCGCTCCGACTTGACCTCCTGCTTGATGTTGTTGTTCTGAACGTCCACCCCGTTCATGGCGCCGCGACGCGTGCCTCCTCCGCGCCGTTTCCCGCGCACCCGGTTGGGAAACACTGCGCCTGCGCCTGCTCTGCGCCTAGTAGTCTCCGAGGACAAGGCGCGCGCCACGTCGGCTGCTGAGCTCAGCGCTGCGCCGCCACCGCTCTCGCCTGTGGACAGAGACGGGAGGAATTATTTATTTAGTTTATTGATTTAACGGTCACAATAGATCTGATAGAGGTCGGTGTGATCATTGGGACTTTGAAAAAAATGAAATGAAAGCATAATAGACTCATAAATGGGTGGATGTTCATTGAAGTTTATTTTTTGTGTGACCTTTCTGTAATCAATTAGATTTTCTGAACTCAAATAGTGGTTTTGTACTGAAATAGTCGTTCTGTACTCAAATAAAGACCTGCTTATAAGAGAACAATTTTCGGGTCAGATTCACCTCTTTATATAAGAAAATAACCTCTTCATAAAGAGAAATGGATACAAGAGACCGATCTCAGTAGCTTGATTGATAAGGCGGCGGACTTGTAACCTGGAGGTCGGTGGTTCAACTTCCGGTTTCAGCGTAGATTTAGTGAAACGAGTTTGAGTGATTGTGATTAACATAAATATGATAACTTTTAGCTCTCTTTTTAACATGGATATAAGAGGAAAGTAATTCCGGTCCCTTGAGTTCTCTTTTATCCAGGTTTCACTGTAGTACTTATTATTATTATTATTATTATGTAATACTTTATTAAATATAAAGACATGTGTACAGTACAAATAATTATTATTAAAAAATAAAACATGGAAACAATATCAACCATAAGAAGGAAAAATATAGATTAATAAATAACACATCTGTCCTAACTAAAGGGCGGGGTTATTGCCTATGGCAATCTCTTCCACCCAACCCAACCCAAGTAGTTCTGTACTCAAGTAGCAATCTCCGGACAACGAACAGAGAGGTGACTCAAAGCCTAATAGCAGACAATAAAGAAGGAAGTCCAAAGTGCAGAGCGGTCGGCATGCACCAAGGAGGAGTAGCGGACCACCTGTTGCGAGGCTATTATGATCTTAGCATCTTTATATCGGAGTTCGTGAACTTATTAGGAGTCTTAGGAGCCCAACAGAATGGAACCCGAGCAAAGAGTGGAACGCGGCGAGACATAATGTGGCGGACTCGTAGCCTGGAGATCGACGGTTTGAGTCCAAAAACCAGCAAAATAATATCAATAAAAAATATTTGTGTTCTTATGTCACAATTTTAACGGGTAGAGCAGAATCATAGGACTATACCACTTTGATTTACAATATCTTGTTTTTTTCCTATGATTCCGCAAATGGTCGCTTCTCCCATTAAATCAGCTACTTATTTTGTCTGTCCCACAAGGGATCAAACCTGGGTTTGATCCCCAGCGTGCAATGCCCAGCGTGCAAAACTCATTCGACCAAGGAGACTACAATAATTATGGCAAAAAATTAAATCATCCAGACGATTAAGTAACTGTGTTATCACGAATGAGATTAAAATGATAACTTTTAACTGGCTTATCTTACTCTTTGGCAGGTACAGGTAAAAAATTTAGACTGTGTAAAATATTTAGACAGTTATCAATAAATGAGACTTTGTTTAAAATGTGAGAGTAAAGGTACTCTTTAGTCTCATTCTTTCAGGATGAACAGAGTATTGTAGTGTATCTTAAGTTTAATCTTGACTTATAATTCGGTCCTCTTTCTCAAATATCAGAGGAAAAATTCATGCAGTAGGTACGATTCGAACCAACGACCTTCGCCACCTGTGGATTACCACTTTACCACCTATGCATTGTAAAACTTATAATACCACGTTTCCAATGAAGGGAAATCAATCACCAGAGCAAGTACGATTGATTCGATACATATTATTAATGTACAGGGTAGCCGCTTAGCTATGAATTCAAAATGGATATAAAACTGTGAAAAATAAAATCAACCTCGGAAATGCTGCTATTACCTTGGGAGCCTGCCCGAACGAGAATTATTTTATTTAAAATAAAATATGCCTCTTTACTGCTCGTTCAAAAATAGAATTCAACACTTTAAAGTTGGTATCAAAATGAAGCCTATGAATGAAAAATGAATGATAGGCATTCAAATTTCAAAATGCTATATAAAACAAATTTCAGAAAATCGGTTAAGTAATTGTGAAGATTGGTACAAGTGATTTATTATAAAATCTCAAAATGGCCGAGTGTAAACAATGTGAATCAATCACGAGGAAGTATTGTGTCATGATTGGCAGTGTATCTTCTTATAACACAGTTTTATTAGTGAAAGTTAGTACGCCTCCAAACAGTACACCCTGGGCAACGTTTTCAAAACGACTTAAGTACTAACTACGCACCACCCTTTTGTTTTGTTTTTTTTTTTTTGTTTTTTGGACCACCCTGTATATCGCTCTAAAGTTCACACTCTAGCCTTGCTACATTTGCGTCGGTAATTAGAGAATTCTAATCCTCATAATTTTACAGAGATATAGATTCCAAAGGTAAATCAAGATGGCGGATGATCTTGGCTGATAATTCCCAGGATGGTCGCTACCGCATGACGATCTATTCAGGTGAAGGTAAGAATGGACCACTTACACCTGTTTTTACTTTCTATTACTTATAGGTATTTAGTAGGTATTACTTATACCTATAAGGTATGAAAAGTACTTATTGTTTTCGGTCGTTTTTTTTATTATTAGGTCTATTGAAAGAGTTCATTCATTCATTGTAAGGATTTTTATTCATTTTTTCCCGAGCACAGGAACCGTGCGAAATTTTACATCAAATAGTAGAAATTTGAAAAATAAATTTCTTCGAATACACCAGTCGATTTCAGACAAAATTTAAAGAGACTTTTAGTCATGACCAATAAAAGTATCCGAAGTCCAGAACACAATAAAATACTTGGTAGCAAAAAAAAGCCCCATCAGAACGTGTAGACTCAATATCCAACTAGGTAAATTTGTTTGTTCTGATTTCATTTTTTTTTTTTTTTTTTTTTTTTTTTTTCCCACTTTTTTTCATGTACAAGGGACCCATTGTGTGAAATTGATTGAAGTTACATGCTTAAGTCCGTATGAATGTGGCTGACATTTGCCGTCCGGTTGCTGAGAGATCGAACATTGTATTCCAAAAGTAGTCAATGTGGATGAGTATGAGTGAGTATAGAGCTTGGTGACCTGGGTTCGATTTCCGGCTAGGAAATTTTTAAACTTGAGATTAATGAACACATGCTATACTAGACAGCTACAAATTTATAAGTCTAACACCCGTATTTATGAACAGCGAATTTTGTCTGAGCACTGTCTTAAGCAAGGTATTGGCCAATAATATTAAAGGAAATCATGCTTCAGACCATGCTCAAACGGCGTTTTCTGTTCATAAATACGGCTGTAAGTCATTTTCTCATAATTATCATTCTAAGCATTCTCTGAAAGTTTCATATGAATCTGTCCAGAAATCTCTTGGATCAGATCGCCATAGACCCCTGATAAATCTTATTCTTGGGGAATATGCTCACAAGTTTCATTCTTCATAAGACCAAATGGGAGGATATTTTATTATATTCATGCTGGTCATGTCCCACAACACCAGATCTCAAATGTAACCCTTGCATATTTGTAGCAACCAAAAATAAAGGTAGTGGTCACTATTCTCAGAAACCACATTTGACATAACCGATAACCGCCCGCATGCACAATGCGAAACTCCGGCGCAGTTACCAATCACTAACCACATGTTCAGGTGTTCACACCCAACACTATATGAGCGCGCGATTAGCTCTCGCTTGCCATGCGGAAGGTCCCGGGTTCGATCCCTCGAGCCGACAAAAGCCGACCCAGCACCTAAATGGGAAGTATTGTGTGTAAAATTGTGTCACTTCTTGCCCATCAGAGGGGAGGTATACTAGGGGATGGACAGGCTACAACACAGACCATAAGCTTCTACAGTAGCTCCTGTTTCATGGCTACAAAATAAAAAAGGCTGTAAAAATCTCATCTTAAAAAAAAACCTCTTGCGATAGCCTTTGTGCTTCCTGCTCTTGCATTGGTCAGTTCCTATCAATTAATAAAATATTGAATAATTCATAATAATAAATAATAAACTTTAGAGGAAGGTAACCACCAGGCGAGGTTAATGCTGAAAGCATTTTCTACCACCTAACCCTCAGAATCTTATTATTTTGCGGTCACAAACTCAAATTAATGAGGTAAAATTCATACACTGGGTGGGATTTGAACTTACGGATCCCTACGCTACCTGGATTACCAGACTAGCGCGTTAACTACTAGTGCACGGTAGTCAAGTGGTTAACGCGTAATACCAACTCGTTAACGCGTGGAAGCTAAGCACCAGGCGAGGTTAATGCTCAAAGCATTTTCTACCACCCAACCCTCAGAGAGTTATTATTCAACAGCATCTCCAATCTCCACTCAGGCCAAGACTTATTATCTTAAATCAACCCTGCCAGCAATAATATTAGCATCATACGAATTCGTACGGTGTTCAATATGCAGATAGTGGACGCGATTGTTCTGCCATAAAGCGTTCATAATTACTTCGAGAGCTGATATTCGCTAATAAAATAACGATTGCTTGATAATAAACTTTATGATTCTTGAATAAACAGGCTTGAGAGCACGTCCATAGCTTCTTGTAGGCAATCGAGAGAGTATTGATCGTAAACCTAGCTCCAAGTGATTTATGCTCAATAAATTAATGGACTCATACTTGCCCATATTATCGCCGTCACTATTCCAATCCTCGTGACCAGTTCTCGTTTTGTGAGTTCAGCAACATTCAGCGAGGTTTGGATGGGTGACCGTTCAAATTCGGCCCTCGCCTTGTGATGCTGGGTGGCTAGTTAAGCAACGTCCAGCGAGGTTGTGATGGGTGACCATTAAGCCTCGTCCAGCGAATTTTAGATGGGTGACCATACAAATTCGAACCCTCGTGATGCTGGCTGACTGTTCCTGACCAAACATAGGCTGGGTGAGGTTAATGTGGGTAGCTGGTGAGTTTTCAGTGAATGGAGGGAAAACTTGCTTTTCGATGTAACCTTAGCCGTTGAAAGGAACGTTAAATCCCTAAGCATAACATTAAACTATAATATTCACTACCAAATTTTCATGTGTTTTCCTAACCCTGATGCTACAACACACAAGGTATTACATATAAAGTAAGTTAATAAGTTATCATATTTGTGTTAATCACTATCGTGATATCACAACTACTGAAACTCGCTTTACTAAATCTACGCTGAAACCGGGACTTGAACCACCGACCTCCAGGTTACAAGTCCGCTGCCTTATCGATCAAGCTACTGAGGTCGGTTTTACATTTAAAGTATTTTTACTATACACCCAAGGAATTAAGTTTCAATATTTTTTCCTAACCCTACTAAGGCGTTGTCTTTAATGAATTTTCCTAACCCTACTATACACCCAAGGAATTAAATTTCAATATTTTTTCCTAATAACCCTACTGTACAGTGTACGTAGGGTTAGACTCTCTACAGTCTACATGTACATATTTCTTAACCCTATGTAAATAAACTGATTCGTTTGATGATCTCACCTTCCACTTGATACAAAAAACATTTGATAAACAAAACATGAACTCTATTCAATCTCAAGAAGTAAAAATATTATAAATAGGTATACAATATTTTATACTAACTGCCTGTTTAAAGTTGTGTCTTGAATGATTCCACGAACAGAATACTTAATTAGTGTTCCGTCATTAAGAACCCAGGTTCCTGATTCTGTTCAGAATGTACGAAGACCTATTGTTCATGCTAGACTAAGGCCCTAGTGCATAGACAGACGTTATGGTCTCACAAATATTAATTGGCCGATTAAACTGCTACTCGAGCGTTAAATTTTGAATTTTCGGTGCATGTTGAGACAGTTTTAATTGGTCCTTTAATGTTGGTCGGATGAACTTGATTAAAATTCAAACAGTTGATTCTAGAATCTTGAATCTTGTTTGCAGCCATCTTCTTTGTGTCGATAGCTTGTAATATTAAATGGTATTTCGTGCACTGGTAGTCAAGTGGTTAAGGTAGACAGGAGGTAGTCTGGTAATCCAGGTAGCTTGGGGATCCGTTGGTTCGCATTCCACCCAGTGCATGAATTTTCCCTCATTAGTTTGGGTTTGTGCCTACAACATAATAGGACTCTGAGGGTTAAGTGGTAGAAAATGCTTTGAGCATTAACCTCGCCTGGTGGTTGGTTTTAATCTAAATATCACTAAAGAGTGTTATTATTATTAAATGGAAACTACACTTAACCAGCGTGAAACGAGCCCTTAATTGCTCTAATTACTCGATTAGCACTATGCACTGGAGCAATCTTAATTTCTCCATTAGGCTTAACGGATCTCTAGTTAACACTCCGATTGGCGTTTAACTATGCACTAAGACTGAAGACTACTACCATACCCAGTGTTCTTGCTTTGATCCTTCTAAGTATGCTTTTATACCTGAGTGAAATAGACACATATGTAGATAGGTACGTGCGTATAGCTGTGTAGCCAGTAGCTACACAACTATACATACAGAGTCCGCCAAAAAAAAGGAGCCACTCGATAGATATCTCAAGAACGGTAGGATCTAGAAACTTGAAATTGGGTGTGAAAGTAGATCTTTTATACCGCACAAACCACAAAACTTTTGGTGAAAATCGGCCGCACTCTGCGGCCACAGGGACGCAATAAGTGGCCGCAAGAGCCGTTCCTTTAAATTGGTTAAAGATAGAGTGAGAGAACAACTTTTTATTGCAATGAAAAAATAATAAGGCTTTACTTAGATTATTTTTTGTTATCTTGAACTTTTCGGAACACGGCTCCAAATTACCGGTATTTTCGAGGGTCCCCATTAGACCAACTTTTTTATTATTAAATTTATCGTTGACGGGAGTTGTGACACATCAAATCCAATGATTTTGAGGTGCTGATTATGAATTTGACATTTATTTTTAGCTAATTGTTAACTATGATTCACCAGTGGATTTTGGTCATGTTCCCATTCCTATATGATAAGGAAAGTCGTGTGATGTTTACACCAGTTTTTTAAAATTTAAATCCGTTTTCTAGTTATTTTGAGTGGCTCCTTTTCTTTGGCGGACCCTGTATATGTGTGTTGTAATTGTTGTATCCTCTTGAAACCACCTCGCCGCCATCAATGCCACGTCCCATCAGGCCACAGAGCGGACATTACACAGTCTGAATGTCAATACAACGCGTCTGGTTGAGCCAACACCCCACACCTTCGTACCAACTATTTCTTGAGCAAACAATCCATCTTAGCCGAGTCAATAGTCAAGAGGATATCCTTTGACTCCGGGGTTATTTATGTGACACACGACACGGAGACTTGATCCGTGCATGCCTCTATCCGCTTAGTTCAAGCTTCAAAGCTATTCAATCTATTCATAGTATTCGAATTGTAAATTTTAACATCTTAATATAATGACAACACTGTTTAGTGGAAGGTAACCACCAGGCGAGGTTAATGCTCAAAGCATTTTCTATCACCTATCCCTCAGAATCTTATTATTATGTGGTCACATACTCTAATTAATGAGGAAAAAATCATGCACTGGTTGGGATTCGAACCAACGGGTCCTTAGGCAACCTGGACTACCAGACTAGCGCGTTAACCACTTGACTACCAGTTACCAGTGCACATGGCTTTATTCAAATGACCCGTAACTCAAATCGGATGGATGACTTGTTTATTTTTCTTCAAACAGAATTTCAAACTGATGGCTGTATTCAAATCACAAACAGCCGTTAAAACAACTGCGGTAGAGCAAAACCTGAACGATTTCCACTGATGTACTTAGCACGACACAGAATGTGTTAATGTTATTTAAATAGAGACATGCCCAGCAAGTTCACATGGCCTCGTATTATGCAGATCTCAGACCATTGAACTGTTCCTCGCTCAAGTGAAGTGGTCGAGTCGGATGAGTGACTCAAAACATCTCCTTTCATATTTTCTTAATTATCTGGTAGTGATCTACAAGAACATCTTGATTCTAGGTCATATTAGATACTCGATATAATCCAGACTTTGCGCGAACGAATGAGTGTCTTACTGTGTGTATACAGAATCACATATTCTGTATACACACATATACAATCACACACGTACATATATAAATAGTATAGTATAGTAGTGCTATATTTAGACTGTCGGCTCGAGACAAAAAGTCCCATTACGCTAACAGTTTTACGCATTACGCAAAATACACGCACAAACACACACATGTACACAGACACAACATACATACACATACACACACAGCACAATCACACTCATAAGTAAACACACCAAAAAAAAGTAAAACATATATTATACACATACATACTCTGATTCTCTCTCATACACTATAGGTAATCCACAAAAAAAACAGCTAACACTCACACACAAAAGAAAACTCTCCTTTCCCTTACATTATTTTATTATTGCTCTGGTAATACCGCCACTGGACGTTACTCATAAGGTGACGATCTCCTTAGGAGCCTTAGATTTGCTATGCTACACACAAAATAATATTACTGACAGACTCTCACAAACAGAGCCCCTATAGCTTCAACACAAATAAATCATACTTTAACCTTTCTCAACTAACTTCATTCTAAAGTCAATTGTTTCTTTTTCCACAAATATCACTCAAGAATACTCGAAATGTACCTATAACATACGAGTATAAGCTGTACAGCTCACAATCGGAACCTTTCATGTTCTCTCCGCTGATCTACATGGTAATATAAAATAGAGTTGCCAACCAGTACTCGGTAATTTTATTCCAAACATAGACACAAAACAAGTATAATTATTTGTATGTAGGTTGTTTCTGTCGTAAAGTACCAGACCAGACTCGACTTTTCTCATGTAGATTTGTTCGTAGCCAACATTGTTGTATACGTATTTCAGCTTCTTGTATTACGTGAAACAATACGCACGTCGTGGTATCTGGTTGGAAATAACTAATCACATCTTTCGGTTTGAATAAAAACGTGCACATTAGGATTTCTGTTGCATGTTCCCGCACTTTCCGCGCGTCTTAAGTTTCAAATGCAAAGCCTTAATACCTTACAAGACCGGATTCACCGGATTGGCTCTGTTGGATCTATACCGTATTTGTATTTACAAGAGAAATATGGACGGACTTTGTGTGGTTGTATGTGAGTCCGAATTGTCTTAACTACAATAGACAGATGAGAGCAAGTAAGGCCAAAACATCTAACCTGTTCTGATTTCTGATATTCATGTCCACTTGTTCATCTAATACAACTTTGATGTACTTCGATGTATTTTTGTGGTTATGAGGGTCCGAATTGTTTAAAGTTTAAACTAAAGCAATAGATAGATGAAAGCAAGTAAGTTCTAAACATCTGTCCAGGTATGTTCTGATACTCATGTACACTTGTACATCTAATACAACATCTCGTTTCTGTCGATACTAATAGGTAAGAGACTAAGAGTAGTATAACATTGATGAGAAATGACCCTTGATGAAATTCCCGTAAAATTCCAGGAAAA
Organism: Bactericera cockerelli; assembly: GCA_024516035.1. NCBI lineage: Eukaryota > Metazoa > Arthropoda > Insecta > Hemiptera > Triozidae > Bactericera > Bactericera cockerelli. Next base: position 61,606,421 of record CM044955.1, on the reverse strand, counting down.
CCTGGCCTACCCAACTGGAAGCGGAATATCTCGAGAACGGCAAGCACGTACGAAAATGTATAAAAAGGACAAACAAATGGCGTTGGAATAGTACATGGTCGAATTATCTGAAACAAATTCACGGACCATAAAAATTAATGTTGATACAAGATTTATATGATTAGGTATATGGCATTCTAGTTCCATCCTCTCATTAAATGATCTACAGTCTAACCAATGCATAACTTAGGTAGGAACAGATACATCCGAGGCTTTCCTAGAACAATGTGTTTCATATTATGTTCCATGACCGCAGTGCACTAACTATTGAGGTATTGCAAAGACATTAAAACAGAACCTCGAATGAAGTTTTGGCTAAAGCTCCGTAAATTCTAAAGGAGAAATCAACGGATTAATCTGTGACTGAAGTCGAGTTCTTCATTTATTTCTTCGTCGAGTTTGCAACAGTGAAAAATATTGTTTGCTTATGTTAAAAGCTCTCTGAATGGTTGAATTATTATTGGACATACAAAAGATGGACGGAAAAATGATTCTGATGAATTTTTAACAGCGGAAAGATTCTGATGAGTTCTTAAACGTGGATATCGTGTCCAATTATTATGAACTTTGTGCCGAAATTTAAAAACAACCAAGTAGAAGTTTAATCGGTCATTTAATATTTAATAGATCAGAATGTCCAATTAAGCAATATTCCATATTATCTCCATTGTTTTAAGCTTTCGATCCTATTTGAATCCTAATTCCAACGTTGATACTCTGGAGTTTGAGTATCTCCATTCTACTTAGCCGTATACTTTTAATCTCTGAACAGGCGTCCGACGGTAGTAAAACTATTATTTCATTTCCAACCGGAATGTTGATGGAAGAATCACAAAGGCATTTCATCTAGTTAGCTACACGTCACGGGTGGAACCTAAACATTTATTACCAATTGGTTCCATTCTAGTCCAGAAATCTCATCTCCTATCATTGTTATTGAGTTTTCTATAAAACATTTTAATTAAACCCGTTTCGTTCCGGGTCTCATCTCTAATGGAAAGGTCAACCATATCTGGCATATCTGCCGACAAAATAGGATTGGGAACAATGCATGTTATCTGACTGATCGAAATTGACAATGCTCCTAGAGTATAGTGTTACGCTGGTTCAGGAGCACTTCAACATGATGTTCTATGCCACTCAATCTCAATACATACCAATAATAGTGTACAATCTTCTTTTAATGTTAGATGAGATATGAAACATTCCAAGTATTGCTTCTGAATCTAACTAGATATATGTAGCACGTTACTTCTATCTCTCCATAACGATTTTTTTTGATTCATGTTCGTGTGATTTTCTTTCAATTATTTGAGGTCATCATTTTTCAGTTTGAGAAAAGTCTATTCACGATACCATTCTCTCAGTACATCTATTGTTAGCATCACAATTCAATGTCCTCATGTGTTGACAGGTGAATGTGGAGTCGATAGCAAGACGTCTGGCACCACTGGTGTCAAATGGAGTGTCTGATGAACCGTTGCTACTCCTTGGAGAGATTCGCTCTGGTTAACATCTAGGAGTCTTCTTCTCGATCTCTTGCAATGAAACGAATACCTATTGCAAAAGATTCATATACAATGTACATAATATCCTAGGTATATTAAAAAATAAATACATATATTGTGTTCTCAACATGCTGCCTGTGAGGAATAGTGTTATGATTATTGCTGACAATCAATTCTCCAGCGACATCGACAGTGTAAAAGGACATCTCCTGATTCTCCTGACAGTAAAAGATTAGCAGGTAAATAGTAAACAGCCGACCTCCATGGCTCAGTTGCTGACCCGGAGGTTGCATGTTCGAATCCCGGTCACAGCGGAAAATTCTCATCGAGTTTTTCGTTTCTGGAATGACATGGATGTAAAGGTAACGTGCTTTGAAGTAATGCAAAACCGGATTCGAGGCACAACTAACTTTTAATTTAAAAAAATTACGTAGTTAAATAGTAAACAAAAGATTGATTAGTGGTGTGGGTCATTTTACGTCCGATGTGTACAGATGGGCTTTGGTATTGAAAGAGAAGAGGAGATATTGCCACCGATGCCACTAGACTAAAAAAGCGGTTGAGATAATTTTCTTAGACTTTATAAAAGCTTATAAATCATTTGTAGTCGTTAAGTTAAGGAACTCGACTGGTAATCCAAATGGCGGTGGGATCCATTGTTTCGAGTGGACTCCGGTTGCTCCTTTTCCATACCAATTGCTCTGATTCGAATCCCACCCAATGTAGGAATTTTTTTCATTTATTTGAGGCTTTGACCATAAAATAACAGCACCATAACAAGTGCTAGAAAAATGGTACTTTTAATCTTAATTTCGAAAAATAAATATAAAAACTGAAAATCAAATAAACTTTAACTATCCCGGGGTCGAAGGTGAGTGCTGATTTTGAGTTTTGAGGTGTTTGTAAAAACAGTTAGGGCTATCAGAATGAGGCAATAATAGTCCCTCTCAACAAGACAAAAAGAGTATGAAGAAAAAAATCTAAGGTCAGAATTGCAAATGAATCTCTATGTTTAACGTAAGTATAGCACTCGTTTTGTTTTTCTCGTCGGTGTAAAACTATCGTTTTGCAAAGAACTTGAATGGAAAGTATAAAAGCCTCCTCTATACTGTACCAGATATTAATTAAGCCATAATTTACGGGAGCAATAATTATACCATTGAAAGAGATTACATACATTGTCTTGTATTTCAATAGATTACTATTCTGTACCAAATACCAAACAAGCTTACCTTTCCATAATGACCATAGAAATACCTAGATGTTCTCTTGTTGCAATTCAATATTGTTCAAACTTACCATGTACAAGGAAAGTTCTACCGAGAACGATGTTCTTGGAAACAGTAAAGTAGTTGAGCAACGCAACGATCTAATTGAACGTATTAGGTATAGGTACTAACCTGGAATCAGAAAAAAGAAAATAATTTAGAACATTTAAAGTAAATAAACAAACAAATACAATACTCTGCTTATCCTGCAAGAATGGAACTAAAGTGTCCCTCACATTCTCACCAGTTTTCGTATGCTAATGTAAAGCAACGTTGAGTGAGGACATCACTTGATTGGAACCAAGGAGAGATAAGTAATGGTAATGGTGCTCAAAGACACTTTTATTAACGAAAAGAATCCAATATAAACATTTAACAATAAAAAGTTAAAGAATAAAAATACAAAAAGTTAAAGAATAATAGAAACGTCATAACGAATATCTCATGGATAATTAATCTATTCTATAGCAAACTCTCCAATATAGCTACCGTTATTGGTTTCAAAAGCATGTAAGAAGAAAAATTAATTTCTTATTGTTGTGATTTCCTCTATGTTAAAACTAACCATGATGGCCGATTTACGGGACAGATTTGAGGCATTGCGAGTTTTCCATTATTTCTCCATGGTTCAAACTTTGTTGATGCTGGCTAATCTCAGCTCGAAACAGGCTGGTAAATCGCCCGATAAGACATTCACCGATCAACAATTAGCCAATAAAGAACAAGCAGTGCAAGGCGTAAGGCGGGAAGAAGCAGTACACAATAGCAGTGACTATCCTGACTCTGACGAGGTGATTGAAGCATGCAATACCTTTGGCTCACCTAACTGGAACAAGACAACACAACAACAGGGCAGGGAGTGGCTGCAACTCTTCATGTCATCAAAGGTGTCCGTTATAAGTAGTAGTAATAAAACAGCACAATTAATGATCGGTATCATCACGATACTTTGTCAGATTGTTTCTGTAACTTTTTTGCTCATTTTTTAACAGAGATATGATATTTATGTTCACTTTCGTGATGTCAGAACTACTCAAACTCACGCTGCTAATATTTTACAGACTTGGAACTCGAACCACCGCCTTTCAGGTTACAAGTCCGACGCCTTTCCTGTTTTATCAATAAAACCATTGAGGTCGTATTTTTTTAAGAGAATGAAAAGAAAAAAATGTCAGTACTTAGTAAAGTAAAGGATGCGAGTGGTAATGCTGTGCTATCCACAAATTTTGTGAAGAGGCTCTTGCTTTACCACAAAGAAATCATACTTTGATATTTATTTTACATCCAGGGCCCTGTATCACAATATTCTACAAGTTACAAGAAATTTTAAAAGTTGCCAATTTCAGACATATGAATTTTATTTGAAACTAGCGGGTTACACCCGCCGCTTCGCCAGCCCATCAAACACACACAACGCACACACACACAAACCCACCCACCCACACACACCCACCCACACACACACACACATCCACACAAACCCACACACACGCACACCACACACACACCACACATACACACCACACACACACACACCACACACACACACCACACACACACACCACACACACACACACCACACACATACACCACACACACACACACACACCACACACACACCACACACACACCACACACACACCACACACACACCACACACACACACCACACCACACACCATACACACACACCATACACACACCACACACACACACCAAACACACACACACACACACAAACACAGACCACACACACACGCACACCACACACACACACACCACACCACACCACACCACACACACACAAAATGTCATTTGGGTTTGAAGAAAAAACCTAAATATTTTTTGTCGCCCATCTTTTTTCTGGTCTTCCCCGGCGTAGCTCAAGAATGGCTCATCAGAATTTCGCGATCAATGTGTCAAATGAAAATCTAAACCCTTGCCTAAAACTTTCTCGCTCTGAGTTGATAGGTCGTCACTTCAAATTTCGAGAAAAAAATGTCATTTAGGTCAAAAAACGTGAATATTTTACATGTTACCCATCCATTTTTTAACCTTACCCGGCGTAGCTGAAGAACGGCTCATCAGAAATTCGCGATCGATATGTCAATTGAAAGCTCAAACCCTTGCCTAAAACTTTCTCGCTTTGAGTTGATAGGTCGTCGCGACAAATTTCGAGAAAAAATGTCATTTATGTCAAAAAATGTGAATTTTTTTTGCGTCACCCATCCATTTTTATCCTTACTCATTGTAGCTTAACCTCAGGGAGATATAATCTAGCCTAGAAGAATTTCCTGATCCAACTGGACCTATGTTCAAAATTTCAGGTTTCTCGGTCAAACGATGTGGATTTGTATAAAGAACATACATACACACATACATACATACATGATTGGAGACGTTCATCGATGCGATGTTGTCTGGCCTATGTCCGCCGCATGTCCTCTTTGGTGTGTCCTCATGTGGCTAAGAAGTCCTGCTTTGGATCTGCACAGGCGACTACAGTCAGAACAGGACAGTTCATTGGGTGGTGTTTGTTGAGTACATTGATCCAAGTTTATGATGGAAGTGTTTCTGGTTGGAGATACCCTGATGGGTCTGACAAAGTTGGGTTGGATATCTGGGTGACGATGCCTTTGGTGACTGGAGACGCCTGCTTTTGTTTTAGACTGGTGACCACAATGTTCGCAAATAAGGGAGGTGTTGGGTGTGGGAATTTCGTTTTTGTGGGCTTGTGAGAGGTGAGAGTTGACGTACTGACGTCCTTTCCTTCCTGGTCTTTCGAAGGCACAAAGTGGACATTGCCAAATGTATTTGTCTTGTTCTTCATGTTGTTCTGTTCTTTTCTCAGCAGCTTTGATTAAGTCATCTTCATGTGATTTCTGGACGTGTTCATGTATTTTTTGTCTCCATAAGATTCTGTCAGCAGCTTTGGTTCTCCAGGCTTTTTCTCCTATACCAATCGATTTCAGGTCATTCTTGAGTTCATCAGACCAGCGCTTCTTCGGTTTAAGTTGGGACCGTATTCCTTCTGTCAGTTGACCAAATGCTATCTGGTGAGGAACTCGTTCAGGAGGCATACGACTAATGTGGCCGGCCCAGCGGAGGCGTCTGGTTCTGATCATTTCATCGACTTTTAATGCATTAGTTTGCTGCAGGACCATCTCGTTTGGCACCATATCCTTCCAACTGATCCCGGCAATGGTTCTTAGACATCGTAGATGGAATGCGTTGAGCTGTTGGATGTGCTTTGCTTTAAGAGTCCAACATTCCGATGAATAAAGTAGAGTGCTTAAAACAATTGTATTATAGATTTTGGTTTTTGTCTTAATGCTAAGGTTGTGGGGTCTCCAAACGCGGTTGTAAAGTTTAGCGAATGCTTGGGTGGCTGCATCTATTCTGTATCTTACTTCCTTGCTGATGTCACCGTTACTGGTAATTTGGCTGCCTAGATACTTGAAAGTATCTACTTCTTTCAGTATAGTCCCATGTAGTTCTATAGGAACAGATGGGCAGTTCACAAACATCACCTCAGTTTTCTGTACGTTTAATTGCAGTCCAAATATTGCTGCGGCTGCGGTAAAGGCATTCAGGTGTTCTTGGAGTTCGCTTGGCGTTTTAGCAAGCAAGGCAGCATCATCCGCAAACATAAGTTCTTGCACACTTAGAGATTTGACTTTTGTAACGGACTTTAAAGCTCTTTTGTTAAATATATCTGTGTCGCTCCGAGATATCATGGCTACTCCACTCTGATTTGATATTTCTTTGGTCTTATTCATAATTGCTTGCATGTATAGAAGAAAAAGTAATGGCGCAATGACACATCCCTGTTTCACACCCGTCTTCACTTCGAAAGGGTCAGAATGTTCGCCATCAATAAAAACAGTAGACAGTGTACCCTGATGGAGAAGTTTGAGAATTGTGAGGATGTTTGGTGGACATTTAGTGCGCTGAAGAATTTTGAAAAGGACTTCTCTGTTGACGGAGTCGAAAGCTTTAGAAATGTCAACAAAAGCAATACAGAGTGTGGAGTTTTGTTCATGGGTTTTTTCAATTACTTGCCTAGCAGCAAAGATCATATCCACTGTCGAATGATTACCACGGAATCCGCATTGGGTGTCATCTATGAAGGATTCGAGAAAGGGTAGAAGACGATTGTAGAGTATTCTAGACAACAGCTTGCCACAAACGGAAAGGAGGGAAATTCCTCTGAAGTTGTCGCACTTTTTCTTGCTGCCTTTTTTGTGAATAGGAACGACCATTGCAGATTTCCAGTCCATGGGTATAGTTTTTTCTGTCCAGATTTTTCCAAAAAGTGTATAGAGGGTGTCGATAGTTATATTTCCTCCTCCTTTTAATAGTTCGGCTGTTACAAGATCTTCACCTGGACTCTTGTTGTTTTTGAGTTGACTAATTGCCTTTGTTATTTCTGCTTGTGTTGGGGGCTCATCATTTGGTGGATCTATTTCATCACTCTTGAAGTTAATTTCTAGCTGCTCCAGATCGATCTCGGTGTTTTGGTTGAGAAGGTTATCAAAGTGCTCTTTCCATCTCTGCAATTGTTCTGTTTTGTGTCGTAAAATGTTACCATCTTTACTTTCTATTATGCTTAAAGGTTTCTTCGTTGGTCCAATCACTTCTTTAATACATCTATATAGGTTATATGAGTCATTGGTGTTCATAAAAGATTGGAGCTCTTCGGTCTTGTGGGTCCACCATTTGTCCTTGATTCTTCGGACTTCTTTTTGACACAGGCTTCGAGCTTTCGTGTAATTCTTCTTTAAATTTTCACTTGGATTTGCTACATATTTATTGAACTCGTTTCTTTTCTTTTGCAGTGCTCTCTCGATGATGTCGTCTGATTCGTCAAACCAGTCTGATTTAGGCTTTTTCTTGTTTCCGAGGGTTTCCGATGCAGAAGTTATTGTTGCTTCTTTTAGATTTTTCCAGATGGATTCGACAGTTTGTAGGTCAGTGTTGTTGCTGGCAATCTTGGAGTAAATGAGGGTTTGAAAACGGTTCTTGGTTTCATCCGACTGTAGTTTCTTGGTGTCAAATAGTCTTCTGACCATTCTGCGCTGTCGACGATATCTCGTTAGACTGAGTCTAATACTTGCTCTTACCATAAAATGATCCGTTTCGCACTGAGCGCCTCTCATGGATCGACAGCGAGTTACTTTGTTTTTGTCCCTGGCACGTATGAGGATGTAATCTATTTGGTGCCATTTTTTTGTCCCAGGATGTTGCCAAGTATTTTTGAATTTGTCTTTTTGTTGAAACCATGAGCTTGAGATGGATAGCTTCTGCTGTGTACAAAGGTTTAAAAGGCGAAGACCGTTCTCGTTTCTTACTCCTGTTCCATGAGGTCCAAGTGCTTCCTCCATATTGTTTTGTCGTTTTCCTACTCTGGCATTGAAATCACCCGCCAGGATAAGGCCATTCTTTCTAGGAACTTGTTCAATGACATCTGTCAAGGTTTGGTAGAATGCTTCTATCTTATTTCTATCTGAGTTTAGGGTAGGTGCATAACAGGCAATCAAAGTGGTCACGGATTGGTTTGTTTGAATCTGTAAGCTCATGATTCGATCGCTATAACAATAAGGATCGGAAACGATACTGTTCCTTATTAGTTCACTGCGTACACAGAAAGCCACGCCATAATGGTTTTCCTCATCTTCTTCGCAGCCAGACCAGATGTATGTGTAACCGGTCTTTGTTTCCTCTAGTTGTCCTGTCCCTTTTAGGTGAGTCTCTTGTAGGGCAGCAATATCAATATTATATCGCTTTAGTTCTTTAGCAACAATTGCGGTTTTCCTCGGTATATTTGTAGTGTCTGCACGGCTGGAGTCAAGTAATGTTCGTATATTCCAGGTTGCAATGTTAAGTTTAGTCTCACATTTGTTCCTGTGAGGAGATTTCCCAATTGTCAATGTTGGCGTGCCTCCCCCAGAATCCATGAGGCTGACGGAGTCCGAAGAGTCCGTGTGAGATTGGCTCACCTGGGGTATTATTTCCGTTTGTTTTGTACTCAACATTTTTGGCAAAGAGAAGGGGGGTTTTTTGGTAAGGGTAGTGCGGCGTCATAGGTATTGCAGCGAATTGTTTTAAGTGGTCCAAGATTGCAGCCAGTCACACTGTCAACCCACTCCACTCGATAGATCTCATTAGCGGGCTAGATGAGACCGTAGTGAAGGGATCCGGTTTTCGTTCAGAGTTTCCTTCTCCTAGTCTGTTTTTGGTCCGCGAGAAGTATTTTATTTCCTTCAGACCCTCCATGTTCGCAGTGCAAGCACTACACAACATGACGAGCACCCCTATCCGCCACCTGGGGACGCGCTCTCTACAGGTTACAGACACCCCCCGAGAGACATACATACATACATACACACATACACACATACAGACAGCTTTCTTTTATAGATATAGATGTATCATGAATTTATTATTATTATCTGACCTGGTTGCATGGTTTTCAGTGAAACCCTTACAATTAACACTGTGACCTAATTAGATCTATTGTGATCAGTTGATTCTATTCGGTTTTAACGTCCTGATTTGAGATAGATAGTCAGGAGGGGGGTTTTACCCTCCATTTGCTAGGAATCGTACCAGCTACCCACATTAACCTCACTCAGCCTGGGTAGGGCCGGAAATGCCAGCCTCACGTGTTTGGAGGGGACAGAAAATGTAACATGAAGCAAGTGGTAAAATGGAAGGTCTACTTCAGGATTAACACAAAAATAAAGTTGGAAATTCACCCAAGCTTATTTGTCTGAATTTCAAAATTTTAATATAGCTTGTAATTTGTAGAATAACAAACAGAACTCTGTGTCAAAAATATTTTAAAGATAAAGGAAGTAAAATTGGAAGTCAAGTCCGTTATTATCTAAATTTTAAAGATCCCTGTACCTTGATTGTGACACACGGCCCAAAACACGAACCCTGAGGCATCCTGAACTTGTCAATCAGTTCAATCACAAGGTTGACATTTGCTTCTAATTTATTCTGAACCACACTCTGTGCTCTGGTTGGTTAGAATATGTGTATGTTCTTCAGGTTTGTAAGAACTGTAAGAAGTGGAACAATATCATCGATATACTCCAGTTGGATCCTGGTATGGAATGACATATAAATGTTGGATGAAACAATAAATCACTGAAGCTTTCAGATGCTAACTAGGAGTGAGTACAATGGACTGGCCGGATATGATCCGCTCAGACAAAGCGTCTGACAATTATTATACAAATTCGATCAAGTTTTATGATATCTATACTGACGAACAAAAATCGATGAAGGTGTTGTTATCGATGAAGGTGTTTTTAAAGGTCAGTGGCTAAGATGTCTAAAAAGCCGATCGCCAGACAATACGTCTGACAATGTATGATAATTATACCCCCAAAAACACCACTTCGTGGTTAAAAAAAGAAGAACGCCTCACTGAATAGAATGATTATAATTAGCTAAAAATAAATGATATCAAATTGAGAACACCTTTACCCCCTCTCTTTCTATTTCCCTGCACTCCTCTCTGAATTTATTCCTCTTATGTTTATCTTTCTTTATCCTTTCTAGGAGTCATCTCAAATTTGATTTCTCTTTAAATTTACTTGTTGAACGGCAATAAAAAATGGCGGTCGCAGTATGATTTTTCACCGCGACCGCCATTTTGTATTGGCGTTCAACATGTAAAATTAAAGAGAAATCAATTTTGAGATGACTCCTAGAAAGGATAAAGAAAGATAAACATAAGAGGAATAAATTCAGAGAGGAGTGCAGGGAAATAGAAAGAGAGGGGGTAAAGGTGTTCTCAATTTGATATCATTTATTTTTAGCTAATTATAATCATTCTATTCAGTGAGGCGTTCTTCTTTTTTTAACCACGAAGTGGTGTTTTTGGGGGGATATCAGTTCTTTTTGTACGAAAATATAGGTTCACACACTACTGAAACATTATGAATAACAAAAGTAAATAAACTGGGAAAATGTGGATGTACCAAGTTGTCTCATATTCCATTTTTTTTTAAGATATAGTTTTAGCATAGGTACCTATGTAATTTTTCTAAGTTCAATATATATTTGGATCACCGATTCGGCCCCCTGAGTTCCCAAAGTGATTAAATAATATATAAATTTCCAATCAGCCTATCAATACGTTTTGCTTCTATACTCCACATGATTAGGTTTATCTTTCAATGCTAAATAGACCTCGGAGCTCCCATGAGGGACACTAAAACACCTGGATTTACAAATGCCAAAGAAATTCTCTCCCGTTGACCTTTTCTTACCCGAATTCTCTCCGGCTTGTTTCAGGGGTCACCACAAATATCTCTCGCAGAAATAAGACCATGCTTTTTTACATTAGGTATCTAAGAAAATGAAAACTATAAAATTATCACTTTTATATAAGAATCGGCTTTTTAGAAGGAAATCTTCAAAATCTCTAACTACTGAAAGGCAATGCCTTGAGTGTATAGTAGTGTTTGGTAAAATACATAGAAGGCCATGCCTCAGGAATATAGTAGATTTAGGGATAATACATAGAAGGCAATGCCTCGGGTTTATAGTATAGAAGGCCATGCCTTGGGTTTATCATAGGGTTAGGAAAAATACATAGAAGGCCATGCCTCAGGTCTATATCAATGATGCCTATTATAGGTGTTTCGATTATAATTTTTATGCTAAGCCTAAACTATGTAGGTATAAACTCAGCTAAAAATGCAAGCGACGGGAGACAATGCGGTGTTGATAAAACCATGAGCGGGAGAGAACTCGTTGGTGACGTCCCTTATCAATACCTCACGAGGTATGAGTGTACCCCGGATATGATGAACAGAGAAAAAAAACTGGCCTGAAGGGGATCGAAACCAAGTCATCGTGAGTGCAAGCTTTGTATGCTACCCATGATTGTCCAAAATCAATCTCGTAATGCCGCCACAGGTCATTGTCCAATTCTGCAACTACTACTATTTTCCTCGCGAGGGTAATGGTGTCGTCATGAAGATCAAATATAAAGATCGGAAGCCAGCGTCGATGGCATGTTGAATACACCGGTTCCCTTCAGAACACCGAAGTTAAGCGACATCCAGCGAGGTTAAGACTTGGATGGGTGACCATTCAAATTCTAATTCTCGTGACGCTGGCTTTTCCCGGCCCCACTCAGGCTGGGTGAGGTCAATGTGAGTAGCAGGTTTGTGAGTTTCCTGCGAATGGAGGGTAAAACCCCCGGCGTGATATGACCATGGCAGTTGAAAGCGACGTTAAACCCCACTTAAAAAAAAAAAAATAAAGATCGGAAAAACAAAACAAATTGAAAAAATAGAGCTAAAAAATTTCGCCCCCGCCTGGATGCGAACCCGTTCTGACCGGGTGGCAGGTCGAGCATGCTACCAATAGACAAAGTTGTCTTCTGAAGAAACGAGGGCAGAAAATGAGCTAACTAAATTAATACTTGGAAACTTAAACATTAAAATTTTGCACAGAGAGAGCTCATCTCGAAAAATACATACTGGCCAAGATCTGACCACTAAGCTAAGGATTCGAAGGTACCTACCCGCCAGAGAAAATGAAAAGGCAACCAGGTGCCACCCAGTGGACCAGATGAAGGAATAGAATCAATAAATTTGGTATCTGCTCATCAAGATCTTTCATTTGATACCACTTAAGATTAGTTTTATAATTCAATTCCCGATTTGGGCTCCCAAAACCCGAGGCCGCCCAAATGAGCCGCCCGCTTATAATTTAGAATTTTTTTTTGGTCCAGGCTCATCTCCATTATATCTTGATCACTTTAGATACCTCACTGAATCTTCAGTGCCAAGTTAAAGACACGAAGTCGGGTCTCAAAGGATCCGTATGAAAAAAAAAACGGAAAAAAAAAAAAAAAAAAAAAAATTATGAATCTTTTCATGTCTTTCACGATTGTTGGGGGGTCTCGAAAATAGGGTTCCCGTTGGCCTAGGAAGTCAAACTAAAAGTCAAATCAATTTATTTTTCAACGTAGAGTCCATTTCTGAAATAAAAATTGCAATTTTTGAAATTCATGTTGCACTTTTCGCTGGCTGAAAGTACATGAAATGCATGGGAACTATGTTTTCCGTAACCTTACACTCTGCCGGGCTGTCTCTTTCTTTGTATAGGCGTTCTTCACACCTCGGCCGAGGTGTTTGACACTCTGCCGGGCTGTCTCTTTCTTTGTATAGGCGTTCTTCACACCTCGGCCGAGGTGTTTGATACTGACCAAATTTCAAACGTTATTTTGTTATTGGCTAAGATATCTGGAAAGCTGATCGGCATCAGACTATGTGATAATATATGATGATATCCATAACGTCCAAATTTCAAAGAAACCATTATAAAAAAGGTTATTGGGTTATGATGACTGGAAAGCCGATGGTATAAAATATGCCTGACAATCTATGATATCTGCAGACCAAAAAAAAAAAAAATCGATGAAGTCTTCATACTAAAGGTCAGATGTCTGAACATCCTATCGAAATACAATCCATAATTTATATACAGACCAAAATTTTCAAATGAGTTTTCTGAAAGGCCATTGCCATTGGCAAAGGTTTCTAGTAAGTGAAACGGAATTACTTGGGTAAATGGTTAACAGATACAAGATGTGAAACCCCGCTTGAAATGCCCACGATTAGAAATGAAAATATTAAGGAAAATAATTACCACAACTGTCAGTTTTTAGTGCCGAAATTAACAGCTTGTATATTTATGTCATAATATGGGGCCAACACTTACCACTGTTCTAATATAGAATCTATTAATCTATCTTTTATTAGATTATAGTGGTGCATATTAACATCTATGGTCATTGGTCATACGTCATACACACCACTGTTACAGAATAGTTCGCTTCTGGAACACAGGTCTGTAGAAGCTTATGTCCAAGATGAATGAGACTTTCTAATTTTAAATCCAATGAGAATTATAATTTCATGATTGAAATTAATTTTCATAGAGCTTGAAATCAAAGAAGACATCACAAACTTATCACTGAGGATTAAAGTTAATTCTGGTTTTCTCTAGTGCAGAGTTCCCACATTGAGAATTCATTTAAAAGATATAAAAAAAGAGATTATCACCTTCATATGAATGTCCAACCAAGGCTGACCAGAGACCAATGGTAGACGTTCTCTTCAAACCATGGCATCGCTGATTTACGAGATCAAAATTTCTCAAAAGGGTGTGCTATTAACTGTCACAATTATTGTCAATTGCTTTTATTCCATCAACGCTTAATTTGAGTCAAATGTTAACTTGAAATAGTGTTTGTATTGGCATTGCCAATTATTAATCATGTGGCGGATAAACACACCAACAGCTTAATCAGCGATTTATCACCCTATTTAATGTCACGCACCCTTAGGGAAATCAATTTACTACTATTAGCAAATTCATCAACAACAATTTATTGGATCTTGCAGCCCTTTTCATGGAATGAACAAATGACAAACGAGTAGATGAAGTTAGTATGATTAATGATTACAATCTTAACTACCTGATCATATTTAAAAAACCAGTGGAGATGACACGTATACATACAGCAGTCCCCATCCGATGACTAAAGTTGACTTAGTTGACTGAAAACACTGAAGTTAAGCAAGTTAAACATGGTAGAAGGACCATGCACTGATTGGTGACTTTGAATGGTCATGATGGCAATCCACGCTGGCTTTTTCAGGCCCCACCAGGCTAGGTGAGGTTAATTTATTTGAGTAGCTAGGTTGTTTGCCAAGCGAACAGTGGCTAAAAGTTCCGTCATGTTTAATGTCAACAATATACTTCTGATTTTTAATATTAGAAAATTCTCGGAAGTAATAATGTTAATGACTCATCATAATTATGTAGACAAATCCGAATACTTGAAATCTATTAAAGAAGCAACAGTAGTTAAAATCTATGAAAAATATATCCAGGTATCCACGTACATAAACTGTTGTGAACAGCACACGACTTTTTTTATCCCCCACTATATCGTCACAAAATCATTACAGGTAGACATACTCGTACTTTAGAGCTTAAGTTCGAAATTACTAAAAAAAAATCGAGATCAAACGTTTGATTCATAACTTACAATTCTCCATTTAAAACTTAAATCTACAGTGGTATAACTCAAAAAATATCTATTAATTTCGGTCAGAGACTTATTCATAAAATTAAGCATTTCAGATTATAAAAAATCAAGAATAATTGTTCAGTCACTGGTGACTCAACTAAACCGGTGAACGGAAGAAAAATTTAATCAGCGACTTCAAGTAATGATTTTAAATGTCACAACCTTGTTTTATAACATAAAAAAACTTGTTCTCAAAAATTCTCACATCTCTTACCAGGAGACCAGAACCGCAATAAAAAAATAAATACCGCTGATGTCTGTACTTTTAATACGAAAATTTCGTGTTGCGTTCTCTGCAACAGGGGTCTACAGATACCAAATGTCTCTTGCTCATACCGTTCTTGAGATATCATGTCAACTTCAGGCGGCTTATTTATCAAGTAGGTATGAGTGCACCCCAGACAGTGTAGTATAATGTCATTGGGTGTATGTTCAATTTCATTGTAATTGACATACATCTGGTTTGTATTGCACTTTAAAATAAATAAATAAATTAAATTTTCCAAAAAAAAAAAAAAAATTAGTACAGAGAAGAAAATAGTCTGGGATTCAACAGCCCTGTCAGGGATTCAACTCGGTGTAACCCTTGCCAACGGTGACTACTAGATTTAGGTGAATAGTACCTACCTATACGGGGTGATGGTGAATTTAAAATACACGACTAAAATTCTAGGGTTGATAGTACTTGTCCATTGAAATAAAAAATATTCTACAGTAATTCTGACGGAAATGCTTACCAAAATCGCGGAATTTTTGTAATTTTCCAACTCTCAGATACCAAAATTTACTGCATCTTTTTTCTGCTTATTAAAAGTTAAAAATGCAACATTTTAAAAGATATAAAATAATGGTCTGAGCGTATATCTAGAGCGTTTTCAAAAATCGATGCAAAACAGAGGCTTAACTTTCAATTTCTTCATGAATTTTTTTCCAAAAAAAGAAGTTTTTCGGACAAAATTCTATTAGAATTTTTTCGATTGCAATCGACAAGTTCTATCAGCAATACAATTGAATGTCTCGCTCAAAAAACGAGCTATCTGCATTTTTCAGAATTGTAGGGGAAACATTGTCACGTTGTCAAGCTATCTGTCATATGGTCTTATAACTATGCAGAACCAGCGGCTTTTCACCGATGAAGCAGCATATTTTTGTGACCCCGAAACCGTCGAAAATGTAATGTCGAAAAAAATTGCAGATATGCAGATAGCTCATGTCACATGAATTCGATTCACCCAGTTCGCCCTGTATATTGAAGAAATTTCAGTAGAACCCTACTCATAAGATGGTGCTCCTCGATTGCCAAACAAACTTTCCACTTTACAAACTGATGAATCACAAGGGTCTTCCTTTCATCACTGACAGTACTTTACGAACTGACGGCCACAATGAAGCACTGACAATGCAACACTGTGTCATAATAGATAGGTACAGAATCACGGATACTCCATAACGTTCCAGAGAGCACAAGGTTACTCACGCTCCCTAAACAATGCTCCGCTCTGGATGATTTATTTAATTTTCTATAAATTTGTATGTAATAAAGCCAGTATAAATAATGATCCCACGCAGAAATCCTTGCTCGGGGAATCATGCATCATGATAGTTGATGCCGCCGTCACTACAGCGCTCCAGTCACTATCTCCATGCATGTCACAAAGGTTAAATAGAGAAAGGTCAGAGGTTGAAACACGTTAAACCTCAACCTCTCATTTGTTTAAAAACCTACGTACAAGATGCACGATGAGCTCATTCGATCCGCCGAGCCAAGGAGAGGGAACGTTTGCATTTGTGCCAATGTGTGCTGGAGAATATCGATGAAAATCGAAAGTCAGAAGACCAACAATATAGGCTTAACATGAGTTCAACAGGGATAGTGTAAGAGCCAGAAATTATACAATAGGAATACAATAAAGACAAGCCAGACGGTCCCTCGAGTCGGAGTTTCAACATTAATAAGTAAGTTATCATATTTGTGTTAACTTTTATGATGTCACAAATAGTCAAACTCGCTTTACTAAATTTTGCTGAACTTGGGACTTGAACCACCGACCTGTAGGTTACGAGTCCACCGCTTTATCGTTCAAGCTACAGAGGTCGGTTGGAGTTTCAAGATCGCATTGTAGAAAACACTCTCACTCTCAGAATCCCCGAATCTAACTTTCAACCGTCAAATTTCGTTCAAATTTTCTAATCAGAGTGTCTTGTTTTACAGATCTTTAGGCCCGAGGCCCCGGTCACACGCCAAGTCAAACTTAGACCAAACAAAGTATGTGAACTTTCAAAAATAGCTACACGACATCCAACACGGAATTCCAACTTAGGATTTTACATTCAGTACATTTTCTTCTAATCTCAGAACATAAAGCATCGGTTTCAGGTTAAAATGAGCTAATTTTTGCGAGACATGGCCATATATTTTATATTTATCATATCACATCATATGGCAGAAACATGATAATATGGACATGTTGCAAACCGGACTTTAATCTCGGAACATAAATAATAGATTACTTTACATGACATATAGACCGTTTGACATTTTCTAGACAAGTCATTGATTTTTTCTGTACACAGAAGTGACTAATGCAGGCTCTCGGGTTTCAGTACAAGTTGGTATTCTTATTATTACATAGATTTGCAGATTACTGAGTGGAACGTATCAATATCATTTGCTGGACTTATCGGTGGAGCTTTTAGCAATATATCCAGATAGGTATTTCAGCTGTTTTCTTTTGATGGAGTTGGGGGCATAGACCCTCCTCCACCGAATAGTAAATTTGAAACAAGAGATACACATGGGTTGGAGCCGTTAATATTTGAGAGAAAAAAGAGATTCTTCTGAGATTTTTTTGGGTTGTGGCTTCAAAGCATCACTACGAAAGCACCATATGCACTATTTTTTCAATAAACGTCACATCATGATTTTAGCTTTTTTCTGATAATGCCGCATATGATCGCCATTCATTCGAGCAACCACTCATTTTTCCTCACAAGGTACGAGTGGACCAAAGTAGATCCACAATAAGGGTTGATTGGAAGAGATTGCCGTAGGCACTAACCCTACCCTTTTTATTATTTTTCCATTTTAATTGTTATATGTAGTAATTATTTGTACTGTATATATTATGTCTTTTATATCTAACAAAGTGTTTAATAATAATAATCATAGATCCATAGTATATCTATGTAGAGTAGAATATTTTCTACCCAACCCGAATTTGAACCCAGATACCTCCTTGTCAAGCCCGTCAGGATAATGACGATTATTGAGAAGAAGAAAAAAACACGGGGGTCAGAAATGAACGTCCATAGAGTACCGATATAATGCGATACTGTAAAACACTCATCTCATCTCCAGAACAGAAAATGATAAGTTTTTATGTACTATATATAAACTGATTGAAATATCAGGCATCAAGTTGCACAATATGTCGAAGATTTCGATCCGCATCAGTCAACATATAATGGGTACCTACTCACTGGTAGAACTCCCACAGGCAAACCACTGCACTGTTATTTCGAGGATCGGACATTCAATCTCCGCCGGACTTTACTGAAGTGGTTTTCACCTTGATCGGAGCAGAGCTGCCCAGGGCAAGATGTCGGCCCACATGACCGACCCATGCAACATGCGAATTCTGCACGCAGACATGCAACATGCTTTTGATACGTAGGATGACTACCCTCTCGCTGGACATGAAGTGGCAATGGACAAAGTAGCAACAATTACACGGTTGTGCTGTGGACACAACATGAAATTCACAGAATTCAAAAACATCTTTTACTTACGATAACTTTCTAATATTAAAAGTGTTCGTTTGTTTTTTTTTTGCTTTTTGTTTGATATCATCCGAGCATATTTTTCCTTTTCTCTTTTTCCTTAATTTTACTTCCCGAATGTTCACTATGAAATTTCAACTTGAACCTATTCTTTGATATATCATCTGCCTTTTTTTCTTATTCTTGTCTATTTTTCCATCAAAATTTCCTTCCAGAATGTTCACTATGAAATCTCGTCTTGAATCACTCATGCAGTGTTCAGCATCTCATGATGCAAGTCAACAAAGTTTCTTACAAAGAAAGTTAGGTGACTGAGGAGTACAAGGAACGTCTATTGGACCAAACATGTTTGTTTTACTAAGGGCAGCTTCAGTAATTTACACACCCGCGAGCTAATCTTGACCTTTTCAGAGCAACAGATGGTCCAAAAAATTCATAGGTCAAATGTCTTGATTATTTTGGAAGTGAAAAAAACCGACCTCATTCGCGTATTTTCAGATAGTATGAGGTCACCGTTGAATTGATCTTATTGTAAATTATCAAGCGATGATGTTTGAACCAAGTGATCTGGTATACGGACCTGTAGCTTACCATATCAAAAATATATCCCATTTCTGGAAACTCTGGCCAAATAAGTTTAACTACAGCTCATTATAAATATAGTGTCAGAAACAATAATTAAAGGTCAAATTATGAAAAAGGCTTAGATTTAATATTAGTTTACACTATCCCTTAACACACCCTTCCGTGGAAAATTAGACCAATCACAGCGCATTAAATTCCCACTAGAGGGCGTGTTAAGGCACAGTGTCCATTAAGATTAAATCTAGGCCTGTTTCATAATTCGGCCTCAAGATTTTATTTTTGAGCTGCCACTATAGGTAAATTTGACCTGAAAATAGTCCTCTTTTGTCCAGGCTAGTCTGGCTGGGGGACTTTAAACAGGGAGTAGACCAGCAGTCTGGCTGGGGAACTATAAACAGGGAGTAGACCAGGATTGGCTTGGTTCTGGGGGCCAATGTCAATTTTATTAGCCTCCTTGAAAAGACAGTGGTAGAAGTGCAGAGTCATTACTCCACTGTCTGGCTACCATCGTTCACGATGACGCCACCTCTGATGATGATGTATTCAGGTTTCCCCCTTATCCAGTTCTCTTATGTCCAGCTTTGACTGTATTAGACATTTTTTAATTAAAATTTGTTTATGTGTTGTCGATATAAAAAAAAAACTTGTCTTTAATGAAACTTCAAGATTGATCTATCGGTCCAAACTTCCAATGATCGGCGTTATCGAGATATCAGTCGAGTTTAATCACTTGGTGCTCGGGTATTTCGGTTTTCATTGTTGTTTATGTTGTTAATTGATGGAACTGCAACTCTTTTTACCAACCTGCATTGGATATCGTTTACAAACCGGTTTTTAATGTCATCTTGAGGAAAAAAATAAATAGAAATTCGGTTTCATCCTGAATGAGACAACCAACTGGTTGAGATATTTACATATTGTCGAGTTATATACATAATATATAGTTGAGACAGATATATAATTATCATGGTCGAGATAAATACATAAGTATGGTTGAGATATAATTATATGGACGTGTAAAAACTCCAAGAACACACATACAATACCTCCTGTAGATAATGAAGAGGTTTTTATCATCAGTATCATATGGGGGAGCTTTGACTAAGTATATATTATTATTACAGTCGCACCTATTTATAAGGCAAAAATTTCTTCGTACCTTTAGGTTTCTCCTATCATCATCATCAACGATGGTAGCCAGACAGTGGAGGAATGACTCAGCACTTCCAACACTGCCTTTACAAGGAGGCTAATAATTGACAAGGGCCCCCACAGAACCAAACCAATGCTGGTCTACTTCCTGTTTATAGTCCCCCAGCCAGACTGCTGGTCTCCTCCCTGTTTATAGTCCCCCAGCCAGACTGCTGGTCTACTCCATGTTTATAATCCCCCAGCCAAACTGCTGGTCTACTCCCTGCTTATAGTCCACCAGCCAGACTGCTGGTCAACTCCCTGTTTATAGTCCCCCAACCAGCCTCTCTTTTAAAAAGAGGTTATTTTCTAAGACAGGTAAATCTGGTCTGAAAATTGAGTCCTCGCATATTAAGAGCACTTTACATTTACAACCATGCCATTCCTGAAACCGAAAAACTCGGTCAGAATTTTCCACTCCGGCTGGGATTCGAACCCGCATCCTCCGGATCAGCGACCAATGCTCTTAACCACTAAGCCACGGAGGTCGGTGAGATGCACTCGGATAAGTGGTGAAACACAATACATTTCGGTTTTACCTTGACATTCTGCGTGTAATGATGGTAAATTGTGATCCGATGAGGTTTTCAAGACATAAGGTTGAACGCTGTGAGAGGTCAAGAGGCTAACGCGAACTGAGTGAGCTTTAAACCAGATTAGACTTTCATACAGGATGAGAAAAAATTCGGCCATAAAAAAGAGAACACATTCATATTGAATAGAAGAGGATCAGGTGGAAGAGATTGCCACAGGCAATAACCCCGCTCTTTAGGTAGGACATTAGCTTCCTTCTCTTTTTTGTTCTTGTTTCTTTGTTCAATCCATTTATTTGTTCTTTATAATTTTACTGCATATATTTTTGTCTTACCTAATAAAAATAAAGGATATAATAATAATAATAATCAGGAATAGAAGAGGATCCCTCGAGGATCAGGTCTTGGAAGGGTGACCACTGACCATTATAATTCAAACCCCTGGTGATGCTCGATATTCCCGGCCCAACACAGGCTGGCTGAGGTTGTATTTTTAGCCAAGTGTTTAAGGCACTAGTCTGGTTATTCAAGGAGTGTAGGGACCCGATGGTTCGAATACCGCCCAATGCATGAAACTACTCAATCTCGCTTTACTAAATCCACGCTGAAACCGGGACTTGAACCACCGACCTCGAGGTTACAAGTTCGCCGCCTTATCGATCAAGCTACTGAGGTCGGTTACGTACAGCAGACCCTGTAAGCTCTGGAAATGAACTCTGACCTATCCGTAGCCAAGGTGTGATACCAGCGCCCTCCAGTGGGAGAACTTGCTACAAATCCACTGGACATACCGCATAGATCAGCGCTAATGACTGGTTAATAATGCAGATAACGATCCTGAGCTAAATGGACAAGATCCTGGCTTTTGTATTGATGGTCGAACTGGTTAATGCGCGGGTCTGGTGAACCAGGTATCGCAGGAATCCGTGTGTTCGAATCCCACAAAGTGCATGAATTTTTACGCATTTATTTAATTATTTGAGACTTTTATTGAATAATGTCATAAACATAACGTTCGTGTATCCCGCCACATGCATGATTTTTAAATTATTTATTACTAAAAAAAATATGAAATCTATTGTGACCTGTTTATACTTTATTTTTTAAAGATGAGTGTTTCACAGCCTTTTTATTTCGTGAAACAGGAACTACTGTAGACGCTTGTGGTTTGTGTTGTTCCTTGCCCATCCCGTAGTATGCCTCCCCTCTGATGGGCGAGAAGTGACACAATACTTCCCAATTAGGTGCTGAGTCAACACGAGTGCACCGGAAGGTATCCCTTACAAACAAAATTGTAACCAAATTAAAAATACAAATTTGTTTATATCGAGAAATTCCGCATGGCAAGCGAGTGCTTAACCACTGAGCTAATCGCGCGCTCATTCTATTTATTAGTTTTCCACGTCCTTATTTGAGTTATTCATGAGAGGGGTTTTAGCCTCCATTCACTGGGAATATTATCAGCTACTCACATTAGCTCACCTGGGTTGGGCCGGAAATGCCAGCCTCACGAGTTCGGAGGAAACACAATATTTGTCAGAAAATTCCTGCCCAACCCGTCATCGAACCCAGGATCTCTGGACCACAAGTCACAATAACCACGGAGGCTGGCTAAGAAGCGACCTTTGTTTACCAGTGTTATTTATCAAAATATTTGTATTAATCACTTTTGTGATACCAAAACTTCTCAAACTCGCTTTACAAAATCTACGCTGGAACCGGGGCTTGAACCACCGACCTCCAGGTTACAAGTCCGTCGCCTTACCGATCAAGCTAATGAGGTCGGTTTGTTCAGCAGTGGACACTACTAACGGTATACTGATGATTTAGAACGTCTTGGCCACTAAAAAACTTCCATCTTGTCTCAAATTTTCTATCTGTAATCAAATTTTATGCGTCTTGACCAGACCCAACACCCAAAACCAATTCTTTGACAAATTTTATTAATGGCTTCGGGATAGTGATAATCAAATCCAAGCGTATGGGTTGATATGATCAGTTTTTTTGGTAATATAATAAGTAGTCATTAAAACTTCAAACTTAAATGAGTTTAATAATTATGTAATTTAGTAGATAATTTGTTTTTGTGACTTATGACCATGATGGTGAGTCTTGACTCTTGGCGTTTCATTACGGCCGTAATTATAAGCGGAATGTGTGTATGTTCCTCACAGTTTCATGTATTACCAAAAAGTTGTGGGTATGTTTTATTTGAGAAATTAACAAAATGTCGTGAATTTTATACCAACTATACCTGATATGTAGTTCTACTCTACTTTAGCTATTAGGCGAGTCCCAATTAGGTCGATTTTTGACAGACATACATACATACAATATTATATATGATCAGTGATCATTAGTATATACTAGTCAAATTTGGTCATTAATGAAGAAACACTCACACTAGTATTTGGAATGTTATTAATCAATATTAGGTCTTAATGCATTTTTTTTATACTGACTTTGCTTATTAGGAACCTTGAGCAAAGTCAGTATAGAAGTGAAGAACTGAAGACTTTCATTAACTTGGTTCTGGGGGCCCTTATTTATTATCAGCCTTCTTGTGTAAACTAGATGAAAATATCAAGTTTCGTGACCATCGAACACGATGATGCTTCTCAATGATTATTATTATTGTTATTGTTATTTTACACTTTATTAATAAGGACGTATTTGTATATACAACACAGATAATTACAAATTAATATACAATATGAGAAGAAGTAAAAAGAGAAAAAAATTAAGAAAAAAACACTGCCAATTATGGACACAATACTTTCTCGTGATTGTTTCACATTGTATACACTTGAATATTTTTAACAGACCGACAGACGGACACAAAACCAAAGTTGGTCAGGAGGTTATGAAACGTCCAGACATGAAAAAAATTGAAATCGGAGTAAAAAATATTTATTTTTACCAAAACGAACACTTCAGATTTCTAATATTAGAAATTTCTCGGATGTAATAAATAAATATATACATACATAATTATGTTCTAACTAAAGGACGGGGTTATTTCCTTTGGCAATCTCTTCCACCCAACCCTTTGATGATGATGATGATGATACATATCAAAGAGGCTCACATCTTTGTTCAGGACATGGAAAGTAATCATCTCTGTGCGAGATCAAGAGGTCAATGGCGAAGATCAAAGCAAAGCTCCTAACAGGCACAACCGAAAACCTACTTATTACCTGTGTACATAAATGACTAGCATTAATTAATAATGTTCCCAGAGAGCGGTCTCCCGAAGAGAATGTTTAACGTCCGAGTTAACGACAGAACAGGGAATCTCATAGACTCCTGGGACTTTTGTAATTTTTTAAACAAATACTTGGTTTAAATTAAGAAAGGATTCGCGCAAACAGGATTTGGCAAGGATTCAGAACATCTGGAGCTACGTGGTTTGCACTTTAAAGAAGACTTTGCTCGATGTCCGTCTGAATACGTTACAGACGTTACACATTTCCGTTTCAACTGGTCAACGTGGCCGAGAGCATCAAGCTAGAGCATGGTGACCCAGGTTCATTTCCTGGCAAGGTAGAATTTTTTCGGCTCTTTACTTGGATGTTACGGGGTCCACGCATACCTCACGAGGAAAAATGAGTAGTTACTTGTATGAGTGGTTAAAAGAATAAAATGTACCTACTAAATGTAAAAGAATTTGGAAATGTAATGGATGTCGTTGCACGTGACGCCAGCCTCCGTGGCGTAATGGTTGTGACTACTGCCCGCAGTCCAGAGATCCCGAATTCGATTCCAGGTTAAAACAGATTTATCACACAGAAATTTCTGTTCCCTCCGTACATGTGAGACTGGCATTTCCGGCCCTACCCAGGCTGGGTGAGGTTAATAATGGTAGCTGGTACGATTCCTAGTGAATGGAGGGTAAAACCCCCGTCCTGTCCCCAGACTAGTTCGATTCCCAATGAATTAAGGGTAAAAGTGTAAAAACACTCCTAACTATAGTTATTTTTGGTAAAACCAAAATAACAGAATCAATGAACATGAAAGGAGCCTAGACATTGGATCTGGAGCCTCATATCACCAAGATATAGACATCTGTGCATCTCGCGGACACCGAATTATGAGCATTATTATCTTCTTCTTTTACTCTGTCTTATCCCACTTGAGCAGGCTCGACGTTGTTCAACCTCACGGTTGAGGTTGGTTGGTTTTGGCACGGCTGGATGCCCTTCCTAACGCCAACGATTCTATTTGATTTAACGTCCGGGATTAGGACGGGGGTTTTACCCTCCATTCGCTGGGAATCGTACCAGCTACCGACATTAACCTCACCCAGCCTGGGTAGGGCCGAAAATGCCAGCCTCACATGTATGGAGGGAACAGAATTTTTTGTGTGAAAAATCTGCTCCGACCGGGGATCGAACTCAAGATCTCTGGACTTCGGGCAGTAGTCACAACCGTTACGCCACGGAGGCTCGCGAATTATTATCATTATTATCTTGTGTTTATAAGTCGGTCCTAAATGAATCATTGGAAACTCGTCCCCGCGAATGGTGAGGTTATCGCCCCTGTATGAAGAATTACTGTGAAACAGAGCAAAGTAAAAGTGTAGATTTGTAGAATATACAGGGTGGGGCAAAAGTCTGGAAACCCCTGAATAACTTTCGAATGCCTTCTTCGGTAAACTTAAAATTTTGTACGGTAAACCGGGCTAATAAGACCTTCTTTTAGAGTGGGGTCGATTTTTGTTACCGGCCCCCATGTCGGGGCCAGGGGGGCCAACTTCATTTTTTTAAATACGAACCCCCACCTTGCGATACATTTTTGGAAAGGTCTTCAAATAAGAAATACATTGGTGCAAATTTTATTTTTTAAATATTATTTGTTTGCAAATGGCGTCTAACTTTGTGTATGCAGTAAAGTCTGGAAACCCCTGAATATCTTTCGAAAGGACTTTCTCAGTAAATTTAAAATTGTGTACGGTGATCCTTGGTAATTAGACCTTATATTAGAATTGGACCGATTTTTTTTTTTACTGGCCCCCATGTCGGGGCCAGGGAGGTCAACTTCATTTTTTTAAATACGAAACCCCACCTTGCGATACATTTTTGGAAAGGTCTAATTACCCCGACTCACCGTGCACAATTTGTAATTAACTGAGAAAGCCCTTTCAAAAGATATTCAGGGGCTCCCAGACTCACAAAGTTGGACGCCATTTGCAAAAAAATTAATATTAAAAAAATAAAATTTTCACTAATGTATTTCTTATTTAAAGACCTTTCCAAAAATGTATCGCAAGGTGGGGGTTCGTATTTAAAAAAATGAAGTTGGCCCCCCTGGCCCCGACATGGGGGCCGGTAACAAAAATCGACCCGACTCTAGAAGAAGGTCTCATTAGCCCCGTTTACCTTACAAAATTTTAATTTTACCAAAGAAGCCATTCGAAAGTTATTCAGGGGTTTCCAGACTTTTGCCCCACCCTGTATACACCTATACATACATATATAATATATATATCGAGTCAAAGATCGTGACCCAAGTGCAACCAGCATTAAGACGAACAACATTTTGCTCTTAAAGCAACTTCTTTTGGGTACCAATCACAATCTAGAGTTACAAGATGGTAATAATAATAATGATAATAATGTGTTTCTTTGTGTCTTTATATCACAATTTTAGTGGGTAGCGCAGAATTATAGGACTTTTCCCTATCTTTAATAGTATGTAATAAAAATTGCAGTTTTTGAAATTCATGTTAAACTTTTCGCTGGCTGAAAGTACATGAAATGCATGGAAATAATATGTATGTTTTCCGTTACCTTACACTCTGCCGCGCTGTCTCTTTCTTTGTATAGGTGTTCTTCACACCTCGGCCGAGGTGTTTGATACCAATATCTTATTTTTGCCTATAATTCCATCATTGGTCGCTGCTAACATTACAGCAGATACTCATTTTTCCTCACGAGATATGAGTGAACCCCGAACACCCAAATACAGAGCAGAAAAAATCCTGCACCGCTGGGGATCGAACCCATTTCACCGTGCGTGCAATGCCTAGCGCGCTAACTCACTCTGCCACGGTGACTACTGTCATATTATGTTTAGGAATATATTTTTATATTCTTTTTCCTTTTTGTTGTATATATTTTTTTGCATTTTTTAATTGTTAAAATAATTATTTGTACTGTGCATAATTATGTATTTTTATATCTAATAAAGTGTTAAATAATAATTATAACAAATGAAAGCCAAATCGTCCAGTAACCACTACCCATGGAAAGAGCCTCAATATTATTAGTGAGGTCACTTCGTTGCCTCAATGTATTCAGTCACTAATACAACATTCATGGTATCCTGAACTATTGGCATTCACGTCATATTTAACAAAAAAACCCGTTAAGAGATAGATAATTATGGATATCCACAAAAAAATGAACCGATTTTTTTCTCTCCACATAATTATGTACAAGTACATACACAACTTATGTACAATATATAGAATTAATACATAGAACTAATATATGGATGAGTTAATATAAATGTATGACAAGGTCTGCAATTATCTTCTTGATGAAACAAACCAGTTTCCTCATCTCTGATTGAACTTGAATCTACATCACTCTGATTACTAAGCAAGCCATTTTTTCCTCGCTTGATAAAAAAGACACCAGTAAAAACTAGTAGTTAAATACTAGTTGTTCTATGAACTGAGGAACTCACTCAGAATCTATAATTGAATGGCATATCGAGTTTCAGGACAACAAGACCTTTCATTCAATACCCCACTTGATGGGTTAAAAAATCAAAAAAAACCAACCGACCCATATTTTGGACCGTCAAGTGGTCTCCTCTATGTCTCCTCTTTTCATGGTCACTTATACAGTCGAACCTAGATTTAAAGGTCTTGTGTAAGCAGGAAATCTGGATAAACTGAGAAAAAAAACTCGGGGTCCTTATACATAGAGAGGTTTCCTGCTGAACTTTTTTTGGAGAACGCATCTATAAGCAGGCAAATATAGCCTATTCCACTGTCCCTTGAATGCGAGTTAATCCAAGTTAACTGTATAAGTGAACCTGGATGTAATAAAAATCCAAATTTATATGAAAAAATAAATAAAAATACCTATTATTATTATAAACTGTATTAAGTTAGTTATCATATTTGAGATAATCACAATCGTAATCTCACAACTACTCAAACTTGGCTCTATTTTCGCGTGACTTTTGAGGACTCAAACCACCGACCTCCAGGTTACAAGTCCGCCGCCTTATCGATCCAGCTACTGAGGTCGGTCCGTAATTACAAAGTTGGTAAGTTCCGCCGATTGATCATCCGGATGTGATAAACTTCAAAATGGAAAGACCGGAAGTCGGGCTGATTCCGTTCTAGAAATATCAGCAAATCTTTTCAGCATCCACTTACTAGTCAACCAGCTGTTCTCAAACTGGTGTTCCACAAAAGCAAAAAGATTCCTAGAGTTGATGCCAAGGATTCCAAAAGAAGAAAAAAATACTTCCGTTTCAAAAATGTATTCGAAATTATTGGAAGTAATACAATACTAGAGGTCCAAATTAATAAATAAAGTTAAAACAAAGATAAAGTATGAATTATTATTCCCAATGTAATCCTATTTTGTAGTTTGGTCCTAAAAAAATTGGGTTTGGCTGTGGGTTATTGTGGTAAAAATTGGATTTGGCAGCATATTCATTACATGTCGGCCATGCCTCGATGAACTCACACACGCGCCGCAGAACTGACCGAAACGCGGCAAAGAAATTATGTACCGACTTCAGTAGCTTGGTCGATAAAACGGCGGACTTGTAACCTGGAGCTCGGTGGTTCAAGTCCCGGTTTCAGCGTAGATTTAGTAAAGCGAGTTTGAGTAGTTGTGATATCACGTAGGTAGTTGTGATATCACTTTGTGATATCACGAACACAAATATGATAATTTAACAAAAAAACTTAATGAAATTTTGTAAAACATTTGTATCTCAACAATTTTTTGTTGTTGTTGTATTTTTCGATACTTATGCAGTTCTAGATCTCATTGTCCCTATTGATTGATCACTGAGGTCGATTTGTGTAAGGTTGAGGAACGCTGCTCCGGCTAGACACATCAGGGCAGAGCCTAACAGATTATGCTGGTTATAGACAAAGGTATAATTAGTGCCCGGGTAGCCTAACACCGCAACCTGGTACCTGGTAGCTCCTGTACACGCCCTGTTTATTTAGAGGCACGGCGGTGCGTCACGCCAAGTACGAAATACGAAATATTTTGGCGTGTTTTTCACCTTACAGTCGAACCTTGATATAAGAGGAACCTCGATATAAGAGCAATTTACCTCTCTATAAAAGAAAATAAACTCTTTATAACAGAAATCTGGATAAGGAAAAATTGCCGATCCTTTGAGTTCTCTTATATGCAGGTTCTTTTATATCCAGCTTCTCTTATATCAAGGATAGACTGTACAACAAATGAAGCCAAGGCACCTCTCAAGTCAAGTTTCCACCAATCACCATTTTTTTTATGTTCTGGGCTTGATAGCAATGCATGCTTTACCCTCATTACGTATAATTATTATTATTAAATACAAATTAACGGGTTTAACATTTTTTTCTTCTTTTTACTCTGTTAATGACGCCACTGGTCGTCACTTGTTCAATTGACTACTCATTTTTCCCTTTTACCTTGATTGAAAATTTTGGATAAGAACTTGAACACTTGGTCCTTATTTTACATCTGTGTTTCTGTTGGTCGTATTCCTTCAGAGTTATCTACATAGATTCCAGACAACAAGAATACTGCTATTTTATGATGCTAAAAGACTAATCGATTACAATCAATGTTAACAGTATTTATATGTTATGTATGAGCGTTAACGACATGGCGGTACTAATTGAGGCAGGTATGTAGAATGTTCTATGTAATCTCAGTACTATTGTATGTAAACATTATGTACAAATTATTTGCATGCAAATAGAAAATGGCCAATGCGTAAATATCGAGGCACATGGCAGTGCGCCAAACCAAGTACAAGACAAAGAACGCAGTGTGTGTATTACACGAAACACTTCGAGCTGCCGTACCAATGAATGTGATAAAAAAAATGAATGTGATAAAATGTGATACAAACTGTCGTACCAATGAATGTGATAAAAATGTTATACAAGCTGTCGTACTAATAAATATGATAAAAACTTGTCCACTAGGTAACGAGGATAGTATCAATAATAAAAAGAAGACTTTTCTGACTTTCTTTTAGTTTTTTTTTTTTTTTTTTTAACAGGCTTTAACGTCATTTTTCAACTGTATGGTCATATATGGCAGGGGTTTTACCCTCCATTTGCTGGAAACTCACAAACCTACTACCCAACTTCACTCAGCATGGGTTGGGCCGGAATGAAAGCATAACGAAGTCTTCACCTCGCTGGACGTTGCCTTACTTCGGTTATCCTACGAGAAGCGGTGCATGCAGCGCTCAATCGACGCTGGTCGTTGCTGATTTTTTATTTATTTTTGATGATCGCTGAAAACCAAGGGTGCTGTGTGATGTGTCTACTCAAAACTCAAAAAATAATATTGGCTTTAGATAAAATGGTTGGTCATTTTGAGTAGTTGGCCACAATGAGCTGTATGATTGGAAATGATTGTTTTTGAATGATTGAAAGATAATTGGTAAAAGTGCCGAAGTGAAAAAATAAAAGATTACGCATTCAAAACAAATTTTGGAAGTAAAGACTTTTCCTTCTTTTTATTATTCGGTGGTTGGGTGGAAGAGCTCCTTTTTGAAAATCCTGCCACGTTAAACAAAGCCATTGAAAAAAATGAATATGACATTATGTTGTGTACCTCATGATTTTTCTTGGATTAGAACTTGGCATTTTTTTTTTTTCACCATTCTGTTTGTGTGGGACACTCATAATCGACTAATGAATGCACTTGTTTGTCGTAGAAAACAAAGAGAAATTTTACGAGTTTCTTATTAATTCTAAGAGGAGAAAATAAGTCATGGAGTTTTAACAAGCGGTGAGCCGGTTCTTTCAGAAGATTTGGTAGGTGGGTCGGCTGAGTCGACTCTAACATGGGTTGGTTCCTGGTAATACGAGTTGGGATTCGATAAATCTATGTACACCAGAATAAGTAGGCTTGTGCTTGTTTAAAGCCAAATCGACAGAGGTAATTTACGAGTGTGTCTAATAACTAGGGCCGCTCCATCGATTCAGCGGTTCAGTAATCCATTCATCATCTCGAGCGTCCATGCCCTTCCCTAGAGAAGCGACTTTCATACAAGACTTGCCTACAGAAATGGACATAATTATGTTAAGCCTACATAAATGAATAATAATACTAAGACACTTACTCAAGTTCATACTTGCCTACAGAAATGGACATAATTATGTTAAGCCTACATAAATGAATAATAATAATAAGACACTTAAGTTCATACTTGCCTACAGAAATTAACATAATTATGTTAAGCCTACATAAATGAATAATAATAATAAGACACTAAACTGAAGTTCATACTTGCCTACAGATATGAACATATTTATGTTAAGCCTACAGTGGTGGTGTGTAAACATTATTAACATAAAATAAAGGCAAAACAAGGTTTGAAATTTTGCTCCTCAAATGGACTATTAACTCACTCTCACGGAAAGTGAATGAAAATAAGAAGAATTAAATAAAACACAATATCATTTGCTTCAGATTCAGCACTTGAATATTTGAGATACACATAATGACATTTTTTCAAATTGTCTGAAAAGGGTTAAAAGAAACATTTTGAAGAAAACACTGAACCCAGAGCACTCAGAAGTTCACCGAACACAGCCACATCGACCTTTCACTCTGAGTCGTAAAAAAAGCGACCTGTTTGTGTGAGTTCTGACCTCGCTCGGCATACAGAAGACTGCAGCCGCTCCCGTCGTGTCAATAGTCATCTCGGGTTGTCTCTTCTTTAATTATTAACAGGTTTTGGATCGAGTTACATTTTTTTTTTTTTAAAGTCAACCCGAGACGCGGCCTTTCGCTTCCAAATGGAGAAGATTTAACGAGCTTTAATTGAAGATTTAACGAGCTTCAATTGAACGAGCCCGACAACTCATGTAGTGCTGTAGGGCTAAATTTGTTGAATTTACAACAAAGATAGGGCTGACTGTCCCTCATGTCGGAGTAAAGTGAACTGTGATTGAAGCTACGACTTGAGGGATGGGCTGGCTTTTTTTGTTGTAATCATATATTTAATTCGGCCCATAGCCATGTGGGACTGTTCCTTTTGTTGTAAAACCCTTAGAAAAACAAACCTTGTTAGGGCCAATTTCTAAGGGTGAATTAAATAGAAAAAATCGAGCACTAATTTTCCCCATCTAAGATAATACGCAAAATCAAGATTTAGCTCCACAGAGGTATTACAAAAGCTTCTATAAATCCGCTTCTTAATGTCTAAAGAAACTTGAAACAGATAAAGAAACCAAATGACCTCACAGTGATGCTTGGTCCCGCATGATTCAGATAAACACTGTGAGCCAACATGAGACATGACAGTAAAATCCATAATAAGGGAGGTAATAGTATACAAATAATCTGAGCTCCAAATCAATTCAGCTCAGGTCAACAACAAAAACGACGAAGTGATAATTAGGCATTAATTTTGTCACCTGTGCTTGATCTGGAGCTAAGATTTCTACCACCCTATATCTTTGCATGATTTAACTTTACCTACAAATCCTCTCTGCCAAGAATAATAATAATTATCTCTCCCTGAATTTCTCTCGCGGAGCCCCAGGCCAAATAAAATTTTCTCTCGTGTTATTGGCGCTGGGTGGTTAGCTTAGCGAAGCGGGTGCAGCTCGCTAGTTATTAATAAAATAATCTGCACCGATCTGATTCGAGTTCAGGTTACTAGAAGTAGTTGTCAGAGGCGAGTCTCTGCGCGAGCTAACGTTGTAATTTTCTACTTGCTACAAGATAAACTGGAAAGTAACTCAACTGTATCAAGTTCAAGTTTCAGGCGAGTTCATCGCCGTACTGGTAGATGTATGTAATGCCTGTGATACAATGTACAATGGGGTAAACTCATGTATGAACATGGTAGACCAGAGAGGATGACCTGTGTCCGTCAAGGGTGACTGCCTTAAGGAAACGACCGGACCGTGCTCTACACCGGGTACCGCGTGATTCAGGTTTCGCCATGCCTCAGGGAGCATGCCACAGGGTTACCTTCTTCTGCCATGCTTCTGAGCACTCCGATAGAGAAATCTAGGCACTCTTAGAAATGTTCTGGAATGTTGGGTCCGTTAAACTTTGGACATTATTAATTAATCAATTATTTAACTAATATATACATACTCGTTTAAATAAGATACACAAAGAAAAGAAAATATTACAAAGACAATATCTTTGTGATATTTTCTCTACCTGCAGCTGTACATCGGAGGAATAGGGGCCTAAACATAATATTTACGACATAGATAAACCCGAGTTTGTAATCGCACCATATGATCAGACACATATTTATACTGCCCGATTATGAGAGAGAAAAGAGGAAGAGTCTCCTTATTCCAGCATTTTCTTCTTCTTTTTTGTGCCATGAATGCATTATAATTTGAAAATTTTGGTCAAAATCCTTATCTTATATATGACAAAAACGTTATGCTTTGAGCGGGATTCAAACCAACAGATCCCTCCGCTACCCGGATCAACAGACTAGCGTTAACCACAACAACCAACGGTACATTCGGACTTGAGTTGTGACATAATTATTAATAAACTTGCAATAATAATATCTAATCTACTAATTTAGTACTCTTTGAACCTCCAGCTATCTGCCCATGCATATGGGAGTATTGATAATGCGCTGGGTATCCGTACGTAGATAATGTTCCCAACTGGCAGTAACCTGTCTCACCTTAGCTATAAGTGATAACGCCTTGCAAGGACGTATGAATGTCAGGTCTGCCACTCCTGTGCTTGGGTTGACATATAGATATCGGGACGGGCCCTTTCTCTACCACATGCTAGGGGAGATAACAGAGTCTGTCGATCTTCTTGGCCATATTGTACAACTTAGCACACAAGTAAGTGTATGAAAATAGTATTACTGTATTAAATGTCGAATATAATAAAACTTAAGGAACCAGAAATCTTCTCTTGAATATATCTTGTTTCCCTAATAAACAGGTTTCCCTTAGAAAGAGGTACCTATATCTGACCTGGAAATTTTTCTCTTATATCCAGATTTCTTTTATACTCAGGTTTGACTCTAATGCGAGTGTAAAGTTTATTCCTATATGAATTTTTAAAACTAGAGGATGTGTCTTATAGACCTAGAGGATGTGTCTCATACACCTAGAGGATGTGTCTCATACACCTAGAGGATGTGTCTCATACACCTAGAGGATGTGTCTCATACACCTAGAGGGTGTGTCTCATACACCTATAGGATGTGTCTCATACACCTAGAGGATGTGTCTCATACACCTAGAGGATGTGTCTTATACACCTAGAGGATGTGTCTTATACACCTAGAGGATGTGTCTCATACACCTAGAGGGTGTGTCTCATATACCTATAGGATGTGTCTCATACACCTAGAGGATGTGTCTCATACACCTAGAGGATGTGTCTCATACACCTAGAGGATGTGTCTCATACACCTAGAGGAAGTGTCTCATACACCTAGAAGATGTGTCTCATACACCTAGAGGATGTGTCTCATACACCTAGAGGATGTGTCTCATACACCTAGAGGAAGTGTCTCATACACCTAGAAGATGTGTCTTATACATATCTTATACACTCCCCCTTACACAATGCGGTAAAAAGTCCATCGAGCGGATTCAGGCATGCTTTTTAAGACACTTATTTAAGAGGGAAAATGGTTTCTATCCATTATACCCCCACTACATAGAATACGAGCTGCTTGTTGATAATCTGCCGATACAAACGTTAACACAGAGAAGACACTCTGAACAAATAAAACTACTTAAAAAAATCTACAGTGGATCTTCAAGTAGCTCGTACCTTATAGAAAAAACAGAAATCAGAGTACCTAACCACAGGCTTAGATCTTCTGATAAGCCGTTGTTCCACATCCCCAACACACCAACTTTCAACCTCTTATTAAAGTCCCCATTAATTAATGCCATGTACACATACAACAATATGAATGAGAAACCTGATCTCTCTTAGTCTCATTCAAAAATAACGCAAATGAATCGGTACATGCAAAAACGACATCATTCCAAAAGAGTAAACTTTTGGAAAATCAAAAAAAACTTTCCTATTCGTTCTTTGTCCATAAGAAAAAATATGTAATCGCAAGGACTTGCCAAAAGAAACCATTCTTTATAATTTTGGTCAGATATGTAGTGCCATTTCAAAGAAATAGCCGTTCAAAGGTCGTGGAATGATGCTGTTTTTGCAAATATCGAAAATATTATAAATAATAACACACCTACACTTCGAATTTTATTGTTATTTCAAACAAAAACGAAAAAATATGAATCAAAAAAATTATGTATATAAAAAAAATCTGGTGTAAACATCACACGACTTTCCTTATCCCCGAAAAGAAGTCGAACTCCGTCACTGGTGACTCAACGGTAACAGCTGCAAATCAATGCCAAATTTGTAATCAGCACCTCAAAATCATTGGATTTGATATGTCACAATCCCCATCTAGGATGTAGGATGAATAATAAAAAAGTTAGTCAAAGCGGGTCCCCCCCAAGATACCGGTAAATTCGGGCCGAGGTCCAAAGAGTTCAAGATATCAAAAAAATGATCAGAAAAGACCCCTATTATTTTTTTTAATCTAAGAAAATGTTGTTCTCTAACTTTTTTTGTATTTTTAACCACTTTAAAGAAGCGGCGCTTGCGGCCAGTATTTGCGGCCCTACGGCCGCATTTTGCGGCCGATTATAACCAATAAAATGAATTTACATACCAGATTTCAAGTCTCTAGCTCTTAACGTTCTTGAGATATCCTGTTCTATACATACAGACAGACCCGGATCTATGTCGTTCTTGCATGGAACGAAAATTATAGAAACGTGTTTATATAGGAAGGGAGTAGCAGAATGATTTGGTTTTGATACAGAATGTTGCGTTTACCTTCCGAGATCCAAAATCTATGAAAACCCCATTTTCCAAAAAATGTGATTGATGTCGTTTTTGCATGTACCGATTCAAATATCCTGTCAAGTATTGCTTTCTTCAGAAAACCTTTTTCTGTTGGAAGTGTAGACAGTTGCTAAAAAAAAAAAAATACACCTAGAGGATGTGTCTCATACACCTAGAGGTTGTGTCTCATACACCTAGAGGATGTGTCTCATACACCTAGAGGATGTGTCTCATACACCTAGAGGATGTGTCTCATACACCTAGAGGATGTGTCTCATACACCTAGAGAATGTGTCTCATACTCCTAGAGGGTGTGTCTCATACACCTAGAGGATGTGTCTCATACACCTAGAGGATGTGTCTCATACACCTAGAGGGTGTGTCTCATACACCTATAGGATGTGTCTCATACACCTAGAGGATGTGTCTCATACACCCAGAGGATGTGTCTCATACACCTAGAGGGTGTGTCTCATAGAACTATAGGATGTGTCTCATACACCTAGAGGATGTGTCTCATACACCTAGAGGATGTGTCTCATACACCTAGAGGATGTGTCTCATACACCTAGAGGATGTGTCTCATACACCTAGAGGATGTGTCTCATACATCTAGAGGATGTGTCTCATACACCTAGAGGATGTGTCTCATACACCTAGAGGATGTGTCTCATACACCCAAATACATTGCTCACTTTTCCAAGGAATAGCTCAGTCAAATTATCAAAAATGAGGAACCTACAAATGAGAGCTAAGAAGCTGGAAAAGATCTTTCAAGTGTACTACAGACTACAGGTTATGCAAAAACTTTACTTTACTGTGACGAGAAATCTCGCTTTCAAATTTCGCCCCAAGAGTCTCCACCGATGACCTAAGATTAATCCATGTCCCTAATTCAAAATCAAT